>JARLTB010000029.1:4457500-5112500 GCA_030141615.1 Unio pictorum | reverse complement strand
AAAACTTAATAAACAATTTATTAAGCACTAATATTTTCCAGAAAAGAAAAAATTAACTTACGGTTTTAAGAATCAATTCCAAAATTAATCCAAAAATAATTCAAAATATTATCCACTAGAGAAATTGCAAAAGTCCTGGTAATAAAATGTCCAAATAATTCCAAGTTCGAATCCCAGCGAAGTATCCAAGATGGAAGACGATGTCACTTGATGAAGTCAGTTCTTGATAATGAAATTATATGAGCACAATTCTTTTCCAGATAAATAACAAAATATTTCCTCTTGATCCAAACGAATTGAAATAATTTCCAATACAAGGTAATTTAAAAGAACTCAAAAAGACACAACTTAATATTCTAAAACCCAAGTTTACTCAATAGTTCGCTCTCAAAACATAATTTATATACCTGTTTTTACGTAAACAAGAAATGGGTCACTTGATCTTCTAGAATCTTTTATAACAAATTTACCTTCAAAAACTCACGTACCCACCATATGACCCAACTAAAAATAGAAAGATGTTTATACAAAGCTCCAAAATGTCCTTGGAACCAACCAATCAATTTAAACGCTTGTTTACAACTGTTAAGCCAGGTCAGAAATGAGGTCAACTCATGATGTTTATTTTGTAAAGTACAGGTCATCTCCCAATGAATAAATCTTAAACTTAAAATGTCAAATTTGAATCTGACAAACAAATAATAAAAATAAATATAAATGACATATATCAAATATACGTAACAATATCTAGACTGAGCAAATACCCATGTTTTAAAAGATTCTCAAAGAATGAATAGTTAAACATGGAGACATAAGCATCATCATAAATTAGCAGCCACATACATATTATGTTAGATGTGAAAAATATGTAAACAGCAAAACGTCCATATAGGGGCTAACCAGGTTCACTACTGGACACAAGATGAAATATACTGAGAAAAAGGATATACCAGCAGACTTGGATTTAAACGTCCCTGTAACAATGTTTCAGTCATATCGCATGTAATACTGTTGTTGTTAAGCAGAGTCTTGTGAGGCCAGATCAATAAGTTGGAAAAACAATGTCTGTTAGAATGATGGATAATACTGCAGTACAGGTGCCGACTGCATGCGTCCATATCGAAACACCCTATTGAACAGGCACAGTGACATCGTGTTGCGTAAAGCGACCGTCGTATGATTTAGTCGTAGGTAACAAAGAAGAAGTATTGAATCAAATAGCGCAAGAGATAGCAATGGCCGATATTCCAAGCTCCATGTCGATTGAAACTAGGTCGCAAGCTGCAGATTTTAAGAAACCTTTACCAAAACTAAAAGTAGTCGATGCCATACCAATGACAATTAAAGGGGCATAAATTAAGGAGCAAACTAAAGAGGAGTCGATGTCAGTAATTAGAAAGAATGACGCGTCAGGGGGAGTCATTAAATGCAAAGGTGGGGGTAGCCATATATTTAAATATAACAACAATATTTTGCATAGGGAGCATACTGCTCGTGACGGCAGACGATTTACACAGGTAGTGGTGCCACATAACTATAGACCGCATGTGTTGAGGTTAGCACACGAATCAACGATGGGGGGGTCATCTGGGGTCTACGAAAACCAAATACCGAGTATTTATGGAATTTTACTGGCCAGGGGCCAACGGTGATGCAACTAGGTATTGCAGATCCTGCGACATTTGTATAAAAAAAAACGCAATATAAAGGGAGAGTTAAGCGCGTACCTATCGGTAAAATGCCCTTTGTGGTTCCGTTATCACCCCTTAGAGATCGAAAGAACAGGTACATCTTGACCATGATTGATTGTGCAACCAATTACCCGGATCCCGTTGCTCTACCATCCATCGAAACTGAAAGAGTGGCTGAAGCCTTAGAGGAGATGTTTAGTAGGCTAGGGATACCGGAAGAGATTCTGACAGACTGTGGGTCACAGTTCACATCAGAACTCATGGCAGAAGTTAGTAGACTTCTATCGATCAGGCAATTATGGACCACCCCGTATCCCCCAATTTGCGACGGGCCAGTTGAGAAGTTCAATGGAACACTCAAGCATATGTTCGACGGATGTGCACGGAACGTCCAAACGATTGGGACAGATATCTCCATGCAGTATTGTTAACATACCGAGAGGTTAAATCAAGGCCAGCAGTAAAAGACAATGGTGTATGCATACCTCTGAAAAATAAATCGATCGCTGATGGTACAAATTGTCACTGAATAATCCGGGATATACGTGCCACATGGGAATGACGCATGTCAAGAGAGAGAGAGAGAGAGAGAGAGAGAGAGAGAGAGAGAGAGAGAGAGAGAGAGAGAGCACTTACAACTAACGTTACCCAAGTCTTTCTTTGCCTATGCTTAAATCCACGTAAAAATTAAGAATCAACATTGTATTTTAAGGAGATATGATTTTCAATCCACAATAAGGTGGCAAAGGTACAAAGGTAGTTAATTCCACTGTGTAAAATCAGGTGAATTTAGTGTAGAACGTCATGTATAGTACCCCTTGACAACACAGTGAACGTAATTTCCTATGCAGAATATGATAATACGCTCGTAATCAAACGTATGAGAGAAGTGATCATAGACTATTAAAACAGGACAGAAAGCTAGAGACATAAAGGTAAAGGTTTGCTTCAATCCAGTGCAATAGTCACATACACGTGTGGAGTAAGAAAAGTAAAATAAAGTTAAGAAAGATACAGTCATAAGGTCAAAATAGCCAGAATGAGAGCAATACATAGTCTCCTGTTTTGCCTGCCACTTGATTGTACGGATCACCTCCATGTCCAGAGATTATTGATATAGTTTACAATGACATCATCAAGCGTATAGTTGCAAGCGTTACATTATAAAATAATTGAGATATGTTCGAACACAACTTGCAGAACGAATGGATATTAGTCAAAAAGAAACCGAAAGAATTAAATAAGACTTAATTGCCTTAATGAGGTCCGAAATATATCGACGCATGTATGCAATAGACAAAAGATCATTTCCTTTCATGAACAATCTGGACGTGTATTTTAAAGCACAATAAAGACGTTATAACATTACATGTTATTAACTCTGACAATGAATACGTAGGAAACGCATTATCTTCTGACTCATAACTCGTACGAAACCTCTAGGCACCAATTGGTGTATGATGCTAGACGATCTTCCTCATCGGCATCTTAAAGCCGTTTATGCCTATTTCATCAACACGATTATCTTTCCAACATAAACACTATGGATTATTTTGTATCATTATGAATACTTATTCCGAAAGATGATATCATGCGCAATAATAGAAAATAATGTTGTACTGAGTTGGGTCTATAAGGTGATATTATAAAGGACAGATTAATAGCTTGCAGACAGTTTGTGAGTATTTTTTTAGCAACGCTTTCAGCGATCTCTCTTCCTACTGACTTTCTTTAACTGTGATTTTCATAAAAAAGGTATGAAGTAGCATTGTGCTTTTGTGAACATTATTTTTGTGTACAATATTTTCATTACAGAACTGAAGATAGCTATATTATTCGAAGTATTGTCATTCTCAAAGTTGTCAACGTTATAAATACGTTAATGTTTAGCATGTCTGGTCATTTGAAAATAAATAGAAAGGGACACACAATAACTGAACCTCTTCATTTATTTTAAAACTACTGGTGCTCATTAACAACGTTGATATTGGAGCAAAAATGCATTGATTCAAAGTATGCATTAGATGTTATCTTATTATCTTCACTCTCAATATTCGTATATTTCTCGAGCATCTTTCTTTCACCGTGTATCCAAAACTAAGGAATGTTTTCTTTCGTGTTTGTGCCTTTAGCATACCAAAGTGGTGAGGTCGTCCATTTTGACATTATTTGGACACCAAACAAACTCTATGAATGTTAGAAGTACGCCATAGCATTAATGGCTGAATAGTTTGAAGTACCTCCTAGAGAGAATACGAAGACAACTGAAACATTGAAGAAATGACGCAAACAATAGGAAATATAAAGTCGGGATGATAGGTAGAAGGTGTAGGAATAGATTAAGATCATATGATCCAACCACTGTACATTAGGAGTAACTTCACTATACTGATTATCTCTTCTACAAGTTTACATGCATGCTACGTTGCTCAACATATGAAGAATCTATTCGCCGTGGATATGGATACAATCTTTAATCCAGGACAACAAGAGAAGCCAATGATACATTCGCAAAGGTTAAAATACTAATTCACGAGGTGAAGAAGGAGGCGACAGCAAATAGTATGACTATATTAACTAAGGACACGAGAAAGCGAGCGAATCAAATGGTAGTTAGGACCAGAGCGAATACATGCAAGAGAAAAAGACAAAGGCCAACACAGTTATTACTCGATCAGTGTTCTGTGTTATGCTTATCTTTGTTTTTTATTTTCAAATTTCAATTGTAATCATTTGTTTTTTCCAGATAGTTAAGCACCCCATCACTCATATTTGTGATCTATAGTATGTGTACATGTGTGAAATTAGTATGTTCTAAATCCCACTCAACCGTGTTTGAAAATTTATGATGTTATTCCCCCTTTACATAACAATATTGTTGGTTGGAGATTATGAAATATTGATGACTACAATGGAGTGTATTAAAGCACATTTGTTATACCGCATATTATATGACATGGTGTAATACTAATAATGAGTAATTTGAATAGCGCCTAATCTATAGAAACTCAAAGCACTTTACAACATCTAAAATGCCATGTCTACAAAAACAAAACAAACACACCATGAAATTAGAAAACATAAACAATGCTGAAAATAGTTAAAGTTGGAAACAGTGTTGGGTCTTTAAGTTTGTGCATGCGGTCGGAAAAGGTGAGTTTTAAGACTACTCTTAAAAGATATCACTGTGTCTTTGTGTATAATTGCAATGGGCAATTAGTTCACGTTGCTGGTCCTGGCATTGCAAACGAACGTTGCCCATATTACTTAATTTTAATAGTGGGAATAATGAGAATACAATTATCAGAGGAGGAGCGTAAGTATCTTGATGGTGTGCATACATGGGTGAAGCGAGATAGGTATGTTGGACTTTAGTCCGTCAGAAAAATGTAACAGACCGAACACATTTTGCGTTTGATTTTGGTTTCAATGGAGAGCCAGTGTAGGGTACAGTACAGCAGGAATAGTGTGCTCTAATCGTGTTAATCTAAGGACGATCAGAGCAGCTGTATTTTGAACATTTTCAAGCTTCTGGAGTAGACATTGAGACGAATCAGACAGGAATGAGTTACAATAGTCACGTCTTGAATTTACTAACGAACACACATGTGTTTTAGTGGCTTCAGCTGAAAGATGTTTGCAAATGGAGCCAATGGGTCTCAGCTCAAGATAGGCAGCCTTGCATATGTTCATGACATGTTGATGCAGTGTGAGAATACTGTCCATAGTAACATCTAGGTTTCTTACTGACTGTGTGAATTTACTGTTAGTTTTGCTGATAATTGTGTTGTTGTTGAGGTAATGGATGTGAATGCGAAAGCCTTGTGATCAGAATGGCCTCAGTTTCATCATCATTCATCTGCAGCTTGTTACATGTCATCCATACTTTCACATCAGAAATGCACCTGTGTACTCCTTGGATGGAAACATCGCCTTCAATTGAATGGCTAGACTTGTACGTTTGGGTGCCGTATGCGTACAATTGGTGAGACATTGGATGATGAACTATGACACATGACAGCGGCTGGGTGTATAAAACGAAGAGAAATAGTTCCAATAACATAACCCTCAGAAACACCACAAGATATATGAAATGTGATATAGAGTATTCTATTTACATATAACAGGTGTGCCCTGTTGAATCACACTAAGGATGTATTGTGAATGTCAAATACTTCCTGAAGACAGTGGTTTAATATATCATGGTCTACTGTGTCAAATGCTGAAGCAAAGCAGAAATAATGTCATTAACTACTTTCCGAAGAGTAGTTTCAGTTCCGTTTCAAGGGCGATACTCAGACTGTACATTGCTAGAATGACTGTTTGAATTTGGATGAGATACAGGTTTGGTTAAGACAACTCTTTTTAAGATTTGAATATGAACGGGAGATTAGAAACTGGGTAGTAGTTCTTTCGGTCGTTACGGTCGAGGTATTGTTTCTTCAGCAAAGGCTTTACAATGGCAATTTATGAAAATGATGGGAATACCCCGGATTAGAGGGAGGCGTTAATAACATAGGTTAGTGAAGTTAATATTGGATCTTAGCCCTCAAGCAGCAATGATGATGGAATTCGATCAAGTTTACATGACTGTTTTGCTCTCTTTATTAAGATTGCCCGTACCAAATTCATAGAGACATTAAAATGCTTCTAACGGTTGTCGCTGAAATTGTATATCGGAACCATATGATGGTGACGAGGAAATTTAATTTGTGTTGTAAATCGTATTTCTAATTGTTTCTATATTGTCACGGATGAAATTTGCAAGCAGGTCCAGAAAGTCCACTAGAAGGAAGCTAGTTGAAATTGGTGTACATTTCTTCCAGGACATTAGTTTGTTAGTTATATCTAAGAGATAGTTGCAGCTGAAACTATCCGTGATATTTGTAATGTTGTGGAATAATTTGGCTAAATGGATTATGTGTTACGTTCTTCTTAGCGGCTTCATAGATTTCTTTATGACCAGTGGGTTTGGTGAAAAGTCAAAGACTATCAAAAAACGGCGAGCACTTTTAGCAATGCTAAGCTGGTCCCTAACACTGCTCTACCACGGAGAATACGTTTGAATTGATGCTCTGCATTTGGTGGCTGGGTTATGTTTTAAAATCAACGAAAGCGGCAGTTATCGAGCTCTGCTTTTGGAGGTAAGCAGGTTGTTATGTTTGTTTGGATATCATGCATTAGTTCGGTTTTATTTATCATACGGAGGTTTCTCATAGTAGCAAATAAAGGTGAAGGATTAGTGACTGATACGTCCAGATGGCATATAATGCATGGATGATATGATACAAGTTCGTGGGATGCGATGGTGGACGGTAGATTATTCATATCAGGTATAATAAGAATCCAGTCTAAAATGTGACTAGGTTTGTGGGAGTGTAGGTTAACGGACTGTTACAATTCTAAAACATGAATGGAATCTAGATGTTTGGAGGTGTCAGGTCTACTTCAAACGATTTGTGACAAAAATTGAAGGTTGTGTTGTATTTAAGACGTTTAATTGTGACAATCTTTGTGATAACAGCAATTCCACCTCTACGAGAGTGGCGGAGGAAAGACTTGATGGAGTTAACGGTAATGTTTAATTGCAGCTCAGATAATTGAAAAAAATAGACAATATACTAACCATTCTGGTGATGTTTCTGACACGTGACGCATCCTCTGGACCAGGTTCCGTCTTTCTGACAAATTCTAATCATAGGTCCACGTCGATTATAGCCGGGATTACACGTGAATAAAGCCTTTGTGCCCACAGTAGGAACGGAAGATGAATACGTTATTCCACCATTTTCAAAACCATAATTATCTCCCTTAGCACAGATGATCTCTGAAAGTAGGAAGCAAATCATTTTAAACGACATTTTTGCAAGACTTGGTTTGGTTTATTAGTTACAAGTAACAGCAACACGAACTACTTATTAATGCCCAAGGAACCAGAGTAAAGTATTGTACAATAAAACAGCCAGTAAGCCGACAGGAATTAACTGATCATATGATTCGAACATATACCTTTTACGTCCACTGTTCAGTACACTAAACACTAGGTAATCGCATTTGGAACAATGTTTGCATCTAACTGCATGAGCGATGGTGAATATGTCCATTTTATATCCTCGAGCTCGCGTGGTATAATGTATAAAGATATTGCATTAACAACCGAGATTACAGTAAAGTCAAAGGTGTGACATGCGATTCATGAAGAACGTATTAAAAATCTTGATAAGTAAATCCATAACGAATAGTACAATATCTGCATGTTTATTGCTGTGTATACATTGTTGTGTGAACAACTAAAATGGCCAAAGTGTAAATTCAACACGCCCATGTCGGAAGACACCAATAATAGAGGTTAATATGACTATCAAAGCAAATTGTAAACACGTTCTCTTGCACATTTTGGTGATATTTATATCGTTATTTATATAGTTAAAAGCGTGATGTAAACGTACATTGTCAGACTAATGTCGATATCAAGCATATGTATGTTAAATATATGTTTTCAGATTGTCTTTGGATAGTGCCTCTTCTAAATGTTTCTCTAGATTTACCTTGTGTCAATTTGCACTTTCTGGGATGACCCCCATTCTAATCAAATTACACCGTACTAATTTAATACTAAACTTTACATTGCTGTACTGAACGCTCGTACCCTGTCCATATTATCGTGATAAAATGAGCAAGCAAAGAAGACTGTTCCGACTCTCCTGACTGATTGAAAGATTTGGATTTTTAACGGAGCTTTTTCAAAGTTTGAGTCATATCGCTATCATGTCTGCAGTGAGGCAGTTTATAGTGATGTCTATCTCTGGGGCATCATGCCGCAGAAATGTAGCATTTTGTCCCATCCAGTCACATTATCCTGATACCTGGCCGACCAGTTCTGACTCATGCCTGAAAAAACAAGCCACTAACAGGTCAATTACAGGCATGCAGTATGGGACTTGGGATAATGAAGACTTGAATGGAATTGCCCCAATCAAACTTAAAATAAAAAAGACAGTCATTTATTCATAAGCAGATTTACGTATCCTGGTGTCTAATAGTGCATTCCAGGTTTTCAACAAACATAAAGGCGGACTACTAAAGGAAATGGACTTTAAACTTGTAAACACACGACAAACTTCGAAACAAAACATTGAGGAAAAGGCTTAAGACAAGAATTAGAAGGAATTAAGAAAGAAAATCGTAAGGTATAAAACCAAATATATTAAAAATGCGTGAGATTGCATCAACGAAGCCATGAAGAACTCAAATCACAATGAATGATACTCACACAACAAATAATATGAACGTTTCAACTTACCAGAATTGCCAACCATAAATGTACGAGAATGGTTTTCGGAGATGGTGCTGAATGTACCAGGCCTTGACAACACGGGACTCTTAAAGGTATTTTCAGTGTATTTTAGCCATAACTATTTCAGTCGTGTACGTGTTGATCCCTTCTTTGAATATAATTTCGAATTATGTGTTAATGGAAACATCTGTGCCAGTCAGGGCAGATACTCTTTCAGAAAAATCAGTGAATGGAATGTGACTACTTCTAATGAATCTGTACAGTTATAAAGCTGAGTTTTCTAGAAATTTGAAAAGGGATATAATCACGTTTGACGATTCCTCTGTTAGTATCTGCAGTAACTGGAAGGTTTATTTTTTCTTCAGGATATGGAGCTTGACTCTTTAAAATCCTGCATGATAAACACTACCAGGTCATGTTTTGATATTGTATTACTTCGTCTATTATTAAAGACAATGCAACAGGTCATTCATCAATAACGCTCAAATTATCTATATCAGCAGTACCCATCCGTCCCAGATACATGACATTCACTGCAGATCTATTAATGCAGCATGCATATATCTTCAGTTGGTCAAAAACTGTAAATATAACAAAGTAGAAGAATAATATCGTGAATGCAAAACAAAAACCTACTCCAGGAGAAATTATATTTTGATTATTAATCGTTTTGGGAAATAATTACAATAATTATAAGATCGGAATAAATTAGTTATCCTTAGGTAACGGAGAAGCAGCAGAAACGGAATGTAAATAAAATTTAAGCAGAAATAAAGACCGTGCATAATTTTAAGAACCAAAACATTAATTCCACTCATATAAAAGAATAAAATAAAAGCCAATATGACTTGTAAGAAATAAAACAGGAGATAGAAGTTGTAATATTATGATAGAAAGCAAAGTGCCATGAGATGGGTGGCAGAAAACAACTCTAAATATGATTTTAATCTTGAAAAGATACCTGACGTTTAAGAAAAACTATACAAAAGTTAATACCGGTAGCTGGAAAAAGACAATAGGTTCAAAACAAGTGAATCAAAAGAACACTTCTTTTAAAAGATTGTATATCCAAAGAGCAAAAATAATTTAGCAGCTTGCAGTCACAATCATTAACGATCATAAAATCTTTCAGATATTGAGAAACACTTGTGTAAAGATAATCTTGAAGAATGTGCTTTGGCGCTGGAAAATGCGAGAAATGAAAAAAGCCAAAGTTCCAATGAATCTATTGGTAAATTCTACAAAATTATATAGCGATAAATGGTTTTCTATTTATGTTTCTAAACCATTGATTCAATACGAAATTGTGTTGAATGTAAGTTGCAGTGAATCATTAACTGCGTTCGAAAAGGCGATAAAGATAGAAAATGAAAACAATTGGAGATCAATTTCAGTACATAATGTAGATGACAAGATTGCTTCAGCGTCAATTTCTTCAGGGGTCAAGAAGTTCCTCCTTTCCGTTATTAGTAACAGTGAAAAAGGTTGTATAAAAAGGAGATTTATAGATGATAATACAAGAATTTCATATGACCTAATACAGACCGCGTTGATGAAACTAAACCTGGTCTCCTCAAACAGTGTGCAATATTTAACACAGCTTTAACATTTTTATGTCATATCCCCCCGATGTCTTCAGTGTGGCAAGTTATACGAAAGTCTAACACGGTGGCATTATGCCACAAACATCTGCACCATATCAAGCCCTGTCACATTATACTCACACCAAACTGATCCGTTGTAACACTAACCATCCATCCATTTATCCCTGCATTCATGCATGCATGCATGCATGCATACATACATACATACATACATACATACATACATACATACATACACACATAGATACATACATACATACATACATACATACATACATACATACATACATACATACATACATACATACATACATACATACATACATACATACATACATACATACATACATACATACATACGGGATGTTAAAATGATTATATTTTACCTGTACAGTTAATCATAGTTCCATTCCATAACGCATTTTCGCCATTTTTTATACACTTTATAATACTGCTTCTGTAATATATATCCTGCTTTTCAGATCGAAGGCAACGAAATGTTACTGTTGAGTTTATATCATATGGATACGATCCGGTCTTTCTAACCCCCACTGGAAAGCACGGGGCAGGACATGTGGATGATGCTAATAATAATAATAATAATAATAATAATAATAATAATAATAATAATAATAATAAAATAATAATAATAATAAAACAAATAATAATAATAATAATAATAATAATAATAATAATAATATCTTGCCAAGATGATTACAATGATTTGTTTGCATCTTAAAGTGAATTTATTAACATAAATCTCTCTTAAAATGAATGTCGTTATTTCAAAGGAATTCGTTAGTGCATAATAATACCGCTACTAATAATAATAAAACAAATAATAATAATAATAATAATAATAGAACAAATAATAATAATAATAAAACAATAATAATAATAATGATAAAACAAATAATAATAATAATAATAATAATAATAATAATAATAATAATAATAATAATAATATAATTGTTGTAGTTCTTCCAAACAGCTATAAGCAAACGATGATACAAGAAAAGTAAAGTAGACGCAGTTGATAGCATCAAATAGTTGATTAATTAAATGACAGAATAACATGTCCTAAATAAGTGGAAATTAAGTTGAATGGGTATACCATTGCTGATTACGGATATTGACAGAAATAATTACAGTACAGAAAGCATTTGAATTTGCAGCTATAGTTAAATATTTTAAGGAAAGCAATAAATTATTATATGACGTGAAAGATGGTTACTCTTGCTCGATGATATTTAATAAAAGATTTTAAACGGAAAAATACTCACTATCCTATTAACTTAACTTGTAAACATGAACCGAAGTAAAGTACTGGTACATGTAATTACGAAACCCAGCAAAGTCTGAGCAAACATGAACTAAACAAATTTTTTGCAAACATCAAATACTTAAAACATTCCAACCTGGTATATGATACATTTGCATATTATGTATTGCGTATTTGGTTTTATGTATTTGTTTTGCACACCAATTTTCGATTCTAGGTAAGTCTGAGTAACGTAAAAATCAAGTTATACCTACTACTGGGAATATTGCGTGCAAACTTCCATGATACACAATTTACGAAATTTTGTCCCCATGGTATGATAACATAGACCAAGATGTTCATTCGTCACCATCGCAACTTGCCCTATTTGTTAATACACGTACATTAAAAGAAATGTTACACCGTATACTAACAATTGTGGTTTTTCCTCTGACACGTGACGCATTCTCCTGACCATGTGCCATCTATTTGACACGATCTATTATCCGGTCCTTTTCGAAAATATCCTTCATTACACCGGAATGAAGCCACTGTGCCCACAATATACTCGTTAGGTGGCGAATAGTATATACGACCATGTTCAAAGTTGTAGCCCTCAAATCTGTCACAAATGATCTCTGAAAAAGACAGTATTCAATATGAAATCTTTATTCTGCCAAACTTTGGTTTGTTTTTGGCATTTTAAGCAGCAGAAACACAATGTAGTTAATTAACACCAATCTAATTGAAATATTCTTTAATGATACACCATAATAGCCAACCTGGTTTAACTGATTATATAATTTAAACAAGCACACGTTCGGTCGCCTGTTCAATATCGTAAACATTAGGCCATCGCGTTTTCTCTATCCTTTACTCGAATATTACGACTTTCATCAAAAGTGAATATGTCCTATTATATCTCCCACATGGGGTTTTTAAATTCGAATTACGATCAAAATATTACATTAAAGTTAGGCATATAATATTGTGGAATTAACAAAATTACTTCCGATTTTAATAAGATTGAAGTTTTATGTTTATACCATGTACACTAATGACATGGCAAATTGGTCTTTTAGAAATGTTTAATAATTTGATATTTACCGTTTAGTTTCCTTCGGACGAAAGTCATATTTGGATGAACTACATATAGCCACATGAAATGTGTCAATCACTAATCAAATCAAAATATCTATCATGGAAAACAAATATATTAAAGTTATCACTTTTGAAAGGTAAAGTTGGTCGTCATTGCAAGTATCGCATCATTATTGTTATCTCCCTAACCGCAAAGACTCGGAAATAATAAAAAAAAATGTAGTTTGAGTTACATGCCATTCACCATGATTTGTACGCTGCATTTGTCTTTGCTTCAAAACTAATCTAATTATACATGCAATGTTATAACTGGTTAATGGAATGGTTTTTCTATTGTTTTCATTTGCGTCTATAAATCATATTTAGTGAACAATATACACGATATCTTTTTAATATCATGGTATTTATAATTACACTTGTGGTTTAAAACTCCTTTGTAACAAGTAAACATATTGGCTAACACTGTCGAATGTGCAGCAGAAACCAGGAAGTCTTTGTGAAACGTGATATTTAAAAAAAAGTTCAATGTAATTTTTCTAAGTTTATCAACTAGAGACACATATCAATATCAATGTTAACGGTTTATAATGTTATTATGCATTAATAGAGATTATTGTTTTGAATATTCTAAAAACTGACCTATTTATGGTTTAGTATATACATTCAGACATGCGTAGTTTATAGATTATACTGCAACAGTTTGTACATTTATACTAATGCACCCGTATCGTGTGCATTCTTTAATAATATTTGTTAGCGATTAAACAATACTTCTGTTATTTTTGTCTTGACTATCGTTATTTGTGTTTCAATTATTTTATAATACAAATTGAACTTCCATTTTAAAATTATCTTAAGATGGTAACATTGGAATGTATTCATAAGAAAAACACTCTGCTTAAATGGCAATAGATATGCAAATAAAAATACCATACCATCCATTTTCAAGCTTCCCGACTTTCGGAATCGCCATACTACACATATGAAGTATAATAGAAGCATCGTGGTCCTACTACACGCGCACATCTTAATACTAACTTCATAACGTACGTGTTACTCATATATTTTAATGAAATCGGTATCATTCCAACATTATTTGTAGGGCCAGTCTGTATTTTTACGTGCGTCTTGACGCTTGTAAGTTATTTCACTTCGTTGTAAACATGTGATACATCATTAAAATATATGCCTTGAGAAAAGTGTCTACTGCGAACAAACAAATCAATGAAAGCAACGTTTTAACACTTTTTAGTCGTGAAGCGGTCCAATTCTCCTTTCCGAACCACGTGCTAAGTCTTCAGATTAATTTAATTGCTTTGGACTTAGCGGTATAGCAACATTTATAAAAATATATATTGAAGAGGCAATTAAACAAAACGAATTACCAAAGTATCGGACAAAGATCTGTGTCGCCAAATCACTGTGCAACTGGTGATAAGATATTCACGAGCGCTGATAAGGCCTGGTTTGCTTTCTAGATATTGTAGTATAGTGGGATGAGACATTAGAAAAATGATTATTGAAATAAATAAAGGTGCAATAAACATACTTTGGTCTATAGATACCACATAAAAAACCACTTCAAATATAATAGAGTAGGCATATGTTTAATTTTTTAAAAAACGATCTCAACATTAAAGGGATGCAGAGACCTAATAACAACGGACATGAGAGAATCAATTATTTATTGTTTAAGCAAGATAACTCGTAAAACACGTTAATTTCCCATTAACATGCTTATCTGATCATCAGATGGTCACATTAAGGAAATGACTGGTACCCACACACTTACAACAGTTGATTTCAATATTAGTTGTTTCAAGACCATGTTACTGCACCTTTCGGCATCGACTATCAACGTTACACAACGAATCTTTTGAATATCATAGAATGCAAACAATGTCGTCTGAACAACAAAAACGCGGATAGAAAACAAAACGAAATTTAAACTTCTCCAGGATATATTCGTGCGAACGTATTTCACAAATATAAAGAAGTTTTAAAAGTTTTAATATGAGGTTAATGGAAACAAAAAGATTGGTCATTCCTAAACTATGAAGAATTTTTTTCCGGTCCGGAATAAATTATATAGACCGTTCATCTACGTATTTATAGTAGTTATGGTATAGAAGTTGATAATATTGTTACCATGATATGGTCTTAAACTAACTTAAAGAAAAGTGAGAAAAAACTATGGTTTGTAACAGCCAACAAAACTGTTTATCAGAGAACACAAAGTGACAAATGACAATGAAATTATAGTAATATGAATGACATCCCAAAAAGTTACAACAATTAAATTAATTAATGAAGTCAAACTGAATAGGGTTATATTTACATTCCGGTGGTATTCTAAACAGATTCCACTATTGGATGTGTTGATTTGCTACTAATTTCAAATGTACTCAGGGGTCAATAGAACTGATTATAATTACAAATACAACGAATAGTGCTACAAACGGAAGATAACAATAATATGAAAATAATAGAGGACACTCATGGGGGCGCAATTACAGAATGACATAAATTTACCAAGTATATCCAACAAGTCTCCAAATCGCAGAAGGACAAAATGTTGTAGGATTCTTATTAGCATTGTGAATCATACTCATTACAGATTTCCAGAGAAATGATAAAAGAATTTTCATTAGCATCCATATCTGAGTCAAATTCAATATCTCAAATTAGATCTGGAGACAATATTAATTTTGTGTCAATCATAATGTGTCACCATAACCACCATACCTGAGTGACAAAATCGGTATATTAATTTCGTTTATAATTTTAATCCATGTGTTAAAGAAACTGTACGTTCACACACACACACAGACACACACACACACACACACATATATATATATATATATATATATATATATATATATATATATATATATATATATATATATATATACATACATACATACATACATACATACATACATACATACATACATACATACATAGAGAAAGAGAAAGAGAGAGGATATTTGCTATAAATGAGTGATTAAGGATATATTTCATCGCGTGGATAAAAATCGCAGCATTTACATGAGTAAAATACTGGAGTTTTTCACCCACGTGATAAAATGTATTACTCGTTTCAAACAAACATTCTATTTATTTTATGCTCACATACGTTGGCTACCTAAAGTTTGTGACAATGAAGTAGCAAATTTCTTACAGTACTAACAGCTGTTTACAGTACATGTTCTGCTGTGCTATGCGTACCTACGCACAACCTTAATTCCACGTCCGATTGATAAAAAGTACCTGATATTTCCAGAATAACAAACAACAAGTTTCAAGGACAACAGACAAGGATTATTAGTAAGAAAACAAACACAAGTAATTCACTTACAGAAAATGAAAGGGGGATAAGTCTGTTTTGACACAAACAAGTAATTCATGTAGTGCTCAATATTATTTTAATTAGAACATCAAGTAAATCAGGATTAGGATAACATATATATCTGTTCACTTCGAGATCAATTAGCAAATGGATTAAAATTATAGTTTACAGCAGTTAGCTTTAATATATATATATATATATATATATATATATATATATATATATATATATATATACATATATATATATTAATATAGAGTTTGAGTGACTGCAATTGACTGATCCACTCTTTAATCCTCACTTGTCACAACAAAAACCATATGACGTATGGGTTATCCATTTTCTCGATACATTCATTTAGGTTGTACTCTGAACTAATTTAGAATTGGATTTTAATAACTTTTCATTTCGATTTGACTAAAATACTGAACGTACTTTTGCATGAGAAACGTAGCTCTGGTTCCCACTTCGCATCATCTATACATGTGTAATTCCCATCACTGACTGGTATGAGATTTTCATTGTCTTCAGTTTCTGGTATTTTAGATATATCTGCGGTCGATTCATGCACACGTTTCGCACATATGTTTGGCACAATTTTATATCCAAACTTACACGACACATTAGCATTCTCTCCTACTTTTAGCACTGTCCTGTTACCGAGAGATATGAAATGCATTCCTGGGTCCTTAAGAACACATCCTCTGACATCTGGAAATTGAAATAGCATATAGTGAGGATAATGACCCACATTTATTCATAACAATTTTAATGAGTGTTGCTCTGTTCTCGGGTTACCAGTTGACTTGTAATGTCTCCGTTCAACATACTCTGATGAAATGGTTAAACCTTCAAAGGTCAGTGATTCCTCAGATACTTGGAATACGAGGTTATACGTTTCGAGTAATTAAGAATCAATAAATGACGATATGGGTATAATTGCCTGCTACATAAACTTGTATATTGTTTGTTTATATTTATGCTTCCTCTATGAAACAAAACAACATTAACAATGCACTCGACCTTATATATATATATATATATATATATATATATATATATATATATATATATATATTATTCCACACATCAAGAATTTGAAAGCTAAATGCTTAAAAGCTTTAAATCTACTTAAAGTAATTACGCACACTGACTAGGGTGCTGATAAACAAATCAATCTTACTTTGTATAGAACATTTATCAGCTCCATACTAGACTATGGATGCGTTGTTTATGGTTCAGCTAGGAAGTCCTATTTGAAAATGCTAGAACCAATTCATCATCAGGGAATAAGACTCGCTCTAGGAGCATTTAACACATCTCCACGTGAAAGCCTCCAAGCGGAAGCAAGTGAACCATCTTTATCGCATCGCAGATAAATTCTTTCTGCACAATACGCTCTCAAATTAAGATCAAACCCTCTGAACACTGCTTTTTCGGCTGTTTTTCAACCAAAATACAAACGTTTATATGAAAATAAACCAAATGCCATACCTTCATTTGGCATCAGAACATCAAACAGCCTTGATAATATCAAAATTAATCTCACTAGAGTTCAGAAAACGTTTGTCTCGAAAACACCACCATGGCAACCCAAAGAGATTTTTACGTTACACGATGGGAATAAATCTGAGACAAACCCTGTCATCTTCCAGAACTCTTATCATGAACTTCTCAGCGATTTTACAAATTACACTAAATGCTATACTGATGGATCAAAGGGTGATGAAAAGGATGCTGCGGCCTTCGTTAGTGGCAAACACATAGCAAAAGATCGTTTGCCAAACGATGCGTCCATTTGTTTCAGGGGAAATCAGGGCAATAGACCTAGCTCTGAAAATTTATCGAACAAAAACGTGTCTTAATAGCATTATCTTATGTGACTCTTTATCAGTGCTACAGTCGCTACACACTAGAGAACTGGATAATCGATTATTAGTCAATCTCCTCGTCAAAAACACAGAGCTTAGTACCTCCTACAATATAGTGTACTGTTAGTTACCTAGCCATATTGGTATTAGAGGTAATGAAGGAGCAGACCGGGCTTCTAAGATGGCCCTATCCCAAGAACCATAGGATTTTAAATTACCGTTTACTGATTTTAAACCTTGTATCAAAAAGTACCGACGTCAGACGTGCCAGACATCATGGGATGATGCAATGAACAACAAACTTCATGCCATCAAACCAACCTTGGGTTAATGGATTCCTTCCTACCGATCTATCCGTAGGGAGGAGACTGTCATTGCAAGAATCAGATTCGGTCATTCATACATAACCCACTCCCACATACTAAAAGGTGAAGATCCACCAAAGTGCGTCTCTTGCAATGAACGTTTCACTGTTAAACACTTTATGACCGAGTGTTGCAACCTGCAACCTAGACGTGATAAGTACTGTAATGTACATGACATGAAGGAACTTTTTGATACCATATCTATCACTTGTATTTTAGATTTCCTGAAGGAAGTAAATCTTTATTTTAAACTTTAACTTGTATGTCATCACCTAGTGCATTTTTATCTAATGCAAATACCGCCCATTATTTTTCAACATCTTTTCATCAACATACACCATTTACATCTCCCGTTGATTGGGAAGCTTCATATTTTACTGTTACCAACAGCTTATCATTTTATATTGAACTATTTGTTGTTTTTTTATATCTCTGGTCGATATTTAAACCTTTAATATTTTTAACCATGTATAAATACAACCTATTGTATGGCGCTAAATAGCTTAAAAGTGATGGTGCGCCGTTAAAAATCAATCAATCAATCAATGTAACCCAAAGCTAAATAGTAAACATACAGAAGTAGACGTGGTAGTACAATAGTGATATCTTATATTCAATAGATTTATAACTAACATACCTCTACAGCTAAAGTTGTGCAAGTCCTTATAGTAGACCGCTGTTTGAGAAGACAATCCATAATGCTTTGCATACGGTGAGGTATGTATACACAGATGGTGTTTGTGCATTGAAGGCATTCGATTCTTCCCATCCAAAGCACTTCGCAAGTACGGCATAGGATGGACCGAACTCACTATTTTCAAATACGACACAATATACATAAATCACCCTCGGGTATAGTTATACGAAAACGAAACTCGAGTACATGTATTTTGTAAATAAAAAGGTTTATACAATTCCGCGACACCTTGTCGTCGATGGTATCGCCTGCGGCAGACTTCAGTGGTGTTATCACTTTCTTCGTCGACCCATCGCTTTGTTTTCGATATATGCTGCTGATTGGAATCTCTTTGACAGCTGAAGCCAGCATCCGTTGGCGCACGGCCGTTATACTCTATGTACGTTACGTCTGGTAGACCTGATTGTCTGTAGAGCCCTCTGGCAAGCGGATGGTTTATATTCCAGAGGAGCACTACAACGCTATTCTATGACTGGAATGAGTTAGCCGGAGTTAGTCTCAAACGATGCTGTAGTCATGTAGTATAATGTCCTACCCATTACCATTATCCTGATACCAGGCCAACCAGTCCTAACACTAACCTCTTAATGCTTAGCTGCTGGCGAGGCAACTCTTAGTGCCATTTTTGTAAGTGTTCGATATGATTCGGCCAGGGTTCCAACGCTTGACCTCCCGCTCTCGAGGCAGACGCTATATCCAATAGGCTACCGGATCGGTCATGATTGCATGATATCCAGAAGATTAAATCCGCAATTTTTGCTTCTGCATGATGCCTCCAGTCGGGACAGGCTATGCTCTCAACACCCAACGGAGTAGGACTGCCCATTCCTGATATTTAAGTATCATTCTCACTGCGCTCATACGGTAAAGATGATGAAACTTTTCTTCCAACAACCAATGTCAAATGACCCATATCTTCCGAAATTCCCCACCCCTTCTGAACCACTCCTCATACCAAAAGGTGAACTGAATGACCTTGTCGCGGATTCGGATATATTCCAAGAGTAAGACCGAGCTTTTGAATCTAGCCTAAACAGTTGAATCCCCTGGCAAGTGATTTTCTTATTTAAATGTTCCGTGACCGTCATATCCTATTCTTTTTCATAGAAGAATATCTTGACGTCTGCAACATATTCGATGGCGTGATGCCAAAGTTAAACCTCATACATAATCTAGATGAGTAGAGACTGTTTACTGCTTCATAAAAGTAGAGTTTTAAATATGTGTTGTTGCATAATGATAATATTTTGCCAATTCTAGTTAGTCATGCAGTCCATATGAAGGAACCCTATGTAAATATGAGAAACGGTTTGACGTGGGTAAGCTACGACCGTCAGCAGTGGCAGCTTTGTGGCGATTGTAAGGTTCCTGCTGGCTATGCGAGCGGGATACACACAGTGTTGCTGTTTTCACTGCGAATGGGATTGTCGCGCACATGATGTCCACAACATCAAGAGCGATTAGAAACTCCGATGGTCATTTGAGACTTGGAGAAAAGTGTTCAGCAACCACCACGTGTAGAATTACTGAAGACTGTGTTACCAACTGTGCACATCAAGTTGGGTATGTAGTCAAGGTCATATACAAAACACAAGCAGCTTTCAAGTACCTCCGTTGAACATGTCCAAGGTTAAGTGAAACTATGATCAGGAAGGTGTCTTTGTTGGTTCTCAGATTCGCGAAACCCTTGAGATGATGTATTTTACCGTGCACTGCGTGGCTAGGAAAGGTCTGCATGGAAAGCGTTCCACTTAGTGACAACAAAACGTCTCGAAAAATACACGTCAAGAAAACTACAGTGAGTTGGTGGAAACCTATTCAGGGCTTACAAATCCTTGATTGAAATATGTAGATAAATATACAGTTTTTCCCACCTAAATGCGAACTAGTGAATGAAGAGCACAGCGGCCGATTTCACCTGGACATTGTAACAATGTAGAGATTCTATAATAGGGTATGATTAGAACTGCGAGAAGATCAAGCAGTTGATGGATGAGAAACACCGGCTCCTTTAAGGCTAAGTCTACATCCCCATGTTCACTTCTAGAAACGACGCGAACAACAACATACGTAGAACTGTACAATATGAGCTTCTTTACATGCGAGACACATGGATTAGCAACAAAGCTGATGTGTTCCAGCACATCGTAGACCTGCATGACATGAAGAACTTCCACAATACATTAAAAGAAGTGTATGGACCAACAGTTGCTGCATCATCACCCCACCTACTTCTCAGCGCAGAGAGGAACACACTAATTACTGACAACGAATGGAGTGGATTTTACAACGATGAGCTTCACAATTTGACAGCGCCATTGAATCGTCCTTCATCCATCAAAGATGAAGCTATCAGTCGTTTCCCCCAATTACACATCAACGAAGCACTGGATGACCATCCAACCTTGCTCGAGACAGAGAAAGCAATAAGTTTGCACTACAGTGTCAACGCATCTGTTTCAGATTCCATTCCAGTTGAAGTTTACAAGAAAGAGAGAACATCCCTGATAGAAAGGCTGCACCACATATTTTAGTGATGTATCCGCAAGAGACACTCCATCAGGAATGCACAAACGCTTCCATAATTCACGTGTATAAGCGCAAACGGGACCGCCGGGCCAGCGACAACCACTGGGACATTACAGAGATATCTCAGCCGTTCATAGTAACCAATGGCGTTGATTAGAGCTGCGTTATGTTCAGTTAATTGTTCTCCACCATGATGATTAGTGCTTTCAGAGACGGGGATGTTGAAGTCAGCAGCATGTTCCGTACAAATGGAAGACTTTTCAGTCACGGGAGGCTTCAAGGAAAAACCATGGTCATGACAGACACCATCAAGGATTGCGTTTTTGCTTATCACTGCACCCTTAATTCTGGCTTAGAGGCCGACCTGCAATGCAGCATTGATAAGTTATCCAGCTCCTGCTCAAGCTTTATTCTCATCAGCAGTACCATGACGACTGAATTATTTCATCCGCTGGGCCCAGGAAAGCCCTATGTTGAGCCCAACATCACCGTTAACTGCCAAAAACTGAATGTGGTAAACCACTTCACCTTTCTTGGCAGCACCCTGTCACAGAGCGTAAGACAACGAGGTGAAACTTCGCACTGCCAGAGCGCAAATTTCGGCAGATTGTATACCAACGTCTGGAACAGAAGTGGCCTCAGCATCCAGACCAAAATAACGGTTTATAGAGTAGTTGTGCTCCATACACTATTGCACGCACACAAAACATGGCGGTGTACCAACGCCACACCAGGAAGCTGAACCACTTTCACACCATAAGTCTCACGAAAGTCCTCAACATCAAGAAACAGAACAAGGTTTCAGACACTAAGGTACTCGCCCAAGTAGGTCTGCCCAGCATCCACACCATCCTGATGCAGTTCAAGCAACGCTGTTGCGGGGCATGTTGTACGCATGCCAGATCGCCGGCTTCCTAAGAGACTCTTCTATGGCGAGCTGCAAGAAGGAGACAGATCCCACGGAGGTCAGAAGAAACGCCTCGAAGACAATCTGAAAGATGCATTGAAAGTGTTCAACATAAACCCAGAGTTGTGTGAATCTAGCAGGTCAGCTGATGCTGAGCAGAATAAAACCAGAAAATCATGTGCCACCATCCCAGTTGGAGATGCCCCACTCATTCTGTGTCCATTTTGCGAACGAACATTCCGTGTAAGAGTTTGTCTCATCAGTCACCTGCACACGCACAAACACATAACCAACCCCATCTAGCCCTCGGATGACAAGACAGGTGCTCATCGTATCGATGAATGAACAACAACAAGTAGTCCTTTATAGTAATTGTCATCTGTAAATAGAATTTTGATATAGCTAACTTGTATCCAGTCGTGTAGGTTTTAATTATGATCTTACTGCTGCGTTTAGAGTTCGGAACATTCTAAACCTGTGTTTCGTCCACACTGGTCTGACTCGCGTCTCTGTCAAGGGAAAATGCTAATAAATTGGGATTTGATGACATCATTCTACAGGTCAGACTGATGGAATCCGTTTAATTCAGATCATTTTGGTAAATATAATTTGAATAGAATATTCAATTTTTTCATTGAAATTAATAAAGTGATCATGCTTTTCATGGAGTAATACACTAATTTATTATTATTAGAAACTCATTGAAAGCAATTCTCGATTGTATTATTGTCCTACATTAAGTCATTAACAACTATCGGAATTCATTCGAATATTCTGTATTTATGGCTTGTGCTAAGATATAAATGATTCTTCAGGAATTCACAATAACTTTTACTATGAATGGCCGAGAAAAAAATACATTTTTGACTTTACTTTAAAAGGTTTTTATTTCATTATGTTACATATATTTTACACACATTCTCAAGACACGGTCTACAAAGAGCAACTGGTCTGTGTTCACGTGGCTCGTAAAGTGTTAGTTCTTATAAACTTTTCAAGTCATCATAGAAGTTCTTTTCTCTTTTTTTCTTACTACTTCGACTAAAGTTGTGTTTGGACTTTAGCTTCTTTGTTTTGGTAGTAACGATTCCAGTGATTTCTTTCTTTAACACACTAATCCTGACAGGAAATTGTGGATTGAATCATTTACTTATTTGAACTAATGCTATATTTTATACAAATGAGTGGCTTCAATTATTTTTTTCACCAACAACTACCTGAAACGATATCGCTTTTAGTTGACCTGATTGGAAGCTAACACGATTATATATATATATATATATATATATATATATATATATATATATATATATATATGAATGATGAATTGTCACTGATTAATCCAAAAGTAAATATATTATATTCATTTCCGTCCTCCAAATGAATTAAACAGGGCAAAGCAATTACATCGCATTACTTCTCTGTCTCTTTCTGTGTCTCTGTCTTTATCCATCTAGCTCTTTCTCTCTCTCTCTCTCTCCCTCTCTCTCTCTCTCTCTCTCTCTCTCTCTCTCTCTCTCTCTCTCTCTCTCTCTCTCTCTCATGGATACAATACAAATCAGATGATTTGGATTGGGTGATAACGAATCATGGGTTGATGAAGCTCTTGAACGCTAACTATTTTATAGTAGCCTAGCAAAACATGAGTTGTCGTAACAGTAGTCGTCTACTTTCAATGCGACTAATCGACAATGTACACAATACAACATTTACAATGTTGCAATAGTTTGTCGATACTATGAGATAAATGTCTTGGTGTTGAGACACACACCGTTTAGTCAAATGTATTTTTTTATTTTCTTATATATATATATATATATATATATATATATATATATATATATATATATATATATATATATATATATATATTCTAAGTTTCAAAGATATTGTAATGTTTGAATGCTGTTCTCCAATCTTTTCCCTCTTTGTTGCTCATGCTATACAGACTCACCCACCAAAAGTGACACAGAATTTAATAATAATAACAGTCACGTGATGATGTCTCTGAATCTATGAATGATTTTCATGTTCCAGTTTGACACCGTTTATATACTACACTTATTCATATACTAGTATAAAATCGACGTTCTTGATTTTTACATATTAAATAAAATAAATATAAGAATTTGATTTTTTGCGAATAATTCCATAGGTTCGATATCGTATGTGCATATTTGAATTTACAAACCATGTATTGATTGCTTTGCAATCTGCATTAGACATTACCTGTCTTCTCACATAGCACAAGTTCTGGCGTCCAAACGCCATTCACGCATTTGCTAACGTCAGCGTTTTGTCTATTTGGAACAAATCCGTCGTCGCAAGTCACCTTGATCTGACTATCAGACGCAATAGGACCATGAAACACTTGCGCTCCTGTAATGTTGTCGCTGTACAGTGTGCCATTGACGGGTGAGAGTGAACACGTATCTGCAATAATAATAATAATAATAATAACATAAAATGCAACAAATACTACAACTGCAAGGAAACAGTGGTGATGTAGAATGAAGGACTTGGGTAGTGCTACTTTAAGAATAAACCAGAATAAAGGGACAGCATAACCATACGAAAATATAATATATATGGCAAGGCATCAAAACACCCCCTAAATGAGAATGGATGGTCTGATATGTTGCATTCTGAAAAGCTCTTTGTTGGTTACCCAAATCATTGAAAGACTACTCTAGGATACAATACCTATCTAGACTAAGCAAATACCCATGTTTTAAACGATTCTCAAGAATAAGTGAATAGTAAAACATGGAGACATAAGCATCTTCATAAATTAGCAGACACGTACATATATATTACATATGTAAAATACGTAAGCAGCAACGCGTCCATATAAGAGCTACCAGTTTCACTATTTTAACACAAGATGACCTAAACTGAGAAAAAAGATATAACAACAAGCTCCAAGACCCTTTGGAACAATAAAACAATATATATCAACACATTCCACAACATTAAGCATAATCTAAAATGAAAGAACGGAATAAATAATTCGAACAATTGATACAGTAACTATAGTGTGTGTGTGTGTGTGTGTGTGTGTGTGTGTGTGTGATTTGGATTTAAAAGTTGCTGTAACAATGTTTCAGTCATATCGCTACGATGTCTGTAGTGCGCCTAGCAATGAAAATATCATTTTTGCAAATCTTTGATATTACTTGGTCGAAGATTTAACTCACGACCTCCTGCATCCGAAGCATACGTTCCGACAACGAAGCCACCGGAGCGGTCAGTATCAAAAGAAATGTCGTCCAAACTTAAATGACATGAATATAACATTACCGATATGCAAAATTAATGAATAAATATTACAATGTAAACTTAATGAACTAATCTACAACTGGTATAATCATGGTTCAATGGGATGTGTGACTACTGCTGATGCTCTGAAGCCTGGTCCTGAAAGTCACACAGTTCTCAGGAATACATAAGAAAAGAACAGTACATAGTCTCTGGAAACGTCCGAATTGCACTTAGAATGATATCTAGCCAGAAACCTGTTATTAATAACAGCATAACAGAGGATAAATCTGCGTGAAATGACTCAGCTACAACAATGCGTCATTGACTATGTTACAATAGTATGGTTAAAGAAATACAAACCTATATGGTATAGAATAATACCTTAGGTACAAGACTGAAAAAGTATGTACATAGGTTTAGCACGAATGACTAACGTGCATCATGTCATGAAGATAGCAGAAAATGAGAAACACTAATCGTTGTATGACTATAGACCAGAAATGTCTCAGTAGCTGCTTGGGAGATCCTTACATGATGTGGACGCTGAAAATGCCACAACATCTTGGAGCCACAGGTGAGAGCTGAGTGCCAAGTGAGAACCAAAGATGGGCGAGATACCCCCCGGAGTAGTACGACTGCTTAACCAGCCAGAGGTGTTACTACATCCCAGGACACCCCATACACCCCTGACATGAGTGATAATATAGTCATGAAAGAACTACTATTCAACCAAGGGACGAAGGGCCTCTGGCTAGTGCTGACATAAACCGCGATTAAAGAATTATAATGTTATGTCTTATCAGTATGAAACAACATGAAAAGTCTTGATACTACAATTGAGTGTCATAAATAGTATGACAATGGCTTGTTAGCAAATCATTTTTTTAAAAATTCACAGAGATAATACAGTACAATTCTTAACATTCTTCCATAAATTTAAGCTACAACTTTCTGTTCTTAATGATACGCCATAAAATTTAATCATAACACAATTGGTGTTACTAGACATGGTACACCATAAGGATGCAAAAACAAAATAACAAATGTAGTAATCTACAAGACAAAGGACTATAATGCAATTATAGTGAAGCATACATTTCAGTGACCTTGCCACACAAAGTCTTCAACGATAGATGGAAACATTTCAGACCCACTTTCCTTTTCACATGAATTGAATGGTTTAAAGAATACAATATTAATAAGATGATTCTTTTAACATTTTATTCGCAAATAGATTTCTTTGGATTCCAATGACAATTCTTCTACACTCCGCTTGTTTAATATATAATGGTGCTAGTGATCCGCTACAACTGAGCTCCACAACCGTTTTGTTAGATAGAATTCAAGGCACAACACCAGTCTGGAAAACGTTGTACGTATCGGTTAATGGTTCACATTTCGCTGAAAATAAAACGTAAATCGGAACATGATATAAAGTGGAATTAAAAACAGAGAGGCTGAGCCATAATAGCCACATCAAATATACCATATTTTCTGGTGCAAAGCAAAACACAATAGAAGTTTTATAGTTATAGCATATCCATTTGGTAAAGCTTTAAACTTACTTACAGTATTCGATTGAAATGAATTATAATTACATATTTATAAACCGGCAATGTCTGATATATCTGAAATGTTTTTATCAATGAAAACACCTACATATTTATAGCCATTAAACTATATGTCCGACACATAATAGCCTGTGTGATTTTACGCATACATTTAATATTGCGTCTTTAATATATGTGTCACACAACGTGAGCAGTAATAGCCTAATATGGGAAAATAACATTATGGCTATAATGTTGAGACTAAATGGAACACATTGCTTCAGAATTTATGCTTATATGCAATCTTCACGACGACTTCGCATTCATAATAAGGCAAATTACATTGAACTTAAATAACAAACTGGTGCATAAATATTACACATTGGATGTCTTTATCAAGAATGAGGTGACAAGAGCTCACTATTCTTACGAAGTTTAAATCGATGCCCGCAGTAAAAGAAAATCGGTTAAGGACTTACTTCAGAAATATAAAAATAGTTTATACTGAGACGCGTGCTTGAATATGTTTTGAATGATGTATGCATAACTCTGTAAAATGAATCGATTGCTGGTGCTATAAACTATAATTGAAGAGTACGTGCTGCACATGATTGCCTTATGTCAAGTAGGAAAGTACTTCATGCAGGTTCAGACTAGAACGAGTATAGTGCAAACCTTAAATATTCCCTCCAGAATAGGATCCAAAATGGACAACTATGTCCTCTAATCGCAGCTTCTCAAATGTTTGAATACTACAACATGTCTAAGTTAGAAGTGGCAAGATAAAGAACTTACAACAAATGTTGTCCATGTCTTGCCTTGATCATGCTTAAATCAGCGTAATAATTAAGAATCAACATAGATGATGTAAATCTTTTTAAGGAGATAGAGCTTTCTCTCCACACCAAGGCGGCAATGAGAGTTAATTCCACTGTGTAAAATCAGGTGAACTCAGTCTGGAACTTCATTCATAGTACCGCTCATCAACACAGTGAACGCGATATCCACTGTAGAAAGTGATAATACTCTCGAAATCAAAAGTGTGCGAGTAGTGATCCCAGAATATTAAACTATAGGACAAAAATCTAGGACCATAAGAGTAAAGGTTTGTTTCAATCCAGTACAATAGTAACATACAATTGTGGAGAAAGAAACGTTAAGTAACAAAAGTAACGAAAGATACGGTCATCATGTCACTATGGCCAGAAAGTGAACAAGACAGTCTCCTATTTTGCCTGCCACTTCAATGAAACGATCACCGCCAAGTCCAGAGAATATTGATATAGTTTGCAATGAAATCATCCAGCTTATAGTCGCACGTTTTTCATGATAACATAATTCAGATATGATGGAAGACAATCTGCAGGAAGAATGGACATTCCTCTAAAAGAAACCGATCTTGAAAGAATTAAATAAGACTTAATTGCTTTCATTAGGACCGAAATAAATCGACGCACGTATGCAACAGACAAATCATAATTTCCTTTCATCAACATACTGGCCAAGAATGTTTAAAGCTTAATTAAGATGTTATAACATTAAATGCTATTAACTGTGACAATGAATGCGTAGGCATCGCATTGTCGTCTGAGTCACAATTCGTACGAAACATTTTGGCACCAATTGGTGTTATGATGATAGACGATCATCCTCATGGGAATCTGAAAGCCGTTCATGCATATTTGATCAACACGATTATCTGTCCAAAAAGGTTGAGGATTAGGAATTGATACGAATTGATATCGTCAGATGGCATATTATGCAGAGGGTAATCTGTTGCAAGTGTATGGGATACGATGGTGGACGTAGAATATTATCATCAGGTCTGTATACCATGTTTATGGGTGTGTTGGTTAACTGGCTGTAAACATGAAAATATATTGACGGTTTGATGTGTATGGGTTACCAGGACAGTTAAAGCAAAAGTTGAAATCTTCTAGAAAAATCAGAATGTCCACTACCGAGTTTTCATACTCCAGGATATTCGGAAACTGCTCCAAAAATAGGGATTCAGTTTGTTTGTTTTCTCTACTTGTTAGAAGCGGTAGAGGCAGAAATATGGAGTATCCTTTGTTCCAGTGTGAATGTCGTTTTGACTAGTTTAAACGATGTGTGGCAAAAAAAGAAGGTTGTGCTGAATTTAACACATTTATCATGGCATTCTTTGTGATGACGCATTTTCTCCTCTGCGAGAGTGTCGTAGGAACTGATTGATGGAGTAACGGTGGGTGTTAGATCCGCACACTTGGGCTTATCGCTTGTTTCCAGATATGTGTATATCAGGAAGAAGAAGACACTTTGTGATCGTTGATGATGAAAACATACCACCTGAACAGTCATTGCATGATAAAACACATTATGGATGACGAAGAAAAATAACAAGCACACTTATCCTGAAAAACATCACAGAAACTGATGCACTGTTCCAAACCAGTTAATCGATAGCGGCCATCGTTCAGGATTCTTGATAAAAATTATGAGGCCAACGTTTTCGCAAGGTTTAACTCAGTTCCAAGAAATATGTTTCATTATATTCTTTGAAAAATTTAAAAAATGTAACTTCCAGGTCTTTACCATTTTTGAATCAATCAATCACTTCAAACACCGAAGGAACTAATTATTGCTTTACTTGTCTTAGCATGGAAATATGTTCTTACAGCGGCATCATAAACATATGTGTCTTTATCTTGGTATAGGCATATTTAATGTCTCCCTCATACTTTATGTTCTCAACAAATCAGGATTCTTTGTTTAAAGAGGGAATTTTGTCCATTTATCGAGTCCCATCTAAACAAAAAAACATTATATTGTGATCTGTCTCTAAGCCTGTACGCTGCAAACACGTTTAGCTCGATTGTTATTACAATATGCACAAATAGTCAACTTTTTGTTCTTAACTTCGTTTAACCTATTCCCAACTGGATTCAAGTCAATACTAATGGAAGACATGTCGCTATTGGAAGACATGTCGCTCTTTCAGATTGTATTCATGCAATATTTTTTATTCATATTTTAAAGCAATTTTATCAATTGAAAAGAAGTCAGTGACCATTCTTACTTACAACGAACACTGTTAGCATTAGAAACGAATAATATATATTAACAATATCCAACATCGTTAGAAATAGTTGGAAAACGAGCTATGCAGCTATCAAATATCTAAACACAGCAATACAATGCTCCGTCAACGATAATTTACTCTCTCTCTCTCTCTCTCTCTCTCTCTCTCTCTCTCTCTCTCTCTCTCTCTCTCTCTGACAGAGTAAAATATGCTGGAGGGAAGAAATAAATAGTGACTTTACCTTTACAGTTAATGTAAGTGCCATTCCATGACACAGATTTACCATCATTTACACAGTGTCTAATATAGCTGTTCTCCACTTCACGTATTTGATTAGAAGCAATATAATTGAATTCTGGAGCCTATTTCATATGAAAGCGATCCAATCTATTTCGCTCCGTCTGGAAACACAGAGCTGGACAGGTAGACGCTGAAAAAAGAACAAATAATAATAATAACTTGATTTAATATTTCAATTATTGTTGGATCTGAAAGTGTATGTATTAACTAAATATACCTTGAAAAGAACATGATTTCAATAAAATATTTTCATGAATGTGCTGATTTTATAAAGATTTAAACATTTATTATTATCATTATTATTATTACTAAAGTAGAAGTAGTAGTAGTAGTAGTTGTAGTAGTAGTAGTATTTTATTATTATTATTATCATTATTATTATGATTAGTAGTAGTAGTAGTATTGCAAACAACATAATTAACATAAAATTTAGAAAAAAGAAGCCAAAACACTTAACTTAAGCATCAGGTGAATTATATAAAAACAACACTGGTTCTGAATTAGGTGTAACTTATTGTGAATGGTTACATCAAAAGACCTAATAAGTCTTAGCAGAAACAATACATGAATAAACAACTTAACTTTTGCAGTTCAAAAGTAAACAAGCAAAATATGTTATAATATGGATGCTCATCACGGTGATATGTATTGATGATTTAATAACAATGATAAATAACCTAGAATAGTAGGTGTAAGCATAAATCCTAGCAGTGTGTGTTTAAACACGGCACCTAGCTAAAACTAAATGAAATATGAACTTTATCATAGTATGTATAAATATGGCTTCGCAAGGTACTACATATAAACATGAAACCTAGACAAATACGTGTACATATAAGTGTAGGAAAGTACCTGTACAAGTACAATTTACCAAAGGGTGTGTAAACATGAAACCTAACAAGGTATGTACAAGTATGACAGCATGAAAAGCACAAGGAAACATTGTTTTATGCTCAGGAATTCTACTCAACGTTACACGATAATCACGTAAATTGGATTAAATTCGGATTATGTTACACTAAAAGCAATGTAGTACATTGTGTATTAACAAAGAAAAGAAGAACTTTCTACTTTATATAGTGCGCTCATATTTATAAATCACCCTATACCTGCAAAGGCAAATTCGGTTTAAATATACACATCATTACTATGAGCTACAGAAAAGCAATGAAAATGTACACAGCTGTAGAAGAGACCACGTTTTCCTTACATCACCTTTGCAATCAAATGTAATGGTTTATTGCAGCTCAATTAGTTTAAATAATAGAAAATATATTAATAATTGTGTTGATTATTCTGACACGTGAAGCATCCTCCAGACCAGATTTCGTCTTTCTGACAAATTCTTGTCATGGGTCCAAGTCGATTATAGCCGGGTTTACCCATGCATGAAGCCGCTGTGCCCACAGTAGTGACGCAAAATGAATACATTACTCTACCATTTTTGAAGCCATACTAATCCTCCTTATCACAGATGATCTCTGAAAGTAAAAAGCAAACATTTTAAAACGATATTTTGGCAAGATTCGGTTTGGTTTGTTATTTTTAAGTAACAGTAACACGAACTATTTATTAATGCCAAAGCAACTAGAGTACAATATTGTACACATAAATGAAGACTCGGTGTCCGCAGAAGCGACGGCAGATTAATACGTTACTCTACCATTTTCAAAACCATAATGATCTCCTTTATCACAGATGATCTCTGAAAGTAGAAAGAAAATATTTTAAAATGACATTTTTGGCAAGATTTGGTTTGGTCTGTTAGTTATAAGTAACATCAGCACGAACTACTTATTAATGCCAAAAACAACCAGAGTAAAGTATTGTACAGTGAAACAGCGTGTTAGCTGACAGGGATTAACTGACCATAGGATACTAACACATACCCTTTACGTCCCCTGTTAAGTACTCTAAACACTATGTAATCGCAGTTTAAATATTTGTTGCATCTTACTACATTAACGAGGGTGAATATGTCCATTTTATATCCTCGAGCTCCCAAGGTATAATGTAGAAAGATAATTAATGCAGTAAAAACAGAGATTACATTTAATTCAAGGTGTGACTTTGATTTTTACATACATGAAATTCATGACGAACGTATTAAAACTCTTGCTATGTAAATCCATAATGTTTATTCTAATTTATGTTTGTTTATTCCTGTGTATACACTGTTGTGTCAACAAACAAAATGGATACAATGTAAATTCAACACGCCCATGTCGGAAGACAAACATAATATAGGGCAATATGACCAACAGTGCAAATTGTTAGTACGTTCTCTGACAAATGTTGGTTTTATTTAACAGTGTGATGTGAAGAATCGCAGTCAGTCAACCATATATTTGTTCAATATATTGTTTCAGTGTGTCTTCGGACGGTGTCTCTTGTAAAATGTTTCTCTTTATTTATCATGTGTCAATTTACACTCTCTGGGATTGCTAATCAAATCACTTCGTACTAATTTTATTACTAATCTCTACGATATTGCTGTACTGAATACTCGTACCCTGTCCATATTATCGTGGCAAAACGAGTAAGCGAAGGAGACTGTTCCGACTCTCCTGAATACGAGACTGCAGGGAAACATACAGACTGAGTGGCGTTCCTCTAATCAAACTTGAAATCAAAAGGTCATTCAATTTATTCGTGACCAGATACGATTTACATATCCTGGTGTCTGACATTGCATCCCAGCTTTTTGACAAACCTAAAGGCGGACTAATACAATAAGTGGTATTGAAACTTGTATTAAAAGAATCGGGAAACAAAACATTGAGGCAGTTAACTTTTAAGAAAAGGCTTAATACACAAATGAGAAGGACTCAATAAAGAAACTGGAAAGGTTAAAATGAACATATTAAAACTGCGTCAGATTGCTTCAAAGAAGCCACGAAGGTCTCAAATCGCAATGAATAACACTCGCAAAAGAAATGACATTAAATTTTCATCTTGCCAGAATTGCCAACCATAAATGTCAAAACATAGTTTCCGGAGATGGTGCTGAATGTAGCAGGCCATGATGTTGATGTGAATAATAGTATTGCAATATATTGCATATCTGTGAAATATGATGCACCAAAACCACTTATTGTACAATTTTGGTATACATAATCCAAAGTCGACATTGACATGAAGATAGTTTAAGAACAAATATAATGTACAAAATACTAGAAAATATTAATTGACAATACGGGACTGTAAAATGTATTTTATATGCATCCAAAAACCAATTTTGCGTGTTATTACAACTGCAGTGTGCATTCCAAAACATAAGCCAGGGAAAGATACAAATTAAACTTATTTGATGACATATATAAGCAATCAGTTCCACTCAAAAAGTGAAATAATTTTATAAAGCGATTTTGGATATAATTGGATCCTATTAATTTGCATAAAAAATACGAACATTATTTATTCTCGCCAATGAATATTCTGCTTACCATGGTATTGCGGGTGAGAGTGTATGCCGAGGTGCATGCGATTGATTTTCACAATAATGCTTGTGTAACGCATATTTATATAAACTCTGGAATAGTTCTACTGAAAATCAAAACTAATAATGAAGATATAAGTGTGATTTAGCCATAAATCCATCAGTCTTGTAGGTGTTGATCTTTTCTTTGAATATAAATTCGAATTATGTGTTAATGGAAACATATGTGGCAGTCAGGGCAGATAGTCTTTCAGAAACATCAGTGAATGGACTGTGACTACTTCTAATGAATCTGTACGGTTATAAAGCTGAGTTATCTAGGAATTGGAAAGGGGATATCATCACGTTTGACAATTCCTCTGTTATTATCTGTAGTAACTGGACTTTTGTTGTTTTTTTTCTTCAGGATATGGAGCTTGACTCTTTAATGTCCTGCATGATAAACACTACAAGGTCATGTTTTGGTATTGTATTTCCATGTCTATTATTAGAGGCAATGAAACAGGTCATTCATCAATAACGCTCCAATTATCTATATCAACAGTACCCAACCGTCCCGGATACAGGACATTCACTGCAAATCTATTAATGCAGCATACATATATGATCCGTACCTCAAAAACTGTAAATATAACAAAGTAAAAGAATAATATCATGAACGCGAAAAGATAATCTTCTCTAGGTAAAATTATTTTGTGATGCTTAATCGTTTTTTTTAAAATCATTAAAACAATTATAAGATCGGAATATATTAGTTATTCTTAAGCAAAGGAGAAACAAGAGAAACACAATCTAAATAATATTTAAGCAGAAATAAAGACCTTGCATATTGTTATGAACCAAAACATTAAACATTATGACAGAATTGAATATAAACCAAACTGACTTGCAAGAAATAATAAAGGAGATGATGAAGATATAATGTTATGACATAAAGCAAGGTGACATGAGATGGGTGGAAGCAATCCTCTAAATATGTCTTTAATCTTGAAAAGATAAATTGCCTTTAAGAAAAAAAATCACTAAAAGTGTAAATACCGGTAGATGGAAAAAGATGATAGGTTCAAAATAAGTGAATCACCAGAACACTTCTTTTAAAAGATTATATAACCAAATAGCAACAATAGTTTAGAAGCTTGCAGTCACAATCATTAACTATCATAAAATCTTTCAGATATTGAGAAACACTCGTGTAAAAATAATCTTGAAGAATGTGACTTGGCGCTGGAAAATACGAAAAATAAAAGCCAAAGTTCCGATGAATCTATTGTTCAAGTCTACAAAAATTAAAGATATCAATGGCTTTCTGTTTACACTTATCAACAATGGATACAATAAGATTTTTTTAAAATTTAAGTTGCAGGGAATCATTAACTGCATTCGAAAAGACGACAAAGGTAGAAAATCAGAACATTTGACATCATTTTCACTACATAATGAAGATGACAAGATTTTGTTAACGTCAATATCTTCTAGGGTCAACAGGTTCCTCCATTCCGTGATTAGTGACAGTCAAAATGGTTTTATAAAAAGGGGATTCATAGATGATAACACAAGAATCTCATATGACCTGATGCAGGATTGCGTGGATGAAACTAAATCTGGTCTTATACAGTGTGCGATATTTAACACAGCTTTAACATTTGTATGTCATATCCCTACGATGTCTTCAGTGTGGCAGTTTTTGTTTAATGTCTAGTACTGAGGCATTATGCCACACACATCTGCCCCATATCAAACCCAGTCACATTATACTGACACCAGACTGATCAGTCATGACACTAATCATTCATCCATCCATCCATCCCTCCCTCCATAAATACGTACAATGATACATACAATGATACATACATACATACATACATACATACATACATACATACATACATACATACATACATACATACATACATACATACATATATACATATACACAGACGTACATACATACATACCAGAATGTAAGTTTAATTGATTATATTTTACCTTTACAATCAGTTCCATTCCATGACGAATATACGCCATTTTTTATACAGTGCCTAATATTGCTTCTGTCATCACAATCTTGTGTTTTAGATCGGCGACAATGAAATTCAACTTTTGAGCCTATTTCATATGTATGCGATCCGGTCTTTTTATCCCCCTCTGGAACGCACGGGGCAGGACATGTGATTGATGCTACAATATTAATAATAATAATAATAATAATAATAATAATAATAATAATAATAATAATAATAATAATAATAATAATTGCTTCGCAAGATGGTTAGAAGGATTTCTTTGTATCTTAAAGTGAATTTATTAACATAAATCTTTCTTAAAATGGATGTCTTATGTAGTATGTGTAATTATGAAACCAAGCAAAGTATGTGCAAACATGAAATTAAAAAAGTATTTGTAAACATAATATACTCAAGACATTGTAGGTCCTATCGGTTAAATGCCATATTTGCATATTATTTATTGTGTATTTTCCATTAACTCATTTGGTTTTATGTATTTGTTTTGCACACACCAATTTTACATTCCAGGTACCTCTTAGTAACGTGAAAATCAAGTTAAATGCATTCCTTTAGGGTTTCATTACAACAAATAGCATCGCTTTGCTGTTTACAGATCGATCACAGAGCAAGATATACTTACTATCGGGAATATTTTATGCAAATTTCCATGAGACACAATTTCCAAAACAATGTAATTTTTTCCAGGTGATATGATAACAGACACCAATTTGTTCATTCGTTACCTTTGCAACTTGCCCTGTTTGTTAATACACATACATTAAAAGAAATGGTATATAGTATATTTACGATTGCGTGTATTACTCTTATACGTGACGCATTCTCCTGACCATTACCATCTATTTGACACGTTCTAGCTTCCGGTCCATATTGAATAAAGCCCGGATTACACTGGAATGAAGCCATTCTGCCCACAGTATCAACGTAATGTGACGAATAGAATATATTACCATTTTCTAATTTGTAGCCATCAAAACTGTCACAATCGATCTCTGAAAAAAGTTTCGAATATAAAATCGTCAGTCTGACAAAATTTTGTTTGTTTTGGCATTTTAAGTAGCAGCAACACAATGTAGTTAATTAACACCAATTCAATTGAAGTATTCTTTAATGATACACCATCATAGACAACCCGGTTTAACTGATTATATAATTGAAACAAGCACAGGTTCGGTCGCCTGTTCAATATCCATTAGGCATCTCGTTTTCTCTATCCTTTGCTCGCCTTTTACGACTTTCATCAAACGCGAATATGTCCTTTTCTATATCCCAGGAAGGGTTTATAGATTTGCATTTCGGTCAAAAGAATACATCAAAGCTAGATTTATAATATTGTGGAATTAACAATATAAGTTCTGATTTTAAAACGACTGAAGATCTATGTTTACACCATGAACGTTATTGATATGGCAAATTAGTCTTTAATAAATTTGGGATAATTTGATATTCAGTGTTTAGTTTCTTTCGGACGAAAGTCATATTTGGATGAAGTACAAATAGTCACATAAATGTGTCAATCACTGATCAAAGAAAAATTTTAATCATTTGAAAATATATATTGAAAGTATCAATAATATTAGGGAAAGTTGGTCGTCTTTGCAAGCATCGCATCGCTATTGTTATCTCCCTATCCTCGAAGATTCGGACAACTCGGAAATATAGTTTGAGTTACATGCCATTCACTATGATAGGTACGCTTCATTTGTAATTGCTTCAAAACTAATCTAATTATACATGCAATTTATAAGTGATTAATGGAATGTTTTTTCTATTCTTACCTCTGAGCCTATAAATCAAATCCAGCGAAAACTATGCTCATTATCTGTTTAATATCACGGTATTTATAATTATAATTGTTGTTTAACAATCCTTTGTAATAAGTAAACAGATTGGCTAAAACTGTCGAATGTGCTGCAGAAACTAGGAACTCTTTGTAAAAGGTGAAACGGGAAATACGTTTTGTCTTGACTTTCGTTATTTGTGTTTGAATTATGTTATAATACGATTTGAACTTCCATTTTATATGAATCTTAATATGATAACATTGGAATATTTTCATTAAAAAACACACTGCATGAATGGCAATACATGTGCAAATAAATAGACCATTCATTCAATATATCATCGATGATTAAGCTTCCTGACTGGCTGAATCCCGAAATATGTTTTTTGATTCTTACGACACATGTGAAGTATAATAGTATCATCCTGGTCCTGATAAAATTGTAATACTAATATTCTGAAGACTTTTTTAAAAAAAAAGTTGTATGAAACTTTTTGTGAAGAGTTTGTGAGTAGTTTTATGAAGAACGTTTCCCTCACAAAGTCATAGATGTATTAGATTTGGAGTCCGGATTGAGAGACAGAAGAGAAGAACGAATGAATGAGCTCCTTAAAGCAGGTGTCACTACGATGATGGATGCGTCTACATCTGTAATGAAAAGACGAACATCTTTTCTAGCTGTCAATATGAGGGACTGACCTGGGCGATATACGCGCTTTATTTATATTCGTTTGGCGCACGTCAAGACCAAATATGGCCATCTCTCAATATCCCATGCTAGCAGATATGTTTGTTCATCATCAGATGAGAACTATTTTGTTTTGCGTCATTAGACAGAAAGTTAGACCCACTTTTAGTCACTGGATTGAAAAATCGCCAATGCATAATCTTCAAATCTGTTTGGTTTGCAGAATTATATATTTCTTACTGAGCAAACGTAGGAGTTCTTACTGAATCAGCGAAAACAGCATACACTGCCTTTAGAAACATCATACACTTATTCCACGCAACAATGTACATTCGTGTAGTGATGTACGTTGACAATTTTATGCATGCACAGCAACTATTTTCATTCCATTAATATATAGTTGTGCTTTGGAAATAAATGAAATTTACCTTAATATATTTTAGAAACTTACTTTAATATAAATGAATAAAACATTACTTTCATATAATATAAAAAAGTCACATTCATCAAAACAAGGTAAAAGGAGAAAGATCAAAACTACAATGATAAAGAAAAACATTGCGTGGCATTTTCGCAAAATTAAAAGATACAATGTAAAACACTGCAAAATACATTGCAAAATACAAGGTAAAGTACAAAAAATGCAATTAAAAAGTACATTGCAAAATACTCAGTCAAATTAAAAAAGTACAATGAAGAGTACAATGCAAAATATTTGATACAATTCCCAAAAATACAATGGAAAGAAAACTTCACAGCACTGGATAGAATACCATCATAAAATACAATGAAATAACGTGGTACGACATTAAATAAATAAATAAATAAATAAATATATATATATATATATATATATATATATATATATATATATATATATATATAAACACACAATTCTAGAAAAGCTAACTCTAGACAAGTCTTGTCAGACGATTGTAACACAAAATAGTAACATGCAGTTCTTCTTATCTTTAATTTTCTTTTTCTATTTTAGTTAACTCTTTCTTTTTCTATTTCTTGTTCTTCTCTTTACTATCTGTTTTGCATAACATCAGCTGAACTTATTTATGGGTGACTACCGTTATTATTTTGCTTCAGCTGGTTGTGATGAAAGAATTATCGTTGTTATGGATTTCACTTGTGGGCCGATATTGAGCTGATCTTCATCGTGTATACATACTATAAGAAATGGCATTAACATCGAAGTAAAAACTTGTTGCAAAGAGAATGGCGTCAGAATTTGATATTAATCAAGAGCTACGAAACTTACAATTTTAATATTGTTTTAACATAATAACCATTACGTATTGTGTTACGTATATTTGATTTAAGTCATTTATTTTTATTTTAATTATTTGTGTGTCAGATTCAAATTTGACATTTTAAGTTTAAGATTCATTCCTTTGGAGATATTTTTTAAACGTGGGATGACCTGTACTCTAAGAATAAACACGAGGTGTTGACCTCATTTCTGACCTGGCTTCAGAGTTGTAAACAAGCTTTTAAAATGATTGGCTGATTCCAAGGACATTATGGAGCTTTGTTATAAACATCTTTCTATTTTTAGTTGGGTCAAACGGTATGTACGAGATTTTTTGAACGTACATTTGTTCTAAAAGATTCTAGAAGATCATGTGATCCCTTCCTTGTTTACGTAAAAACAGGTACAAAAATTATGTTTTGGAGCAAACTGTTAGCAGACGTTGGGCTGTTAGAATACTAAGTGATGTGTCGTTTTGAGTTATTTTAAATTACCTTGTACTTAGAATTATTTAAAATCGTTTCGATCAAGAGGATTTATTTAGTTGTTTATCTGGAAAAGAATTGTGCTCATTGAATTTCATAAGACCAGAACTGACTTCATCACGTGACATCGTCTTACATCTTGAATGTTTCACCAAGATTCGAACTGGGAATTATTTGGACAATTTATTACCAGGACTTTTGCAATTTCTCTAGCGGACTATATTTTGCATTATTTTTGGATTAATTTTGGAATTGATTCTTAAAACCGAAAGTTTATTTTTTTCTTTTTTGGAAAATATTTGTGCTCAATAAATTGTTAATTAAGTTTTTACAAGCTTGTTATTTTCACTTTTTCTATGTTACTGTTTATTCGAGCCTAAGCACGTAAAATAGAAATTGGCGGCTCGTCCGGGATTGGGATCAAATGGAATTTGGTCAGAAATATTTTCAGAAAACTTTTGTTATTAATTTGAATTCCCCTAGTTTTTGAATTGTTTTAAATCTTTAGTGACATTGACATTATTGTGATAAAATGACATCTAAAGTAGAACTATTTCTTTCTAATCCTACTCAGGAGCAATGAAATCTTTCCAAAAAAGATGAGTTGATTCAACTTGCCAGAAAATATGATCTTTCTGAAGTCAAGGCTTCTTTAACGAAACAAGATATCAAAAAGATTATTGGTCTAATATTTGGTAGAAAGGAATGTTTTGAAAAAGAGTGATTTGATTTCGGTCAGTAAATCTGCATTAGACTACAACATTAATATGAAGAAATTAGAATTAAAATTCAAGATGAAATTAGAGTCGAAGAAGCTGGAATTTCAGGAAAGGGAAAAATAAAAACAATTACAATATGAAACAGAGGATAAAGAAAAAAACAATTACAATATGACAAAGAGGAGAAAGAAAGACAATTACAATCTGAAAAAGAGGAGAGAGAGACAGGAAAGGGAGAAAGAAAGACAATTACAATATGACGAAGAGGAGAAAGAAAGACAATTTGAATCACAAAAAGAGCAGATGCACATTCGGTTACAAGAAAAACAAATTGATAAAGAGAGAGAGAAGGAAGAAAGGGAATATCAATGTAAAATAAAGAAATAGAGCTGCTAACTGAAAAACACCTTCATACTTCAAATCCAAATTTAAGTTTTGATTTAGCAAGGAATATTAGATTAGTGCCCCCATTTAAAGAGAAAGAAGTAGACAAATACTTCATTCGTTTTGAAAAAGTTGCAGAAAATTTAAAGTGGCCAAGGGAGCATTGGACTCAGTTATTACAATGTGTTCCCACTGGTAATGCTATTGATATTTACACTTCATTGTCTGTTCACCAAAGTGGTGAATATGATGTGGTTAAAGAATGCATTCTAAGGGGTTATGAGTTAGTCCCTCAAGCTTATCGGCGAAAATTCCGAAATTACAGAAAAGAATCTAAACAAACTCATGTCGAATTTGCTAGAGAAAAAGAGCAGTTGTTTGATAGATGGTTCTTAGCTAAGAAAGTCGAACAAGATTATCAAAATCTCAAGCAAATGATATTAATTGAAGAGTTCAAAAACTGTGTCCATAGTGACGTTAAGTCTTAACTTGATGAGCACTGGATTGAAACCTTGAAGAATGCTGCTCGAGCTGCTGACGAATATTCTTTGATACATAAAGTTCCTTTGGTTAACAAGAATTCTACTCAACAGTCTTCTGGCAGAAATGTATTTCAGCTTAATACCAGCCATTTTAAAACTCAAACTAGCACAACTTTCAAAAATCAAACTTCAAAGAAGCTTGATTCTAGATCCTTGTCTCTTCGACGCGTACCTATTGCAAGAAAAAAGAACACGTTATTTCCGATTGCTACAAATTGAAAAATAGGCATCAGAATCAAGACAGACCTGTTCCAAATGCTCTTATTTCCAAGAGGTCGAGGCCACGGTCATGTATTGAAAGCATTACATTTGTTGGGTATAATAAATCCCAGTCTGATTTTATTATGGAGAATTATGAGCCATTCATATCATTGGGTTCTATATCACTCTTGGGTGAATCAGCCAATCCCACCCCTATTAAAATTTTAAGGGACACAGGAGCTTCTCAGTCTTTTATTGTCAAGTACTTTGCCTTTTCTGAGAAGTCTTCTTCTAATGAAAGTGTTCCTATTCAAGGAGTAGAGTGCGGCTTTGTTAATGTTCCTCTCCATTATGTAAATGTTTTATCAAAATTAGTATCATGACCTGTGACAGTCGGTACAGTCTCGATTTAACCCGTTGAGGGCATTCGTTTATTGCTAGGCAACGACTTAGCTGCAGACAAGGTTGTGGTTTATCCATTTGTAACTGACAAGCCTGATTTGGATCAGAAAGTTGATCCAATTGAAAAATAATTCCCTGATATATTTCCAGCTTGTGCAGTTACCAGAGCTATGGCAAAGAAAGCTCTTGACAATGATGTTGATTGATGCAGTATTCCTTTAGATAACATGTGTATGGGTTTGGCTTTTGATTAGGTCACATTTACTCCTTGTTTGGATCAATCAGAAGGTATTGATCATAGTGATCCTCTTTTAACAACTCATTCTCTTTATTCTAATCAGGTTGATAAACGACAGTGACTTGTCGTCGAACAAGAAAAAGATCTTGAGATCTCCTGTTTGTTTCAAAGTACCGTAAGTGAGACTGAAGTCAGTGAAGTTAAAAATAGAATTCTTATGAGAAAATGAAGACCTCCAGTGGTACCTGCTGGTGATGAGTGGTCGGTGAACTATCAAATAGTAGTTCCAAAACCTTACAGACAGGACATACTTAATCTGGCCCATGAAACTTCTTTGGCTGGTCATTTAGGGATTAATAAAACTGATCACAAGATCTTGACTCACTTGTAATGGCCAAAAATCAAAAGTAATGATACCAAATACTGTAAATTTTGTCATACTTATCAAATGGCAGGAAACCCCAATCATAAGATCCCTAAGGCTCATCTACAACCTATTCCTGCCTTTGATTAACTATTTAGTAGAATTATGGTAGATTGTGTAGGTCCCTTACCCAAGACCAAGTAAGGTAACCAATACCTGTTGACCATTATGTGTGCGTCAACATGGTTTCCAGAGGCAATTCCGTTAAGGAATATAAAATCTAAAACAATAGTAAAAGCTTTGATAAAGTTTTTTACTCAGTATGGCCTTCATAAATCTGTTCCGTCTGATCAAAGTTCAAATTTCATGTCTGGAATTTTCCAACAAGTTATGTATGAATTAGGCATTCAGCAATTTAAATCGTCTGCCTATCACCCTGAGAGCCAAGGGGCATTAGAAAGATTCCATCAGACTTTAAAAAAATATAATCCGATCATATTGTTTTGATAGGAATAAAGATTGGGATGAAGGCATTCATTTACTATTGTTTGCTGTTAGAGAATCAGTTCAAGAATCTTTAGGCTTCAGTCCCTTTGATCTGGATTTTGGACACACTGTGCGTGGATCATTGAAGTTATTGAAAGAGAAACTTCTCTCTAATGAAGATACTGAGATCAATCTTCTTGATTATGTTTCCGATTTTAGAACAAGTTGTCAAAGGCTTGTGAGGTCGCAAGAGCAAAGCTGCACTCTCCTCAATCTGAAATGAAATCAAGATATGATAAAAAAAATCGAAGGAAAGGAGTTTTCAGCCTGGTGATAGAGTCCTGGCTCTCTTACCAATGCCACAAAATCCTCTTCAGGTCAAATATTATGGTCCCTACACAGTTGACAGGAAAATTAATGACTTAAATTATATCATAAATACTCCTTGGAGGCGCAAACAAAATCACTTCTGCCATATACATATCCTAAAAGAGTATATTGAAAGAGATAGCCATGTTAAAAATGTAATTAAGTTAGTTGTATCTGTCTCACTCAGTGAAAGAATATTATCAGATTCTACTGATATTGAAATGAAGAATCTTTGTAATTCAGAAATTATGAAAGATCTAGACCAGAAATTTTCACATTTACAAGTGCAAGAAAGAAATGAACTGAAAAAGTTATTATTTGAATATGAGCGCTTATTTCCAGATGTTCCGACAAGGACAAACAAAATTTTTCATGACGTTGAAATTGTAAATTCCAAACCTGTTAAACAACAGATATACAAGATGAATCTACTCAAACAGGAATACTTAAAAAAGGAAATTCAATATTTGCTGGAGAATGATTTTATCGAGCCTAGTAAAAGTGATTGGAGTTCACCTTCAATACTTGTTCCAAAACCAGATAAAACTTTCCGTATGTGCACTGATTATAGGAAGGTGAACAGTGTGACAAAAACAGATTCATTCCCATTACCAAGAATTGACGATTGCATTGATAAAATCGGGAATGCGAAGTATGTCACCAAATTTGACCTTCTGAAAGGATTTTGGCAGATTCCACTAACGGAAAAAGCAAAGGAAATCTCGGCATTTGTGACTCCAGATGAACTTTACCAATATAAAGTAATGTCATTCGAGATGAAATGGTCACCAAATACATTTCAACGTCTCATGAATATGATCACCTCTGGTCTAGAACATTGTGATGCCTATATAGATGACGTCATCATTTGCAACAACACCTGGATAGAACATCTAGCAACAATTCGAAAATTCTTTGACAGATTCACTGATGCATGTTTGACAGTTAATTTCTCTAAAAGTGAGTTCTGCCGTGCTAGTTTAACTTTCTTAGGACATATTGTGGGAAATGGACAAGTTGAACCAATCGATTACTAAGGTGGAGTTTCTTATTGTAGGAATATAATCTTGACATCCGGCAAATCAAGGGACAAGATAATTTAATAGCAGACGCTCTTTCCCGTGTATAACATAATATTATATCATATACACTGTGTAATTTATACGAGTTCTTTTTCTCTCAGGTGTAAATTGGTTTGTGGTAAAAAAAACTTTTATCCAATAAACCTTTCTTTTTATTTTATGGGGGAAGATGTTTGATTTAAGTCATATATTTTTATTTTAATTATTTGTGTGTCAGATTCAAATTTGACATTTTAAGTTTGAGATTCATTCATTGGGAGATGTTTTTTTTAAATGTGGGATGACCTGTACTCTGAGAATAAACACGAGGTGTTGACCTCATTTCTGACCTGGCTTCAGAGTTGTAAACAATCTTTTATAATGATTGGTTGATCCCAAGGACATTATGGAGCTTTGTTATAAACATCTTTCTATTTTTAGTTGGGTCATACGGTGCGTACGAGATTTTTGAACGTAAATTTGTTCTAAAAGATTCTAGCAGATCATGTGACCCCTTCCTTGTTTACGTAAAAACAGGTATATATATTATGTTTTGGAGCGAACTATTTAGTAGAATTTGGGCTGTTAGAATACTAACTGGTGTGTCGTTTTGAGTTATTTTAAATTACGTTGTACTGAAAATTATTTAAATTTTTTTGGATCAAGAGGATTTATTTTGTTATTTATCTGGAAAAGAATTGTGCTCATTGAATTTCATAAGACAGAACTGACTTCATCACGTGACATTGTCTTCCATCATAGATGCTTCACTAAGATACGAACTGGGAAAATTATTTGGACATTTTATTACCAGGACTTTTGCAATTTCTTTGCAATTTCTCTAGTGGATTATATTTTGAATTATTTTTGGATTAATTTTTGAATTGATTCTTAAAACCGTAAGTTTATTTTTTCTTTTCTGGAAAATATTTGTACTCAATAAATTGTTTATTAAGTTTTAACAAGTTTGTTATTTTTACAAGCTTGTTATTTTCACTCTTTCTATGTTACTGTTTATTCGAACCTAAGCACTTAACAGTATATTCATTTGCAATCAAACATTGACCTGCGCGTGTATGAAATATATATCGCCTTCCAACTAAGCTAAGAACAGTCAGAGGAAATATAATTTAATCGTACGGTTCGGTATGGTCTAGTGCAGCGTTGAAATGTACGTGTGCTATCAACGTTATATTTGACGTGTGAAAGAGAATGTATCGCCGTTATCGTTTCAAACAAACATGCCTCAGAAGCTGGCCGTATATAGGCCAATAGCTGCTCATGTCGTGAGAGCTGTGCATTACGGGAACTCGGTGTCGAGTAATCGCTCGGACACTTTGACTATTTTATCATTTCAACATACATTTGTAATGCAAAGCACGACAACAGCAATTGATGTTGCAAAACCATGGAAGGAAGCACCTCTTCTGGCTGGTTGGCAGTCATTAGAGCCGTTTCAATGGCGAATGCGCGAAGACACAGTACCATAAGGTACATTCAAACTTATCTGTATGAAATCGTGAGAGCAAAACCTCTAAAACATTGTAGAACCCCACATCTGAAGGCAACGTGTTTGAGACGGCTAGGCAAACATTACAGTTCTCCCTAAGATACGTAAACAAGGTAAGACTATGTTAAACGTTCTGGTAGCGAATCATGTATACGGTGGTTTCAGATTTCAGTACGAACAGGTATTTATGAATGCTTAGTCTTTGGAAATTGGAATACAAGTTACGTCAGTGGATTCATTCAATCTCTGTAGCAGAAACATTGGCAACTGCGATGAATATTACTGTAGTAGATATAGACAATAATAATGTTACTACATAAGAATTTAAATAAGCATAATTTAGATCAGTTGTTTAGGAATATAAATTAACGCATTAACCTTGTAATATTTGTATCTTAAGAAAGAAATTAAGATAGAGCAAAAAACATACCTGTGTAGGAATTACCACAGTCCAGAAATATTATTCGTATGAATGAATGGTATATTAAAGGAATAGTTAACAATGCACGTATTGTCTGTAATAATGAAAGAGTTCAAATTGTAAAAGTTCAAGTAACTGTCAATGCGGCTGTCGTTGACTCTGGTTCAGGCAGAGATGTTGCTGTTAGGTCCATGGAAATCTCGGTTTATGACATGGATAGGTGTATTTCAGTCTGGGTTGCAGTTAGCTTGATTTCGGCGCTGGACTAGGTATATATACATTCGACATATGGGATTACTGCGAGAAGAATTAACATCAGCGATGTATGCATTTTATGTAGATAAGCCTCTCAGTTATACTTGTTCTTATTTCCACTCTGATGATACTGGTGCTGAATTCTTAGAACTGACGCTTCTTGTGGGCGAGAAGTACGAAAATCACAGAAGAGTTGTCCAGTCATTCCAGAGTTGAAGTTGCATGGCTGGCGGCGTGAAGTCTCATGATCGTAAATGTGTTGGTGCGAGTCTCTCTCGTGGATCATAAGTGTACGTGTGACACCTTTATTTATGATACTCGTTAACTAATGTCGTTTTCTCATAGTCTCTTCTCCATTACTTGTTAGGAAATGACTCTCTCAAAAAAGTTAGTCGCTCATAGCGGTGTAGATACGGCTACATCTTGGGGACATTGGCTTGCGAGAGGTCCAGATATATTGTAATATTCTCCTCCAATCATTATGAAGAGATTTGATGCCAATTTGTATGAAACTATTGTGAAGACTTTGTGCGTAGTTTTATGAAAAAATTTCCCTAGTAAAGTCATAGATGTACTAGTTTTGGAGTCCGGAATGATAGAGAGAAGAGAAGAACGAATGAATGGGCTCCTTAAAAAAGGTGTCACTACGATGACGGATACGTCTACATCTGTAATGAAAAAACGAACATCTTTGCTAGCTGTCGATATGAGGGACAGACCTGGGCAATATACTTGCTTTTTTTATACTGAATTGGCGCAAGTCTAGACCAAATATGGCCATCCCTCAATATCCCAGACTAGCAGAGACGCTTGTTCATCTGTAATGAAAAGACAAACATCTTTGCTAACTGTCGATATGAGGGACAGACCTGGGCGATATACGCGCTTTATTTATACTCGTTTGGCGCAAATCAAGACCAAATGTGGCCATCCCTCAATATCCCAGACTAGCAGATATGTTTGTTCGTCATCAGATGAGAACCATTTTGTTTTGCGTCATTCGACAGAAAGTTAGACCCACTCTTAGTCATTGGATTGAAAACTCGCCAATGCATAATCTTGAAATCTGTTTGGTTTGCAGAATTACATATTTCTTACTGAGTAAACATAGGAGTTCTTAGTGAATCAGCGAAAATATCATGCAATGCCTTTAGTAACATCATGCACGTATTCCACACAACAATGTACATTTGTATAGTGATGTACGTTGCCAATTTTATGATTACACAGCAACTATTTTCATTCCATTAATATATAGTTGTGCTTTGGAAATAAATGAAATTAATCTTAATATATTTTAGAAACTTACTTTAATATAAATGAATAAAACATTACTTTTATACAATTTAAAGAAAATGGCAATCTTATTAATTTTACTAAAAAAATCTATCCTAATACTGACGTAATATAGTACGTGTTGTTGTTTTCTTTCAATGACATGGGTATCATTTCAAAATTATTTGTAGGACCTGCCTGTATTTTTACGTGCGCCGTGACGCTTTTAAGTTAGTTCATTTCATTGTAAACATGTCTTGTAAAAATGATACATAACTAAAATGTATGCCTTGAGAAAATTGTCTCCTGCAAACAAGCAAGTTAATGAAAGCAACGTTTTAAAACTTTGTAGTCGTGAAGCGGTCTAATTCTCCTTTTCTCGAACCACGTGCTAAGTCTTCAGATTAATTGTATTGCTTTGGATTTAGCGGAATAGCAACATTTAGAAAGATATGCATTGCAGATGCAATTAAACAAAATGAATGATACGAGACTAACCATTGCATCCGACAATATCCTGATAACAAATCACTGTGCAACTGTGGATAAGTATATGGCGTGTTAAGACATATTAATTTGCTTTAAAATGTTATAACATCGCTTGATAAAATACTCGGGCTATGCCACAATCAATTACTTTGAAATTCATATAGTTGACTCCAGTGGGCCGTGTAATGGTAACTTTACAGGCGATATAGTTTCTATCTAGCCGACTGCTATCTTCTCATCGATGTTTGATAGCAATGGAATACATATTTAACTTCCATATATTTCCACAGTATTCATTATATCCCCAAATAGTTATTGCAAGATGTAATGTCGGAATCCTTTGTTATTGAGTTTAAATTATTGATTATATGGTATTTTACGTCCCTACACTTGACTGCTATATAAAATTAAAGTCCTGCATATAATGTATTTCTGATCTAATTGTCATTGGATAATTACATAGCCTCTATGGTGTGCTATTGTGTCTCTTAACACATTCATGATTCTTTTCATCGCAAGGAATAACATTTCACAATCTGGAAAGTTTCGGACAAGACATTTCATTAATGTATGCACTAAAGGACACAAACCAACCTGCTTATCGCGGACGAAATCTATAGAACTCAAGATAGTTACACATATTTAGATAATCTCAACTACATAACAGAGATCATTCATATTCCTTTCCGCAACGAATATCAATTTATTTGTGATTGTTTAATGTATTCATTGAATTAGTTTCACAGGGCTAGGATATTGCTTAAAACAGTCAATTGTTTTCATGCCTGTCTACATGATGTGGGCTCCCATTTCCGTTTCCGGTCTTAATTACATTGCTGAGAGTTATCGTACCTTTTGCAACTGGACTTTCACATCTTCAGACTTTTAACTATACTGAACGTGGTCATTCGCGTTGTGAAGTTGTGACACTCGAATTACTTAATTTAACAAATAATGCATTTTGGTGGTCCCGCTAGTGGTCTATTATTAGAACATATTTCAGATACAAATGGAGGAATATTCCGAAACGTTCTATTCGCACGTTTAATAAACACGTACATTTGGAAGATCAAATTTTGATCTATACTTTAGAGATTTAAAATTATCAGGGAAGAAACCACTTAAGTTAAATTATGCTGATGAAACTGTTTACATATGTAAATATCACAGCAACACATGGATAATTGCAGCTTTTATTTAATCAGGCACATTGTCCAGAAAATAAAACGCTTGACAAAATTCACATGTGCAAGTAAGGCTACTACTATTACCAAATATTACATTTTAAGAATTCTTTCACCTACCCCCATGTCATCTTACTTAGATCTGAGACAAACGTTAGTAATGTCGAAACAATTACCATGTGATCCAGCAAATGCAATCAAAGCATGTGAAATCTTTAATTCAGTGTTGCAAGCCAGACGCTGAGTAATTGTATGCATTTGGAAGGTGTGTTCATTTGTTTACAAAATATATGGCTAATCTTACAGCCGCCAAGTTGAGTAAGAAGGTTAGATAAGGTTCAATAACATAAACCAGATAAGATTAACTGAGCTGAGTGAACAGCTATAGTGTATTAGCTTTGTGTATGAACATGCAAATAGATATAGCCAGCACTGTATTTTTCCATTTACTATGACCTATTTGTTATATTATTAATGATGATAGAAATTATGTCACCGGAGGTATCACCAATTCGAGACATTGGTTGTAGCCAATAAATTGTTTTTCTTCAAAGTATCGTTTGTTTCAAAGATGTCAAATAAAGGCAAACACATATTGGGTCATCACCATATAAATATACTCCACTGGCATTCTATTGTATTTTGGCTATAAACATAATGTGTGAAATGCTGTTCATCCTTCGACTTCGAAGATGACAATGATATTTCTGATAAGTTATGTAATTCTGATAGAGTTTATAACTGATTAGGCCATGATGAGCCTTAAACTGGCTGTAGCTTATTTAACAGGAGATGCCAGTTGTTTTTTTCCCTGATATATGGATGATGTGGTGTTTGTCAGACATTTGCTCAGGTCACGTTGCAGCACTGCTTCTGCACTTCTAAATTCAGCCCAGATGTGGCTTCCGTACACAGGCCTCATGGCAGCTCTGGTTTTTTCAGTTCTATACTCTGTTTTGTGTAATATACCCTCCCTTAAGGTAATCACGTCTCTAGGGTAATAGAAGTGGTAGAAATAGAAGAACGTTGTACAGTATTTATGTATGGGACAAAACATAATAACAAAACGCTACATTTCATCGTACCATTTGTTATGCTTAGAACATTTAGTGGAAATACAATAATTGGTAAATGAGCAAATCGCTCTGAGCAAATCAGATTGTCTGCTATGTAATTCATGCAAATTATTGGTTGTTAACACTCTCACATGAAGACCTGAAGTATTTCCGCTATCCCAGACCGTGATAGCTTTGTTAATGTTGTGATTCTAATCACTGGATAATATGATGAGAAATAGCTCTAACGTTTATGAATTTGAAAGTGTCAATTTATGAATGATGGGTTCTCGTATTTCTGGTGCAAGGACAAACCAGGATGACATAAGCAAACAAAGATGAAATCAAATCGGAATGACATTTGCATCGTCCAGAGTCCCTCTCTCTTTAACAATCCATGAACACCACGATGTTTCGTTAATCACATTAATAACATTAAAATGTGTGGAAACCAGTGAAGACGTGTATGTCGTTAACATAACACCTGAAGCTTGCCGTCGCAGGCCTATTTAATAAGATCGAACTCTTCTGAACAACCACCTACCTGAAGTTGTAGTTAATGTATTTAATTTTATCGGAATGAAACACTCCTATCTGCAATTACCAGGATTCATTTAGTTGAAATTGTACGATATTCAGGAGCGCTCATAAGGCCTGGTTTGCTCTCTCGAGATTGTAGTATAGTGTGATGAGACATCCGAAGAAGGATTATTGAGGAAAAAACAGGTGCACTAAATACACTTTGGTATGTATATACCACATAATCAACAACGTCTAGTCTAATTAATTATGCATATGTTTAACTTTTTTTAAACGAACTTAACAATAAATAGAAGCAGTGACGTATTAACGAAGGACTTAAGTGAATCAATTATTTAATGTTTAAGTAGGAGAACTCGTAAAACACGTTTAAGTTTCCATGTACGTACTTAATTGGTCATCAGCTGGTCACAATACGTAATTAACATGAAGTAATGGCAACCACAAAATAACACCAGTTATTTCAGTATTAGTTGATTGAAGACCGTGTTTCTTCACCTTTCGGAATCGATGATCAACGTTACACAACGAATAATCTGAAATAATCATAGAATGCAATCATTGTCGTCTGAACTGCGAAAACGTGGATAGAAATACACGAAATTTAAACTTCTGTTAGGATATATATGCGTGTAATGGAAACAAAAAGATTAGGCAATATTTAATTAAGGAGAAATAATTTCCCGTCCAGAATTAATTATGTAGACCGTTTATCTATGTATTCATAGTAGTTATGGTAAAGAGGTTGATTATATTGTTACCATTATATGATCGTAACTAAGTAACATAAAGCAAACAAACATTTTCATCCCTGAACACACAGTGACAAATGCAAATAAACTTATAGTAATATGAATTAAATCCCAAAACATCACAACAATTATATTACAAGCCTATCTGAATAGGGTTACAATTACATTCCGAGGGTATTCGGAACAGATTCCAATATTGGACGTGTTCATTTGCTACTAATTTCAAATGTACTAAGGGGTCAATGGAACTGAACATAATTACGAGGACAAATAATAATGATACAAAAGAAAGATAACGATAATATGAAATTAATGGAGGACACTCATGAGGCGCAATACGGAATGAGAGAAATTTACCAAGTCTATCCACCAAGTCTCCAAATCGTAGAAGGACAAAATCTCTTAGGATTCGTATTAGCATTGTGATTCATAATCATTACAGATTTCCAGAGAAATGACAAACGAATTTTCATTAGCATCCATATTTTATTAAAATTCAGAACCTCAGCTTAGATCCGGACATAGAATAATAATCTTGTATCAATCATAATGTGTCACCATACCTGAGTGAAAAACTAAGTATATATTAATTTCATTTATAATTTTAATCCACCTATATAAACACACACACACACACATATATATATATATATATATATATATATATATATAGAGAGAGAGAGAGAGAGAGAGAGAGAGAGAGAGAGAGAGAGAGAGAGGGGGGTATTTGATTGAAACGAGTGCATCAGGGATACATTTCATCGACTGGATGTAAAACTCAGTATTTTCACTCGTAAAAACAAAAGGTTGTTTCACCCACGTCATGAAATGTATCCATTTTTCACTCGTTTGAAGCAAATATTCTTTTTATGCTCTTGTAACCAAAAAAAAACATATGACGAATGGGTTTTCCATTTTCTCAAGACATTCATTCAGGTTGTACTCTGAACTGACTCAGTATTAGATTTTAATAACTTTTCATTTCGATTTGACTAAAATACTGAACTTACGTTTGCTTGAGAAACGTATCTCTGGTTCCCACGTCCCATTATCTCTGCACTTGTAATTCCCATCACTGACTGGTATGAGATTTCCATAGTCTTCCGTTTCTGGCATTTCATATGGATCTGAGGACGATTCAGAATCACCACAGTCATATTCATACGCACGTTTGGAAGATATGTTTGGCACCACTTACACGACACATTCGCATTCTCTCCTATTTTGAGCACTGTCCTGTTACCGAGAGATATGAAATGCATGCCTGGGTCTTTAAGAACACATGCTGCCACAGCTGGAAATATAAATAACGTATAATGAGGATAATGAAGTGTCGAAACATGATAGTTCATTAGACCCACATTTATTCATAACAATTTTAATGAGTGTTATTCTGTTTTCGGGATACCAGTTGACTTGTAATGTTTCCGTTCAACATACTATGATGAAATGGCTCAATCCTCAAAGGTCAGTGATACGAGATTGTACGTTTCGAGTAATTCAGGATCAAGATATGACGATATGGGTATAAGTGCCTGCTACAAAAAACTTTTGTATAATATTTGTGTATCTTTATGCTTCCTCTCTATATAAAAACTTAATGATGCACTCGACTTTATTTATTTGTATATCTAACATGATAAGAATATAATTTATTCTAACAATCTTGACATGATACATTTTCTCGGTATCAGTGCGACGCGTGAATTTATATTTAAATAAAGATACGACCCATTTGTAATTCATCAAAATCATGAAATGATCAGCACATTTTAATGTATCATTGAAAAGGTTGTTTTTTGATGGGTTTTCTTGCTGAGAAAAAAAAACTATTTCACATACGTTTTCATGACAAAATGTCAAATACTAAACATGTATCTTAATGTTATAGGCGATGTCACTATGACTTTTTGATTCTGGTAAATTACAATATTTTTTGTGGCACTCTATGATAACGTTTTGTTTTAGCTTTCTTTTGCGATAGGCTGAGAAAGATACAGTGCGATTTTCCATATATAAACTTCAATGAAAGGATATCATTAATTGATTATGAAAAGCCAATTATCATTTCTCAAGTTAACAACATATAAATTATTTTGTACTCAGCAATTGTGCTTTTCCGCAAATTCTCAAACTGTTGATCTCTCAAGCCGCGTCAATGGTTTTACACATTTCTATAGAAGAGGGTACCATATTAATTAATTTACGATAGACCATTGACTGTGCAGCGACCTTGTGTCAACGTAATTATTTCAACAACTAACATGAACAACTTATATAAATATAATTACTTAATACCTAAACAATGTTACAGAATGATCTATTGATCAGTCGTGTAATGTTTTGAACGTACGTGTATTTTCTAATATGTTAGTGTACACAGTTTCTATTTTTAGTATCAATTAAAAACCAAATAGAAAACAAGTATAACAAGTCATACAGAAACTAGTGCATACACGAACACATGTGGTTTGTCGAAATTGTTGCTAAATATCTAAATAATGATGACTGTTTTAATTTAATTTGCATACTCAGTATTCTGGTTTCCTTTGAAAACTGGTTTGTGGACATGATCAATAATATTAAACTTCAATTATAGTACAGAGAAATATATTTCGATTCGCCGGAACTTATTACATGACTAGAAGAACTAGAGCTATAATAATCAGCAAGAAAAACGTGCAGCTGCAGCGCTATACGGGAATGGGAATACACCCCACCTTAATCAACAACTAAATGCAACAATTATGCGGATTATGTGTATAAAAGAAAGAATACTTTCTTTTCTTTTACGAAACGTACACCTAAGATACATTTCCCTAGTTTGAGCCTTCATGACATGTATACGTTATAAACATTTATTGTTATGTTATCTCTTTTGTAATAGTTACGGGTATATGCATTGGCCATCGGTTTATTCTATTAAAGTATTAATTGGAAGAAGGAGTTATGAATAACATGCAATGATCAATAATAGCTGCCTGAATTTTTAACATAATCGTAATAAATTAGGTTTAAAATCTAAAAATCCAGATATCGTAAAGAGTTTAATAAAACCTTTTCTTGCCTGCAAAATCTAAGATCAGGACAAGAGGAGGGATCTACATATATGCAGCAACACTTGTGCAGCAAATCATCGTACCTGGTTGAACATAAGCTGGAAACAAATGTCTGCTGCAGTGCCAATGATGTGGAGAAAGCCAATATATCATATCAGCAATTGTTACTTCCGCACAGTGCCTCCAGTTTTGGAAAATGTTTCATAGAAACAAAAGAGGACTGTGCATTATCCAAACATTCTATCTTGATGCAGACGAGAAAAAGGGTAAAACTATTAGTCCTGAATCTATTATTGTCACATGACCCATATTTTCTTCCATCTTCCTTCTCTGAACCACACATCATAACACAGGATAAACTAAATGACCTTGTTAGGGATTTCGAACTATCCAAGGGCAAGACAGAGCTTTAAGGATCTAATATACAGCAGTGGAATCTACATGCATGTGATCTAAGGGTTTTCGTGTTCCATTACCATCAAAAGGTAATTCGGCAAGGTTAGTTTCCTTTGAATCCAAAATATATACATCTCGTGGTATGTCAATGATACAGCGTACGTGCTATACACACACACACACACACACGCGCGGGCCCCGAGTGGCCGAGTCCTCTAAAGCGTGTCACATCTATATGTGTAGGTTCGATTATCGACCTCAGTCAATGTGGGTAAGTGAGAAAGCTTGCCAGTAGATTCTCGTGTGTCGGTTGTTCTTTCAGGGAGTTTCAGTGTTGTTCCTCCACAATTGATACTGGCCGCCATGTATATGTATATTTTGCTCAATAATGGCGTTAAACCATACAACAACAACTTTGATGTTTTATGTTACCAGCATATCCTGTAACTATGTTATTCCCAATCAATCAATACGTTGTTTACTTCTTCCGGTCAGAGGATCAAACACATTAAGACTTCACCAAATTTAGTTGTTCAACCCAGTTGTCCGGATACTGATTAACAGCTTCCCGCATAATCTCAGATATGCTGGATATGCGTTTAAATCTATATATTCTGCGTACAATATTGTCCACTGTAAACGTGTGTATCGCTTCACTAAATTGCCCATTAAGAGACGGATATAACTTAAGTGCTTTCTGCAAGGGTGTGATAAGATTACTGCATTGTAATTCATAAGAACAGAGCCGATTTGTGCACATAGTGAAGATTTTAAGTGGAGAATTTAAATGGTATTACCCGTAAGTTGAAGACTAAAAACGCAATTTATCTCAACCCATTAAAACTGGGAAGGATATATCCTTTTGCATGGTCGTATGTTTGATTTTACTTTGCATGTTTCAAAGCTCATATATTCGTATAATTATGCTTCAGTACTTACAGGTCGATATTGTTATTCCATATATCATACTGAAATAATTATAAGCATTACTCGTGAATACAACTTTAAAACCCCTTAGCTGGGCATAAAGCAGTTATTTGTGTGAATGGCTTCTCAACAGTTATTGTTACGTAGAAATGTTATGCCAAGATAAGAACAGAATAATTACACTAATGTGATAATGAAATCAAACATTACTAATGGGAAAGCACTGCACCTCGCGCCTTAATTTGAGCTTATTTTCTTGGGCTAATTTTCTCAAAGTACAGATAATATAATACGAATAATGTGCCGGCGTACCGGGATGTATGTTAATAGCAGTTGGACTCGACTTATGAACGACTATAGACGGTTTTCATATTCTTGATAGCGGAATATTTTGTCTTGCGCCTTACAATATATGTGTAAACTGCAGCTCCATTACTCGAAGAATTTACAAGAAGAAACATAGATTGTTGTATCAATACTCATCAGATGTATACGAACCCCCTTAAACCAATCGCATAACATGACATATTAGAACGAAAATATACCAGCAATGAACATTAAAGGCAAAGAAGTATCACAACCGAAGATGATAAAATCTTGTTTAGAGTTTTGTTTTCTAATTGATGACCCAAAGCGGAGATGGATAATTTCTCCTAGGATATAGGAAATGAAAACTGATTGGTAAAAGAAGATTACACAAACTCTAATACACACTGGTACGTGACGGTCTTTTCCTGCGATTAAGATGAGGATGATCTTTATCCTCATATTGACAAGTTCAATGACTACTGATATTTGAAACCTGCAACGATTAAAGTGGGGATCAGTCGATGTCAAATAACTAACCTCTGCCGGACTGAACAATCTCGCTCGATTGAATAATGTGTTGATATCGCGTTTTAACTGAAACTACTGGAAACATAGAAATCATTAATACCTATTTTATAATTAAAACTGAGCACTTACTTTCCAAAGATGCCGTACTGGAAGTAAGAAGTACCACAAGTAGACACCAGGTTCCCATCTCAGCACGGCGATATTTTGTCCGCGTGGTGCATTCGTTGCAGCCTAGTGCTCTTTTTGTTTTCTCCATTTTCTTTTATAGCAGTGGCTAAGTCCGGGAATTCATACATGCCATTGTGTAAGAGATCTCTTCTGCAAATTCGTACTAGTCTAATGTTTCTCGTTTGTTGTGCTTTTTAAATCTTCATGATGTACGTTATTATCATCTCCGTGGTGTGTGTAAGTTATCCTCTGATTTGCACTGACATCACTTGGATTCAGACAAGATACAGGCAAGCAACGCATAGAAAAGGTAGATAATAAATGACGATGAAATTCGGAGCTGCTAATAATTTTCTGTTTGCTCATTGCGTTTCAGTACAGAAATGCATAATGATTTTATGACATAAAATTTTGCTATAATGGCTGCGACAGTAAAACAAAATATATCATCAGTGTTGCTGTCCGCTCGTACATCTGCATTCTATATGGACAGATAATTTGTTTCTTACCGAATTTAACTTTTATAAGATGGTTGTGCTTTTTGAGACTCAACATCTATTTAGTGAAAACGTATTCAGCATGATTACTCCGAAACCTCTCACAGGACCAAGGAAATTTGGTAACATGTTTATATGTATGCATTTGAATGACACGTAGACATAATTAAGCCATTTAAGCAGCAGCAATAATAATAATAATAATAATAATAATAATAATAATAATAATTATAAAGATAATGATGATGATGATAATAATAATAATACTGATATTAATTAGAATAATAATAACAAAATAATAATAATAATAATAATAATGATAATAATGATGATAATAATAATAATAATGATAGTGATAATAATACGAATACTAAATGAAGTACTGTTAGGATAGATTTTTTGGTAAAATTAATAAGATTGCAATTTTCTTTAAATTGTATTAAAGTAATGTTTTGGTTCATTTATATTAAAGTAAGTTCTAAAATATATTAAGATTAATTTCATTTATTTCCAAACCACAACTATATATTAATGGAATGAAAATAGTTGCTGTGCATAAAATTGGCCACGTACATCACTAGCTATACGAATGTACATTGTTGTGTGGAATAAGTGTATAATGTTAGTAAAGGTATAGGATGCTGTTTTCGCTGATTCAATAAGAGCTACCTAGCTGCTCTGTAAGAAATATATAGTTCTAAAAACCAGACAAATTTCAAGATTATGCATTGGCGAATTTCCAATCCGGTGACTAATACTGAGTCTGGCCTTCTGTTGGTGACGTAAAACAAAATCATTCTTATCTAATGATGAACAGACGTCGCTGCTGGCTTAGTATATTAAGTGATTACCATATTTGGTCCTGACTTGAGCCAGACGAGTGTAAGTAAGAGGCGTATATCGCACAGGTCAGTCCCTCATACTTAGAAGCTAGCGGGATGTTCTTATTTTCATTACAGGTAAGAACTGTACATGCCGAAAACTTCTTTTAGAAATAAGTACTTTTAATGTTTGAGATTTTAATGGTAAAATTGATATGTTAGCAACATTGTTCACGTAATTCTTTTATTTATAATATATTATAATGGAATGTTTAAATGTTTTAAAAAATTCATATTTAATTATATTTATGTAATTTTTATGGTAAAAGCTAAATTCACTACCAACTTCTTGTTTAGATTTAATGTGGAAATAATGTATTCCTGAAGCAGGAAAGAATAATATAAAGCAACATATTCTAATTCAATATTCTATTTTAAAATGAGTAAAATTCATTTCCTTAAATTAATTGTTGCATTAATTACCGTTATTACATTTTATAATTTTGGCTAACTTGACATTGATCGAGAATTAACTATTTATATAATATTCTAAAATGCAGAAATTATACGAATGAATGAAGTGGGGAAACTTAAGAGGAAAGTGTAATTTTATATGCATTTGATGAATTTTGATTATAAAGTTTATAGAAGTGTTTCTAGAATGTAGTAATATATATATGTGTGTTGATTATTTAAATAAAGTCCCTCATACCTAGAAGCTAGCGGGATGTTCGTTTTTCATTACAGATCTAGCTGTGTCTCATTATAGTGGCGACACTATTTTAAGAGAGCCTGAACTCTATCTTCTCTGTCTCTCTCTCTCTTTCACCATGGACATTGACGTTACTTAACTTACGACTAATCCCATCTTATAGCAAGAAATGAGAACAAGGTTATGAAAAGCTAATCACAACATACATAACAAAAACATTCATAACAAGTGGAAAGAAACCTTTTTCTTCACAACAATGAGAATAAAATAATAAAAATAATAATAATAATGATGATGATAATGATAATAATGATGATAATAATAATAATGATAGTGATAATAATAAGAATACTAAATGATATACTAATAATGATAATAATACTAATGATAATGATGATGATTATGATGCTGATAATAATAATAATAGTGGTTATGATGATGATAAGAAGAAGAAGACAAAGAAGGCCAATGACTAACTCAAACATTCTCTAAGCTCTTTACAACGTCAAGGTAACGCATAAGAGAAGGTTGCATGTAAACAACATGAAACACATGAAAATGTTTTACACACACTACCCCCAAACAAATTAAGTATTACACAAAATAACGATATGACACATAAATGAGCTTACAAAAGTGACCGAGCAGCACACGGTAAGTTAACAATACATTTTCAATTTAAAAATAATGAGAAATGGATGATTGCCGATTTTTTCATACTTGCGGATAATATATCTTGAACGCACTCTGGAATGCTAAGGACCTTAACAAACATCATGCTGATTTTGAATCATCTGTGTTGAGGCCCTTGCTCTTTAAGCGTTGGGCTAAATCTGAGTGCGGCATTTTGGAAATATACTTCGAGACCAGTTTTATATGATATTGAACTTAAAGGTTTCTTCCATCGCTTTAAAATTACTTTCTCTCAATAGATATATTTTCAAAATTCGAACCGCGCTGGACCCCTGTGAGCACGGGGCTCTATCGGTCCAACATGCTAAAAATAGGACATGGCTGACCCTGCTCTTGACTCTGGTCATTGCCTCTTTGTGTCTCAGATCGAGGCAGTTTATTTCAAGTTGGTAAGGCATAATATGCAAATGAAAGTCGTCCGTGGAATTAGTATGTTCCTTGGGAATACTAGAAATGTGAGTAATACATGATGAATGCAAGATTTTTGCCTGAATATACACGTGGGTGACCTCAGTGAAGCATTTCAAACCAGAGTTAGTCTAAGGAATTTAATAGAAAAAGTTTTTCTAGTTTAGTCTTCTGCATCAGATAACCAGTTGAGTTTGTGAATATGTAGAGCAGTGTGGTCAGTACTTGGTGCTCAAAGCATGATCCTAGTTTCACCATTTTGGACCATTTGAAGTTTCTGCCAAATACACCTTGCCAAACCAGAAACAAAACGTTAAAAGGGTCACGTCTTGAGAGTAGTAGATGATACACGAGGGTTTTTGTTCTACAAACTGTCAGACGATTGAAAAATAGTAATGATGTTATATTCCTTTTTAAGTCTGATGCATATTTTTCTTTTAAAACCTTTCAGTGAAAACTTTATTAGCAAGAGTAATCAAATTATCTCGAAACTTGAAATTAAATAAGCAATTTATCTGAACAGCAATTCGAGTACTTTGCACAAGGTCTCAACTGATATCCAAAAGACATCGATCTCGCGAGACCTGAATAAAAGATCGTAACCCATTGCCCTTCAGTTATCCAACATGACACAAAGACTCTATAAGTCGATAAAAATACAATGATCAAGTTACAGAACTGAATATGTGTTTGGTACATACCCTAACATTGTATAATAAATGTATGTTTTATGTTACCATTTGGTTTTACTTTTATTCTGGTTATCTCTCCTTTTACGCGACTATTATGTGAAATCGTGCACGACATCTAGGGATCGAAATCTGAATCCGGAGCTCATTTGATAAAAGGTTTTAGGTCAGACTCGGTCGAAACATTAGCCTTTATTATATGTTGTATAACGATTGATATTTAAGAGAAATCCATACATGTGGGTATATACATTTGCAGAACACATTCTTATATTTTCTTGACATTTAATTGATTGTTGCTTTCACAGGGGTGGGGGCTTTTTGGCTTTGAAAATGGTTAATCTAAGCAATTACAATTGAATAGTTTTGTTTATATGCAGGTGACATGAACTGGTTGACTTTAACCTCATTTATTTTTTTTATTATCAATCTTTTGCGATTAGTTGAACTCAGAACCTTTAAAGTTGAAATCTTCCTAAACCAAGCTTAGCTTTGCCAATCATATATGGACGAGCTGACCGGATTCTTGTGGTTAAATAAATTTGAAGGTCTTTTTGGTTAGTGACAATTTTCTTTGATCATTGGGACTTCGACTTTTGATGTTGGTGGATAGGCATGTGCCTTTTAACAAATTGTGTTGATGAGGATGTGACATTTATATGGTTTAGCACAAAATACACTTTGCGAAAAAAAGTAGGAATAGTAGAAGAAGTTGTAGGGGCATTAGTAGTAGTTTTAGTTTCTGTTTTAACGTATGTTTCTTTGTTCTAACACTTGCAACACACCTGTGCGCAAATTTCATTAGTGGAACCGAGTTTTTAATACTTTTTTTACTTTTTAGATATGAATTAAGCTTTAATCCAAACTGAATGTTCTCTCTCTCTCTCTCTCTCTCTCTCTCTCTCTCTCTCTCTCTCTCTCTCTCTCTGGCATTATACTATTCAAGAATCTTTCCATATAAATGAACCACTAATCTATCCATTAATCTTCTATGAACTCGTAAGTAATTTCAAAGAGAAATTTGTTTTCATTACCTATAGTAAATAGAAACGGAAAGTTTCTCCTACTGTTAGCAGTCAGTGGCGAAACAAACAATGTACCGTTTCGGACTAGAGGAGAACTACGGTATATGTAGTGTCAATGTATTACAGGGTCATGTGATCTCACTCTATTTTCCCCGAGACCAACTCGTCTCGGCACTTGAAAAGTCAACGGTGACAGGAAAGAGTCCTTCATAAAGGTTTTTTTTTACAACAGTTATGTACAAGATGTATAATACAAGGAGGGTCTTTATATGTTACTCTCTCTCTCTCTCTCTCTCTCTCTCTCTCTCTCATATACACACACGCGCGCGCGCACGAGCGCAGACATACATCACAACGCCACCGAATACATCCGTTTACAAACTTGTCAAAATAAACAAGCTGACAAAATATTTATATTTTGCGATATTTGCGGGTATCTTTCATGCATATCTGGATTTGATTACATTTGTGTCTGGTAGTTATTGAGATGTTGTTTCTTCTTGGTATGTTATTCTTATTGATGTGTTTTTAACGCCGTATTTCAGCAATTGATAGGCTACAGATGGCAGTCAGTTATATGTTGGAAGAAGGACCCCGGAATGATTCACCGACCCATGAGAAGCTACTGGTAAGCTTTTTCACATTCCTATGATGCCCCAGCCCAAGTCTCGTACCCAAACAGACAGAAGTGAGATCTCGTTAATCTGTAAAAGCATACACCTGAGCACACTCAACGCCTGGGGCCCGTCTTCATGAGATCCCGTTAATCCGTATACATTGCTGATGAGGACCCTGAAAGAGTATAGAGCAGCGGGGGGGGGGGGGGGCGAATCGAACATTTGCTCGAGACATCATTTGCTCTAAATCTAACAAACATCTCGAGAGAATTAATTCGAATTCTACTTTTTCAACCAAAAAAAAGGATTACTTGCTCGAAACATAAGTTTTTCGCAAATTATACTCAAAGACCGTTTTCATCGTTTAGTCATAATACGGTCTCGTCGTGATGTCATCGCCCCCCCCCCCCCCTGCTGCTATGGGTTAACCAAATATTTGATCGAGTCTTTAGGACTTTACAAACAAACTAATCGCTAACACCTCATCTTGTAGATCAATTAAATTATTTGACTGGTCGGTGAGTCGCTAATTAATTCTCGTTAACGAATTATCATGGCATCGCATGTAGACAGGATTAATTGGGTTTTCAATAATTAGGAATCCTGGAGGAGCTGTTGGTGCAAACGAATAAAAAATATATCCCTGCTGAGCTTGATTTGATTGCTCTAAATTAATTTGATAGCTTCCTTCAATTGCATCACATGTTAAATTGAGCGCAATCACCGTTGAAATATTTACATTATGCGGGGCAATATGCCTACCGCCACCATTTGGATCATTATTATACCTGAGGAGGACAGTTAAATCTTTTTTTTGTAGCGCCTTGATATCGGTTCTAACAATTCTTGTTAGTTCATCAGCGTTGTATCTGGGAAACTTGAAATTACGCAGATTGTCTTCTGTGATATTGTAATCAGCAGCAGAGAGGGTGAATCAGACAACTTTTAAAACAAAAATCGATTTTAACCGTCAAAATGGCAAATAGAGCCTTCCTACGAATTTTCATGTTTTAAACAAACAAAATAACGTCTCCATTTGCCAAACAGAGCCTTAGTCATTTTTGTCTGAAACACGATCTTGCAGGGGGTGTGAATCCAGGTCACAAAATGCCTCCATTGGGTCAGAAAACACGATGGACAACTCACCCCTAATATTTTATCAAGTCCGATACTATATCGTGTCCTCGGGCTTAGGATTGCACAAACAGACTAATTTATAAAACCTAGCCTTGTAAATCAATCAGATTATTAGACTGGTCAGTGAGTTTAAAATTGATTCTCGTTAATGAATTATTATGACATCGCATATAGACTGGATTCACCGGAGACTCAATAATTAGAAATCCTGGAGGAGCTGTTGTTGCAAATGAATACAGAATATATCCTTGCTGAGCTTAATTTGATCGTTCTAAATTTATTTAATAGCTTCCTTCGATAACATCACATACTAAATTGATCGCTATCACCGATGAAATATTCACATTTTGAGGAGCAATATGCCTGCCACCGCCTTCTGGGTCATTATTATATTTGAGGATTGTTGGTGGTGGTTGCAATTTCTTCCACGCATCATGAATTATTTTAAAACCAACATCGATGGTGTCACTGAGAAGCTTTTGTAGTTCTGGTACGTTATATCCCGGTAGTTTAAATGTTGGAACATCTTCAACGCGGATTTTATAGTCTGTTGCAAATTTTATTCTCGATAGGGGACTATTATCCTCATTTATTATCGCTTGAATAATTTTCAAATTAAATGTTTCCATATCATTGATAATTTTGTTGCATGTTTCTACGACACTGATAAATTCATCCCGGGTGAGAGAATCGGATTTAAGAGATATTCACAACAGTGAAAAATCATTATTCATTGCTGTGAAGTTTTCAATAATTTTAGGTTCTTCAATAATATAATATTGCTCTAAACTAACCCTTTCCCCCTCTCCCTCCCACTTCCTAGTTTCTTTGTATCCGAAACCAAAAAAATCTCTAGTAATCCAGTGATCTTTATAACTCTTTATTGGATTATCAGATTTTATCCTGTCGGTGATGTAATCAGTTTTTTGTGGTTCTGGTAAATTAACGGTTTCTTCCCCCCCCCCCCCCCGGGTGGTAATTCAGGCCATCCCAGTACGGTTCTAATAGAACTCTAATAGATATCTACGACGTAACCATCTGTGCTTATCTCAATGGCAGATGATAGTATTGGCTCATCAACCGTTATAGCTATTTTTGATTCTTTTCCAGTAATCGATTTTATTCTACGTTGCAATTCAGCATTGATTTGTTCAATTTGGTACGACCCAGTTGGTATGGAAACAACGTTCCAGTCTGGGGTACCGTCGTCTTTATTCTTATACGAGAACACCAGTGAATTATTCGGTTGTTGACCACCAAATGATTTTGATCTGATATTAGACCAACTGTGATACACTCGTAATTTTGCTAGCGCGATTTCCTTCACGAGGACTGGGATAGGGAAATTCACACTGAATTCTGGATTCGTTGATGTTATTGAGATCTTGCTTGTTTGTACTGGGTTTGTGTTCTCCACTATTTGTTGAAGTAATTCCATCGGTGTTGTCATCGTTATTATACTGTTGTTGTCGCTCTAATTTTGACACCGCGGAATCATAAATACTGACTATCGCTGAGAACTCACTATCTGATATAATTGTATCATCGAGTGATGACGATATCATTGAGGAAATTTGCGAGTATGCAGTGGACACAATATGAAATTGAATTATGTAGTCTTGTAGTTTACTCTGGCTGCATGATGATATTTTTTTTGTTATAATTGAAATTATTCCCGCGATTGTTGTTGCCGCAGAAATGCAAATTGGAACAGCTATCGGAGCAATCATTGTCACTGAAGACAGTATAATACCAGCTCCGGTGATTACACCACTCACAGCGTACACGGTAACATCAATTACGGTGATTCTTCGTCGGTATTGTTTTTTATTTGATACTCCTCAGTGAGGGTTTTGAGTCTATTTTGAAATTCTCTGACCTGATCATAGCGATATTGCGATGATGAAATCATTTTATTTTTAAATCAGTTTACGATTTCAATTGAAACCGTTATTTACTTAAATCCGCTACAAATTCCAAATACCACGTTGTTGAAACCCTAACCAAATTTTTATCAGTAGATGTTATCGTGAACTTTTCAGTTGTATCCTTGTCGATGATCGTTGAAATCGTATTATTGACCCCAGATGAACTCGACGATGAAATATTAAATTGAGTCGTTGTCACTAGTGTTAATCGATAAATACCCTTGACGGTTGCAGTGATATCTAATTTGTTGTTTGTAGGTGTCCACGCAAATGATCCGTGTTGGATCGTGTATACTACGTTGTTGGTTTTCTCATGAGGAATTTTTGTTTTTTCAATGATTGTTATCATCCTCGTTGCATCACTTTTGATGGCTTCGATGAAGTTTTTCGTCTCATCGATGGATTTTTTTCATATCAGGGAGTTTTATTTCAAATTTATCCAACGGGGTTCCAATAAATTTATCCACGATGTTTCTACGAAAATTTGAAAACTGTTTTCCTTGTTCTTCAGTTTTAGATTGAAGTGTTGCTAGTTCCAACAGAGAATTTTTTAACTCATCGTTGAGAGTTTTTAATCTATCTGTAATCGTCGAAAAAAGTACACCCGGTTTGAGTTTACCCTGATCGGAAAATAACGCGATAGTATCCTCGATTGCGTTTCGTTGTTTAACCAAAATATCATCCAACGACACATTACTGGTTTTCAATTTACCCTGACGATCTTGAAATACAACTATTTCCCCGGGGTCAACACTTGTTAAGTTCAACGTCTCAGCTATTTCATCTTCGATTTTTTTTTTATATCACCGGTTGCAGATATTTCTGTGGTTGGTTTCTTCATTGCTGATAAAGATCTGCCCCAAATATCAATCATGTTATTTTATACATCTCTCTCTCTAAAATCGTTTCGATTTCCAGCGATTACTAATGTATTCATTTACGACAACATGAGGTGGTTTTCCAGATGATGAAATAGCGTCAAGGACATTTAATACTTCATTGCCACATATTGGTGGGTCATTCATTTGTTGTGTTGGTAGTGTAGAATACCAGTGAGGAGTTTTTAAGCGGTTTATGTAACGCATACATTCTTTAGGCGGTGCTAATCCATATGAATCGAAATAGACGACTGCACGTGGATCAATAGCGTATGCAACCCAGTGAGTTCCGGGTCCGGTGCTGTTATCTAAATTAATAATACCGGTTTCAACATCATTGGGTTGTGCCGGCAACTGATCTTTCATAAAAACACCTCTGAAGTTTTTAATCGCCAATTTTTTAGCGGCATCAATTAAATCAAAATTGGACATTGGAGTCAAAGACTCTCCAACTAGTAAACCGGTCCTAGTCTTAGACCCTTTCCGCTGTACCATGAACACGGGGTTCCTGGTAGTCTTAGACCCTTTCCCTTTTTTTATGCCCTCGTCCCTTCTTCGGTTCATATGATTCAGTAATGCCTTGTATCGCTTTTGCTCCCAAGCCTCCAGCTGCCCCCAATGCGACAGCGTTTGCAACTGCTGGTGCAGCCGCTGCAATTAATCCTGGTAACGCAGCAAATAACGGGAATATACCGCCTGTTTTAATCATATTTTTGATAGCAACCGCAGAGAGAGTGATCTGAACACCTTTTTTTGCTACAAGTGCATCATTGAAATGTTTTACTTGACGAGTTGTCAGCGATAATTTATTTGCACCACCATTCATTTGATTAGGTTTCAGCGTTATTGTGGTTCCACATTTTTTAGACGATTCCGATTGCAATTTCTTGATTTGACCGGGTGTCAGGGCAACACTATTAACATTATACGACATTATACATAATAGATTGATTCTAAATCGTAAAACGATTCAATGGAAAAATCTGAAGGATTTTCAATTACATATTTTCTACTGGTGCATCAATGATTCTCATTCTTCCACCAACACCTTCAAGTAGCATTGATTTATCACTGAGAATGACAGCAACCACTCTGTAATTAGCAATACCACCAGGACGGGTTACACGGGCTCTAAAGTGTATATCAACGACAGATTGTCTTGTTAAATCAAGATGTTCCAGTGAAAAGTAATAAATCAGATAGAGGCTTTTAAAATCCAATTGCGATATTTGCAAACCAGTATCAACATTTTGATCACGTGACATATATGACAACAGGTTATGATATACACGCGCAATATGGTTGTGAGTGTAATCAAGTTGTATATCCTCGGATGGTTCCTGCTGTCCGTTTATTCTCAGCGATACTTCATTAACACCTAACTGATCAAATATCATATGGCTTCGTTCTTGATTACCATTCCGCACATTATTCTGTAACGCTACAAATATATGACGTGGAGCTGAAACACCTTGTTTTGATGCCAGATGCCATGTGAATGTACCATCAACATTATCCTGTTTGATATCCGTAGTCACTGATAACCAACTCAACAACGACTTTCCTCCTTGATCCATAAATGATAGTAGTCGCTGTTCTTCTGTGATTGATGGAGTTAACACTGGCATCCATAATGCTAGTTTTGATTAAATGACTATACCATCAGCAACACCAACATCACGCCAGATTGCATCATTATCAGTACCCTTTCTCACGAGTGCTACTGTATGCTTCGCTCCATAAATACGGACGTTTCTACAGAATCCAAAAATATGATGCAGTGGAATCGCACATGAAAATTGTCGACGCTGTCCATGCAACGTTGCTACGCGTGTTGCAAACCCTAGGTTGTAGTTAGTAATATTATTTATGACATCAAAATCACCAGCTGGTCTTACATATCCGGCTGGTGCCGGATTAACTGAAGAAGCATGTGTTGCCTTTACTCTAGAATACTGGACGTGTTCAGGGTGATCAGTAATATCCTTAGAAAACATCATAGATGGACCAGCTGATCTTGTATAATCATCAGAATATCTCGCTAACCCTATGATTGTTGTGGCAACATCAACTTCTCGGTCAATGGATTCAATTTCCTTTCCATCAATGAGATATCTTGCACTTTCAAATAGCGCCATGATCCCCTTATTAACAAAACCGACCTTGATAGTTGGGTTATTGTCGTATGGGGTATTAGCTACAACATTTGTTACAAGTTCACCTTCGATTTCGATAAACGCTTCACAAGGCAAAAAATATTTACTGGTATCATGAACTTGAAGTTCAATTCGCGATCGGAGATCTGGTTGTGTTGCGTGATAAGAATAAAATTGAAAATCGCGTACAGAACCATTCTTGAGCACTGGGGCATCCATATCAAATGCTGGATCAGGTGACCTTTTGAACATTTTATTATATATCCATTGATCTAAATCGTAAAATCGTAAACGATTTTCACCGTAGGATTTTCATCGTAAACGATTTTTACCGTAGGATTTCCAATCGTAGGATTTTCATCATCGTGGTTTTTTAAAGCCACTTCCCGCTATCATGTTTGCTATCATGTTATTTTGGTCACTCAGAGTCACCAGCGATGATAATTTTTCATCTACTGCGTTATTTATTATTTTACTAATACTCGCTGGCATTTCCGCTGTAGATGGCAACGGTTTCTTTTTTCGTCTAACTAGCGCTGTTAATTTATTCTTCACAGCTGAAAACGCTTTTCCGGCAAGATCTCCAACAGTACTAATACCCTTATCACGAATAACATCAATAGCTTTCATTCCTAGTTGTTTAGCTAACGGCATCACTTTTGGGGCCATTCTTGTAAATAACACTGCAATGGTATCACCGAAACCATCTCCGTAATATGCTCTATAAACAGGCAATCGTGAATTAACTACATAGACACTGGCTGGTTTATCATGATTGTAGTGTATGATCATTATTTGAAATTGCTAGCAATTTTTCAATTGTAAAACAATTTTTCAATTAATCACTAGTGATTTCAGTCACTATGATACCCATTTTCCACTAAATCGCTAATGAAACCACGATATGTTTTGATATCCATGATACCGCCTTGAAATAACCATCTACAGATATCAGCTGCGTCATTAATTATTTCCGGTGAATTATTTCCAGCTCGGAACCCTCCGATTAGAACATCTAATCGTGATATATCATTGATAACACTATCAGGACATACCCTACTTGGGGTCCCTAATCCCTTCCCGCTATAACCAGTTGCTTCATCATCATCAAGTTCTTCTTGTTTTGTTTGGCGTTTTCTTTCTTGTTGTAAATGATAATCAAAATTTCTCTTGAATTCTCGATATTTCGTCCTCCTTCTATCTATACTCCCGGTATTTATTTCATACACTATATCAACCCATTCATTATGTGACATTCTATAATCCGTATAATTGTCCGTGAAAAAATTCTCTTGTGAATCATAGCTGTTAGCAGCAAATTCACTTAAATTGCCCTCCTTCTCATTGAGAATTAGTTGTTTAGCTTTATCGGTAAGTAGTTCCGCTAATTTCTTTGATTTAGGTAGTCCACTAACTAGTCGTTGTTGTTCTTCAAATTGTCGTTCTGATATATCCTGAGGAAGTGTTTTTAATGATTTTTTTGTTTGTTTAGTTCTTTTTGCTATTTTTTCTAACACAGGGAGAAAGGTCTCTTCTTGTTTTTTTCCTTGTTCAGAGATTGTTGACACTATCTGTTTCGTTGCTGTGGTTACTGGTTTAAACAATTCTTCAGATCCCGCAGCAAAATTAGTCTGAAGACTCTGTCAAGCTTGCAGTTTATTTCTTACAGAGTCGCGAATTGGTATAAATCTCTTAATTGCATCTAGTCGTTCACGAGCCAATCGGGTCGTTAATGCTTCATTGACCATTATTTGAAATCGCAAACAATTTTTCAATTGCAGAACAATTTTTCAATTGCAAAACAATTTTTCAATCCGACCTAACACCATCGTGGAAGTGTTATTTTGACATTTTAAGGACATTATCATTTATGGCACAAGTGTGGAAATTGCTATAAAAATATATAATTCCACACTTGCGCCATTTTGACATGTCGGATGATTTTTGATACCACCGTGGAAGTGTTATTTTGATGTTTTAGCGGCGTTATCATTGATGGCGCAAATGTGGAAATTGTATAAAAAATAATTGATACCACACTTGCGCCATTTTTGACATGTCGGATGATTTTTAACACGATCATGGAAGTGTTATTTCATCCTATAACAGCTTCTATCATCGATGGCGCAAGTGTGGAAATTGCTATAAAAATAAATAATTCTCACACTTGCGCCATTCTATTTTGATCAATCTGACATATCATATCGAGAGAACCATCCATTAACGGTCCATCGATTTTTTATTCAGTATAATATTTTTTATTCAGTATGAAATATTTTATTTATTCATTGATCTTGTCTGTTTTTCACTGACTTTTTGACAGTTTTGGTGGGGTTTTTTTGTATCATTTTTGTGTCATTTTGATGGTTTTCAGTTGAAAATCTCTTTGAGATTTTACGGTCAATTAGTCGATTTTGCAATGAAATTCTCGTAGAGAAAAGCTGTTAGAACTCATTTTTGATGATTTTTAACCATTTTTCATCAATTTGTGTCTGTTTTCATAGATTGTTGGTCATTTTTCATCGTTTTTTTTATAAAAAAAATCCAGTAGGGTTAAGTAGTCGATTTTGCATTGAAATTCTCGTAGAGAAAAGCTGTTAGGATTCATTTTGATAATTTTATTCACTGTTTTCACTGATTTTGATGATTTTTAACACCACAGTGGAAGTCTTATTTTGATGTTTTAAGGGCTCTATCGAGTTTGAGGGAAGTGTGGAAATTGTATAAAAAATAATTAATTCCACACTTCCCTCATTCTATTTTGATCGTCCATCGATTTTTTATTCACTGTTTTTACTGATTTTTTGACATTTCCCTTGAGGGTCGGCTAAAAAAATGAAAATCTCTTTGAGGGTCGGTCACAATCAAAAAATGACAAAATCTCTTTTGAGGGTCGGTCACGGTCAAAATCGTTCATTTTCTTGAATTAACGCTCGTAGGTTTCTAATTTTAGAATTGACCTCTTTTTTCAATTCGTATTCGTTACCCAATTCTTTTCGTATTCCCTCTAGGATAGTATATAACGGGACAAACACACCTACTTCACTGGAAAATGCAAGAGAGTCCCGAATAGAATTCTGAATTTTTTTGATGAGCGCATATTTCTTTGGCAGCATATATTTATTGTTGTTTACTCCGTATTCTATATCCTGATAATCTGACATGATTTGATCAGGATTTAACCCATCTGATAGTTTGATATCCTGACTTTTCAATTTTAAAATTTCAGCTATAATGCTATTCATTTTTTCAGGATTCATATTCTATAACAATGATATACTTCTAAATGAAAAATATGACGCATTAGACATAACTAAATTGAATTTTTTGTTCGGTCTTTTTTGAAATCGCCGTCTTGGTTATTCCCTCTGCAACTTTTTGTACAGAAGATGGACAAATATTGAAATGCCTTCCGGCGCTAGCTATCGATTGAAATATTTTTCTTCATTAGTTGCCGTATTAAAGGATTTCACAGGTCTCTTCACAACCGTTTTGCAAGTGCCAGTCTTCCCTCGTTTCAAATTCTCACTCTGTGTAACAACTTCTAGATTTGATAAGGAATTATTCTTTGGATTAGAATCCTTGTGATCAATAACAAGACTATCCTCGATCAAACCATTAAAACATTCATATACGAAACGATGATTGTGATATTTCTTCTTTCCAGCGCCAAACCTCAAATACCCTTGATTAATCACAAAACCGACCGGTTTCTTCATCCTACAGTGTCTGACAACACCATCACTGGATGCTTCATAATTTTTAATCAAGGGATGTGGTCTGAATTCTTGGTTCATTTGTATACATAATACTATTTGTCTAATTCATTGTTTGGTTTAATAATAAATCTTTCAATGTAGTCTTGAGGAGTTCTTATGATTTTATTGCTGATTTTGTCAGGGACTCTGATTTTGTCAGGGACGTTGTCAGGGTCAGGGACTTTGTCAGTGTCATGGACTTTGTCGCTGACAGTGTCAGGGTCAGAATTTTTGATTGAAAATCCATTTTTTATTCTTTTATCATAATAACGCTTCAACTCCCTGTATCGCTTACCACCACAATTTAGACACAACTGCGATTTTCCCCTGACCCCAACCCCACAACGAATACAGGGTAACGGACCAAGGCTTCCACGTCGAAAACTCTGCATATGATACCCACAGAATTCATTTCTGCATGATTTGTTACAAGGAGTCACTGATCCAATCATAAGCCATTTGCAATGATTCATTATACATAAATCTTTCATTTAAATGCTTGTTTTAATTATAGTATGAAGGAGTTCAAGAGATTATCGAAAATTAAGCCCTGGAAAAATGTTCAATTCAATCTCGATAGAGTTTCTGATGCACCAAAGAATAAAATTCCTGATAGAACCATGATTAGTAAAATCAGAGACTGTTTTAATGAATTCAAGCGTGATGGGGCAGCTCATTGTTGGTCAACATTTCGAATACATGGTAGTGTTGACGCTACCATGAATGATGAAAAAGCAGAAGTGATAATCTCAAATCTTGGGCGAGAAAGGCATTTTTTTCGAATAAAATTCCTTATCCGTGATGATAATGGAAATTGGATCCTTCGGGACAAATACGAACCCATTCTTAAGGACAAAAAAACTGTCACTGTGAATCAAGATTCCAAACCAGGAATTTTGACTGGAATTGATAAACCATACTACGAAAGATCTTATCCTGTAACAGCAGTTGTTTACGGGATATATCCGTTAAATGAAAAACCTGATATTGCAAAACTAGCACCAATGAAATATGCGTCACCGCTGACATCGTCAGGGCTCAATTGTATAGCAGAACGAATAATAGAACACTTCACAAATGCGTCCCGGGGGAATAAATTAACTGATCTAAGACGAAAAGAAATAACAAAATGTGAATTAACGGTGAAACAGCATGGGGCAACAATTCAGGATATAATCAAATTAGAAAAATCATTGAGATTTCCAATATCAGTAACGACAATAACCGGAGAAGTATTATACGAACCGAAATATCAATCACAAGGAACTCCAATACAAATTATTGATCATAACGAACACGCGTGGTCATCTGCAGTAACAATATTCCCACGGGATAGAACCGTAAAATATCTACCCCCAACCCTGTTGGGACCTGAAGAGTTTTTTTTCCGAGCAGAAATTATTTGATGCTATTTACAATTTGAGTAAAAACCATCCTGTGTCGATGTGGCTATTTCATAGTGCTGCAGACAATGAATGTAGATTTGATCAGTTTGTAAGACCCAACGGAGAATTGTACCGTACTGAAGAGCTGTATAATCAAATGAAAAAAACTAGTTAGTGAGTTTTCACCCCAGAGTTCTGGGGAAGACAACGAACAATTATTAACAAACTGTTTTACACTTCCATCAGTTGTAGCACATTTTGCTAGGAAGAAAACGCGTGGAAACCAACGCGAAGTGAGTTTCTATCAGATGTCAGATTGTCCTGTCTTGAATACAGTCATGGAGGGTTATGGAATACAAAATATGACACTGAAACGGTTATTTCAGTTGATATGATTGCATGTTATCCAGGGAGTTTTCTCGGGTATGGAGAATGTAGCGAATACTTCAAACGATTTGGACACCCCACACACGAAATGGCCCGTGTTGCTATTAATGGACCACTGCTTGATTTTGATTTAACCGGATTCGCTTGTGTAGTATCATTTGAATTGGCTACAGGACTTCATTCGTGTAGTTATGTTTTTATTGGTAAACACATGTCTGAAAAACACTGGATGCCAATAGTGTTGTTACGGTATATGATTGACTGTGGGATGTTAAAATCATTAATTGTCAGTGAAGCGATTATGTCCAATCGAGCACAGAAATCAGTCTGGTTACCACAACCTGATCTAGAAAAAATAATTAGCGAACAGCGAAAACTGTTTCCTGATTTTAATGAACAACAAATCATGGATTGGTCTAAACAGCTATTTGAAATCAGAAACAACGAAGCAAAAGATCTTGGACGAAGAATAATCGGTAAATTAACCCAGGGTGGCAAATATGACAATACAAGATATTCTTCACGATTGATTATAGACAAAGCTGAATACGATTTTGTAATCGCGGATCTAACGAATAAAGGCCTATATATCAATCGTAAAGACGCATTTCTGTCCGATGGAACCAAATTGGGTACAATTGTTACTTACAACGATGGATACAATCCGAAGTATACACATTTAAGAGATTCTATGCTCGGTTATGCTTCTATCAATTTATTTTCAATGATAAATAAATTTCCTGACACCGCAGTTAGAGTCGCCACTGACTCATTTTACATAAACAGCGATATGGCTGATTTTATAATCGGTAGCAAGGCTACTGGCAACGAGAATTGGGGTCATGGAGAATTAAGCGGGAAATGCTTCATGATTATATTCAATCAGCAGATGTAACAATTGAAAATAATTATTTAGAAAGCAATCAGTGTTCAGAATTTTCTAATGCACCACCGTGTTCTGATCCAATATGTCGATACAAAACAGTTTATTTAAACGGCTGTGGCGGGTCAGGAAAAACAACTCGGCAATTGAGTTATTCCGTGGGACAAACCCAAACATGATTGTGCTAACACCAACTCACAGACTTGCAAGAGAAATGATACAGCGAGGGGTAAATGCCTGCACTTATCACAGTTTCTTTCGATGGAAAGGAGATAAGTGGACTCCTGAGCGTATGGGCGAAAAATTTATTCCTGAAATCATCATTTGGTATGAAATATGCACAGTGCCATTAGATGTATTAAAAATATTTCTTGAGTGGTTGTTATTGAAAACTACAAAAGTCGTCATGTGCGGTGATCACGGCCAACCACCACCATTTGTCGGTGCATCCCCACATGAATGGCTAAAGGGTTTTGTAGACTATTATGAAGAAATTCACACTGATTATAGATCACTTGATAATGAATTAAAAGAATTTAAGAAACTAATAAGATTACAACCGGATAGAATCCAGTGTGAAATAGCCCGTGAAATAATTTCAGAAACTCCCATGAATGATTTCTGGGAAGCGTGGAGACCAAATGATTTGATAATTGCAAGTAGAAAAATAGTCAGAGACACACTTCAGATGAAGTTATTTGAAACGCATAAAAAAAATTTGCAACGCTTCCAGTGCCCCTTTGTTATAGGCCATCGGATACACGAAAACAGAATATTGAAGTTGATATTCCAGGCTTGACAAAGTCAGGGACAGAGTCAAGAAAACAAACTTTCGTGCTAAATGATATTGTGCTGGTTAATATCAATGTCGTTGAAGATGCATTGCGTGCTAATAAATCCCCATGGACGCTAGGATACGCAGCGACGATACATTCTTCACAGGGACTGACAATATCGGATACAATTGTTTGGATAGTAGATAATCGCATCGAATGGTCAAATTTAGTCTATCTTGCATTATCCAGAGTACGAAGAATAAATCAACTTCGAAGAGCTGTCTTTGAAAATCCTAATTAAGACCCCGCGGTGGTAATTGAGTATCCTCGGGTATCACTTGTAATTGTTGTCGAGTGAATCCTCGTTGAGGGGCAGTTGAATCCAGTCTATAGATTGCTGGTCTAGAAACGCTAGATAGTGTTATACTAGATATCTTGTGTGCAGTAACACTCCAGATAGGATCAGTAGCCCTTTTTCTGCCACCTTCAAGCTCTCCTGGTTCGTATAAATACCTAACAGTGATATTACTACCAAGAATTGGTTCTTTGAAATCTTTTTGTGGTTGTACGGGTATAGACTTCTTTTTAATAGCGTTGTTAGGTTTCATGTTGATTGTTCTAGTAATCTCATTATTCAGTGCGGTAATCACAGCTGGTAATCTTTTAACCCATTCACGGGATCTTTTTTCTTGGATGAATTCTTTTGCGTATTGATATCCAAATAACCGCTCAGCAAGGGTTTTATTAAATCGTTCTACAATTGCCTGATCACGATGTAGCGCAGTATGCCCCGTCTGATGGTGACATTATGATGTTTCATTATCAATAGCACTGCACCCTGAAATTCCTTGCCAGGATCAACTTGTAACAAATTTGGCCAGTGCAGAGGACCCCTTCGATAAATCCTTTCAAATGCAGAAGCCACTTCATTTGATGATTTTATTTTTAATGGTTCTGCTTCTTTGTATCGACTTGCAACATCAACTACAGTTAACGCGTATTTGTAACCACCATCATGTGGCCGAAATAATATATCAGCTTCATGAACTTCATTAGGGACAGTCACATCAAAATGCGAGTAATTAATTTGTTTAGGCGGTGGTAGATAAATTTGCCATAGTACCTGTTTAGATAACCAATGAGCCGCAGTGGGTTTTTTCACTTTTGCAGCGCTAGCGAGTTTATTGATTGCTGCCTTGCCTCTCCAGTATCCTTTCGGAGAATAATAAATAGATTCCATGTTGTTATTAATTACCAGCACCTAACATCAATTTACTTTTCATAGCCGATTTTATCAAAAATGAATCCAATTTTTCTTTGAAGGATTTATCAGGAATAGCATTTAACGCATGAAATAATTTCACATCTGCTAGATGCCTGTGTTTCAAATTGCTGCTTTTATAAGCAACATCATGAACGTGACACGCCCTATCAATGGCGTTTATTGGTTCTTCACCGGGTTTGGGTTGGTTATGATTATTGAGTCTGATATCAAGTCTTGTTCCCGGTCCACAATAACTATACCCTGGAAGGTGTTTTTCTCCAGGGTATTTTGCCCATGGGGTTCCAGGGAGTTTAGTTAGCTTGGCTGCGATATCACCCCCTCGTTTTTTTTAAATCCTTGGAAACAAATCTAAATTTCTTTGTACTACATTGTACGCATTTACCAGAAAGCGCTGATCGGTTATTTTTAGTTGTAATCGTCGTCAAGTCATCTGTGCCAGTACGGTTTTTACACTTCACACAATATAGATCCATAGTTTATATATAACAGCATGAATATAATTGATTATTCAGCTACCCGACGACGGGAACCTATTAAACACCATGAAATTTTGCCAAATTCAATTAGAATGATTATAATCGGACCATCTGGAAGCGGAAAGACACAACTGCTACTTAATTTGATAACGAGATGGATGTAATGGAACAAGTTGTATTTAATAGCCCCGAGTGTAGACGATCAGCGATGCTATGAAGCGCTAAAGGATTTTAACGAGAAAGCAAAAGAATTTCAAATCGATGATGATATTATTGAGTTTATAACCGATATAGAGGAAGCATCGAGCATTGATGCTATTGATGGAAGTATTAACAATTTAGTAGTATATGACGATATCATGTTAGATAATCAAAAGAATCCTGCTAGAATCTTTTCCCGGGGGCGGCACAAAAACACTGATGTGATATATGTCACTCAACGATACACACAAATACCAAAAGCGATCAGAGAAAACTGCAATTTATTGTATGTATTTAACGGAGTTGATACTCATACACTACGAAATATTCATCAGACCTGGTGCAGCGGTGATATGAATCATAATCAATTTAGAAATTTCTTTAGTCACGCTCAGTCAATACCACACGGATTTGTAACGATAAATTTAGCAGACCATCGGACACGATATCGTATCGGACTTGATAAAATATTTGGTTGAAATCATAGGGGTAAGTGTCCATCGTGTTTTTAGACCCAATGGAGGCATTTTGAGACCTGGATTCACACCCCCTGCAAGATCATGTTTTCAGACAAAAATGACTAAGGCTCTGTTTGGCAAATGGAGACTTTATTTTTTTTTTTTTGTTTAAAACATGAAAATTGGTAGGAAGGCTCTATTTGCCGTTTTGACGGTTAAAATCGATTTTTGTTTTAAAAGTTGTCTGATTCACCCTCTCTGCTGCTTAATCGGTTAGGAATCGTTGTTTATTGTCGCTGTTGTCATTAATTATTGTTTGAATAATTAGTTCATAGATATACTCCATGTCAGATATAAGTTGATTTATTATTTCGACGTGTTTTTGCGATTTTGTTTTCCGTAGTTGTTCTAGTTGTGTTTCATATAATTATTTAATTTCCTTAAAATAACCACGGACGTCAGTTAGCGTAAATGAAATAGTAACAGATGAGTCGGCTGTTCTTTTAATGATAAAATCCCATTAATACCGTCCGCGATCATATTGAATTGATCGATAGAGATCCACGTTAGCCTGTAGATACCATCGACCCATGTTGGCCTGAAGATATCGGCCCTCATTTCGACACCCCAGAGAATGGGGGACAATGTAGTATAAAGATAGGAATTATGGCCCCCAAGATCTCACGACAAAATTTTATCACATCGACCTGTATCTTAAAGACCAAGCACAGCTTTAAACCAGAGACCTTCTGGCTTCATTCTTTTCTAACAAGGAGGAGAGGGGGATAACAATTGATCCTACCAGAATCACGGTAAATTATCTCGATATTTACGATGATATTCTTAAACTAAAAGCAAACTCTGTTAAAGTAAACATTCCACATCCAGGCATAGGCGTTAAAAATATTGTGTATACGGTCGATCATGGAACCATGGATTGGATAAAAGACGTTTATACTACATTGTCCCCCATTCTCTGGGGTGTCGAAATGAGGGCCGATATCTTCAGGTCAACATGGGTCGATGGTATCTACAGGCTAACGTGGATCTCTATCGATCAATTTAATATGATCGCGGACGGTAAAACCTACTCTGGTGGCACCGCGACGTTAATTATGAAGGGTCGCGGACAAGACTTTAATGTCGGCGCGGTTGATAGCTCCACCATTAGATCAAAAATAACTTGGTGTTTAGAATTTTTAGATGATTTTTCCGGCTGAAGCTACTAGCAATTCCCCTTAACGATGGCGAATATTGAAAACACTAGCGGGTTTAAAATAACAATGACATCGATGAAATCAATTGAACCGATAATAGTCCCAGAGGTATCACAATCGCATCGATATCGATATGATGCGGTGAAAGAGTTTTCCGCGAACTTGAAATCACTTTCTGAGCGCTATCGTGAAAAAATGAAAAAATACCGACGCAGCATAGCAATCATCGACATCACCGTGTACTCGGTGTCCGGTGTGATGGCCAGCGCCGGGGTTATTTTGTCGAAGATGACCATGATGGCTCCGATTGCAGTTCCAATTGCTATCTCCGCGGCAACAACAATCGCGGCAGTCGACACCGCGATAACTAAAAACTTATCATCGTGTTCTCAGAAAAAACTCGCCGATTATACAGCTCGGTACCGGGAGGTATTTGACGCATACTCGAAATTATCCGAGTTGATCTCGCTGTCGATAGATAATTCGTTCATATCCGATGTTGAATTTTCCACGATGACTCAGTAGTATAATTCCGCGATGTTGAAATTGGAAATTGAAGACAGCGTTAACAATAATGTCACTCGAACTACTTCAACGAATCGCGGAGAATACCACTCCGATACGAACAAGCATGATATCAATAACATCAACAAACCCTGAATTTAGTGTGAACTTCCCTTCTCCGATTCCAGTGCGTGAGATCGCGCTGGCAAAATTACGAGTATATCATAGCTGGCCTAATATCAGATCGGTTGCATTTGGCGGTCAGCAACCCAATAACGCACTGGTGTTCTCGTATAAGAGCAAACCCGATGGTACTCCAGAGTGGGAAACTGTTTCGTTACCAACTGAGTCGTACCAAATTGAGCAAATCGATGCTGAAATTCAGCGTAGAATAAAATCAATCACGGGAAAAGAATCAAAAATAGCTATTAAACTTCATGAACCGACGCTCTCGTCGTCGATCGAAATAAGCACAGAGGGATACATTGTAGATATCTATAACAGCTCGTTAAGAACAGTGTTAGGATGGCCTGAAAAACCACCTGAAAAATCCGCCACCGACTTAACCACGGACGTACAATCATATCATGAAATCAATCCCAGTTATCGAGATAATTTATCTGATATAATAAAAGGAAAAATCGCCGATAGATTTATATTTACCAACAAAGACACATTGCAATGGGATTTTATCATTAAAAGAACAGCCGACTCATCTGTTACTATTTCATTTACGCTAACTGACGTCCGTGGTTATTTTAATGAAATTAAATAATTATATGAAACACAACTAGATCAACGTTTCACATCTTTGGTCGCACTTGCTATCGGAGTAAACAGCTGTTCACTTGACACAGAAAAGTCAGTCTGCGCTTGTTGTCGTTGTTGAAGTTTCTCGCAAAGTCTGTCTCGAACCGGTATAAACTTTTTAATTGCTGCTAGCCGCTCTCGGGCATATTTAGTTGTAAGCGATTCACCTACCATATATTGTTTGAAACTATCACAATTAAAAGCTGAGTTATTAAATAATGTACCATCAAGCTAACGTATCCATCTCGGACAAGGTTAAACTGTACGACGCTATCCGCGAGTGTTTCAGAAATAACTTCGCTGGGGGTTTCAGAATTATAATATCTGAGAACGGCGATGAACGATTTTTGTTAACGACGCGGCAACAACAACAACTTCGTGAAAATGGAGGCGTCTGCGGTGATTACTTGCTACCACAACCAGATCATCCAGTACGCACATAACTGCATGAGCAAGCCCAAACTGCTGAGTATCCTTTCAGGAGAAAATCCTATGTGAGTGTTACAAAAAACGCTAAACAAAATAAATTTTTTACTGAAAAATTTACTGAAAGCCTATTTTTTATAGTAACGCTCACGTGGTTAGGATACTGGTTTTTCCTCGTTTAATATTTTTCTAAGATCACGAATCTTAGAACCAATTTCAGCTCGTTTTTGATACTCTTGGCCGAGCTTTTGACGTATTGCTTCAACGGTGCTAAATCCATTAATGTCGTTACCGTATAAACAAGCATTGATGGACTTTTGAATTCCTTTCACAAGCCTGTACATCTTAGGTAAAACATAACGACCTTTACTAGACTGATACTCAATGTCTTCATATTCCGAGGCAATCCTGTCGCAGTCGAGATCTTTAGATAATACTATCCCTCGATTCTGCAAATTTGAGATTTCAGCAAGTATAGAATTTACATCTTTGATATCCATATTTTTATAAAAATATAATATAATACATTTTACCTCTAATTATTAAAAAAAATAACACTCATTTGGCAATCTCGCTGGCGCCCTATGACGTCAGAGAGACCCAGAGGTTACTTTATTAACTTAATTATGGACAGCACAACACGCATCTTTGGAAATCCTTGGGTGTCTTTGCATCCAAGTAAGCCCAAAGTAACCCGAACCATACATCTCCGGCGGAAGGACTAACGTGGCAAACGCCATCTTAGACCGCCTAGAAGATATGCTTGGGAGACATCACTACATGTACTTAAGTTAATTAAGGACAGCACATACATGAAAACCCCATTTGGCAATCCCCGCTGGCGCCCTATGACGTCAGAGAGACCCAGAGGTTACATATACGACAACACATCTTTGGAACTCCTTGGTTGCCTTCACATCCAAGTAAGCCCAAAGTTGGGGGACGGCACTACATGTACTTAATTAAGTTAATTAGGGATGGATATTTACAATGAAACGATGATGGAATTTGTGATGTAATGATGTGGGGATGGCACAATTCCATATAAGGATGGTATATACAATGAAACGATGATGGAATTTGTGATGTAATGATGTGGGACGGCACAATGCCATATATATCTCCACTCGAGTGTTGCGGCAAATTTTAGGCATAACATATACTTAATTAAGGATGGTATTATTAAATGAAACGATTGATGTGGGACGGCACAATTCCATATATACTTAATTAAGGATGGTATATACAATAAAACGATGATGGAGTTTGTGATGTAATGATGTGGCGACGGCACAAGACAGCACAAACATGAAACGACGGGGCAGATTTTCTACGGCCAATCCTACCAATCAAAAGCAACCAAACTAAATTAACCCGGTTGCATGATTGACAAAAGACAACCACACGCCCGTGTTAATAGCGTTGGTTAGTTTTGATTGGTTGGATTGGCTTTCGAAAGCCCCAAGCTTATTACGAGTCATAACATATATAAGGTGACTAATACAGCAGCGTTGATTCACGGGTGTTGTTATTTTATTCCCTTGAATTACTTATTAATGCTGTTTCACAACATTTAAAACAGACAAATATTTGAATAAAACACTAAACAAAAGAATACAGTTGTTAGATAACAGCGTATATTTACTCTGTTCTAATCATCTAGACAAATGCGTTATCGATTAGGCCACAAATAGCTGTATACAGAGGAATTTTAACCACGCCTACTTACTTCAATGAATGGGAAACACTAGGGTTTCATGCTCGTTCCGGCTGAGCGAACATAGGTAACGCGTTAGATTATAAAGAACGTTTGTACTGAAAGAACGTGGTTGGGCTGTTTGCTTTACTGCTGGTCCACCCACCCCCACACATGAGACATGTAGCTGAACGTAGATAAATAAAATAACAACTGTTTAAATAATGCAGTTTTAGCCCAAGCGACAATAAAAGGTTTTATTTATCATTCTCTACCGAAACTCATGTATTATATACTCCATTACAGTCACGTGGGCGCGCACATGTCAATTATACCTCTCCTACAGGTAATAGCAGACGACACATAATACAAGGGAACTTAGTGAGTAGAGTGTTATGAGTGGTTGGACTTATACATAAGGATTTATCTCCCTTGAATCGTTTCAGGTGTATACGAATTTTATCCTGTGACCTGTTTTTTTTGACAGAGCAGTTTTAATTATATTTTCTGCAACAAATTGTATTGAAGTCCTACAAATGTCAAAGTATCTACTGGATTCATTTATTGATTGAAATATTTTCTCCTCTTTGGTTTCTAAATCAAATGATTTGACCCCCCTAGGGCGTTTTGAGTGCCTACCAGCGTTGCTTTTTAAAAGGTTATCGCGCTGCGAGATGGATTGAAGATTCTCAAGACAATTATCAGTATTCACGCCATTTATGTCATCAATCACAAAGCCATCTTTAATCAATCCTTTATGACATTCAAAAATAATTCTATGACAGAGATATGTTTTATTTCTAACACTAAACAGCAAATATCCCATATTATTCAGAAATCCAACCGGTTTTTTAGTCTGCGGTGCCTGACAACACAATCACTGGAGGCTTCGTAATTAACAAGCGCACTGGATGGGGTCTGAAATCTTGGCTCATTTGTATAATAATACTACTTATCTAATTTATTATCTGCTTTAATTATAAACCTCTGGATATAATCTTGAGGGGTTTTGATGACTTTGTCATCGTTAGGGTCAATGACGGTATTTTTTATTCGTTTGTCATAATAGCGTTTTAGTTACCTGTATCGTTTACCCCCACAAGCAAGACACAACTGCGATTTTCCCCTTACCCCAGCCCACATCGGAGGCACGGAAGGGGGCCAAAGGAACCGTTGCGAACACTTTGTAAATGATACCCACAGAATTCGCTTCTGCATGATTTGTTACACGGGGTTGTTGATCCAATCATTAGCCACTTGCAGTGATTCATTCTACTATATTTTTCTATTTAAATACTTGTTTTAATTATAACATGGAGGAATTCGAGAGATTATCAGCAATTAAGCCCTACAAAAATATTAAATTCAATCTCGATAGAGTTTTTGTTAAACCAAAACGTCTAATAGACGATAGCATGAAGGAGTTCAAGAGATTATCGAAAATTAATCCTAGATTTAATCTCGATAGAGTATCTATTAAACCAAAACGTCTAATAGACGATAGCATGAAGGAGTTCAAGAGATTATCGAAAATTACGCCTTGGAAAAATGCTAGATTCGCTCTCGATAAAGTTTCTGATAAGGAGTTTGAGACATTATCGAAAATTGCGCCTTGGAAAAATGCTCAATTCAATCTCGATAGAGTTTCTGATACACCAAAGAATAAAATTCTTGATAGAGCCCTGATAAATAAAATACGCGATTGTATTAATGAATTCAAGCACGACGGCGCATCTCATAGCTGGTCAACATTTCGAATTGATGGCGCTGTTGATGCCACCATGAATGACAGCAACGCAGCGCTGATGTTATCACAACTTGGCAACAAAAAGTACTTTTTTAGAGTGAAATTCATTATCCGTGTAGAATCAGGTAGTTGGATTATACGAGACAAATTTGAACCGATTCTCAAAGACAAGAAAACAGTCGTTGTTAGCCGTGATTCTAAGCCGGGTCTATTAACTGGAATTGACAAACCATACTATGAACGAGCATATCCTGAAACAGCAGTTGTGTATGGGATATATCCGTTAAATGAAAAACCTGATATAAGAAAACTTAAACCAATGAAACAGTCGTCGCCGGCGACTTCGTCGTCAGTGGCTTTGCCACTCAATTGTGTAGCAGCACGAATAACAGAACATTTTACAAATGCATCCCGAGGGTACAAACTGCCTGATTTTGATTTAACTGGATTCGCTCGTGTAGTATCATTTGAGTTCGCAGCAGGACTTCATCGCTGTTGTTATATTTGGATTGGTAGACACATGTCTGAAAAGAAGTGGCTGCCAATAGCGCTATTACGATTCATGATTGATACAAAAATGTTAATTTCGCTGACGGTCAGTGAAGCAATTATATCATATCGGAAACAAACCAATGTCTGGTTACCAACACCGGAACGTCTTGATAGTATAACTGACGAATTCAGAAAACATATTGATGCTGGCGAAGAATATATCATTGAGTGGTCCAAACGGATATTTAATCAACGAAACATCGAAGCAAAAGATATCGGCAGAAGAATAATTGGAAAATTCACTCAGGGAGGAAAAAAATGAGACTGTAGACGATATTGTTCACGGCTGATTATGGATAACACCGAATATGACTTTGTAATCGCGGATGCAGTATCTAACAACATATATGTAGATCGTAAAGATTATTTTTTGTCCGATGGAACAAAATTGGGTACAGTTGTTACTTACAGCGACGGTTACAGATCCCCGTATACACATTTGAGGTCGTCGATGCTGGGTTATGCTTGTATTAATTTATTTTCAATGATAAATAGATTTCCTAACACTGCGGTTAGAGTTGCCGTTGATTCATTTTACATTAACAACAAGTACAGTTGCGCAGTTGCTGAATTCAGTAATTCGAATGAAAGTTGGGGATCATGGAGAATTAAAAAAGAAATGCTGTGCGAGTATTCTGAATCAGCAGACGTTGAAAGTAAAAGTAATTACTTACGCGGTGATAATTTATCAGAACGTTCTAATGCACCATCTATATCAGATCCAATTTGTAGATATAAAACAGTTATTTAAACGGCTGTGGCAGGTCAGGAAAAACGACGCGCGCAATCGAGTTATTTCGTGGGAAAAATCCTACGGATTTCACAAACATGATTGTGCTAACACCAACACATAGATTAGCCAGAGAGATGAAACAACGAAACGTTGAAGCTTGTACTTATCACAGCTTTTTTCGATACAAGGGCGATGAATGGACCCTTGAAAGAATGGGTGATAAATTTATCCCCGAGGTTATAATTTGGGATGAGATATGCACGGTTTCGGTAGATGTATTAAAATGTTTCTTGATTGGTTGCTGCAAAAGAATACAGCGGTAATAATGTGTGGAGATCATGGCCAACCACCACCATTTGTCGGCGCGGGTCCACATGATTGGCTAAAGAATTGTGTTGACTATTATGAAGAAATCGATACTGACTATTGAGCACTTGATGAACAATTACGTACACTTAAGAATTTAATTAGACTGCAACCCGATAAAATCCAATGCGAAATAATCAAGGAAATAATTCCTGAAATTCACATGGAGGAATTTTGGGAAGCATGGAGACCAAACGATTTTGTAGTGGCAAGTAGAAAGATAGTCAGAGATACAATTCAGCGGCAATTATTTGAGCTTCACAAACAAAAATATCCGATGTTACAGGTTCCATTGTGTTACAGACCAGCTGACACCCGCAAGCAAAACATCGAGGTGGAAATACTAGGCGGAGGCAAACAAATACTTGTGTTAAATGATATTGTATGCGTTGATATACAATTTGTTGAACGCGCATTGAACGCTAAAACATCGTCGTGGACACTTGGTTATGTAACGACGATACATTCCTCGCAGGGATTAACCATCGCGGATACAATTGTTTGGATAGTCGATAATCGCATTGAGTAGTCAAATTTAGTCTATCTTGCAATGTCTAGAGTACGGAGAATCAATCAGCTTCGAAGAATTGTTTTCGATGATGACACCACAATGGATGATATTGATGTTAGCATCATTAATAAAAAAACTCTCCGGTTACAAACAACAAGACAAAAAAAAAACAACGAGAATTTGATATTGAAGCTGAATTAATAATTACACTGAAGCAACAACAGAATAATCACTGCGCGAGTTGCAATTGTATAATGCGTTGGCAGTATTCGGATAAAGATCCTCACCAATTTACCGTAGATAGAAAAAATAACAGTTTCGGTCATGTCAGAAACATTGTAATGTTGACTTGTCTTGAGTGTAATAGACGCAACGGCCGCGCGGAGGCAATTGAGTATCGTCAGGAATAACTTGTAATTGTTCGCGTGTAAAACCCCGCTGAGGGGCAGTTGAATCCAATTTATAGATTGGAGGTCTACCAGTTGATCGTGTTATAGTAGATATGCTATGCGTAGTGACACTCCAAATAGGATCAGTAGCCCTTTTTTACCACCTTCGAGTTCTCCTGGTTCATATAAATATCTTACGGTGACATTGCTGAGAATTGGCTGAGAAACGCTATCCCGCTGTGGTTGTGGTATATACTTTTTCTTTATTGCGTTGTTAGGTTTCATATTGATTGCTCTGGTAATCTCGTTATTTAGCGCTGCAACTACCCCTGGTAACCTTTTGACCCATTCACGGGATCGCTTTTCTTGGATGAATTCTTTTGCGTATTGATATCCAAATAACCGCTCAGCAAGAGTCCGATTAAATCGTTCTACAATTGCCTGATCACTATGTAGTGCAGTATGCCCCCGTCTGATGGTGACATTGTGATCTTTCATCGCTGATAAAACAGCGCCTTGAAATTCCTTGCCAGGATCAACTTGTAACAGATTTGGCCAGCGTAGTGGGCCTCGTCGATAAATCTTTTCAAATGCAGAAGCAACTTCAGGTGATGATTTTGTTTTTAGCGGTTCTGCTTGTTTATATCGACTCGCAACGTCAACTACGGTTAGCGCGTATTTTTAACGTTTGTCATGTGGTAAAAACAATAAATCAGCTTGATGAACTTCATTGGGTCCGGTTACATCAAAATGCGAGAAATTGATTTGTTTAGGACGCGGTAGATAAATTTGCCATATAGCCTGTTTGGATAACCAATTAGCCGCAGTGGCCTTTTTCACTTTTGCGGCGTTAGCGAGTTTATTGATTGCAGCGTTACCCCTCCAGTATCCCCTCGGAGAATAATAAATAGATTCCATAGTATTAATTACCAGCACCCATCATCAATTTGCCTTTCATAGCTGATTTTACCAACCACGAAGCAAGATTTTTTTTGAAAGATTTATCAGGAATAGAATTTAACGCATGAATTAATTTCACATCCGCGAGATGCCTGTTTTGCAGATTGCTGCTTTTATATGCAACATCATGAGCATGACACGCCTTATCAATAGCGTTTATTGGATACTCGCCGGGTCGGGGCTGATTTTGATCAACAAGTCTGATATCTAATCGTGTTCCGGGGCCACAGTAGCTATATCCTGGAAGGTGCTTTTCTCCGGGGTACTTTGCCCATGGGGTTCCAGGGAGTTTTGCCAATTTGGCTGCGATATCACCTCCTCGTTTTTTTTAAAAACATCTCCGGATTTCATAGAGACAAATCTAAACTTTTTTGTACCACATGTTGCACATCTACCAGTAAGTGCTGATCTGTTATTTTTAGTTGTAATCGTCGTCACATCATTTGTGTTAGTACGCGTTTTACACTTCACACAATTTAGATCCATAATTTATGTATAGAGATATGAATATAATTGATTTTTCAGCGACTAAAACAAGAGAACCAGTTAAGCATCATGCAGCGCTACCAAACTCTATCCGCGCAATTATAATCGGGCCATCTGGATCCGGCAAGACGCAATTGTTGCTCAATTTAATAGTGAGATGGATGAAGTGGGATAAGTTGTATTTAGTTGCTCCTAGCGTAGATGATCAACGATGCTATGAAGTGTTAAAGGATTTTAACGAGAATGCATCAGAAATTAAGGGTGAGAACGCCATTGATTTTATAACTGATATTGACGAGGCACCATCCGTGGATGACCTTGATGGGAGCATTAACAATTTAGTCGTATACGACGATGTGATGTTAGACAATCAACAAAACCCAGCTAGACCGTATTTTGACTAAACGATGAAAACGGTCTTTGAGTATAATTTGCGAAAAACTTATGTTTCGAGCAAGTAATCCTTTTTTTTGGGTTGAAAAAGAAGAATTCGAATTAATTCTCTCGATATGTTTGTTAGATTTAGAGCAAATGATGTCTCGAGCAAATGTCCGATTCGCCCCCTCTGCTGCTTATAGGTACTAAACTGTATTTCTTATGAGTCTGCGTTTTAAGGAAAAAATAATTGTGTGTCGTTCGTTTATCATCTCTGCTTTTATAGTTTATGCACTTTTGCATCGGTTACAGTTAAACCATAAAACTATCGTCTATCTTTAATTATCTCATCGCTTACATTTCGTATATATATATATATATATATATATATATATATATATATATATATATATATATATATATATATATATATGTTTTAATGATAATATCGTTATCACCCAGTCGTTTTCCGCACATTTCACTTTAAAAGGTGCGTCATATATCCTTCAGTATAGTGTGACTGTAGATAACATAAAAGTTCCGAGAGGAACTGTACGGTAGTTATTACTCCAGTCGCTATTAAGCTGACTAATAATTATTTTATTTTCCAATTGTGTGTGTCAGCTTAAGTTATAGCAGTTAAATATAATTAAACAAGAGTAATGTGATTTATAGGTGTGTCGATAATCACCTTTTTTCTGGTGTGTGTGTGTGTGTGTGTGTGTGTGTGTGTGTGTGTGTGTGTGTGTGTTATGACAAACCACATATAAGTAGTAAAGTTGTGCTGTTTGGCGTCAATAGGAAAATACATAACAAACCCCCAGGGGATGTTTGGCGTCAAGGTTGTATAAATCACCCTGGGATATTTGGCGTAAAGGCGAATCTAACACGAGGACTATTGAGGCTGTATAGCGACAAGGGAAAGTTGAATTGTTGTATATGGACAATAAGGATGAAAGAGATGGTGTGACGTCACGGTACTGTAGATTGGTAACAAGGTTGCAACAATTGTAGGAACAGGTGTGCACCGGTTTGACCTCAGTTAGGACCAGAGAGTAGGGCATATACATAGGTTTATATAACACATACAACGTGCAATATACAGTCACACACAATTCACAAAGAATGATAAAAACGACTTTGTTTGTTTTAGACAAGAAAGCAGTTCTTTTCGATGACCATGAGTGGTCATGAAAAAAGCCTTTTAGTATGTTAACATCATTTTGTTAACACGAGTGCAATGCATAGTTCTTCTCTTCTTCCTCAAACGTCTTAATTCTGAACCATATTTAAGGACTGTCTTCAAACATCCTTGTCTCTCCACATAAATTATTATTTTCCAAATGCCCGTATCAGTGATCTTGATATGTGTCCATCTTGATTTCACATACATGGTACTTACGAGTGATTACTACCAAGTCATCAACAAGAACCAGTCCAGAAGTAGGCCTTGTCCGTGTCAAACGCTGAAAGCAGTTAAAGCTGATTTCGTCCTGTTCCTGAGACTGCTTTTCATTGAAGAAAACAAACACCCACCGTTCCTTTTCAGGACCACTCATTTCTTTTGAAAAGATAAAGTATTCATTTTGCTAACATCAATTAAACTCAAATTCCTCTTTTCACTCTATAATGTACGTGTGTGAGTGCGTAAGTGTATGTCCTTATTCTTAAATAATCCAAACCAAGAGACAATTAAGTTTGTATGTGTCTGGTAAATTACGGTATAAATGTTACAATCCAATATCACAACACTTGACAACTTTGCAAAGTCTATAGATTTTTCTGTTTGTTTGTTCAATCGCTCTGTAGTGTGGGGGTTCTTCGCTGTCACAGGTTTTTCTTTAACTTCCTCCTCACTTTCTTTCATTGTTTTTCTGAACGTGTTGGGACTTTCCCTTTGGAGAGGATACCTCTTCCCTTTACTTTTCGGAATCCATATTCTCTTCATCCTGTTCCTGTTGATTTTTACGGCAATGTGGAGACTAATGTCCTTTCTCTCTACCATGAAAACAGGTATCATGACTTTTGTCTTTTCTGACCCCTTTTTTCTTTTATCGCGGACTGGACATTCTGTAGCAAATGCCCATTATTATATATATATATATATATATATATATATATATATATATATATATATATATATATATATATATATATATATATATAACAAGTATCACCACTCTTATCTCGAAAGGATGGGGAGTACTCCGTTCGAAAAACGCTTGCGTATGACGCCGGGCAAAGCTCTGATCAGAAGTTCGACTTGTGTATGCTATTTCTTCGTTGTGGTCAGTTTGCGAGCCCCATGATTACTGGAAGAAAAAACATTAACCCTTTATATGCACTGGTATGATACGAATATTTAAGGTACCATTATCATTCAAATGTAATCGATTAAGTTTTTGCAGTCAGGATGAAACGATCTCATCATGCCGGTAAAACAGGAGATGAAAGTATGAGTCAGAAACGTAATTTATCGCCTCGTACAGTAGATGAAGTTTTGGCTCAAATTGTAAAAGCGATACTGTATATGACACAAGTTTCTCTTTCAAAAAAATGAAATGATGCAAAAGATTGTTTATGATGGACGACCTTCGCCGCACCAAAACTAGTCTCATCCAAAATATTAACTCTCAAATTATGTTTATCCCGTGCCGTCGTCGTGGGACGAACGTGTGTGAACGAGAACGACACGGCAGAATCGAAAAGAGCCTGGACACTATTCAGACAGAGCCAAAGAACGAAAAGAAGCAGATCTCCTGTTAGAGAACGGGCTGTCCAAAGACACACATTTTGGCATTCCTGAAATAAACTTGTAAAACATCTTAGCTCTACGATACACTATGAAAGTACATCTTTTATAAGTACCTCTGCTGTTTTCGAGGCAACGATGTCAAAGACGGATAATACGTTCACATCTATCATCAGGATGATCATTTCGATTTCAATAACAGTATTGCCCAATTCTTGGGATACAGTTATTACTGTGAGAGATGTTACTATGGTGATAACAGGGTATTTTGCCTCTCAACATTGTCTGGACGAATGATAAGAACGAGTGCATTGCCAATATGTCAGCGCGCTTTTGTCAGCCCTATCAGTTACCAACAACGTTTGAAGACGCAAGGTGCACAGCAGATAAGTGCTTGTCAACTCCTGGGATTGTGCCCTGCTTGTGTATAAGGCATACGTATCAACAATGCCAAGGCGCACGTATGTTCAGGAAAGAAACGATGTCGCATTGGCATCAACAGGTGGACTTGGAACACGAATGTTTCATTCAAACATACCAACCCCAACAAGAAGATGACACGAAGAAAGACAATTGTATCTATTTTGATTTCGAATGCATGCAAGAGCTCGATGTTCGCATTCCTAATTTCTGAGTGGCTAATCGAGCGTTCGAGAAATTCATCCAAGAGCCTACCTTTAGCCATAACCTCACTGTAATAAGATTCTTGAAGACATGAAAAAATCTTTCGAGGATCAAACCCCCTGTCCGATTTCGCCCAATGGATTTCTTAACACCATGTACGAGGCATGGAGCTAAGAGGACATCGAACCTTATGGAGATTGTCATCACCTTGCCCAATAATGGTTCACAATATTTCTTGATACGATGGGCAATTTCGTTCGATATAATATACGGAACAAAATACCAAATATCCAAAAGTGACTTTAAACGGAGCCAAAATCATTTCCATGCAAGTATTATAAGGACGATTTAAACGTTTCATGTGTTACTTGGCCATTCCAGTGAGTCGAGTGCCTAAGGCCAAAGGTTATTTTCCGCATTTCTTTTAAATACCGAAGCCAATCAACACGCCTTTCTATCACATCTGCCAAAGGCTCACTTGTACCACCACGACAAAATGCACACATAACAACGAGAAGTTTTATACGTTTGGTGCCAGACTCACGCAATGGACCCCTACAACTTTCAAGACGAAACGTTGAACAATTGTCGTTAGGATCTGAACATTTTACGGCGTTCTTGAGGACATTTTCGCGAACTGTTCATGGATTATTTGAGATTTCGTACCCTCTGTTTTACGACTGGTGAAATGACGTAACATATTGCCAATGTATATCATTTATTCGCTGTGTAACTTGAGGAGGGCTCCGAACCGCTAGGTCTCGTGTTGCCTGTGTTACTGAGTGATGTTAATGCGTGACAAATTAGCCATTTGACCAACTAGTGTCATTGGAGGATATGAGGATTCGATTGATAGTCTTAGCATCTGTTTAGCACTGATAGAAATATCTGATAACGAGCTGGGATTATGTAAAATCCCCGGTATCATTAAAAACAGGATATTTAGGTTGTCTATATTTATATTTATTCAAAAGGGAGAAAATAGCCCTGAGAGTGGAATCTGAGACAGATTGTTGAGGGTGGAATCCGGAGTTCCAGGGTAGGCGTCTGAATAGCTACACTGGAAGCCGAACGAACCGAATAACAGGTTTATTAAATCATACAAGACGTTGACTTAGATTGTTCATTCGATCCTATGATGAACTAATTATCTTAGTAAACAGATCAGCTTTTTCATTTGAATCCATTTGTGCTTTTTTTGTAAATCGCTAAAGTTTTTTTTTTTAAAAGCTGAGATATTTTTAATGTAATTACTTCAGACAGTTGTGTTATGTAATTGATTATATTGTTTGTTTACCTGTACGGGGGCTCGTGTTTATTTGTTTAATGTATCTGCTCAGATATCTCTCTCTCTCTCTCTCTCTCTCTCTCTCTCTATATATATATATATATATATATATATATATATATATATATATATATATATATATATATATATATATATATATGCATCTATATGTTTCACCACTTACATTTACTCGAACCGGGCAATTACATCAAGGGCGGTCATCTCCTAGATTCCGAACCGAGTACCGGAAGAGGTGGGAAATATAATAACATTATATACACCACCCCTTAACACTGATGTTTGACTTGTTAAATGTTTATTAGAAACAAAAGTGTTAAACCTATTAAAGCACAATAAAAGATCACATATTATTATTATTATTATTATTATTATTATTATTATTATTATTATTATTATTATTATTATTATTATTATTATTATTATAACACAGAAGAGCATTAGCTCACGGTTCCATGGTTGAAACGATCAAACACAATTCAATCGTCATGTCGGCTGACATGTGAGTAGTAATAGGGGGCACTATAGCGTCAAGGGAAAATCCAGTCAAAAACAGCTTGGGGCACTATGGCGTCAAGATTTATAGCGTCAAGGGAAAATCCAGTCAAAAACAGCTTGGGGCACTATAGCGTCAAAACAGCTTGGGGCACTATAGCGTCAAGGGAAATGGAACAGGGTGGGTCTGTATAGCGTCAAGGGAAATGGAACAGGGTGGGTCTGTATAGCGTCAAGGGAAATGGAACAGGGTGGGCCTATATAGCGTCAAGGGAAATGGAACAGGGTGGGTCTATATAGGGACAAGGGAAAAAAAGGGCGGCAATGAAAGCTACTATCTTTTCGAGACTTATGAGTGGCCCTGAAAAGGGCCTTTGGATACTTCTTCTTTTATTTTCTGCCTTTGTTCCACCACCTTTTGATTTTACCAATAATTCCCTTTTTCTTCTTCTTTTCGTCCTCGGGAATCCAGTCAGGATGTCCCATAGCTCGAAACTTTTCCTGAACTCTCATCCATCTTAGATTGAGTAGATCAAAGTCCTCTTTCTTCTTTTTGTTCTTTTTTTCCTTTCTCTCCTTAGACCAGTTTTCTTTAATCTGGATCACCTGTTCTTCCATCACCATTCTCATCATTGCTTCTGCTTTCTTTAGCCTGTCTAGACCCCACTGCACATATTCCCACTCTATCAGATGTAATGTTTCTTCTAGAAAGCACCTGACTTTGATGACATGATCAAGTGCCTGCTTCAAATCCCCTATTCTTATATATTTTCTTTTAATACGTCTTCTTAATTTCTGGTCTTCCTCCTCTATCATACCTTCTAATAAATCTCTTGCTAATTTCAGTTGGCTTACAAAGCCATGGTTACTCTGAAATTCTTCCTCAAGTCTTTCCACTTCATATTCTGCATCAAGGATCCCAAACCAGCTGTCTCGGAGTTGGATAAACAATTCAAAATTCATCTTGATGTGTTCAAAATTGAATGGCTCCAAGGACCGACGATTGCGTATATATATCTTAAGCACGGACGTGAAAGTAAACACCCCCCTACATTCACTTTTCATATTATATACTATCCACAAACCATATCATTTACTATCCCAAATCACACTATATACTATCCACACACACACACACACACACACACACACACACACACACACGGGGAAGCAACCAAAACAAACCCTATTATTTACTATCCAAAATTACACCATATACTAACCACACACACACGGGGAAGTAGCCAAAACACACCATATCATTTACTATCCCAAATCACACTATATACTATCCACACACACGGGGAAGTAGCCAAAGCAAACCATACTATATACTATCCAAAATCACACAATTTACTAACCACACACGGGGAAGCAGCCAAACACACCCTATTATATACTATCCAAAATCACACAATTTACTAACCACACACGGGGAAGCAGCCAAAACAAACCATACTATATACTATCCAAAATCACACCCTATACTAACCACACACACGGGGAAGCAGCAAAAACAAACCCTATTATATACTATCCAAAATCACACCATATACCATCTAAATAGAGTCAGTGTTTATAATCACACTACTCCTCTCTCATACCCATTGGCAATTGACATAGTATTTCTTTTCTTGTTATTTGGGTAGCCCTGAGAAGGGCTGTTTTTTAAACTTCAAAATAAACCTGGTTAATGCGGGCATCTCCCAGGTCTAGCCCCACACACACATCTTCTACTCCAATCATTCTCCCAATTCACTCTTGTGATTGGGAGCGCAGAGGGAGAATGAGTGGCTTCACTATCCCAATCTTCTGTTTGAGGGATAGTGAAAGTCTCTTCATTTCTTCCTCTATTCCGCAACCGTGGATGAGGCTGTGGTTGTTGCGGCTGAGACTGTGGTTGATGCGGTGGGGACTGTCCCTGTAGTGGACGAACTGGTTCTGGTGGTGAAGGTGTCCTCACCACGGGCTTGACTTTACTAGTCTGTCTCATCATGCGGTGAGGCAAGATGGGACTTTTCTTCTCCTCCTCTTCTTTCTTTTTTCTTTCCTCCTCTTCTTTTTCAATCCTAGTCTGTTCTACTATGGCCTCCATAGCCAGTTCGTCCAGGAGACGTCTAGCATTCTCCAGATGCATTTGAAGTTCTCTTAATTTCTGTACTCTATTCATCTTTGGTGTTGATGCGTCAACGATGGGTAGCCAGACTGACGAGTGTTTCTTTATATATAGTTCAAGCGCGGACGTGATGGAAAACACCCCTTACGTTCCAAAAAATTACATTATTCCTATCATTACCAAAAAAACAAAACACGCGGACTTTATAGAAAACGCCCCACACTTTTATACTTGACTCATCAATTATACATTGAACAAGTTATTTTGAAAAAAAATACGCTGTGATTAGAGACGCACTTCAAAACAAAAGTAAAATGAGATAGTGATTATAGCCTCACTTCTAATTTTTTTCTAACTTCCTCACATACCATGAGCAAATTGAATGATTAATTCTTTTCGAGAATATTGGGTAGCCCTGAAAAGGGCTGTTTTTTTGTGTGTACGAGGTAGGATGGCAATCTTTTATCGTCTAAGATTGCGTCCTCGTTTGGCTACACGATAGGGTCTGCTTCTTCGGAAAGAGAAAGAGAACTCTTTCGTGTCCACACGACAGTCGACAAAACTTCTGTCTGGTTCCTGCTGCTGTTGTTGCTGTTGCTGCTGCTGTTCTCTCTGCTCTCTCTGCTGCTTTTGAAGTCGATACTTCTCAGTCCATTCATCTTTCTCTTTTTGAATTTCCTCTCTGAAGAGTTCTTCTATGAGGTCTTCCGTTTCTTGTAGCATTCTCACATTCTCAATCTCTTGAGGCTTTGGCATCAGATTGTGTCTGATACGATGCAGAGTGACGTAAGCTTCGTTCAGCTTAGCTAGTCTTGAGCACATCTTCGTAAGAGGATGAGTCAAACAATGGATGGCCAGACTGGAGACTACCCCTGCTTTATATGGTTCAAGCGCGGACGTGATGGAAAACACCCCTCGACGGTTTAGGGTTTTGAAACGTTGGGATAGTTTGATGTGAGGGATAGAAAGAAAAGTCAAAGAGCATTTATATGAATACAAATGTAAAACAAACGACAGACGCATTGGTTTTCAAAACACAACATTTTTATTCAAATAACAAACATTATTTTCAAATAACAAACACAATTTTATTCAACTAACAAACATTATTTTCAAAGAACAAACATTTTTTCAAATAACAAACATGTTTTTCTTCCATAACACTAATACAATCTCTTTTGACATGGTTGACAACGTTGTGAATTAAATTGAGATTTCCACTGATGGAAATCATTGGGCCATTGATGTACACTACGTTTCCTAGCTAAAGACAACAGATAGCCATAATGGTCACAAAACCATCGATCTACTTTGTCATCGTTTCGAGACGAATGACGATCAAAATAAGTCACTAAATGTTCTAAAGAATATCCAAGACTGCGATGATGCAGATAATAGATACAATATTGTCCACACACCATAGAATCTGTGCTTTGTAATTTCACATTATTGAATCGTGTCGTCTGGGCATTTCTTCTCATAAAGTCAATGATATCATCTTCGAAAGGGGGTAATCCATACGAATCAAAATACTCCGCACAACCCTCTTGAGGAAAGTAGACAGCTACCCAGTGAGTTCCTGGAAGATGACTGTCATCTGTGTTGATGACATAAGCTTGATTCTCTTGAGGTTTGCGATGAGGTAGTTCATCTTTAGCACACACGACAGGATTCCAAGAAGCAGTGTACGAACTACGGTTCAAAAGATAATAAAGTTCCCAGGTATCCATTTGTTTGTTTTTGTAGCCTTGTTGTTTTTCTCCCTTTTTTCACAGGTGATGATAAGTCATCAATTCGATCCAGACTTTTTGCTTGAAACGGTCTGACAAGTAACTGATGGTTTGCTTCGTCTCTCTACTTTTCGCCAAGAGAGCTTCGATGCGATCAATTTCTCGAGCAAACAATGGAGGAGAGGAATGAGCACACAAGTCTTTATACCACTGAAGTAACACGTCTTCTTCGGAGATGAGACTCCAAGCTTCGTTCAGATAATCATCCAATTTTTCTTCTTGACTCATCATCATACATTTATCGTGTTGAATTTGACTGGGATGATCAATTTGACATCCATAACAATCTTTTTTAATCATGTCCCTCATTTTATCTTCCAAGTGTTGTGCAAAACAAGCCACTAACTGTTGTTCCTGTTCTGGCCATCTGGATTGCATGATCACTACTTCTTCTTTTTGGTCTTGAGGGTTTGCTTTTTCTGTTACCTCCCATTCCATGGATTCTCCACTATTCAAAGAAGGACAAGGGTTTTCCATAGTGTCTAATAGTCTAGAATGACTTCTCTCAAACTGTTGATTTCTATGGTATTATCGAATTCGGCATACAGAATGACATTTACCGTTTCGGGAAGAGCTGGTGCAAACTGAAGTTCCACACGTAGTTGCCCAGATTTTATAGGGTGGAAATGTCCCTCGTCACTGCCTTGGTCTGGAGTGAAATCAAAAGCCCACAAAGCGTAACCTCCTGCATAATCTTCGTAGGAAATACCGTGACTGGTGTTGGTTCCTAACTGTCCTGTGGCTTCGTACAGTGACAAGTACGACCTCAAGTAATTCTTCAGGGCAAAGTTGGGTTCGAAGGGTCGGGTACACAAAGTTTTGCCATCGCGACTGACTTCGATTTTGGTTACTCCGCAGTGCTTAAACTCGAAAGGATTTTGATTGTGGGCACCGTTGAGGGCTGCATTGGTCACGATACCGATGAATAAACGTTTGGGTAACTGTCCTTGGAACAGATGATCTTCGATCTTAGATCGGAGTCCAGCGGCAATGGTGAACGTTTTGACTTCCACGCGTCGTATCGGATACTTGGCTGTCGTTCTGCTCAAAGTGTGACTGATATCATTTCCCACTTTAGGTAACACTTCCACACGACGCACGTATAACCTGGCTTCTTGGATGATGGTTTTGTATTCGTTGGCATGAGCCATCAAATGGAAAGCAGCACTGCTACGATTCAGTCTCAAGCGAATATCTACTCCGTTCAGCAAATACTTCTCTTGAAACCACATGTCCAAATGCAAACGATCGAACAGTTCTAAACTACGTCCTAGGTGAATTTTCTTTCGACGCTCGAGAAAACCCTCATTGACAAAAACATTGTTCGCTTCGTCTGCGATCAAGGCTGTTTTGTCAAACTTATCTGCGGTGTCAGGTTTCCATACCACGCAAGCATCTAAATGAGTGTTCTTGGCTTCTTTTCCGTACGTCAAGAGATTTTCGAGGTACGCTCGGTAAGGGTAAGTATCCGTGCTACTGCTGATCAGTTTGTTATTCATGTACAAATCCACTTCGCTGAACAAGGAATGCATGAAATTATTGACGGGAGCTACATGGGTATTGGCTTCTAGAGCGGAGCCGTCCGTTTTGGTGACTTTCACTTTCAAATACAAGTAACTGTTGTTGAGATCGATGTAATCTTCGGGTTGTCCTTTGATTTCAAACTCGATGGGAGCTGAATCCGTCAAAGAGGAGACGGGATGAAATTCAACCCATTGGGCTTCTTGCATGGTCGTCATGGTGGGTGGCATGGCAAAGAGATCTAGTTCCGACTTGGAACAGGCACAAGATTCTTGGTGCATCATTTTTTCTTTATGTTTTTTTCTTCACTTTTAATAATCAAAAATGTCTAAGTCTCGAGAGGTTCTTTTTTTCTTCGTCTTTCTCACTTTAGAGGTACGGAGACTTTTGAAATTGTGCCTTCGTCGTCGCTTTCTACCTTGTCCTTGCTGTGTCGTCAGGGAAGCAGGAATGTCAGACTCTGTACCGTTCAGGGCATTTATAGGACTTTCTCGTCGACCCAAAATCTCTTTACCCGTTTGAAGTAAGACATTTTTGCCTGCTCTCAAAAAAGCTTCTTTGGGGTTTTGTTTGTCAATGAGAACATTGTGAAGAAAATCTTTGCCGTGAGTCAATGCGGCATCTTTTAAGGCGTGCAATCCTCGTGTCACCATCGGTTTCAAAACAGGGACCACGGAACGAAAGGCTGATTTAAACATATCTCCTAAACCATGTCCTCGTTGTCGAGTGACTCCTCGGTACACAGGATACATCACTTTTTCAGTTGTTCGAGAATCGTTTTTGAAAATGGAGTTTCACTGTGACTTTCCCTTTGGTAAATGGAATATTTTGTCCTAGTTCTCCTTTTATAGAAATGTTGACACTGTCGAAATACGACTTACTGACGGGTAAATAATGAGGATGTACAAATTCACGGTGAACGTGATTGGTATTTCCACCTTCCTCTTTATCGGTAGTGTCAGAATCCACTTTGAAAGGAATGACACGCAGTAACGGTGCAGAGGTGTGTCCTACCACGTTGTACTCTGCCACATCGGAGTACACAAACATCAAGTTGAGACCTTGGTTCAATTCAATAGGGAATCGAAAATATTTTGCAAAATCCGAGTTACTGGTTATGCCTGGTATTTGCTTTTTGTTCTTGAGCATCTCGACGTCTCCACCTAAAATATCAAACAATTCAGGACAAAAAGTAATGGCCATCATTTTCTCCTCTGAAAATGTCATCATGAGTCGACGAGACACTGAATAGTACTCAATGGTCACACTTTTTGGGTTTTTTGAGTTTGCAAAGGACTCCATGACTTTACCAAACACAACATTGAACCTGGTTACAATCGTATTCACTAAATGTTGACCACTAAAATAATAACCTGGAGGAATGACGAACTTATGAGTGGACAGGACATTAGTTTTGGGTCCATCTGATTTCTTTTCGCCACCTTTACCTCGTGCGTCTAAGGCTTTTTGCAATTGCTCGTCATACACTTCAACTGAAAAAGTGTTTTGATTTTCGACGATGTTTTTGATTTGTGTCGGGTGTATTATTTCCACTAAAGCTACTTCCCAATGATCATCTTGATCCAAATGCATGGTTTGAGGTAATTTAGCCGTGTAACAGCACAACGTGTTGTTAGGAAACACCTCCATGGAACTGTCACTGGGTAACGTTAAGTAAAATTGGTTAATAGTGTTGTTCATAATTCCAATGTTGTTCTGTCCGAGGAGTCACTCGAGGTTAAAGGAGTGTCTAAAAGAGGATTGTGATTGGAAGGGTGACTGTCAGGAGAATGACTAACGTTGGACGCACGGCTCCCAATAGTTTTATTGTTGTTCCCGTTGTAAGAGTATTTCAGGGAAGGATTGGGAAGAAGATATCCGATGCAACTGCTGAGTAAAATGGTCCACAATTGTTTGTCTCCTTGTTGCAAACTCAAATTAGCAATGGCTGCACCGATGACACAATACACCACAAAGATTTGACAGAAAAAGACGATTTGGGTTTTAGGGACACGTTCTCCACACCACACCCACAAGGGTTGCTTTTGTAAATCTTGCAGAGATGACGTGGGTGAAGGAGTAGTCACTGTGGTTGCTGAAGCTGTATTGAAGGGCATGATGGTCACTTCTTTTTATAGTCGATGACTTGGGCAGCGTCAATCCAAGAATCAAAACTAGGAGGATATCCTTTCCAACGTACTTTGACTTCTTTGACACGACGTTTTCCTACTTTACGGGTTCTTCGTTCGAGAATGCTTTCAATGTCGTACACGTCGTCTTCTTTTTTGGTGACACGTTGTAACTCAGGCAAGTAAAACGTTCCTTTTAATACTTCTCCGTTCATGTCTTCCAATTTATAGACGGCAGGATGACGGCCACGCACTCGTTCAGTAACACGAAACAATTCGGTGGTCCAATTGGGTAAGTAACCTTTGTCGAAAGTGCGTTTGGTTTTACCAATGCGTACCCAATCTCCCGGGGTTAACACTTCTCCACCTTTCTTGGGGACAGCCCTCGTTCGGGACGTACCAAACAGACGCTCAAAAACAGTTACTTCGTTGTCAGGTGTCACCTCTTGTGGGGAACGTCCAATGCTTCTATGGTAAGATTGATTGTAGGCTTGAACTAAGTGCGGTAAGACGTCGATGTACTTGAGAGTGTGTTGATGCGTAAAATATTTCCACATGCGTTCTTTCAAGGTACGTTGAAAACGTTCCACGATACTGGCTTTGGTTTCAGGATTTTCGGTGGTGAAAAAATGAATGTCACGTTTCTTTAATTCTCGTTGGAAAGCTTGGTTCAGAAATTCGGTGCCTTTGTCGGTTTGCCATCGAAGAGGGTGACGACCACTTTGTTTCAACACCAGTTGCAAAGCTCGTACTAACTCTCCGCTCGATTTGGATGTCAATGGTACGACCCAGGCAAATTTAGAAAAGACGTCGATGACACAAAACAAATATTTGTAGCCACGATTGTAAGTGGCTAAATGAGAGACATCGGCTAAATCGGCTTGCCATTGATGATCGATACCTTCCACTTGAGTGCGACTTCTGTGAAATTTTCGTCGAATGGGTTTGTGTAAAGTGTACGTCGCTTGTTCTTGTAACCATCGTTGTTCTGCAGGTAAACGGAGCTTTTTCAAGCGAGTTTTTGCAGCACGATACAATTTCTGAATGCCTCCGTAACCTGCAGGGTGAGCTGGATCGTAATAAATGCTGGCTAAGACCTTCTCCATGGTTTAGGTTAATAAGTGACCCACTCTTCGAGGATATTGCTTTGGGTGGGACGAAATGGGGGTTGTTTGGAAACGGTTTTACGTGTCCGATGTGCCACAGGAGTTGACGTCGAGGGTACTGGTGGTGGTGGTGGTAGTGGTGGCGGAGGTAATGAGATAGCTTTGGTCTTCTTTTCTTTTCTCACCTCTGGTTTCCTTTCTTTCTTTTTCACTTCTGTTGAAGCAGGAGTAGCCATCATCTTTTTAGCCCAAGTTTTGAGTTCTTCTCGTTGGGGTGTGGGAGAAGGGGTCAATAAGGAAGCGGCAATCTTACTCGGAATGGGAGTAGCAGTGGGTGTTTGAAAGAGATCATGGGGTTCTTTTTCTTCCTTGGGTAATGGTGGGGTGACGTCTGTTTTGGTTACTGTAGAGGGTAAAGGCGACGGATTATTCATTAGTGCCTTCAAATCGGACAGTGCGGGTAGAGCTGTTTGTTCCACAGCTTTTCGATGAAAGAGTTGTAGTCGTTGCAGAAGTTGACCGTACTTTTGCGATTTTTCGGTTTCGGACAAATCGTGGCGATGCATCAAGGATTGCAATTCGTATTGTAATTGGGACATCTCGTTCAAATCAGGATTGGGTGGTAAATGGGGGGTACGTTGTTCTTGCCAACGATGGTATTCCATCCATCGTTTGTAAGGAACTAAAGTCAGTTTTCGTCCTTCCATGGGCTTCCAAAGGTTACGTCTGAGATCGTGGTGCTCCATGAATCCCTTTTATCTTCTGGAAGGATCAACTTTGGGGGACCCCTCGTTGCAACCCCATTATCATACCTGGCAATAAACTTGCGCCGGCTTTTGCTAATCCTGTCAACATAGGAATAAGAAAGGGAAAAAATCCTCCGCGTTGCACCAACATCTTTTTCTTTTGACGAATGGGTATTTTCTTTTGAACCATTTGACGAAGAACGTGTCGATGTTTGGCTAAGCATTTTTTCTGGTGTGGAGACAAAGGTATCGTGCCTTTCAAGACATTCAAACAACATTCGCACACGGTATCGATGACATCTTTGGAGGCAGTTTTAATGATTTGTTTTCGCATGAGTGGAGAAGCTTTGGACAAGACAGACAACACGACTCCGTGTTTGACTAAACGAGGAGGTAGTCCTTTCCTTTTCTTTCCTTTGGGGGGTGAAGAAGAATGTTTTCTGTGAGGTGACATCTTTGCTTGTTCGTTTCACAATACCACTGGTGTCAATGACTTGGTACACACTCTCTTTTATTTACTTTTGTGGGAACTACCGCTTCGTCAAAAAGGTAACAATGTGTTTCCCAAAATTGCCAAAGGATCCTCCTTTTTGGTGTCTCTTCTTTTTCTTTAAAGGATTACGTCTTTGGAGGGAAGGACGTCGATGTTTGGTTTTAAAGCTTTTGGTGGGATGACGAGATTGTCTTTTTCCTTTTTGGGTAGCAGAACGTCGAGGGTGGTGGTGTGCACGTTTTTGAGGAGGCATCTTTGAGTGTTTAGCAGTGGTACAGAAAATATTGATTCCCTTTGTTGCCCTCAAGTCATTTTTATACTGGAATGCGACGCCACTGATTATCTTTGCGTCGTATCAACTTCATGGCAGGTAACACATGTCGTGAAGGAGATCGCAATGAACTCAATCGGGACAGTTCTTGTTTGGACAAATCTAGTAAACTCTTTAACATGCCAGATCTTTCTTGGACTTTGACTTTGGGGGCAGGTACTTTGTGAGTAGCTACTACTGTCGCTAAGGTGGACGAGGGTGTCTCCGGTGGAGGAGACGTTTTGGGAGACGCAGACTTCCAATGTTTCATCAAATTAGGAAAAACGGGTGTCAAATTGGGTTTGGCTGGCATCACCCGCAATGGAGAAGTGACAGTCCCTGAGGCTACTGGCAACGTAGTCCCTGCCAAACGTCCTTGTAGATCTTTTCTTACAGGTCGTGGTTGACGAAGATAAGGTTGTGTCCTGGCCGAAGTGCCTTTCTTGCGGGTGACCGCTTTTGTCTGTGGACTTTTCTTTTTCTGTGCTTTGGCCTTGCCACCCTTGTTCTTTTTCTTAGGGGCTTGTTTGGCTTTTTTTGTTTTCTTCTTGGGGTGAACTTTGGGAGTATTGGGATCCCATTTTAAAAGGGAACGAATGATGACACCTCCTAGAGAACCACTACGTCCAGGTTTCAATATGATTTGCTTTTTGGTGTGAGTGTCGATGCGAGGATTGGCCAGTTGCGTCAAGGCTACTTTGTTTCTGTCAAAAAAGCGTTTGGTTTGATGTGGAATGTGAATGATGCCTTGCAGTATTTGACGTGCTGTCACCGTAAACCATCGTAAGACTTCTTTGAGACTGGCTTCTAAGACGTGAGCACGAATTTGTGGATTTTTTTCGCGACTGATGCCGTACAAGGCACGAATCAATTTGATGGGAAGATGAGACTGAAGGGACGTCATGTTGACGATGTATGAGACAAGGTCAAAGTGACCCAAGGTTTTTATAGATTTTTTTAGTGCTTCATAGTGTTATGTCGACGAGGAGGACGTGTACACGACAGGTCCTCCGTCTTGACACCAGTCGTGAAACAAATCGGTACGAAATCGCAAATAATCAGGGGTAGTGGGTTTTAAATCCACGAGTAAATAGGCGTGTGGCGTTTGAGTGGCATCATCGTACGCATGAGTTAGCCAAGGTGTTCCTAACTGTTTGGCTAAAACTTGCACTTGTGATTTATCTCGAGGACTTTTAAACAAGACCACGTAATGAGCATTGAGACTAATGGTACGATGGGCTTTACTTTGTTGAAATAAATGTTGTGTAATGTAAATGACACTGGCATTACGATGATGCCCTTTACGTGTAAACCACAGTTTAATTTCTTCTTCGTCTTTTCCTAAAATGTCGTCAAAAATAACCCAATGAGTTTGACTAGCGTCAGACACGATCCCCTCGTCTTCTTTAGGAATGCCTGCTACAAACACAATGGAATCACCTTGACTTTCTTGCAAGAGGCTGTATGACGATTGCCACTTTTTGTAACACCACACGATGCGTTGAGGTGGACGATCGATCAAATGATGTTTATGTTCGATCAAACGTTTGACAAATTCGGTTTTGCCTGAACCGCTCGGTCCAGCAATTAACATGTTAAAAGGATGACGAAGATACAAGGCTTTCCAACTAGCCTGATCTAAGTGTTCGTCAATGACTTTGAATGTGGAGGAGGAAGGAGTAGTAGAAAGAGTAGAGTGAGCCATAGTCGTGTAGTGGTATGACAGTATTAACACAAAAACAGACAAGACAAGAGGTTTTTATACTTTTTTCAAGACACGTTTATTTCAATGCATGTTTAAATTTGAACAACACGAAAACATAAAAGCCAAATGGATAAATACAGGGATAAAATACCTAGGCAAACGATCAAAGTGGCAAATAAACAACTCCCTGTACAAAATGGTTTGGGTAACGAAGGTGTCCTAGAGGTAGTATGTAATGTTCTTATAGTCTCCTCTACAGGGGGTACAGTCACATAGGTGTCTTCTCGAAAGGGCCTTTGTGGGGGAATGTCCATGACAGTTCTGTCTTGAACAGAGGGATTGTCTTGGATGACAGATTCTTTCTCTTTTTCTTCTGGTACTGTCACTAACACAGGTTTAAAAGTGACTTTTTTCACTCGACGATGAATTTTAGGAACACAACGCTTGGGCATAATGGGATGCTTCGTTTGTCCAAGCCTCAAAATCCCAACTTTTCCAGTGACGTACATCTGTCCAGTGAGGGTGTAAATCACAAGCTACACACACATCTTCGTACACTGCTTCCGTACGTAAAAGTTGACGAATCTTTTTTTCTTGGAAAGGTCGAGACGTATCCAGATGAAAGCGTAAGGCTTTGAACAGAATAAGTCTCTCGTTGACATTTAAAGGAACCACCATACTGTCTTATTTTTTTGATAGGTAGTGTTCGTAAAGTGTCCACAAGGAATCGGCAGGTAAACGAAATCCCAGAAAGCAAGTCACTAAAACACACACTACACGTCGACCCCAATTCATAGGGTATAGTTCTTGTAATAAGTGTTCGTAATCTTTCACCGTGTGAATCTTCTCATTGATATCCTTCCACGGAATCTGTTGGATGACAACTGATAAAGGTTGTGGCATGGCCGTTCTCTTTTATACTTCTTTAGGTCGAAGACTATCAGTGTAGATTCAACCCAGAATTAAACATAGAATTAAATTTGCTCCAAAAGCGAAAGTGATTAATATAACGTGTAATTTCGTCCCACTGCCATTCAGGGTAACGGTTAAGAAGGATCAAAGCATCTTCAGAGGTAAACGTAGTAAATTGGTAACAGAGCAAAAAAATACCCTTAATCCAGAGAAATCTAACACGTTGGTTAATTTTTGTCACTTGCCTCTTGTGAATTTCACGACACAAAAGTTCTACAGTCACCCATTGCGATTTTTCTTTAGCAAGACCTTGCCAAACGTCCTTGTAGATCTTCTCTTGCAATTCGTGTGGTAATCCTTGAATATAATGTTTTAGAGAGGGTTTATATACTGGTCTAGGTGTGTTACACGACATGGAACAGTAGTGTCACTTCCAATCACTAGGTCCTACTAAAGGTAGGTATTGACAATTCGGAGACCATCGAGCATGTTCCAAGTAAGCGGAATCTTTCTGTTCCCACTCGTAAATGGATACACCACAACTGAAACACTTGACTTTATCCCCTTCGCCCAAGTAGAAAAATCCGGCTCTGGCTAATTCTTCAGGAGTTGGTCCAGGCAGATATTTTGGCCATTTATCTTTGAAGGTTTGGAATCGACTTTTGAAATGACAATATTCAGGCAAACTCGTCGGGAACGAATATTCGACTCTCCTCACTTCTGTTCGATGTAGGTACGGTGAACTTCCTAGGAGTCCACGATAACGTGTCGCACCGCTTTCGCATCCCTCAGGTTTGACACGCACAGCATCACTTTCCAGGGTAGATATAGGGGTAGTAGTCATAGCAAAGTTCCCACGATATCCAGCTGAATCGCTAATGTCACAGCGCCTGGCATCTCTGCAATCGTACGGTTCACCATCGCACTCTGTAACGCAATTACAGTGCATACCGCAAGGACACTTACAGTTTCCCTCCGGACAACTTCCGTTGCAATGCATGGGTCTTATCCATCCAGTACTTTTCACACTCGGGGAAGGTACATTTGTTTTACAATCCCCAAATTTGAATGATGTCTGTTTAAATGCATTCATCTTCTTGTCGCTGTGCCGTTGTAGTGACAAATGAACTATTGATCGTGGACGATGTCCCTTTTTATATGCTGCTCAATTTCGACGTGACCGTACGGTAGAGTAAAGTGATTGGGAAGTCGTACTCTCTTTTGGTACACGATTTGGTAGACTTTTTCCAAAGGTCGGCTAACAATTTGGTGTGTGGGTAAACGGACAATCTTGTGCGGTTCGTGGGTAGTCACTTGAAACGTTTCATCCTGTCCCGACTGCAAGGCTTCTTGTAGTACGTCAAAGTTCACCACTTGACTGGTGCGATAATTAAGAGTCAATCCTTTCACTTTACATTCGGTGTGCATTTCTCCTTGTGGGTCTCGGTATTCGTAGCCGTAATTTTTAGGACCGCCACTTGCAAAACATAGAATCTTGTCGTCGGGATGTTCATCGGTCCAGGCTCCTAAACGGTCTCCTTCGATGACAGGGTTACACTGGTTCGGTCGGTGAATGTAGATGCAACTGTCCGTGTCAAAATACAACACGCGATCTCCTAACAGTTCTAACACTTCGTACAATTTTAAGCGAGCGTGGGCTGTCACGTAAGCCGCAATGATGACATTTCCAAATTTGTCGGCTTCTACAAAGTCTAGTTCTTCTTCGTAATTGACTAAGATCAAGTCCTCACGAATGACGTCCACGTGTTTCATGACTTTGGTTGGGTCGTGAATCATCTGGAAGTAGCGAGATGTCTCGGACAAATACTCCGTCTTGGGTAAAGACGGACGTTGTGCCATTTTACCCCACAAACAATTGAGCATCACTTTGGCAAACGATCGCCTTCCTTCATTTTTCTCGATGTGGTCTAAAGTGATACCTTCCTGCTCCCGATATTTTTCTTTGAATATCTTTTGGTCTTCGGGAGTGTGACACCAGGAAGGATAGCCACTAGCTTCTTGTTTTAGTTTTAAAAAGGCATCCACGTAGTCTGCAAAAATACCTTTCTGTCTCTCGTCGCCCTTGCGGTATTGTTGTGTTTTGGGAAAGTGGTAAATTTCGTACACTTCTAACAGTTGATATCCCAGGTCCAGAGCTTTAAACAATTCCACGCTCACCCACGTTCCTGTCAAGGCGCGTTCTTCCTGAGTGTGATGACAAGGTTGGTCTTGGTTGCACGTTTCGGCACATGTGCGACACAAAGGAAACATCAGTTTTCCTTGGCAATGGTGAGGTAAAACGGGATGGTACAAGTCTGTGGGTGGTAAGACTTTACACTTGATCAATCCTTCGTACTGTCGAATGTGGTCCAAGTCAATGTGTTCTGTCATCAATTCTGGATGCCCTACGGGAAAGTGACAATATTTGCACACGTAAGGATACAGCGAACACACGTCCAAGTATTTGATTTCTTCTCCTTTCTCTTCATCCGATTGGTACAGCAAACAAGTAGCATTCGTTCGTCCTCCGTACAAACTATCCCGAGGGTTCAATGGGTCCACCATCTTGTAACTTTCTACGATGCGTTTAAACTCGGGATCGGTTTTCAAACGCTGATCGTACTCGTGTTCCCACATTTCCACCACCTGGTATCCTTGCTGTTCTAACTTCAAACGTCGCTGACACGTGGTCTGGTACAAGTCTTCCATGGTTCGTTGTAAAAACTGATTTTTGGTGTTACGCTGAGGGTAGCATAGGGGACATCCGTGAAATAAGCATCCGTTAAATTCGTACACGATCTGAGGGTTTTCTAAGTCCCAACCATCTACCGAATACGTTCCGATGGTCTTTTCGCCTCCTCCGTTGCGAGCGTGTTGGATCCATTTGTCTTCCTTGTCGCACAAGTAATGGAGCCAGCGTAGGGCTTTGACCGAGTATTGACGTTTGACAAAATTTGTCGTTTGAGGACTGATGACCGCTAGAGTATTTTCAGGCATAAAGCGTTTTCGGTACACTAAAGAACACGCTTTGGCGATGGTACAAGCTTCTTTCAAAGGATCGATCCCTCCGTATTCCATGAACAATTCTCGAAATTTTCCACAGCAACGTCGTAAAATGTCCACGTCAGATCGACAATACTTTAACATTTCTTCTTGAAAATCAAAGGGGTCCGAGGCGTGAGTCTGGTACCAAGCATAGAAAGCTTCTCGTTGTTCGGTGCGCATGTTGTCGGGGTCGTAGTCGTCAGCCTCAGGCAAATCGGGTAGAACGGTATGTTGATTGGCTTCGGTATTAAAAAAGTGTGGAAAATAACCTTTAGCCAATTCTGTCATTCCAAACGTTTTAGGCATACGACTCAAAGGCATGGCCAAGTAACACATTGAATCTTTAAACTGTACTTGTCCTACTTGCATAGAAATAATTTTGACTCCGTTTAAAGTCACTTGAGGCCGTTCGGTACTTTGTTCCGCATAGTATCTGAGCAGAAATTGCCCATCGTATCCCGAGAAATTGTGAGCCATGACCGTGGCATGGCGATGACAATTGCCGTAACGTTTGATGTCTTCTGGACTCCACGTTTCGTCGATGGGGTTAAGGATCCATTGGGCAAAATCGGCTAGCGTGTTTGACCCTCGAAAGATTTTTTCACGTCCTCCAGGAATCTTGCTGCAGTGAGGGCAATGACTAAAGATGGGCTCTTGGATACAATGCTCGCACGCACGGTGAGCTACGCAGAAATTAGGAATGTGAATACCAGTTTCTTGCATGCATTCGAAATCAAAAAAGATAAAATTCCCTTTCTTCTGGGTATCATCTGATCGGGGTTGATATTTTTGAATGAAGCATTCGTGTTCCAAATCCACGATTTGGTGACAAATGTGACATCGTTTCTTCCCTCGACAAACGTGTAACTTGGCACTATTGGTACGTATGCCTTGTCCACAAGTAGGGCACAATCTCAGGAGTTGACAAGCACTTTTCTGCTGTGAACCTTGCATCTTCAAATGTTGTTGGTAACAGGTAGGACTGACAAAAGTGCGCTGACACACAGGGCAATGCACTCTTTCTTGTCCTTGGTCCAGACAAGGTTGTGAGGCCAAACATCCCTCACATTTTGATCCACAATGCTTGTGTTGTTCTCGATTGTTATAACCATAGTCACATTTTTCACAGTAGTAACTGTATTTCAGAAATCCAGTGATACTGGTAATGGTATCAAAATGACCATCGTGATGATAGACGTGAATGTATTTTCCGTCTTTGAAATCGTGGCCTCGAAACAAAAGTGGACCACGCACTTCTTGAGGGTGTACTTTCAAGGTGTAACGTGGAGCCAAGACGTCTTGCAATTGTTGCATTTCTGGAATGCCACAAGGGGTGTCTTTGGATATCCCTGCTTGCTGTAACAGGAGTTCTGCTTCACTTCTTTGTTTGGCTCGGTCCGATTGTTGAATAGTTTTCCAGGCTCTTTTCCATTCTGCCGTATCGTTCTTGTTGGTATACATTTGTCCCACGACGATGGCACGGGCTAAACACATCTGGTCTTGAGGATTGTTAATTTGGACGAGGCTTCGCTTCATGTTGCGAAGGCTGTCGACCAATAATACTTTTTTGCGTCCTGTCCCCTGGGGAAGAGACACGTGGGTCATGAACAGTGTGGCTTTTCCGTCGGCGATGTGAAACTTGTCATTGGATTGTTGCACATGTTGAATTTTGTCAATGACTTTGGAAGGTGTTAATTGTGATGGGTTAGTAAACTCGATCCAAACGGGAGACTTTAAATTATCGTGATGAATAGAAAGTCTCAAGCGATCGTCTTCTTTAGCTTGACATTGCTGTTTCAATGCAGTTAACACAGAATCCCACACCTCGGTAATGAACCCTTCTGTATTCTCCAAAGGTACATTGGCCTTGAAATCTTTAAACTTTACGGCATACGTGTAAGCCGATGTTTTAAATTTTCGAGAGGAACGCTTTTCTGTCTCTCGAATGTGATAGTAATTTTCAGGGTTTACTAAGGGTGGTGCACTTTGCTTGGAAGTCGATTGTCTGGGTGTAGATTCGGGCTCACTCATGTCATCTTCAAAATCACTGGCATGAATTTGAGCCAAGACTTCAGCTACTGTGCTAGGCGATACATTACGTTTCTGTCTCTTACTGTCTTTTCCTTTCTCCACAACATGATGTGGTCTTTTCATCTTGTCTGCAAAAAGTCAAATGACTACCTTTTAAAGACCATAACCCCTATATATTCATGTTCGATCCGTGCATATATAAAGGGTTAGTGTCTAACCTTTCAGTATTCATTTCACTCTCACATTGACCAGAACGATGAAAGAACCTACAGAAGTGGAACTTCTCATTAGAGCTTTACGTGGGGTCATACGAAAGTTTTCGTCAGACCAGCCGACGGCCTACTCTCCCTCCTATCGAGATAAAAGTCAAGATACTTGCTATATCTGTAAGAAGAAAGGACATTGGGCTACAGAATGTTCAGATCGTGACAAAAATAAAAAAGGTACCAATAGAGACAAAAGTCAAGATACCTGTTATTATTGTAAAGAGAAAGGACATTGGTCTCCAAACTGCCCTAAGAAACAACAGGAGCAGGAGGAGGAGGAGGAGAAGGAGGAGGAGGAAAGAAATTCTGAACAGGAGGAGGAAGAGGTACCCTCCCCCAAGGAAGAACCCCGACACGTTCACAAAGACAAGAAAAGAAGACGAAACGAAAGTGAAGAGGAAGAAAAAGAAAAAGCTGTGACAGTAAAGAAAATGAAAAAAACAGAAAGAGTGAAACAGAAGAAAACCTATGAACTTTTTTAAAGTGGTCTTGTGTTATGTTGTGATATTGAATTGTGACGTTTGTACTAGAATACACCAGAGAGAAAAAACGTAAGTGTCTCTTGGTTTTGATTTGATAGTATAATAACCTACACTCACACATTCCTTCACTCACACGTACATCATGGGTTTTTAAAAAGATATAATAAAAAGGACTTTTGAGTTTTCATTGAAATAGGCAATTGACATAGTATTTCTTTTCGAAATAATTGGAGTGGCCCTGAAAAGGACCGTTGGTGTTTTGTGTGTTTAAAACAAAACAAACTCAGAAACGGGACGAAATCCTCTTGAGCTGTCTTAAGCCTTTGCCACGGCCAAGGCCTACTTCGGGACTGGTGGTTCCTGTCAATGATTTGGTAGAAATCACTAACGGTGGTAAGGTAGACGTAGTCACAGAGAGATCGGGTTGTTCCGCTCGAGAAGGTCTTTTTCTCTTCGGTCGTGATAAAGAAGTCTGATACATTTATTTCAGACTCCTTAACTCAGCTAAAATATCTAAAAGTACCGTCGTGACCGTTTGATTTTCACTATTTTCTTTCTGTCCTTGGTCTTCATTCTTCTCCGTTGCTGCTGCTGCTACTGTTTCTTCCTGGTGTTTTCTTCTTGCTTCTTCTTCTTCCTGCTGTTGCATAAGAAAAGCTTGTTCTTCTACTTTCTGTTGTTGTAAAAATCGCTCCAATTCTTCTTTTTGTCTCTGCTTAAAATCATCGACGTGTCCATAAGAAGATACAGAAGGCAACGAAGGTTCCGGAATAAATTCTTGCGATGTTAAAAAATCCACAATATCCCAGTTAAAATCAACTTCTTCTGGATGTAGATTTGTCATGACTTTAGTAGTCACTGTTGGTCCATGACTTGCTGTCTCTACTCCTGTCTCACTCCAATTCATTGTCTTCTTACTGTCCGCCATGATTGACAACTCTCTTGAATCGATTGACTGCGCACAGGCGCTAGTACCTCTATATAGAAAAGGTGACGTCACAGACTGCTCTCTTCCGATTGGATGGCTGTGACTGACTTTTGTAACGCACGTTTGGATTGGTGGATACACTCAATCCGTTTCAATCCGCTCTTCCCCTATAAATAACCGCAGTACACGGCATTCGCTTCACCTGTTCTCATCAGAAGATGTGGACTAATGTTGAATCGTCAACCCTTGTGTCAAGTATGCTGTTTAGGACTGACATACCCATGTATGTCAGATCATCATGGAGTGTCATTCATATGACGGAGACAGCCTATTGGAAGAGAAGAGTCTATGTGGAAAGACAAGGTTGCTTGAAGAGAGTTCTCTTCTATGGACCCACAGTAAGGAGAAGTTTAAGGAAGAGAAGAAGATCTGTGAGATGTCCTCTGTGTTAACAAGACAACGTTAACATTACACATAACGGCCCTTTTCAGGGCCACTCATAGGTCTCGAAAAGATAGTAGCTTTCATTGCCACCCTTTTTTCCCTTGTTATATTTCCCTTGTTATATTTCCCTTGACGCTATATAGGCCCACTATGTTAAATTTCCCTTGACGCTATACAGACCCACCCTGTTCCATTTCCCTTGACGCTATAGTGCCCCAAGCTGTTTTGACGCTATAGTGCCCCAAGCTGTTTTTGACTGGATTTTCCCTTGACGCTATAAATCTTGACGCCATAGTGCCCCAAGCTGTTTTTGACTGGATTTTCCCTTGACGCTATAGTGCCCCCTATTACTACTCATGTGGTTAAACGCGTTAACCATTTATTCTGATGTGTATTAGGTTTGGTGGAAGAAGGGCTAGTGCCCTACACGACTCCAGTCTGAAGCAGTCCTACACAGGGTGGGGCATGATGTTATTACGATACAAATTATCACCACATATAGGTGTCGATTTGGTTTTGATAAATGTTAGTTGACGGCAGCGCTTTTCCAGTCAATCAATTGGGATAACGATTTAATTTTGCAGATCACAAGAGATAATACTTTCATAACGTATTGTGAGCATTAGCTTATGTGTTTATCACATTACAGGCACAAACTCATTCACGTTGGATATCTCCATGACATGAACCGTTACAGGAGCAGTCCTGGCATTTGAAATATAACAGCGGGCAGGCAGTTTACTGTCTTCTTTTCGCATGGATCCAGTGAGAAAAAAATACCATTATATTCTTAATGGAGCATTCCTCTATTAGGGTCCATGGGTACATAGATAAAGAATGTCATTGTATCCTTGACAGAGTATTCCTCATAGGACACGTGGATCCAGAGATAAAAAATGTCAGTTCATCTTTGATGTATTATTGCTTGATTTGGGACAAAGCCGCTCTACTGCCTTTTTCATAAACCCACCAATACTCCGCATAAACGTCGACGATAACTTGCGATATCTTGAAAATTGATGAATTTGTCAAATTTACGTGCCTGTGCAAAATTTTAAAAGGGCACCTTTGGACTGCATATTTCCTGAGTGTTGAAATACAAAATGCATGTTATTTCCTGAAATTATTATTTAATCATGAAACATCTTTGTACACTGAAATGTATCTGTTTTTAATGACTGATTATGAAGTTATCATATACTGTTGAATTAAAGTAGTAACTCATACCAGCTGTTACCAAGAGCCACTTGAACTAATTTCACAATCATTATTATAATAGTATGATGAACGGAGACCTTCCACTGTTAATTCTAAACTTATGAGTCAAAAGAAATACCTTACTTTTCATCGTGTACCATGTTTACCTTTCTTTCTAAAGATATAATTTGTGTTCAGTATGCTATTCTAATTTAATGTCAAGAGATGACATCTATTATATAAGGTGTCCTCTGTATTTTCAATGGTATCTGTGCATGATTTTCCGTATGAAATGATATTGGGGTGGGATTGTAAGTAGCAACAAAACTTAAATCAGTTTAAACATACATTGTTTGGTAAAATAAACCTTCAATAGAAGTATTTATTTTCTAAGTTGTGCAAAACACTTCTCACCTGTATATATTAGAGTTTTTGCCAAGTTTTAAAAGTTTTTCAGTGGGGATCAATACTTGTTTTGCAAGGTTTAAATAAACAATTACCCTCATTCTTGTCTGCCTTGTCTGAACTATGTGTAGAGCTTGGTCAGCTCTGTTTTCAGGCTGCACTGCATGTCTTCTTCCTCTCCCCCCTTCTGGTTCTTGCTCCATGCTTCATCCTTTCTTTCCATTTTAAAGGTCAGTGCGGACTTGAACTTGAAAGTGAGGTGATTTCAGTCTAGACAATAACACAATTTCTACATTTGATTTGATCATTTGGTGGGTATCTTCTGTATTACATATTATAATTAATACCTTAGTCCAGTTGTCTCTAATGAATTTTGATATGTAAAATTATTTCATAGTTATACAAGTAATATTTTCATACTTACTTAAGAAACTTATAGGAATCTAGTGCTACTTGAGAATCAGACATTAATACATGAGAGTTTGTGATCTGATGGATGTTTTTTCTGTGCTGAACCAAGTCATGTTTTTTTTTTCTTCTTTTCTTCCAAAAGTCCTAGATGGGAACCAAAGCTAAATCTCTGTGTATATTTACTCAGGGTGCATACTACCCTATAAACATGTGCAATGATAAAACAAGTCTATCCCCTAGGGGTACAAGTCTTAGATTAAAAATTCTGCTTGGTGTCAAAACTGAGTTATTAAAAAAAAAATTAGGTATCAAAACACCGGATGACATCGAAAAGTTAAGGTTCTCTGAAGCTCTGATGAAGGTAAAGGGAAACACTGAAAACGGTGGTCAATCTTTAAGTGACAATGTGACAGTACGTTTGTGCGTGTGCATTTTTTTATGATCTTTCCCGGATTCCATACACCACTCGCAAATTTTAATAAAACTTATTTATGTAAGGTATAACTATTAACTTGGAGAAACATACCACGAATTCGTTTCCGCTTTTGCAATACTGTACAAAGCACGTCGATTTAAATCATTCTCGTACCACAAAAAAAACTACCTAAATATAACCATAAGAGTTGTTCTAAATAAATTTCAACGTTTTATCTTAAAACTATAACTAGAAACAATAATAATAATAATAATAATAATAATAATAATAATAATAATAATAATAATAATAATAATAATAATGAGGACTTTGTATAGCGCCTAATCTTTCGAAGCTCTGAGCTCTTTACACCATCAATAATGATATGATTACACTACAGAACAACAAATGACAAAAACAATGAAATTGGGAAACATAAAAGCATTCTGAAAACATATAGGATACAAAATATGATTAGGTCGCTAAGTTTGTCCCTGCAGTCGAAACAGGTGAGTCGTAAAAGCACTAATAAAAGGGACCACTGTGTCTTTGTGTCTAATTTCAATAGGCAATTCTTTCCACGTCGCTGGGCCCTGGTGTTGTCCATATGACTTTGTTTTCACCATGGGAACAACGAGTATACGATTATCAGAAGAAGAGCGTAAGGATCTAGCTGGTGTATACACATGGGTGAGGATGGATAGGTATGTTGGACTGGAGTCTGTCACTGAAACATAGCAAAAAGAACAAATTTTGTGTTTGATTCTGTATAGAATTGATAGCCAATGTAGGGTACAAAGCAGTGGTGAGGTGTGCTCTGATCGAGATACTCTAAAGATGATTCGTGCAGCTGTGTTTTGAACGTTTTAAAGTTTCTGGAGTAAATATTGTGACGAACCAGACAGAATTGAGTTACAATAGTCCAGTTTTGAAAGTACTAATGAACACACAAGTGTTTTAGTGGCGTCAACCGAAAGATATTTACGAATGGAACTGATGCGTCTCAAGGCAAGATATGCAGCCTTGCATATGTTCATGACATGTAGGTGCAATGTGAGAGTACTGTCTAGAGTATCGCCTGGATTCCTTACTGACTGTGATAATTTAATGTTGGTGTTGCTGATATTTATTGTCTGAGGTAAAGGATGTGAATGAGAAAGTCTTTGTGTTTTGATCAGAATATCCTCGGTTTTATCATCATTCATCTGCAGCTTGTTACACGTCATCCATGATTTCACATCAGAAATGCACTTCTCTAATCCATGGATGGCAGCATCAAACCCAGTTGGGTGGCTTGACTTGTATATTTGGGTGTTATCAGCATACAATTGGTGCGACACTGGGTGATGATCTATGACACTTGAGAGTGGCTGAGAATACAGAATGGAGAGAACAGGTCCAAGAACAGATCCCTGTGGAACGCCGCAACATACGTCAACTGGGTTGGAGTGTATTCCTTTTGCATATATATTTATATTTGTGTCCTGTTGACTAAGTTGGACTTGAACCACTCTAAGGCTATATTTTGAATGCCAAATACATGCTGGAGACGGTGAAGTAATATATCATGGTATGTTGTCTCAAATCCTGCAGATAAATCCAGGAGAGAGAGGACTGTAATCTTTCCACTATCCAAAGCAGAGAGAATGTCACTAAATACTTTCAGAAGAGTAGTCTCTGTACTGTAGCAAGGGCGAGATGCAGACTGTACATTGATAAAAAGACTGTTTGAATTCAAATGAGATACAAAATGAGTTAAAACAACCTTTTCTAAGATTTTTTATATAAATGGGACATTATAAACTGGAAGGTTGTTCTTTAAATCGTTATGGTTCAGTGTTGGTTTCTTCAGCAGTGGCTTTACGATGGCATTTTTGAAAATAATGGGATTTCCCCTGATGAGAGAGAGATATTAATAACATCAGTTAGTGAAGGCAATATTGGGTCTAAGCACTCAAGCAACAGTGATGTCGGGATTGGATCACGTTCACAAGACTTTGGTGCACTTTTCATCACGATTGTCCGTACTAAATCAATAGAAACAGGTTCAAATGCTCCTAAAGGTTGTCGCTGAAATTTGACATCATAACTGTATGATGACAAATAAGTTGAAATTGTGCTGTCAAGCGAATCTCTAATGGTTTGTACTTTGTCATCGAAGAAATTTGCAATTGGTCTGGTAGGTCTAGTGGAGAGAAGGTTGTTGGATGTGGTGTACATTTGTTCCTTGACATTAGTTTGTTAGTTATCTCGAAGATCTCTTTGCAGCTGGAACTCTCCGTGATTTTAGTACTGTAGTGGGATGATTTGGCTAAACGTACTATGTTTGTAACGTTCTTCTTAGCGAGATATAAAGAAGATCGTTCTCACTGTTGTTGACAGTTTGCTGCTTCTGGTAGCGTGGTTGTGGTTTACGACATCAGCATCAGAGCACAGAATTTTGCATATAATTATGCAAATTTCGGTCAGCGGAATGATGTGTGTTATTCGTTCGGGATCTGCCGATCACTGCCGAGCGCGATTTCAATATGGAGACTATAGATTCGTTACGTTTCGTACAAAGATTTCAGATAGCTCGTATTTCATAAAATAAACCTCTACGTACTTGATATTAACATAGAATTGCCTTTTAAACAGTATTTAATCAGTTGATATAAATAAATGTCCAAACATTTTTTGTAAGCAAATTCACCCTTAGCTGCACTATTGTGCCTTTAACACTAATTTTAAAACCTGTAACCGTGTTGCATTCTTCTCTTTAATATGACTAATCTGAATGTTTTTAAAAATCATGATGCTTGTTGTCACTCGTAACCTGTATCTCCAATTTATGTGCTTTATGCATACTTACCACTGGCTGTTATGTCGAAAAAAGGCCTTTTTATAAACATATTGTAAATCATTTATATTTATGTCGTAAGAAATAAATTATATCAAAACCTATATAATGTTTTTTGAATGAGTTTAAACTTGCTATGTAAGAAAACAATAAAATCACTAACTACCTATACCAAATAAATGGCATCGGTCGTTAACAAGTCAGCTATCAAAGAATATTAAAATAACTGTTACTGATAATTCTAATAAATAGGAAATTAACACAGTTAACTGGTATAGCTGCTAATCTCCAGTTGGTTAGCAAATTCCGTAGAAACAACGTCGAGCCATGCATCCAGTAGATCTAATTCATTCATCTAGATGGTTTAGAGTTGACAGCCTACATATACGCAGATGAGGAGTCTACATTACATGCAGATCAACATGAATATTAAGGATATTTCTAGACATTGTTTCAGCAACAGTCGTTTTAAGATTAAGAACGTTCGTTTTAGAATGTTAATATATTTCAGTTTTATAAGAAGTTCTTCATGATGTAGGCAAAAAAGCAACACACGCTCTCATGTATCAGAGTTAAATAGATGTGTTGTATGACATAAAAAGAGGTCGCTTTACAAAGGGTCCATATGATGTTTTCTCAATAAAGAAATGAAATACGTGATTTCCAAATAGTGGTTATTATTGTGTTATCAAATATAGTACCTTGATTGAAGTTTCTGGACTTAATAATAAAACAAAACTGAACACATTAAATAGCCAACGGCCGCTTCTCTCTCTCTCTCTCTCTCTCTCTCTCTCTCTCTCTCTCTCTCTCTCTCTCTCACACACACACACACACACACACACACACACACACACACACACTCTCTTTCATATTCTCAAACCATTCGCTAGAATGTTTGTGGACACATATTGGTAAAGCTGAGAGAGAGAGAGAGAGAGAGAGAGAGAGAGAGAGAGAGAGAGAGAGAGAGAGAATACATAAATACAATGTTGAAATCAGTTACAACAGAAAGTAAGCATAATAATTACGTTTGAATAATTGTAGAAAATATGAATGATTGAATTACTTCTTGTTGGTTCGTCAGTGTAAATAAACAATTCCCTGTTAATTTCGATGTACACGCATGTGAGAGACCGACACAAAATTCACTCTTTGTATGTGAGCTAGTTTCGTCATTTAAATTTTTTCATATTTTTGACCTAATCACTTCTTTCATTTATTTTGTCAAATTGAACTTAAATGGAAGCTGAAATTCTAACAAAATATATATTTCCCAAAAGAATTATGAATTGCGAACATATATGCAAAACTACATTATGTTACACTTGAATTGTGACTCGCTATCTTCAACGTTTGATTAATGCAATCAGACAATGAAGACAACGCATCCTATCTCAAATATGAGATCAGTAAACACCCTGATGGATCTTTGTAGGTCTTAATATGTTTCATTAGTTAGCTTAATTGTTCTTCAAAGGACGGCAGTTATGAAAGTTTCCACACAAAAGCAAGGAAATAAAAAAATCTGGAATGCTAGTTTAATTAAATTGCGAAGATAAAACATATAAATGAAGTAAAACAAAATACAAAAAAGTAAGGACGTCGCGAGGTTCTAGCACGCAATATCGTGTTTGGCAAGTGTTAAGAGATACACAGAAAGAAAGACAAATGTCGATGTGAGGGTGTTTATATATAAGACAATTTTTTATTTAGGTGATAAAAGTTATGTTTATTTTATATTTTACTCATGTGACCGATGTGAACTGTACGAGTCGCTCTTGACATTTGGTGCAATGTTTCGTTATTTCGTTATTTCAATAACCACTATCAGTTTTGCATTTCGTCCTACACTCGAGTGTCCGTAGTTTGCAATTAATTTGCGACACCACCTTAAATAGTAAATAAAACTAAAGGCCTCATGTTACGTGCTTAAGAAAAAAATCCAAAATTAATCCAAAATAATTCAAAATAGTATCCACTAGAGAAATGCAAAAGTCCTGGTAATAAAATTTCCATATATTTCTAAGCTCAAGATGGAAGACGATGTCACTTGATTTAGTCAGTTCTTGTTAATAAAAATCTCTATGAGCACAATTCTTTTCCAGATAAATAATAAAATAATTCCTCTTGATCCAAACGAATTGATACAATTTCCACTACAAGGTAATTTATAATAACTCAAAAAGACACAACATAATATGCTAACAGCCCCATTTTCTACTGAATAGCTTGCTCCAAAACATAATTTATATATCTGTTTTTTACGTAAACAAGAAAGGGGTCACGACCTTCTAGAATCTCTCAGAACAATTGTACGTTCAAGAAATCACGTAAACAGAGTAAGACCCAACTAAATTAGAAAGATGTTTATACTTTACTCTATTTTGTCCTTGGAACCAACCAATCATTTTGAAAGCTTGTTTACAACTCTGAAACCAGGTCAGAAATGAGGAAAAACACCTGGTGTTTATCCTGTAAGGTACAGGTTACCCCCTCCTTTCAATGAACTAATCTTAAAACTTAAAATGCCAAATTTAAATCTAACACACAAAAATAAAAATAAATATAAATGACATATCAAATATACGTAACACTCATAATTTATTTCGAATAAGGTTTAGATGAAACGAAACTTTATTGCTTTAGAGGTAGTACAATATAACAAGGTTCGATTACATTAAGATACTATGACATTGCCAAACAAAGTATACCATAAACAAATCAGACATTCGAAGTACAAACTTCCATGATGCAATTTCTTCTTCGCTCAATATTTCGTTGAAAACCTTTGATACGAAATTTATAGTACCATAACTTTATAAGTATCTACATCTACAAGTTAATCTAGTGATCTGTATGCATTTCACCATCAGGCACAAAGTAGGACATTATGTAGACCTCCTCACCAATGTCAAAAAGAAAAAGCTTAAATGGTATGGTCATGTCACTTGAACCAACAGTCTATCCACACCAGTACTGCAGGGTAGAGTCCGAGGTGATAGAAGAAGAGATAGACAGAGAAAAAAGTGGAGTGACAACATCACAGAATGGACCAGGAAAAGCTTCGCAGAGACACAGGCATTGACACATGATCGAGACAAATGGAGGGAACTGATCAGATGTTCAGCAGCACAGTGCCTCAACGACCACACTAGGTCAAGAGACTGATGATGATGATGATGATGATGATGATGATGATGATGATGATGTATTTCATCAATGTAATATGATGGTGCTACCTAGGTTAATTGTGTTAATTGCTTGCATCATCTGAGTGTAGAAAGTAACGTACAGGCAGAAAAATATACCAAAATCGTGATTAATCTAGCAATGAAACCAATATAATGTTAAATTGCAAATTCGATGTAAATTTGGATGGAATAATTACAAGTGTAAGTGCTTTAATATTCAAAATATAATGCATGTGCATGCCTATTTTAGATAAAAAAAGGTCATAATTCACCAAATGTGATCTTGTGGCACTGATTAAATATACCATCTTGTTTAAATGAAACTCGAACGCACATTTGGGTGATAAAATATTAGAATGCCTAGTAGCTAACACGCCGTGCGAATGCCAGATTTAGACAAATATTGGCCATAACTCGTAAATTTAAAACATGAACGCACATTTGGGTGAAGACGCATTGGAATGTATAGTTAACACATCGTGCGAATGCCTATTTTAGATAAATACAGGTAATAACTCACAAAACGTGGACTCACTTAAAATGCTTATGAAATTCATATACATCTATGTTCAAAATCATTTGGTTATTTAAATGATGCTGATGAAGTATCATAACTGTATGAAATGGCAGGTTGGATTTCATTCCTCGGGTTATAGGAAAGTATGCTTTTAATAAATACAAGAAAATACACGCTGTCATGGTTTCATGTTTGATCATTTAAGGACTTATGGAGGAATAGCCTTAAGAACGGATGGAGTTCTTTTCTCTTAAGCAATTACAAAAATAGAAGAAGAAAAACAAACATTGTTTCAATACTCGCTCAAGAAACCTACCGACAGCGAAATGCAAATGATAGCCAGGCACACGTAATGACAGAAGATATTTTATTTGAAATTAAGCATGAGGGAAATTTGTTGTACCGGAAAAAAGACCACAGATTTAAAAAATTCAGTTTTAAAGAAAATATATATTTTCCAAAAGGCTATGATCACTTTGAGTCTTCTTGTATCCCTGACTTCTTGTCTGTGTGAGTCTTTATGTCTTCACATGGCCACACGTATGCTTACAGCAAAAAGTGAATGTTTACGTTTTAAAATAAGCTTTTGTTTCTTCAAATATTGTAATAGGAATTAGAGCATATTTTTATGAATGTATATACAAATATGTGCTGCAGTTACACACGACAACGTGACGTCATTATGTCTCCCTAATAATGCTCTGTGACCTAATGTTGGTTATGTACACGTGTGTGTGTGTGTGTGTGTGTGTGTGTGTGTGTGTGTGTGTGTGTGTTTACATTTTTCTTCCCATTAATATTTAAAAGCTTCTGTTTTTGACAGCCGTCATTATTGAATGAAGTGCTCTTATCCTTTATGAAAGTCCACTCTTCACACCGTTATTTACCATATATTGTCAAAGATTGAATTATCGGTCTCATTGCGAGTTCACCTTTGTGACTATTGACAAGGTGTATTCAAAACTTCATTAAAAATGTTACAGATGCAAGTTGATTACTTCCAAAAGTATGGTACCGAATATTATTTTAAATGATATATAAATCTGCAGCACTACAGTTTATATTTTAATAATATTGCTTATGAAAATCTGTATGAATTGTATTCGGCTGTTCTAAAATATATTTTATAGTGACGAATGCAATATTTTGCACTAAACAACATTGCTAAAGCGAGGAATATGTATTAAACACAGTCGAAAAATATCTTTTTTTGAATGGTGTGATTTTCGTCTGAAATATGAATGAAGAACAAGTAGGAATAATGCTTAGTTTCCATTATGAGTACCATTTTGTTCTCTTTCAGACCCTTGAAGGATCGTGCAATATCATTTCATCAAGTCTTTGTGTGTAAGTGTAGTGAGCATACTACATCTACTAAAATGAACGACCAAAATCTATACTAAAAGTAATGTAACGTATATTTAATTTATATTGTTAGGTAGTTGTTTTTATTTTAATTTATGTATTTTTTTTTCATTTTGTGCTATTTATATTGTGGCTTTATATGTTGGATTTGACTTTTTCCAAACCTAACTTTATTTTGTATCTGGCCTGAATAATTGATTTTGATGTTGTCTTAAACATATTTATCTCAATCTGTTTTGATTGTTGGAAATTCCTTCTGAATAGCCTAGTATAAATTTTGTTTAAAACACATTTTATATTATAACGTTAGTAACCAACTGCTATATATAACTAAGATTTGTTTAATAACCGTTATGTACTTTCCAGAATGTTATTTTTAATTAGATGATGCTTTTAGAAAATGTTAATTGCGTCTTGGAGTATTTTGCATTTCAGGAATACCACAGGCTGTGTAATTGGATATACAGGCTTGCTGTCATAGGAGTTTTATTTAGCTTGGTCCGATTTTCAAATGTTCCCCCAATTAATTTTCATTTTTGCGGAATCGTTCTGGTCGGCATGAGTTTATCCGACCACTATATCTCGGGCTAACGACATCTCGTCAGGAGTATTGCTAATTGTGGACGAGGCAGCATTCTGCGATTGTCGTCCTCCAATAACACTTTTCTGCATTATCCGTCCCCCAATAACATGTTTCTGCATTGCCCGTCCTCCAATAACACTTGTCTGCATAGTCCGTCCTCTTTCGGAGGAGAAACTTGGGTCAGGTAAAGTGTAACTGTTCCATCGGTGCTATGAAAATATTTGGTGAATTACCAAAAGTGTTGAATCCTGTAGATGAGGTTTTAGGGTGTCATTTCTGCAGTGCTGCTGAACTCGATCCGAACGCGCGGCTTCAAATTGTCGTGATAAATGGAGAGTCTCAGCCAATCTTCTTCTTTGCATTGCCACTGCTGTTTCAGTGTGGTTAACAAGGAATCCCATACATCGGTGGCAAACCCTTCTGCTTTCTGCAGCAGCACGTTGGAATTTAAATCTTTAAACGTGACCGTATTAGTGGTTCTTTATTCTCCAGATGAGCGTTTTTCTGTCTCTATAAAGTGGCAATACCTATCGGGGGCTACTGGTTGACTTTCGTTGAAAGTAGATTATCTAGGACTGGGTGAAAAAGTAGAAGGTGTCCATTCAGACTGATTCATATCGTCCTCAAATCTGTTGGTATGGATTTGAGCTAAGACGTCATCAACTGTGCAAGGTGGATATGTTACATCGTGGCCTTTTACATTCTTTCCTTTCTCATTGAAATCGGGCGATTGTGTCGTAATTAGAAAAAACGGAAAAGAGAGACTTAAAAAAAGAAGTTGAAAAGGATTTTTTGCAGATGTGGTGTGGAATTATAACTTCTACAAGAGAATATACCAAAAGAAATGTACGTCTTTTGGCATTAATTTTTAAAACAATAAGGAACTATGTTCACGCATTCACCCACGTACATCATTCATTCAATAATCATGGGAAAACAATGAATTTAAGTATTACTTGATTTGGAAAACATTGAGTAGTCACTCTTTTCTAGAGAGGTGCCACGACAAAGTCCTACTTCTCTGCGGCTACTGTGGAGAGTGTGGTAGAGATCATTGATGCTGGTATCTCAGATGTAGTCAGTGTAGAGGCAGTACTGACTGGGCTGCCATGTTTGGCTCGGGTGGGTCTGTTTCTCTTGGTTTGGGTTAAGGATATCTGATACATTGTGCACAGACACCTTGTCTCACTCAAAATGTCTAGTATCACCGTGACAGTTTCACTGACACCGTCCTGATTCTCTCCTTGGCACTTTCTCTTCTCTTTTCCTCTTCTTCTTCTTCCTCACGTTTCCTTCCTGCCTCTTCTTCTCTCTGTTGCTTATGAATGTCACGTACCTTTTTCTGCTTCTTTCTGCTGCTGTATACGTTTCTCCTATTCTTCTTTCTGTCTCTATCTAAAATGTTCGTTTTAAGATTAGGAAGAAGACGGTTGTGAAAGTACTCATATCGTACAAATTATTGAGACGAAATGTTAAAATCAACCAATTAGAATCATTCTAAAAGTATCACCATGGCTGCGGTGGTTTCCACCATGCAATCACTCCTCGTCTCCAATGCAGGAGCACCCCAATTCACCATCTTCATAGTTGTAGTCACGTTCTAACAATGTCGCACCTGTATAGGATTTATAACGTCACACGTAGATCTGATTTAAAGAATGATTCTACGCTGTAACTGAATTTTGTAACGAGTATTTGGATTGGTGAAAGATGTCAATCCTTTTCAATCTGCCATTAGTATTAGTCTATAAATGGCCGTAGTGTAACTCATTGAAATCACATAGCAACAATGTAACACCAATTCCACTCACCCATATCCAACTTTAATAAATATATACATTTTTAAAACAAATTCTTATGTTTGCCAACTTCTTAACTATAATCTACCGTCCCTCTCCTTTACTAAATTTCCTATATTCAATAATCACACCTTATTAACATAATCTCTGAAAGCTCATATATTAACATCTCCAATTGAACACAATCTCGTAGATAGAAGGAGACAGCTATTATTAAAATAAGGGATTATAGGTCAATACCAAACAGATCCAAAATAAGATCTTTTAAGTTGATCCAACACCCAAGACAGGCTCCGCAGCACAAGACGGCAAAAACAATATTATTATTAGAAATGTGTAAATATTGCCCCAGCTTATTTCAGATAAGGTAGTCAAAACACCAAGACCATCAGGCCGAGCAGCACAAAGTTACAACAAAAGAAACAAAACTTAGTACATAAACCTAGATCCCAACCTAAACATCGTATAAGGTAGCCCTAAGTCCATACCATCAGGGCCAGACAGGCTATGTGGCAATCTCGTTTAGGAGATACAAATAGCTCTCCTCTAGGTAAAAACCTGTTTCTAGGATAATCACTCCAAAACAAAAAGAGATTCTTTCACAATTTGTGTAAGAGGACAAAATTAGACAAAGATACCTGGAATACATCAGCACCATCCCGTGCCCCGGCGCCGACCTTGCCTCGCTCCTTCCACCTTGCCTCGGACAGACACCACAATAAATACAAGGTGCGCATGAATAAAATAACACCTAATATATCCTTACACAGAACAACTATAACATCATGCCTGAGTGGATGCTGCGACAAATCCTACTCATTACCTCATTGCGGTTTTTTGTTTGTTTGTTTGTTTTGCTTATGAAGTATAACGTAGTTTTTAAACATTTTCAGCAAAATCGCTAAGATTTCTGCAGTGAGGCAAATTAAGTGATGTCTAGCACTGGGGCATCATGCCGCAGACATGTAGCATGATGTCTTTCCCAGTCACTTTATCCTGACACCAGGCCGATCAGTCTTAACACTAACCTCTTAATGCTGAGCTTTAAGCGAGACAGATGTTAGTATCATTTTTGTAAGTCTTTGATATGACTCGGCCGGGGATCGAATCCACGACCTCCCGCTTCCACCGCTTCCACCTCGGACGCTCTAACTATTAGGCCACCTTACCACGGTAGATGTAGACTATGAACAAGAGCGTGCGTTGGGACTATTTCTGGTCATGAAAGCCCTCCATAAAGGTCATAATGGACTTAATAATCACACGACCTGAGGCTAAAGTAAAAGTTCACCTTGAGCACATTAATACCTGGGGGATGAGGCTCGAATTCTTTCCCCCCATGAATAAATTAGAAGCTTTCCGTTCAGGCATTAACCCGACGAATATGCCCTAACGGACGCATTAATCAAAATAGTCATTGAATTCACCTGCTCTCATGACAAAATGTGAATACATTTAGTTGGTTTTCATCATTTCGAGGATGCTGTTCAACGCAGAATATCCCGTGTATGTAACAACATCATAGGCTATCACGAAGATCACAGATATAGATGTTCGACAACGAAGGATTTCTGTGGAGAGGCCAGGCTGTCTGAAGTGAGTTTTGATATACAATCCAGATATATAGGAACAAACATAAAGACAACATCGATCCGCATATATAAGAGCAAACATGAGGACAATATTGTTTATTTCTTGGTCGTTCTTAGCAAATGGTTTTGTGGTTTGGTAATGTTTGTTTTTGTTGTCTTGTGATCATGTCGTTTCGTATATGTTGTATAGCTTTTTATGTTATATAAAATTTAAAGCGCATATATTATCTCTCTCTCTCTCTGTCTGTCTCTCTCTCTCTCTCTCTCTCTCTCTCTCTCTATATATATATATATATATATATATATATATATATATATATATATATATATATATATATATATATAAAAGCAACAGATGAATGATGATAAAACCATCGTGATTACAAAACAAAGACTTTCTCATTAACATCCTTTACCTCAAGCAATAAATATCAGCAACACCGACATTAAATTCACAAAGTGACTACAATACCTAGGTGTTACTCTGGAAAGTACTCCCATATTGCACCAACGTGTCATAAACATATGCAAGGCTGCATTTCGTGAGCTGAGACTCATCACCTCCATTTGCAAATGTCTTTCAGATGATGCCATCAAAACACTTTTGTGTTCGTTAGTACATTTAAGACTGGACTATTGTAACTCAATTTTGTCTGGTTCGTTTCAATATCTACTCCAACAACTTCAGAAAAATTAAAAACACAACTGCTACGATCATCCTTAGAGTACCACGATCAGAGCAGGCATCCCCGCTGCTCTGTACCCTACACTGGCTCTCCATTTGATTGAGAATCGAGCACAACATTTGTTTTCTGTGCTTCGTTTCACTGTCGGACTCCTGTCTAACATACTTATCTGGCATCACCCATCTGTATACCCAGGCAAGATACTCACGCTCCTCTTCTCACAATCGTATACTCATTATTCTCTTAAAAATCACCTATTTCGACTGCAAGAACAAACATAGAGACTTAAATATGTTTCCTCCATTACATAATTTTAGCATTTTACATGTTTGTTAATTTCATAGTGTAAGTTTTGTTTTTTGTTGTTGGTCGTAATATCATTATGGATGTTCTAAAGCGCTTAGTTTTAAAAATTAGGCGCAAATATATATATATATATATATATATATATATATATATATATATATATATATATATATAAATATATATATATACATATGTGTGTGTGTGTGTGTGTGTGTGTGTGTGTGTGTTCTCGTTCACTTTCATAACTGAAGAGTCGTTTTACTCTTGACCCCAAATCTTAAAATTTCAAGTATCAAAATGAAAATGTCCTGATTCATAATTGAAATCTCACGGGCCATATGTTTTTGAGTCATTTTTGTTAAGCTACATACGTTTAGTATTATCATTATTATCACGGGCCATATGTTTTTGAGTCATTTTTGTTAAGCTACATAAGTTTATTATTTGAGGAAGAACTTATCCTTCAGATTTCCGGTTTCGTGTTATTTTGGAAATGACACTTCAGATTTTATGCATCTGGATGAGATTTATTCTCATTCTCTTCATAATTGTTACTAACTTGCCATTTCGTTGCGGTCCGAGGATCGGAATGATCGCCACTGACAAGTCGTTTTTGAAACCAATAATTAAAAGGAAATATATTTCTTGAGGCGATGTGATTTAATTAAGCCAGTGTTTGGAACGTTAATGAATAAAGCGGTGTATATATCCTACTTCTCGGTCAGTATGTTTTGAAAATAAAATACATAAGAGATTTTAGTTTCTTTTGAAAGATCACTGCAGGGCGGCCTCTGATATGATTATGTTAAGTTCTACACTTAATACGCCGTCATGGTTTTCTGTCCAGATATCCCCGCGAATAATTTTATAATAGAGACGAATGGAGAATTTCATCACTCTAAAAGGCCTATAATATGATAATGACAAAATAACACATTCAAATTGCAAAAAAAATATCAAATATCCTTATACAGAACAACTATAACATCATGCCTGAGTAAGTACTGGGACCTTTCCCACACATTACCTCATCGCGGTTTTTTTTGTTGTTTTTTGGTTGTTTACTTAGGATGTTTAACGTAGCTTGAACAATTTTTCAGTGATATTGCTACGATGTCTGCATTGAGGCAGTTTATAGTGATATCTAGCACTGGGGCATCATGCCGCAGACATGTAACATGATGTCCCACTCAGTCACATTATCCTGACACCATGCCGATCAGTCCTAACACTACCCTCTTAATGCTGAGAGTCAAGCGAGGCAGCTGTTAGTACCATTTTTGTAAGTCTTTGATATGACTCGGCCGGGGACCGAACCAACGACCTCCCGCTTCCGCGGCGGTCGCTTTAACTATTAGTCCACCTCATCGCGGCAGATGCAGACTATGAACATGAGCGTGTGTTGGGACTATTTCTGCTCATGAAAGCCCTCCAAAAATGTTGTAAGGGACTTAATAATACACACGACCTGAGTCTAAAGTAAACGTTCTCTTTGAACACATTAATGCCTGGGGGACGAGGCTCGAAATCCTTCCCCTCATTAACACATTAGAAGCTTGCCGTGAATATGCCCTAAAGGACGCACACGTCGTTATTCAAAATAGTCAGTCATTGAATTCACCTGTTCTCATGATAAAATGTGGATACATTTAGTTGTTTGTCCTCAATCTGGGAAGCTGTTCAACGCAGACTATCCCGTGTATGTGACATCATCATTGACTATCACGAAGGTCACAGATACGGAGTTTTGGAAACGATGGATTTATGTGGAGAGTCCAGACTGTCTGAATTGAGTCTTGATAAACGGTCCAGATAAATAGGAACAAACTTAAAGACAACATCAGTCCGAATATATAAAAGCAAACATGATGGAAATATTGTTAATTTTCTTTGTTGTTTTCAGTAAATATTTTGTGTTTTATTAATGTTTGTGTTCGTGGTCTTGTGATCATGTCGTTTTGTATATGTTGTATAGTTTTATATGTTATATAAAACTGTGAAGCACACGGATTACATCTGCCTATTTCTTTGTCTCTCTGTCTCTCTCTGTCTCTGTCTGTCTGTCTGTCTCTCTCTCTCTCTCTCTCTCTCTATATATATATATATATATACACACACACACACACACATATATATGTTACCATCCAAAGAGTAGAGACGAGCTTAATTTCTGAAGCTGCAGATGAATGATGATAAAACTGAGGCCATTGTGATCACAAACCAAAGACTTTGTCATTAAAACCTATAGTACGATACCTAGGTGTTACTCTGGAGAGTACTCTCACATTGCACCAACATTTCATGAACATATGCAACGCTGCATATCTTGAGCTGAGATACATCAGCTCCATTTGCAAATATCTTTCAGTTGATGCCACTCACTCAAACACTTGTGTGTTCATTAGTACATTCAAAACTGTACTATTGAAATTCAAATCTGCCTGGTTCATCTCAATATTTACTCCAGAAAATTCAGAAAAATTAAAAACACATCTAATCTGATCATCATTAGAGTACCACAATCAGAGAGGACATCCCTTAGTCTCTGTACCCTGCAAAGACTATCCATTTGATCCAGAATCAAACGCAACATTTTTTTTCTATTTGCTACATTTCACTGACGGACTCCTGTCCAACATACCTATCCGGCCTCACCGATCTGTATACTCAGGCAAGATACTTACGCTCCTCTTATGACAATCGTATACTCATTATTCCCACTATGAAAACGAAGTCGGACGGACAACGTTCTTTTACATACCATGGCCCAACAATGTGCACAACATTGTCCATTCAACGTAGAGAAAACGACACAGTGATAACTTTTAAGGGTTATCTTAAAACGGACCTATCTCGACTGCAAGAACAAACTTAGAGACCTAATAATGTTTACTACCCTACATATGTTTAGCATTTGCTAATTTCATGGTGTTTGTTCGTTTTTTTCTTGTTTATCTTAATATCATTACAAGCTTAAAGCTTCTACAGATTAAACGCTATACAAAGTCCTCATTATTTGTATTATTATAATACATACATACATACATACATACATACATACATACATACATACATACATACATACATACATACATACATACATACATACATACATACATACGCACACACACGCATATATATATATATGGTTCTCGCTACCTTTCAGAACTGAAGTCTTTCGATCCTTGACATCTTATCATAAGATTTCTAGTATCAAAATGAAAATGTTAAGATTCAAAATTGAAATCAAGGGCCATATGTTTTTGAGTCATTTTCTTTTAGCTGGATAAGTGTATTATTTTTGGAAGAACTTATCTTCCAGATTTCCGGTCTCGTGTTATTTTGTAACTGACACTTACGATTTCCCGCCACGTCAGGAGATTTATTCTCATTCTCTTCATAATTGTTACTAATTTGCCATTTTGTTGGGGTCTGAAGGTCGGAATGATCGCCACTGACAAGTCGTTTTTTAAACGGATAATTAGATGAAAATATATTTCTCGAGGCGACGTGATTTAATTAATTTGAGCCAGTGTTTGGAACGTTAATGAATAAAGAGGTGTTAAGTTCTACACTTAATACGCTTTTATGGTTTTTTGTCCAGATATCCCCGCGTATAATGTTATGTTAGAGATGAATGGAGAATTTCATTACTCTAAAAGCCATAAAATGTGGTAATTACAAAATAACACATTCAGCTTGAAAAAATATCAAATTTAATTTATTCTGAGACTGGGCTTTTAAAGTTGCTGTCTGTTCTCCAATACTCATCAAACTCAATGCCTAGTTCGTCATAAGTATAGCGGTTTAAAGCTGGACAATCTGTTTTCTTACCAATAAGCTTCTTTAGTTTTTGGTATTGAGAGAAATGTTAATTTTCAGCAGTTTGACCAGTTTAGATAAATACTCCTGTATAAAAGACATTGATCTTTTCAAGATTATTTAAATTATAAAACAATCAAGCGTCATCCGAAATTTATTACGTGACTTTATAGCCACCATGAATCACCTTCGATACTGTCATTACTGATTACACTTTACAAGATCCCGCATTGTTACATTCATCACTTCAGATTACAACAGTAAAGTAATCAATTCACATGTTCTTTCGTACTCATATCAGCATTTGTAACGTTATTAACACACATCGCTGCAACCGTAATACATTTCCGGTCTCTAGTGGACTGGTTTCCACTAATTATTTTAATGAAATGAGTTTATGTACATATTTACTGATACGTTTTGTGTTAAAAAACTAAATAAATTGTTTCTCCATAGGCGATAGCATGTAGCTATATAGAGGTATGTGCCGTAAACCTTTGAATTGGTATTTTGCTCCTACCCTTGTCGCAGTTAGAATCACATGTATATTGGTTCGCAATAAAAAAAAAACAAACGCCGATATTTTGATTCCAAAGTTAAGCGATTACGTTAAATGATTTCCTCCTTCTCCTGTCATAAAACGTGACTAGCTATGTCCACCTAAGCGTGACAACAGTGATATCTTTTTTTTTTTGCTCATTTCATATTGATTTTGCATAATGGCCGATAAATAACAGGTATGTTTGTGTTATTTGGATTTTGTATGTAGTTTTAACAATTGTTCAGTTCTATAGATATGATGACAGCAGTGTGGCGCTTCATAGTGATATCTAGCACTGAAGCATCATGACTCAAACATGAATCATGATGTCTCACCCAGTCACATTATCCTGACACCAGGCCGACCAGTCCTAACTCTAACCTTGCTGCACGCCAAGCAAGTCAGCTGTAAGTACCATTTTGTAAATCTTTGATATTAATCGGCTAGGTTTCAAACCCCGCGACTTTCCTCATCGAGGAGTACCTACAAACCGGGTAAATGACGATCACTGGCGCATTCAGTAGATTTGTTATAAACAGTGTACGCTTAGTAGAAAATTATGCTAGAAGTGAATAAAAAGAGACTGGAAAACCCACATGTAAATTTCCATGCGTCAGAAATTGGCAACATATATATTTCGTCCAAACGTTTTAAAAAAAACTTCAAATCAGGAACCTAGCTCTAATCTAAAACTGATAGATTCATCTACATATGAATATAAATACCACCACATAAACTAAATTTCATTTTACCACCGGGGGTGGGATTTTCTTAATTTGCTAGCATGGTTTTAACAGAAATTGCAACCCATCAGTGGAAACATTGATGTGAAGTCGAGAAAATAAAATCGTCATTCGTAAAACAAATTATAGCCAAATGATAGTTGTCAGCATCAAGCGCTTTGACGCAGTTTCTGCCGGTGATAAAACGACGTATATACGAACGGACTTTCAGAAGTATGGAAGTGTGGACGGTCAGGATTCGACTCCCCCCCCCAAAAAAAAAAGAGCAGTGCAGGTATAAGGAAAAGGATTGACGATATAAATGTAATTTATAATGCATGTTTCTATCTAAATTTACCTAACCTGGACCAACTAAAGAACATGATCGTTTTACAAACACAAATCTAGTTTAATTCTTGTTTTGGACTTGTACAATTTATACAGAATCGAGGATGAAATAAATAGTAAGATAAAGTGACTTACTGTCTGTTTAAATGGATGCAAATCAGAGAGTTGAAGACTTTAAACGCAAAACGTACATAATTTATTTCTTTGAACGTAGGCATTTTTAAGCTGGAAAATGGGCCATTGGGAGCGTCACTATTTTAGAATATCTGCATCGGTTGAGCTTTAGCTAATGTAAGACCCATTTCCTTTTAAGGGCGACTCCGCAGTGATCGCTATTTTGTATTTTGATAGAGTTGCAATGTATTTTACAGCTGGAGTATTTGTTGTAAGTCATGTCTATTGCAAGTTTGTCATGTGGCAGCCTGCATTACGCTTGAAACCTATGCTACAAGATTTGTTATGAATATCAGACCTCTTTAGTAGCGGCCTCGAGTTTCAGCCACTTTTTTGCTTCATCTTAGTTGGCGTGCCTCTAGTGATCCATGTCTGGTTACATGGTTAGGACGTTGCGCTAGTATGAATATGAGATTTTTAATGTGCGTCCATCATTTGTTAAGTAGTAATTGCAAAACGAGCGAAATATTGCAATGTTCCGAGGCTATATAAATAAGATTAAAGTGCCAAGAACAAACTGATACGAATACCGAATAGAGAAGGCAGATGGGCATTTGATAATAATCCATCGTGATCCAGAACGACATATTCGCAGATGAGCCCATTTGTATTTAATAAATCCTGAAGAACATATAGCTCATATTGACAAGTCAGAACCTATACTGCAAAAAGGAAGGACATTATACAGTATGCAATAACGGTATCTGCTACTGAAGTAGGTGGTGTTCGCTACAGGGTTTTTAAGTATTTACAAGACTTTCATAACTTTGCAATCTGTTAAGGAGTACACGGATATGAGACAAGTGCACATAAAGCTGGTTGATTTCTCAGGTTAGCATCAATCAGACACTATCACCCGTGTGCGTGGAAGGGAAGATAATGCAAGGCATCATTGCAAGGAGTCTCACAAAATATGCTTGAGAACAAGTCTCACAAAATATCTTTGAGAACAAATACATAACTATTTCAGTTTAGAAATGTACCGTTCCAGGAGTATTGAGTTGCTTGAAGTTTACAAGCGTCTTAACCATGATCATTTAGGATGCTAGGGAAAATAATGACGTTCTAAACCCGCTGTGGTTCAATCTAGCTAGCCCATATGTCAGTATTCTAGACAAGCTAGTGACTCTGTAGAAATATCATTTATCTGGTAAATATAGGACATCAGTCAACACTGTCTCAATTAAAGTGCGCTTCAATGTTCAGACAATATATCGGCATGACTGGGATTAGATGTTGGCATCATAGCTTGCTGTAACATTTCAGTGGTTGCTTTCCGCGTCAATGAATCCCCTTTTAGAGTCAGCTGTGAAGATAAGCCAATGACTAGTTATTTGAAATACCGCATGATATGACAATTACATCCAAGTCCGTCCCTGAATATAAATGGATGTTAGAAGGTCTTGGATACTTGATGGGCCAGGCAATACAACACAAGCGATAAAGGTCAAGTCAAATCTGGAAGGAACCATTGGGAAGATTAATGTCTCGTATTAGGAACAATGTATCTTACCAAATATCATTTAAATGCTTCTAGAGTACCAAGTGACACTGACGACCTTCAAAGCATTTTAGAGAATGTTCAATACGTATTTGTACCAACTGATTGGACTGCCAACAATCGAAGATAGTATTCGGTTTTACATTGAAGACAGCAAGCTTCAGTTGGCACTATCATTTGCAACAGATCAAGGCGACAAATGCTAGACAGCTGATGATCTATAAGATAATGTTGATGATAAGGTGAGAGAGGCAGCAGTGGAAGCACGGATATGAAGAATTTGGGTGACAACAAAGTCAGAGAAACCTCGAATGAGAAAATGTGACATATTAATTACTGTAGCAGCGATGCTGATGCCGATGGGAAGTGTGCAAAGACCTACGTGGCAAGCAGCAGGCATCAATGGGAAGCGTTCCTTTGTTTGTGTTGCAGAGGCGAAAACGGCTTATTTATGTGGGAAAGCTGCGAGATTCAGGTCACAGTGTTATAGCAACATCTTGAGAGCTGAAACGCAGATACTCGGTTTTGGATTAAGCTGAATGCATGCGGTTCTTTATTCACCAGTAAGCCTTAAGAGACCATGACAAACCATGTTCGCCAAACTGCAAACGTTGTGGGATACTAGCAGCTTTAGAGTACTTGCTGGCAACCAGCAATAAAGCTTGGATATAATTTCGATATAGTTGATGTAGTCATGCGTTTGATAAGATTGCTACGAATATCGATATAGCCGGAAGAAAGAAACATCAAATAAGAAGCGGACACAATTTCAACAGTTTTGAAGATTTGACGTTTAGAGGCAAACGGTGGATGCAAGAGGCAATTGGAAAACAGCGCAGGATTGGGATATATAGACAGATCTAAACTGATAGACTAGGTCCCCAAATGGCATCAGTGATACTAACTTCATACCTGAGATTTCACTGCGGTCCCAAGAATGTGATTTTATTGCGACTGATAGTGCCATGGGCGGTAGGTATTTGTGAGACGAACGAGGGGAAACTGTCCCATTATCCGCCAGTTATCCATGAGTATCAGCAAAAATAAAAACCTTGGAATCTACCTCTGGATGTAAGATCTGAAGGCATATACATGTTGTCTAGCAATGGGAGGTATCTCAATTGCATGACATAGATTCCAGAACATAATTACTAAGATTGGTAAACAATCTACTATATATTTAATGTTTGAATGCATGCTTAGATCCAAGTCGAAAAGAACTTTTGAAGCCTAGTATAGAAAATGTGTTGTTACTACTTTCGTCTTGTGTGGTAAAACTGTTTGGTAACTATCATCGATATCGGTCAAACCAAATCCTGAATACATATGACAGGTCGTACACACCAGGAGCAGACTACTGCCAAAGCCATCCTTCATAGGCTAACTGCCATGCCGATAACGTGAAATATCACCATATAGTCAAAGAGCGGCTATCGTACGCTACGTACGCATACTTTGGCTACTTCCGTGCATCTCGATGGTTAAATGCTTTGATATCACATCCCCGTGTGCTAGAAATATACTCTGCTGTATAGGATGCAACTACTTGTTGACGAACATTGAACATGATCCACATATACAGAGATGTAACTCCCAGCTGAATATTCCGTTTCTTCTTTTGCCAAATGCGGGCTGACCGATCGCAACTGATGGCACTAGCTTGACTTATCGTTGTAAACAGTACACTGAGCCGTATGTGACTGCTAGCACGCAAGTAGAAAACAAACTCATTCGAGTTTGAATCGATCAACTCCACTATTACAAAATAGTGGTACCAAAACAGATTCCTAGAAAATGCGCGTTTTATCCTGCCAACAATTCTCTATCCCATGTAGAATCAGTCTTGTCTTTAACGCACGGAAACACCGAATTTGGACAAAAGGATCTGGCAAGGTTATTGGAAGATATCATTTACTTGCAACTTTCAAAACTGAGTTGATATAAAAAAAAATTATCAGTGGCACGCACATGGACAGTTTCCAACGCAATATTTATAATGTTTGTAACGGTTATCCTCACACACCCTCCGATTTATTCTGCTATTATCAAATACCTTCCTCAGTGCTTCTTTTGTGAAGAGTCTCTCTAAGTTCATTTGTTTGCAAGGAATATACGATATCAGTCATTATCAACAGAAGGCTTTTTAAACTTAAGGCATTTTATACTGAAGATAAGTTCATTTTATCACTTAATGACCACAAATCCCGAGAATCTCATGTCGTACTGTGAATATTTTTACCCGTGTCACACCTTATTGACAGAGAAAAAAGCCTTTCCAAGGCGATTGTGAGTATTTCACAAAGAATTCTTTATATCTCAAGTTACTACACACGTATATCTACAAATATTCAGAGAATTTCTATGTTAGGAAAGTAAGAAGGGTTTATTGTACGAAATTAAACCTAACCCTAACCCTTAACCCTATGCATTGCCATTGTCTCCTGAATACTCCTGAATTCTCCAATTACATGGTTTGAGAAATATATTTCAACACACCAGCTCTATACAATCACATAAATAACCATGAACGTCTCACAAAACAATACATCGGGAGTGATAACACATTGGAAATACTAGAACTTTATTAAGTTACTTCATTCTTTATACATGAAAACATTCCTTTTGGCCTGTGTCATACAGGTCTTTCTACTTCCCTACCTCTCCATATATGTACCAACTAATATCGGGTCAATATATGGACATAAGAAGTAATCCCCTTAATTGCTTTTTTATGGTCTTCATATTTTAACCCCTATTTCTTTGAATCGGTTCATCGAGTTTTTGCTAAATGTTCATTCTCTTCAAGCTGAACCCTAAATAGAAACTCTCCAAAATTGTCTGAAATCACAGTGCTTTCTAAGTAGAGGTTGATTTGGCTTAGGTGTCTGATGGAATTGTCCAGTATCCATATATCAACCATAACTGATATCGAGGGTCGAAAATATCGCTAGAGATAGGTTCATCAAAGATTTCATCGATTCAGATTATGCCATCTTAGCCAAAACATTCAAATGAGTCTGTGTTCAGCTAATAGGCTTTTTAGATACAATACTTTTCTCATCACATGGAGCATTCAAAAAATTTGTTTTGTTTATCGGTATTCAGAAAATCTAATATTAACATTGCAAATAATATTTTATAAATTGCTTTCGATAATGTTAGGACGATTCTAATAAATAGGCCATAAATAGGGCATTTGTGTAAGTTTCCCGCCATGTTACAGTGAAATCCTGCTGATCATCCCTGGTTATTCTATTTGGTATATATCTGTACGTTTCATACTTTTCTGAATACCTTTCATAGGTCTTTTAATAAGACCTTTTAATTTAACTTGATGTTGACAACTATAACCTAAATAACTAAGAAAATGCAAAGTAGATAGCAAAACTAACTGCCTTGCTACATTCAAAACCCTGTTTCTTTTGATACATGTCACTATATAAAAAGGGATATGAGCGATCACAATTCAAGTGTGCATGCACTATAGACCATTTTTTACACAGAAGACAGAAATAGGAACAAACTGTGAAATAAACGATACAATCAACAAGTAGTCCTTAAGTGTACAAATTATTGCGCGATCATGATATATAGATTGCTCTCACCACACCAGTGCATTAAAAGGGTTAACATCTACAAATAGCTGAGTACAGTGCAGCTGGCATTTAATTAATTGAAAATGCATTTTGTTTGGCTAATGACTACAGTTGTTCTTTTTATATCGTTTTTCGATAATGGAAATGTGAAAGGGAATAATCTAGAAATACAAGTGACCCAGATACTGCCGGAAATAACTGATCTCAAAGAACGCATGGACTCTTTACAGAAAAACATCGAATGGTATATTTCATCGTTTTTAAACAACAACGGCCTGACGAAACTCAACAGTATGGTACAAGGATTGGCGAAAGAAAAGGTCTACCGAATTAACCTTCAAAACAAAACTGAATCTATGGAAAAGGCATATGGACAAGAACTAGAAAATGTATGGACCAAAATTGGAATTATTAACAAGGATATTGAAAATAGACTATCATTCGGGTCTAAACTCGAAGAAACAGTCAGAACTATTGAACAGAAGTGTATAGGAAGCTTGTCAAACCTGAATCAGACGCTTGAGAATCTATATGAACAGATCACTCAGTGGCGTGTTCCGAAGCAAGGTGAGTCGGACATGTATATGCATCCAATTACAAATATTCTAAAATACCTGTCTTTTGTAGACTGATGAAGATTTAAGGATAATCACTAAACACGACTGATGATTGCACGTTAGAAACGTACATTTTATGACATTTATTACCGATATCCGAGTCTGAGTCCATTACTCCTTTTAACATTACTATTTATGTGAAAATATTAATAGCTATTCACCTTGACAAATAATAGATAAGTGAAATAATGAAACTCAAAGAACTTAATAGTAGAGGAAACTTTCCTTATAAAATTTCCTGATTTCCTGGCGAGTTACAATGTGTTCCTTGAGATGTATAATACACATTAAGTTATCAATATGCCGTTTTCAATAGACAAAAAAATGAAATGCTGACACGGAATACATAATTCTATCCTAATGAATAAAATGAAATTCTGACACGGAATACATAATTATATCCTAATGAATCATTTGAAAACAGAAAGAACTAATATACCTCTCCGACGAACAATTTGATAGTTAATCTCAGATTTGTCCCAATAAATATCTAAATGTTAATTTAGAAGTATTCATAGATAACTGGTATGCAATTATGTCAGCATTTGTGTTTACTTATGAGAAAAAACATAAAACAAATTTATTCTGATATATATATACATATATATATATATATATATATATATATATATATATATATATATATATATATATATATATATATATATATAGATATATATATATATATAGTTTTGACATGGAAAAGGTTATTACATACACTCGATGAATGTGAGTCGTAATGAAACAGCGATGCTTTCTTCATGAAAATAATTGTCGCACAATCTTAGAAACCTATTGGATTTTGTATAAAATCAAAACAACAAAGGACATGTCTGTTTTGTTGCTTTGTAATTATTGTCATTACATAATGGACAACATAATTGCAAATTTAATTATGATTTACGTTTGATAACCTCTTTGACACACTTCAATGTATAATTAACAAAATGTGTTTAGTTAAATGTAAGTTCACACGACTCCATCAATAGTCAGGCGATTATTTTACGAGATTTATATCGTGCTCGAGTTTTAGATTCGGCCAATGCGTTATGTGCTAAAGCTTGCCAGCAGCTTCTCGTTGGTCGGTGTTTTTTTCCGGTTGATTTCCAGGCTTCTGGCCGCCATGTATAGCCTATTTGGTACTGAATGCTGACGTTAAAACCTAGAACAACAACGAGATCAATAACGTCCCACAATTAGACTGAAATGTTTTTTTTACAATAATTTTGTTTGGAATCCAGGACCAGCACGTCAACCGTTGAGGTGTAAATAATTGTTAAAGTAAATATTTCATTTAGGGATCGTGTACATCGTTGCTGCAAAAAGTCATGGCACACAGAGTATAACTTACCGAGTTTTTATTTCAAATTTAATTTACTTTTTAATCGGGTATTAATCACATACTGCTTCAATGCCTACGAGAAAGTTATATAACAATATCTAGAAACAGAATAAGAAGTTTGTAGGAAACTGAAAATTGATGTATTTCATGAAGTCTTATATTTGCCATTGTGTTATCACTCCAATATTTTAGGGTGATAAAACATTTTAATGAAAGATTGACATGAATAAGACATCTATATATTGTCGATATAATTGCACAGACTGGTTTCTTCTGTTATTCTGATCATTTAAAGACATACATGAAAAACGTAATTAGCTTGCATGTCAGTGCTAAGGAAAATTCATCCAAATTAGAGATATTTATTTAGAACAAAACCATGCCTTGCACAATGTGTGTGTTTCTAGATTCCAAAATGTGATTGGTAAACTTAACTAAACTTAAACTTATATATATATATATATATATATATATATATATATATATATATATATATATATATATATATATATATATATACAGACAATTGTTATTATAGAATGAGGTTTTGGTATTTGATCATTCTGAATTCATATACCTCAATTTCAAATGTAATATGTTCTAAACCAATATCGTCATCTATTGTTTTCATAGTTTAATTTCTATTATAATCACGGGACATAGGGTCCGGAGATAGCCGTTTGAGGCTTATACTTCAGGTATGTCCTTCCCAAAATTATTTATAATAATCTTATTTTTGTCGTCCCTTTTGTTGTCATTAGCTACGTCTACTAGTCTTATTCAAAAGGTCATATAAATATGACATTGTAAGTGCCCTATGATGTTTATATATAGTATATTATCTTGTTGACTGAATGGGTAGTGAAACGAACATTCGAAGTAGCATAGGGTCAGTGTTGTGCAACGTCATTCCAAATAATATTACACAAAATGCAGCACTCTCTTCTTTTAAGAAGGTTATTCATTAATGGCATCTGTCCGATTATGCCAAAATTAAAACAAATGGAGATTAATAACTTGTATGCATACACAAAGTTCCCATTTCCAAAACATACATGTTTATTTTGTGGCTTAAATCCCATGTTTGTGTACATAGTGTGTGTATGTTTAATTTATCAGTGTATATGGAAACGTGGAACATGTTAAAAAATATTTGTGCAAAAAACTCAACAATTTTCTTACATTTATTGGGATGCCCTTTATACTAGTATTCAACGTAAGCCTGACTTTTTAAAGGCGTTTCAGACAGTTAAATGCTCTTTCTTTATATCATAGCTAATTCAGAATTCTAATCCAATCATAACACGATTTTATGTAACTCTTTAGAACCCTCTGCAATTCTTTTCCTCAGAATAGTTCTCAGCTATGGCAAATGGCATCAATATCAATAATAAACATCTTGCACCTCCGGGACGCAACTAGCAAGCTCTTTCACATAACCACAATAGTACAGCCCGCGATGTCAGTTATCTGTAAAGGTTAACCGGTGACCTTCAGCAAATGCAGGGCGTTGTATAAGCCTACGAACATATATGTATAGATTACATTTGTGACGATGCATGTCCATTCATGTTATCATTTTTAGATATAGATGTTGTTGTAAAAGGTTTTGCATTGTCGCAATATAGATTATTACTTGTGCAAAGCCTCTCATTAATTGAAGATCATCATCATATGTTATGTGATCTTGACAATCATCCAGATAATAGTAGAAAACATCTTCTCTTGACACAGAGATCATTATAGATATTATCAATTTTATCCATGTTATTTAACTGAGAGTATTATTTAATATAAATGATAATAATGATGATGGTTATGTTTTGGATCTTAAGTATTCGTTTAGAGGTTTGGTTATCGTACAAATGGAACATAAAATGGGCAAATAGGCATGGAGCATATTATATGTGACTGAACAATAATCGAATTAGTTTGCGGTTCAATAATGTTTTAAAAGGTCATAGCAATTAAACGAAAAGTGACTAACAGTTGAATTAAAGAAATATTGATTGATGAAACATTATTTTTGTTCAGTACATGGAGGCTGGACGGCATGGGGATCATGGACGCGCTGCAGTTCTACGTGTGGGAAGGGTATAAATAACAGAGTTCGCACATGTACCAATCCTGCGCCAGCCAATGGAGGGAACTATTGTTATGGAGTTGGGTTGGAATTTAATGAATGTCAAATCAGTTCTTGCAAAGGTTTGTGCTGCATTCATTTAACAAGATTAACCGTTTGGTTGCAAAACTGTTTTAAAGCTTCATGCAACTTGGTAAATTGTCTGGATTACACCAGATGATAGAGGTACATACTATCGATTAGATTAGAATACGTTAGCACAAATGTGAATGGAATAATGGCCACAGATAGTTTTGCCTTAGCTCATAAGGGCATGATCTTTATTATAATGGTATATAGTAGTGATATATTTAATTAAATGAAATCAATCTCAATATATTTTAGTAGAAATGATAAACTACGTTTTATACAATTTATAAAAAAATTTCAATCTGATTATTTTTACTAAAACTTCTGTCCTAATAATTTAGATGAAGAGAAAGATAATAATTGTATTGTTTTGATTTAGATGAATTGAAAGATACTAATTGTATTGCTATGATTTAGATGAATCGAAAGATACTAATTGTATTGTTATGATTTAGATGAATTGAAAGATACTAATTGTATTGTTATGATTTAGATGAATCGAAATATACTAATTGTATTGTTATGATTTAGATGAATCGAAAGATACTAATTGTATTATTATGATTTAGATGAATTGAAAGATACTAATTGTATTGTTATGATTTAGATGAATCGAAAGATACTAATTGTATTGTTATGATTTAGATGAATTGAAAGATACTAATTGTATTGTTATGATTTAGATGAATCGAAAGATACTAATTGTATTGTTATGATTTAGATGAATCGAAAGATACTAATTGTATTGTTATTATTTAGATGTATTGACATACTAATTGTATTGTTATCAATTAGATGAATTGAAAGGTACTAATTGTATTGTTATGATTTAGATGAAAAGATAGAGCATCTGACCAAGTAACAATAACATTCAAGACTATGCATACAAACAGGAATTCCAAATTTGTGTAACAAATGTGCCATACACTGATAGAAGCAGAAACAAACAACCTAAAGTAACAAACCAATGGACGGAAGGCATATAGAAAATAAAATGAACCTTATAACTATGCCATCAGCTAAATAACCAATTGTTTGTCAAACCTTTATATCCGTGTACAATGTTTGCAGTTAATTATGCGAAGGAAACACATACAATCATATAAGAACATACAACAAAATCAACTGTTCCTAAATATATAATTTTCTTTTAAACAGTTTAGTTTACGGTTAACTTTACATGATATAGTTTGCCAGTTTAAAAGCTTCCTTTCTAATCTGCGTTCTCCTATATCTGCTTTGAAAGTCATTTATACTTTCTTTGATGCATATTACTATTGTTCACGATCCTAGTGTTCGTCAGGTGTGAGCAGTTTCTCTACTCATTTGTCACACAGGTTAAACAAAACAGAAGGATTGACGTTTCACATAGCTAGATGTTTATTAACTACTCTCTTCTCCTTTTTACATTTTAATTCATTTTAATGCAAGACATAAAAAGTTTGATGAAATACTGAATATTTTCGAGGTAGTAAATTATATATTTTATTTTGAGTTGATAGTTCATAAGCTGCAACACTTACAAAATTCAGTGATATTCAGTAGTACGATATTATTTACATATTTACTTAGATATTCTATAGTTTTCTTTATTAAATCAGAGTGAGAATCTACATTTTGGAGGTGTAAACGTTTAGATTGTGCAATTATATATATATATATATATATATATATATATATATATATATATATATATATATATATATATATATATATATATATATATATAAGAAGCTATATAAAAATGGAGTACCACGAGCTCGTGTATCAACGAAAATTGTCGTAATATCTGCTCTCAACATGCATTTTCATTTTGCGATACATTGCAAAACATTTTGTTAAGGACACAACTACTTTCACCTTATATATATATATATATATATATATATATATATATATATATATATATATATATATATATATGTGTTTACCAATTATATGTAAATGCGATTAACGGCTGCATTTCTACATAAAATAATTTGTGTTATATCAATTCGGTCCGTTCCGACAGGCGTCAACGCGCAATATGTTTAAACAACATATTTTAAGGATTTTGAGTTTACCTCTTTTGATATTTGCTCCTGCTTGTATTAATTATGTTTATTTTAGATCTAATACCTACCGTTTGTGTGTTGACAGGCCTGCAATTCATTCACTCTCATTTTAATTGTCACTTAACAATGGTTAATATCTGAATTTGTTTCAAATACGATTATGGTTATGATGACAGTTACAATCAGCACTTACATAGTTTTACTACTATACGTGATCTATCGGTTTTCCTAATTATGTGTACTAATTTGTCTTTCAGTGTAACGGGTGTAACAAATATAAATTACTGTGTGTGTGACAGAACAGCTAGAGGTCGAATAGGTTGTTGATTCATGTGGAAAAAAAATTAAAAGTTAAATTAATAGCAGAAAGCTACAGTTTGTTGTTTGAGGATCATTACTATGTATTTCGGATGGATCTTTAACAATGCTTTCATAAATGTATAGCATAGAGGTTACAGTATTTCTACCATTTAAGAGTTTGTTAGACACAATGTGATACAAACAATGTGATCCACTGAACCTTTTCAGTATGTTTAATTTTATCTATGTGTTTTACAATGGCCATACATCTACAGCAATGCCGTACTGTGAGGATGGATGGGAAGAATATCAAGGCTCGTGCTACTTATTTGTCAACAACATCAGAAAGTCATGGACAGATGCTAAGGTTAGAAAATATTCATGGCAGTATTTTGGTAGAAATCAAACTTTGCATAGACTAAAAATGGCAAATTAGCGATAAGCAAACAATTTTGAACATGCATAAAAAACCAGATTAATCATCACCGATTTAAAATCTTCAGATTTTATTGTATCTGCACATTGCCAAAATACACCAATACATTTGCTATACAATTAAAACGAAAGTTTGAAGACATAATTATTATGTGCAATTGGAAAAGACGACAATTGTGCGGAACGAAACAACAGAAAAATGAATTAAAATCAATGCAAAGCATAAATGTGTTGTGTTTGTCACCAAGAATGTGAGACTTTGCAAGATAATCTTATACATAATACTAATTTTTATCGCACGTCTCCTTTCAAGAAATAAGCTACATAATTGAAATCAAAGTACAGAAAGAGTAACTGTAGTCAGGGTGACAAGAAAGCTTTAAAATCCGAACAATACCTTAAGGACTATCTACGATCTCAGTTTTGAATTTTTTCATGGAGAGGATTTGAATAAAATATCTTCATCTCGTATTAATAGTAGTGTTTCAATAATGTACTACTTTTATGATAGACTGATGTCCTTAACCAATTTACATACTATGCTGCCAAAATTATTATTCTCAGATTTGAAATAATTATTTTAATCAACGCGGGTTGAAACAGCAACATCGCATAATACTTATGTTCAGTTCTTGAATGTTGAAAAAATCGTATTGATGTCACTCTCGATAATTTATCATTACAAAGGAATTCTGTGATCGCTCCAATTCCCATCTGCTTCGTATAGACAATCAAATGGAGTTCGAGTTCATTAGAAAAGTACTGTCGGAGCTGTATAACAAACGTAAGTCGACTGAAAAAATACTTCTTATATTAAAATACGAGGCAAAGTAAAACTCACATGATAAATTATGAAGAACCCCAAATCCATTGATGTTGAATATTTGCGTTATTTGGTCTTGTGTTAACAAAAATAATCAGTTTAACAAATGTAAACATTTCCGTTGCTTTTCTTATTAAATGCTCACTATCATCGACATTATTAAACACCCATGATAGAAATATTCTTATTATTAAGGGTGCTATTTATACAACATTACAACATATCAATATATAAATACTATTTTACAATACGTTTATATAAGGTAGAACAATATAATATTATGCTACAGTAAGAATAATTTATAATGTTTGATTTTAAAATGCTAATTAAATAGTGTATACGATGGCAATATATAATATTATATTTTAATAATGCAATAATATATGAATCTCTATATATTTCTGAAATAAAGGACCGGAGGTTTATGGATACTGGACTGGTGGAAATTACCTTTCAAATAAAGGAGAATGGGTGTGGTCTCCAAGAGAAGTGAAAATGAGATTCACGGTCTGGTCGCCGGGGGAACCTAACCACCATAAAGGGGAAGAAAATTGTGTTGAAATACGTGCTCATCACGATTTGAAAATGAATGATTCAAATTGTGTGAACGTAGTATACTGGATATGTGAGAAATTGTTGCTTAGATAGGTTGACATTTTAGTTCACGTTCGTGTCTGCAACAAGTTATTAGCACTGACTGTCACACATTTCTCAATTTAATCCTACCGTAGTACTAAATAAACTAATATAATTATTGTTTTTATATAATGATATTTTAGCTCATTTAGAAGAGGAACAAAGTTCACCCAATATGTATGTAGTACTGAATAAATTGAACATTACTGCAAAAAACTCTCATTGACTCATATATTATTTCGTAATTTTTTTATATTATACCAATCAGTTCAACTAGCAGCAGAGGGGGGGAATCGGACATTTGCTCCAGACATCATTTGCTCTAAATCTAACAAACATCTCGAGAGAATTAATTCGAATCCTTCTTTTTCAACCAAAAAAAAAAAGATTACTTGCTTGAAACATAAGTTTTTCGCAAATCATACTCCAAGACCGTTTTCATCGTTTAGACAAAATACGGTCTCGTCGTGATGTCATCGCCCCCCTCTGCTGCTATGGGTTAACCGAATATTTTATCAAGTCCTTGGGATGAAAATCATTTATGATTTCACAAACAAACTAATCGCTAACACCTCATCTTGTAGATCAATTAAATTATTTGACTGGTCGGTGAGTCGGAAATTAATTCTCGTTAACGAATTGTTATGGCATCGCATGTAGACAGGATTAATTGGGTTTTCAATAATTAGGAATCCTGGAGGAGCTGTTGGTGCAAACGAATAAAGAATATATCCCTGCTGAGCTTGACTTGATTGCTCTAGATTAATTTGATAGCTCCCTTCAATTGCATCACATGTTAAAAAGAGCGCAATCACCGTTGAAATATTTACATTATGCGGGGCAATATGCCTACCGCCACCATCTTTGTATCGTTTTGATAATATACCTAACACTTCCCTTTAGTGCATCCGTGTATCCTGGAAACTTGAAATTATGCAGATCGGCCTCTGTGATATTGCAACCGGAATCGTTCTTTATTGTCGCTGTTGTCATTGATTATTGTTTGAATAATTAGTTCATTAATATATTCCATGTCAGATACAAGCTGATTTAGTATTTCAATGTGTCTTTGCGATTTTGTTTGCCGTAGTTGTTCTAGTTGTGTTTTATGTAATTGATTAATTTCATTAAAATAACCAGTGATATCAGTTAGCGTAAATGAGATAGTAACAGATGAGTCGGCTGTTCTTTTAATGATAAAATCCCATTGCAATGTGTCTTTGTTCGCAAATATAAATCTATCGGCGAGTTTTCCTTTTCTTATATCAGATAAATTATCTCGATAACTGGGATTGATTTCATGATATGATTGTACGTCCGTGGTTAAGTCGGTGGCGGATTTTTCCGGTGGTTTTTCAGGCCATCCTAACACTGTTCTTAACGAGCTGTTATAGATATCTACAATGTATCCCTCTGTGCTTATTTCGATCGACGACGAGAGCGTCGGTTCATGAAGTTTAATAGCTATTTTTGATTCTTTTCCAGTGATTGATTTTATTCTACGCTGAATTTCAGAATCGATTTGCTCAATTTGGTACGAACCAGTTGGTAACGAAACAGTTTCCCACGCTGGAGTACCATCGGGTTTATTTTTATACGAGAACACCTGTGCGTTATTGTGTTGCTGACCACCAAATGCAACCGATCTGATATTAGGCCAGCTATGATATACTCGTAATTTTGCCAGCGCGATCTCGCGTACTGGAATCGGAGAAGGGAAGTTCACACTAAACTCATTGTTTGTTGATGTTATTGGTATCATGCTTGTTCGTATCGGAGTGGTATTCTCCGCGATTCTTTGAAGTAGTTCGAGTGACATTATTGTTAACGCTGTCTTCAATTTCCAATTTCAACATCGCGGAGTTATACAACTGGGTCATCGTAGAAACTTCAACATCGGATATGAACGAATTATCTATCGACAGCGAGATCAACTCGGATAATTTCGAGTATGCGTCAAATACCTGCCGGTACCGAGCTGTATAATCACTGAGTTTTTTCTGAGAACACGATGATAATTTTTTAGTTATCTCGGTGGCGACTGCCGCAATTGTTGTTGCCGCGGAGATAGGGATTGGAACTGCAATCGGAGCCATCATGGTAACCGTCGACAAAATAACCCCGGCGCTGGCCATCACACCGGACACCGAGTACACGGTGATGTCGATGATTGCTATGCTGCGTCGGTATTTTTTCATTTTTTCACGATAGCGCAAAGAAAGTGATTTCAAGTTCGCGGAAAACTCTTTCACCGTATCATATCGATATCGATGCGATTGTGATACCTCTGGGATTATTATCGGCTCAATTGATTTCATCGATGTCATTGTTATTTTAAACCCGCTAGTGTTTTCAATTATTCGATTGTGTACCTGTATTCATGGTCGGTGGGGGGAATACCGGATACAAATTCTAGCGTCCAGGGTAACGACTCCCTAACCCCTGCCGCTGGCCCGTCGGATGTAGTTATATCAATTCTAATAGGGTATCTTATTCGGTTGGGCGCGTCGGGTATCATATCGTTTATATATGTTACTGATTTAACACCTGTTATATATAATGGTCCCGGACCGACTCTCAAATCAAATTTACGGCGATGTATTATTGTAAATCGATAACAACCCGGTATACTACCATATTTGCTATGAAAATATAAACTATTTTCATTTCCTTGGATCCAATCAAAGGTTCTACTGGCAACTGTGTATACGATGTTATCAACGGTTTTTACGCGGTGTGGAATTTTTACCTTATCGAGTCGTTCGGTCATTTTTGTAAAATCATCTTTGACGGCATTAACTGTTGTTTTACTTTCATTGATAGCCGCGATTATTTCAACGAGAGTCATGACTGCCACAAGTGGGGTTCCAAAAAACTTGACAACGGCGTCGTTGGTGGGGTTTTGTACCCTTTCAAAGTCTGCTTTTAGTTTAAGAATATCGTCGTAAACGTCGAGATAGGTTTTTTTGATTTCGGTATATTTCATCATCGTTCCATCGCGGCGTTTAAAAAATGAAATCAAAAGGAGGTTAAATTCCAAACCTTTTTGGGTATTATAATGCCCGTTGAGTTGAGAATATGTCGTCGTGATATTGTAACTTTCAGAACCCTCAAAGAACTTATTAACAATTTCATTGGTGCGTTTTTGTTCGTCAATAGCTTTTTAACTTCAGCGAGGGTTGGGCCTGTCAGAGATGTGGTTTCAAACACAGGTGTTCTCCCTAAAAATTTATCAACGATGGTATTAAGTGTTGTTTGTTTTACCATAAACATATTAATATCTTTGAGAGTCATCGTAGATGTAGCCGGGGCACTAAAGAAACTATTAGCGACGTAGGCCATGTGAGTATGCTTGCCAATAAACTCGCTAATTTCAGCGAGAGCCATGCCTGCCACAAGTGAGGTTCCAAAAAACTTACCAACGACGTCGTTAGTGGGTTTTTGTACCTTTTCAAGATTTTCGATTAGTTTAGAAATATCATTGTAAATATCGAGATAATTTGCCTTGATTTCATTTTCATTCATCATCCTTCCCGCGTCCTTGTTAAAAAAGAATAAAGATAGAAAGTTTTTAATTTCAGCGAGAGTCATGCCAACCACAAGCGGGGTTCCAAAGAATTTATGTACGACATTTTTGCGAAAATTGTTATAACCTCGTATATAATCATTTTCCTCACGGCCGTGGGCGGCAATCGCGTTGGTGATCGTAGACACAAGTGCGCATGGTTTAAGTTGTCCACCGTTGGAATACAGCGCAATAGAGTTTTCAGCGGCGTCGAGCTGCCGTATCAAAATGTCATTCACGGATATAATACTGGTTTTCAATTTACCCTGGAGATCTTGAAATACAACTATTTCGTTCGGGTCAACACTTGCTAAATTTAACGTCTCAGCGATTTCATCTTCAATTATTTTTTTTACATCCTCGATAGAATCCGCAGATGTTTCCGCGGTGGGTTTCGACATTGACAGAGATCGTCCCCAAATATCAATCATTATTGTAAAGACTCTAGTATTTTCAATTTATTGATTCTCTAAAATTACCTTGTAATTTCCCACTCGTGTATTTATTTACAACCAGATGAGGTGGTTTCTGTGACGATGAAATCTCCGCGAGGACATTTAATACTTCACGGCCGCATATCGGTGGATCATTTAATTGTTGTGCTGGCAGCGTGGAATAAAAAGTCGGAAACTCTTTGAGTTTCATCGAAGAATTTATATACCGCATAAACTCGTTCGGTGGGGCTAGCCCATATGAATCAAAATAGACAATCCCACGCGGATCGATCGCGTATGCAACCCAGTGAGTTCCCGATCCGTTACTGTTATCAAGATTGATGATACCGGTTTCAACGCGTTTAGGTTTTCTCGGTAATTGATCTCTCATAAAAACCCCTCTGAAGTTTTTTATCGCTAGTTTTTTATCAGCATCAATTAAATCAAAATTTGACATGGGAAGTATTGGGTTTTCAACTAATAAACCGTTCCTGGTATTCTCAGACCCTTTCCGCTGTACCATGAATACGGAGTTCCTGGTAGGTACAACCCCTTTCCCTTTTTTTTATATCCTTTCCCAGTTGCCTTTTTCAACGCCATCCCTGCCGGCGTCCCAACGGCTCCCAACGCCGCCGCTTTCGCCACCGCTGGGGCAGCCGCTGCAATCAATGCTGGTATTGCAGCTAACAATGGAAATATACCACCTGATTGTATCATGTTGGCGACTGCAGCCTTTGAAAATACAATTTGAACCCCTCGCTTATTCTTTAGCGCATCATTGAAATGTTTTAGTTGACGATCCGTCAATGATATTTTATGTGTACCGCCGGACATCTGCGCTGGTTTCAACGTTTTTGTGTCTCCACATTCTTTAGCGGATTTTGATCGCAATTTCTTGACCTGACCATCAGTCAGCTTGACACTAACAACACTATATGTCATTTTATTGTAAAACACATTTATACTTTCAATTGATCTAATTGGAAGCTCTTCAAGTTTCATTTACATATTTTCCACTGGTGCGTCAATGATTCTCATTCGTCCGTCAACACCTTCAAGTAGCATTGATTTGTCGCTGAGAATGACAGCAACCGCTCTATAATTAGCAATAGCGCCACGAAGGACATTGGCTCTGAAGTGTATATCAACGACGGATTGCCTTGTTAAATCAAGATGTTCCAGCGAAAAGTAGTAGATCGGATACAAGTTCTTAAAATCATGTTGCGATATTTGCAAACCAGTATCAACATTTTGATCACGGCCCATATATGACAGCATACGATGGTACACGCGCGCAATATGGTTTTGACCGAAATTAAGTTGTATGTCTTCGGATGGTTCCTGCTTTCCTTTTATTCTCAACGAAACCTCAGTAACTCCTAACTGATCAAATATCATATGACTGTGCAATTGTGATTCCACTCTTGTCATATCCTGCAACGTGATAAATATATGACGTGTAGCTGAAACGCCTTGTTGTGATGCCAAGTTCCATGTAAATGTACCATTGATATTTGATTGCTTAACATCTGTTATTGTTGTTAGCCAACTTAGCAATGATTTGCCACCCGCATCCATAAATGATAGTAGTCGCTGTTCTGTGTAGTAGTACATTATTGAAACACTACCACATTATATCATTGTATTGCATGATAGGAATAAAATTGATAATCGCGGACGGAATTGTCCTTGGGTACTGGGGCTTCCATATCTAACGCGGGATCAGCTGTTCGTTTAAACATTATATTAACATACTGGTATTTTCAATTGTGAAATTCTTTGTAATCATCGTCGTTTTTGTTTTCGTTTCAAACCACTTCCTGCTATCATGTTTGCAATATCATCTTGGTTACTGTTCGCCAGCGGCGCAGCCACGGATGACGGAGCCACCGAAGCAGCCAACGACGCTAATTTTTCTTCCACTGCGCTATTTTTTGCTTTGCTGACACTTGCAGGCATCACTGTTGTAGATGGCAGTACAACTGGTTGCTTTTTTCGTCGTCGCACCAATGATGTTATTTTATCTTTCGCGGCAGAAAATGCCTTTCTGGTAAGATTTCCAACGAAATCTCCGATTTTGCTGGTTCCCTTATCACGAATAATATCAATGGCCTTCATTGATAATTGTTTAGCTAACGGCGCCACCTTGGGAGCCATTCTTGTAAATAACCCCGCAATGGTATTGCCGAAACCATCTTAGTAATATGCTCTATAAACAGGTAATCGTGAGTTCACGACGTAGACGCTTACGGGTTTATCATGGTTGTAGTGTATGATCATATTGTTATAAAACTAGTAGTTTTTCAATTAGTGATCAATCGCTAAGATCCATAGGATTTTCATCATAACCATGGGCATGTCTGTGATTTTCAACTAATTCAGCAATGAGTTCTCGATATACAACAATGCCCATGATACCGCCGGCAAATAATCGTCTACAGATATCAGCTGCTTCATTAATTATCTCGACGGAGTTGTTTCCGGCTCGCTTTCCACCCATAAGTACTTCTAACCGCTATATATCACTTAGGATGTTACCAGGACATGTCACGGCTGCGTTGATATCCAAAGGATTTTTAATTGAATATCCTTTTCCGCTTGTTTCCTTAGAACCGGCTTCTGCTTTTATGTCTATTTCTTCCGGGATTGGATCCTCCGTATAACGTGGTGGTTGTGGACCGCCTTTAACCGCAGCTAGAAAGTCATCATAACCAGTGAGCTGCAACGCCGAGATTTTATTCCCGCCGCGTTTCACTAAATATATTTTTGATGCCCAAGTGTCTTTGTTTTTTATAAAACTTTTAAACTCGTGTTTTAATAAATTCTCTCTTTTACCCTTTGGAAAATTTTCGCTAGCAAAATCAGCTAATTCGGAATCCGTATGGTTTCCTTTAATTTCATTTAATGCTGCGACTGTAAATATATTCTCAGTTGAATAGTCTTTTCCTCCAGCTGCACCTTGTTGTTCTTCTTCGCGTTCTTCAATTTCGCGTTGAGTTTTTATATCACTGGATAGCTGTTGTATCCCTGCGCGTGTTTGTTCGGTCTCTGCTGCTATCTTTTCAAGCGTATCAAGCAGCGGCGCCTTCTTTGCTCGTTCTTTTTCAGGAATATCTCCGTATATCGCTGCTTCAGTTAACTTTTTCACATCTTTGGTTGTACTTGTTATCGGAGTAAACAGTTGTTCACTTGACACAGAAAAGTCAGTCTGCGCTTGTTGTCGTTGTTGAAGTTTCTCGCGAAGTCTGTCTCGAACCGGTATAAACTTTTTAATTGCTGCTAGCCGCTCTCGGGCTAATCTAGTTGTAAGCGATTCACCTACCATATATTGTTTGTGAACTGAGTTTTCAAATATGAAACTATCACAATTAAAAGCTGAGTTATTAAATAATGTACCATCAAGTTAACGTATCCATCTCCGACAGGGTTAAACTGTACGACGCTATCCGCGAGTGTTTCAGAAATAACATCGCTGGGGGTTTCAGAATTGTAATATCTGAGAACGGCGATGAACGATTTTTGTTAACGACGCGGCAACAACAACAACTGCGTGAAAATGGAGGCGTCGCGGTGATTACTTGCTACCACAACCAGATCATCCAGTACGCACATAACTGCATGAGCAAGCCCAAACTGATGAGTATTCTTTCAGGAGAAAATCCCATGTGAGTGTTACAAAAAACGCTAAAAAAAATAATTTTTTACTGAAAATTTACTGAAAGCCTATTTTTAATAGTAACGCTCACGTGGTTAAGATACTGGTTTTTCCTCGTTTAATAGTTTTCTAAGATCACGAACATTAGAACTAATTTCAGCTCGTTTTTGATACTCTTGGCCGAGTTTTTGACGTATTGCTTCAACGGTGCTAAATAGCGTTATAAATACATTAATGTCGTTACCGTATAAACAAGCATTGATGGACTTTTGAATTCCTTTCACGAGCCTGTACATCTTAGGTAAAACATAACGACCCTTACTAGACTGATACTCGATGTCTTCATATTCCGAGGTAATCCTGTCGCAGTCGAGATCTTTAGATAATACTATCCCTCGATTTTTTAAATTTGAGATTTCAGCATTTATAGAATTTACATCTTTGATATCCATATTTTTATAAAAATATAATATAATACATTTTATCTTTAATTTAAAAAAGTAACACTCATTTGGCAATCTCGCTGGCGCCCTATGAGGTCAGAGAGACCCAGAGGTTACTTTATTAACTTAATTAAGTATCTAGAAAGGATTTATCTCCCTTGAATCGTTTTAGATGTATATGAAAATTGTATCCTGTGTGAGTTTTTCTTTGACAGAGCCGATTTTTGAATTCCTTCTGCAACAAATCGTATTGAAGACCTACAAATATCAAAATATGTTCTGGCTTCATTCATTTATTGAAATATTTTCTCCTTGCTAGTTTCTGTATCAAATGATTTGACATGTTTTGACTTTTTTGCGTGTTTGCCGGTTCCACTTAATTTTGTATTCTGACGCTGAGTAACAACTCGTAAGTTATCCAATTTGTTATTTTGAGGGAATCCATCAACGTGATCAATCGCAAAACCATCTTTGATCAATCCGTTGTGACATTCCTATATGAATCGATGACATTAATATCTCTTCTTCCCGGCACTAAACGTCAAGTATCCTCTATTATTTACCCGTCCAACCGGTTTTTTAGTCTGCAATTTCTAACAACACCATCACGCGATGATTCATAATTAACAAGCACTGGGTGAGGTCTGAAATCTTGGCTCATTTGTATAATAATACTATTTGTCTAATTTATTATCTGCTTTAATTATAAACCTCTTGATATAATCTTGAGGGGTTTTGATGACTTTGTCGCTGACGGAGTCATCGGTTGGATCAATGATTGAATTTTTTATTCGTTTGTCATAATAGCGTTTTAGTTCCCTGTATCGTTTACCCCCACAAGCAAGACACAACTGCGATTTTCCCCTTACCCCAGCCCCACGTCGTAGGCACGGAAGGGGGCCAAAGGAACCGTTGCGAACGCTTTGTAAATGATACCCACAGAATTCGCCTCTGCATGATTTGTTACACGGGGTTGTTGATCCAATCATTAGCCACTTGCAGTGATTCATTATACTATATTTCTCTATTTAAATACTTGTTTTAATTATAACATGGAGGAGTTCGAGAGATTATCAGCAATTAAGCCCTACAAAAATATCAAATTCAATCTCGATAGAGTATCTGTTAAACCAAAACGTCTAATAGACGATAGCATGAAGGAGTTCAAGAGATTATCGAAAATTACGCCTTGGAAAAATGCTAGATTCGATCTCGATAGAGTTTCTGATAAGGAGTTTGAGAGATTATCGAAAATTACGCCTTGGAAAAATGCTCAATTCAATCTCGATAGAGTTTCTGATACACCAAAGAATAAAATTCTTGATAGAGCCCTGATAAATAAAATACGCGATTTTATTAATGAATTCAAGCACGACGGCGCATCTCATAGCTGGTCAACATTTCGAATTGATGGTGTTGTTGATGCCACCATGAACGATGAAAACGCAGCGTTGATGTTATCACAACTTGGCAACAAAAAGTATTTTTTTAGAGTGAAATTCATTATCCGTGTAGAATCAGGTAGTTGGATTATACGAGACAAATTTGAACCAATTCTCAAAAACAAGAAAACAGTCGTTGTTAGCCGTGATTCTAAGCCGGGTCTGTTAACAGGAATTGACAAACCATACTATGAACGAGCGTATCCTGAAACAGCAGTTGTGTATGGGATATATCCGTTAAATGAAAAACCTGATATAAGAAAAACTTAAACCAATGAAACAGTCGTCGCCGGCGACTTCGTCGTCAGTGGCTTTGCCACTAAATTGTGTAGCAGCACGAATAACAGAATATTTTACAAATGCATCCCGAGGGAACAAACTTACAGATCTACGACGTAGCAAAATAGCTCAATGGGAGTTAACGGTGAAAGACCGCGGAGCGACTATTAGCGATATAGCAAAATTAGAAACATCACTGAGATTTCCAATAACTGTTACAACGATAACCGGAGAAGTTTTATACGAATCAAAATATAAATCAAAGGGAGCCCCAATTAAAATTTTTGATCATAACGAACACGCATGGACATCCGCGGTCACAATATTTCCACGAAACAGAACAATAAAGTATATACCCGACGAATTCTTACGAGAAGAATTTTCCACGGACGGTTTTCTCGCTGAAAAGAAACTCTTCGATGCTATTGCGCATTTGAGTAAAAACGACCCCGTGTCGGTGTAGTTACTTCGCAGCACTGAAAACGACATGGATACGTTTGATCAGTTTGTAAGACCAAACGGGGAATTATACCGCACTGAAGCATTTCACAACAAAATGAAAAAAACAGCTAGTGGGTTTTTAACGGCGTTTGGCGAAGCCACCGATGAAATTATCAACGACGAACAATTATTGACAAACTGTTTTACAATCCCGTCGGTTGCAGCTCATTTTGCAAGAATCAAAAACGCATGGAAACCAACACGCGTAGAATTCTTGCCAGACATTGAGGCTAGTTGTTTAGAATTTAATCATGGCGGTTTATCGAATAACAAATACGACCATGATAATATCATTTCAGTTGATATGGTTGCTTGTTATCCAGCGAGTTTTCTTTGTTATGAAGAGTGTACTGAGTATTTTAAACGATTTGGACACCCCGTACATGAAATGACTCGTGTTGCAATTAATGGGCCGCTGCCTGATTTTGATTTAACTGGATTCGCTCGTGTAGTATCATTTGAGTTCGCAGCAGGACTTCATCGCTGTTGTTATATTTGGATTGGTAGACACATGTCTGAAAAGAAGTGGCTGCCAATAGCGTTATTACGGTTCATGATTGATACAAAAATGTTAATTTCTCTGACAGTCAGTGAAGCAATTATATCATATCGGAAACAAATCAATGTCTGGTTACCAACACCGGAACGTCTTGATAGTATAATTGACGAATTAAGAAAACATATCGATGCCGACGAAGAATATATCACTGAGTGGTCCAAACGGATATTTAATCAACGAAATATCGAAGCAAAAGATCTCGGCAGAAGAATAATCCGAAAATTCACTCAGGGAGGAAAAAAATGCGACTATAAACGATATTGTTCACGGCTGATTATGGATAACACCGAATATGACTTTGTAATCGCGGATGCAGTATCCAAAAACATATATGTGGATCGTAAAGATGCTTTTTTGTCCGATGGAACAAAATTGGGTACAGTCGTTACTTATAGCGACGGTTACAGATCCCCGTATACACATTTGAGGTCGTCGATGCTGGGTTATGCTTGTATTAATTTATTTTCAATGATAAATAGATTTCCTGACACTGCGGTTAGAGTTGCCGTTGATTCATTTTACATTAACAGCAAGTACAGTTGTGCAGTTGCTGAATTCACTAATTCGGATGAAAGCTGGGGATCGTGGAGAATTAAAAAAGAAATGCTGCGCGAGTATTCTGAATCAGCAGATGTTGAAATTAAAAGCAATTACTTACGCGGTGATAATTTATCAGAGCGTTCTAATGCACCATCAATATCAGATCCAATTTGTAGATATAAAACAGTTTATTTAAACGGCTGTGGCGGGTCAGGAAAAACGACTCGGGCGATTGAATTATATCGAGGACGCGTAAACATGATTGTGCTGACGCCAACACATAGATTAGCCAGAGAGATAAAACAACGAGGCGTTTCCGCGTGTACGTATCATAGTTTTTTTCAGATACAGTGGCGGCGAATGGAAACCCGAACGAATGGGAGATAAATTCATCCCCGAGGTTATAATTTGGGATGAGATATGTACGGTTTCAGTAGATGTATTAAAAATGTTTCTTGATTGGTTGCTGCAAAAGAATACAGCGGTGATAATGTGCGGAGATCATGGACAGCCACCACCATTTGTCGGTGCGGGTTCACATAAGTGGCTGAAAGAATTCGTGGACTATTACGAAGAAATTGATAGCGATTATAGGGCACTTGACGAACAATTAAGTGAGGTTAAAAAATTAATTAGATTACAACCGGATAGAATCCAATGTGAAATAATCAGAGAAATAATTTCTGAAACTCCAATGGAGGAATTTTATAACACATGGAGACCAAACGATTTTGTAGTTGCTAGCAGAAAAATAGTCAGAGACACACTTCAGAAAAAGTTGTTTGAGCTTCACAAAGAAAAATATCCCCTGATAAAAGTTCCATTGTGTTATAGACCCGCTGACACACGGCGACAGAATATTGAAGTTGAAATTCCAGGACAATGCGAAAGACAAACACTAGTATTAAATGATATTGTGCTGGTTGATATCAGTGTTGTCGAAGATGCATTGCGTGCTAATAAATCGCCAGGGACACTGGGTTACGTAACAACAATACATTCCTCGCAGGGATTAACCATCGCGGATACAATTGTTTGGATAGTCGATAATCGCATTGAGTGGTCAAATTTAATCTATCTTGCAGTGTCTAGAGTACAGCGAATAAATCAACTTCGAAGAATTGTTTTCGATGATGACACCACAATGGATGATATTGATATTAGCATCATTAATAAAAAAAACTCTCCGGTTACAAACTCCAAAACAAAAAAAAACAACGAGAATTTGATATTGATGCTGAATTAATAATTACGCTGAAGCAACAACAGAATAATAACTGCGCGAGTTGCAATTGTATAATGCGTTGGCAGTATTCGGATAAAGATCCTCGCCAATTTACCGTAGATAGAAAAAATAACAGTCTCGGTCATGTCAGAAACAATGTAATGTTGACTTGTCTTGAGTGCAACAGACGCAACGGCGCTAGTTAAGGCCGCGCGGTGGCAATTGAGTATCGTCAGGAATAACTTGTAATTGTTCGCGTGTAAAACCCCGCTGAGGGGCAGTTGAATCCAATTTATAGATTGGAGGTCTACCAGTTGATCGTGTTATAGTAGATATGATATGCGTAGTGACACTCCAAATAGGATCAGTAGCTCTTTTTTTACCACCTTCGAGTTCTCCTGGTTCATATAAATATCTACGGTGACATTGCTGAGAATTGGCTGAGAAAAGCTATCCCGCTGTGGTTGTGGTATATACTTTTTTTTATTGCGTTGTTAGGTTTCATATTGATTGCTCTGGTAATCTCGTTATTTAGCGCTGCAACTACCCCTGGTAACCTTTTGACCCATTCACGGGATCGCTTTTCTTGGATGAATTCTTTTGCGTATTGATATCCAAATAACCGCTCAGCAAGAGTCCGATTAAATCGTTCTACAATTGCCTGATCGCGATGTAGTGCAGTATGCCCCCGTCTGATGGTGACATCGTGATCTTTCATCGCTGATAAAACAGCGCCTTGAAATTCCTTGCCAGGATCAACTTGTAACAGATTTGGCCAGCGTAGTGGGCCTCGTCGATAAATCTTTTCAAATGCAGAAGCAACTTCAGGTGATGATTTTGTTTTTAGCGGTTCTGCTTGTTTGTATCGACTCGCAACGTCAACTACGGTTAGCGCGTATTTGTAACCGTTGTCATGTGGTAAAAACAATAAATCAGCTTGATTAACTTCATTGGGTCCGGTAACATCAAAATGCGAGAAATTGATTTGTTTAGGACGCGGTAGATAAATTTGCCATATAGCCTGTTTGGATAACCAATTAGCCGCAGTGGCCTTTTTCACTTTTGCGGCGTCAGCGAGTTTATTGATTGCAGCGTTACCCCTCCAGTATCCTTTTGCAGAATAATAATAGATTCCATAGTATTAATTACCAGCGCCCATCATCAATTTGCCTATCATAGCCGATTTTACCAACCACGAAGCCAATTTTTCTTTCAAAGATTTATCAGGAATAGCTTTTAGCGCATGAATTAATTTCACATCCGCGAGATGCCTGTTTTGCAGATTGCTGCTTTTATATGCAACATCATGAGCATGACACGCCTTATCAATAGCGTTTATCGAATACTCGCCGGATCGGGGTTGATTTTGATCATCAAGTCTGATATCTAATCGTGTTCCGGGGCCACAGTAGCTATATCCTGGAAGGTGCTTTTCTCCGGGGTACTTTGCCCATAGGGTTCCAGGGAGCTTTGCCAATTAGGCTGTGATATCACCTCCTCGTTTTTTTTTTAAAACATCTCCGGATTTCATAGAAACAAATCTAAACTTTTTTATACCACATGTTGCACATCTACCAGTTAGTGCAGATCTGTTATTTTTAGTTGTAATCGTCGTCACATCATTTGTGCTAGTACGCGTTTTACACTTCACACAATATAGATCCATAATTTATGTATAGAGATATGAATATAATTGATTTTTCAGCGACTAAAACAAGAGAACCAGTTAAGCATCATGCAGCACTACCAAACTCTATTCGCGCAATTATAATCGGGCCATCTGGATCCGGCAAGACGCAATTGTTGCTCATTTTAATAGTGAGATGGATGAAGTGGAATAAGTTGTATTTAGTTGCTCCTAGCGTAGATGATCAACGATGCTATGACGTGTTAAAGGATTTTAACGAGAATGCATCAGAAATTAAGGGTGAGAACGCCATTGATTTTATAACTGATATTGACGAGGCGCCATCAGTGGATGACCTTGATGGGAGCATTAACAATTTAGTCGTATACGACGATGTGATGTTAGACAATCAAAAAAACCCAGCTAGAATATTTTCCCGAGGCAGGCACAAAAACACTGACGTGATATATGTCACTCAACGCTACACTCAGATTTCAAAAGTGATCAGAGATAACTGTAATATTCTTGCTGTGTTTAACGGCGTTGATACACATACGCTACGAAATATTTGGCAGACATGTTGTTCCGATATGAACTTCAATCAATTTAAAAATTTCTTTAGTAAAGCTCAGTCAACCCCGCATGGATTTATAACAATAAATTTACATGATCCTCGGACACGATATCGTATCGGACTTGATAAAATATTCGGTTAACCCATGACTAAACGATGAAAACGGTCTTGGAGTATGATTTGCGAAAATCTTATGTTTCAAGCAAGTAATCTATTTTTTTTTTTGGTTGAAAAAGAAGGATTCGAATTAATTCTCTCGAGATGTTTGTTAGATTTAGAGCAAATGATGTCTGGAGCAAATGTCCGATCCCCCCCCCCCTCTGCTGCTCAACTGCATTTCCCTTTTGCTTCAACACGATCATATATATATATATATATATATATATATATATATATATATATATATATATATATATATATATATATATATATATATGTGTGTGTGTGTGTGTGTGTGTGTGTGTGTGTGTGTGTGTGTGTGTGTGTATTGTTAAGTATATTTGATATAAGTCATTTATATTTTTTTGTCTGTTTGTTACATTAAAATTTGGCATTTTAAGTTTTAAGATTCGTTCATTGAAGGGGGGTGACCTTTACAGAATAAACACCAGGTGTTGACCTCATTTTCTGACTTTGATTCAGAGTGAAAACTAGCTTCTAAAATGACTGGTTGATTCCCAGGACATAAGAGCTTTATTTTAAAAATGATTGGTTGGTTCCAAGGATAGCATGGAGTAAACTATAAACATCTTTCTAATTTTAGCTGAGTCATATGGTATTTATGTGATTTCTTGAACGTAGGTTTGTTCTGATAGTTTCTAGAATATCACGTAACACCTTGTTTACGTAAAAAAACAGAGATATAAACCATGTCTTAGGAGCGAGATATTCAGTAGATGTTGGGTTTTTAGAATATTAAGTTGTGTCTTCTTTTTGAGTTTTTTTTAATTACCGTGTACTGGAAATTGTGTCAATTCGTTTGGAGCAAGAGGAATTATTTTATTTTTTATCTGGAAAAGAATATGTGCTAATAGATTTTCAATTGGATTATTATTATAAAACTAAAACTGACTTCATTACGTGACATCCTCGTCCATATTGGATTATATCGTCAATTTTCGAACCGGGAAGTATTAGGACATTTTATTAATAGAACTCTTGCAATTCCACTAGTGGATTAAATTCTGTATTCTTTTTGGATTAATTTTGGACTTGATTCTCTGAAACCGTAAGTTTATTTATTTTCTTTTATAAAAATATATGTACTTAATAAATTGTGTGTTAAAATTTACAAGCTTGTTATTTTCACTTTTTTCTATGTTGCTGCTTATTCGAGCCTAAGAACGTAGCATAGAAATTGGGGGGTTGTACGGGATTGAGATAAATTGGAATTTGGGTAGAATGTTTCTCAGAAAACTTTTGTTTTAAATTTGAATTCCCTAGTTTTTTAAAATTTTAAATCTTTAGTGAGGCTGACAGGCTTGTTTGAAAATGACATCTAAAGTATAAATATTTGTTTCTTATCTTACCAAGAGCAATTAGATACTTTTGAAAAAGATGAGTCGATTCAACTTGCCAGAAAATATGATCTTTCTGAAGTCAAGGCGTTTTTAACGAAACAAGATATCAAAAAAAGTTTGGTTCAATATTTGGTAGAAAAGGATGTTTTGGAACAAAGTGCTTTGATTTCGGTAAGTAAGTCTGCATCTGACATTAAACTAAAGGAATTAGAATTAAAATTTAAGATGGAATTAGAGTTGAAGAAGCTGGAATTTTAGGAAATGGAGAAAGAAAGATAATATGATAAAGAGGAGAAAAAAAGGCAAATTTAATTACAAAAAGAGCAGATGCGGATTGATAGAGAGAGAGAGAGAGAGAGAGAGAGAGAGAGAGAGAGAGAGAGAGAGAGAGAGAGAGAGAGAGAAGGAAGAAAGGGAATAGCAAATTAAAATGAAAGAAATAGAGCTGGCAAGTGAAAATCACCATCATACTTCAAATCCAAATTTAAATTTTGATTTAGCAAGGAATAATAGATTAGTGCCCCATTTCAGAGAAAAAGACGTCGACAAATACTTCATTCGTTTTGAAAAGGTTGCAGAAAATTTAAAGTGGCCAAGAGAGAATTGGACTCAGTTATTACAATGTGTACTTACTGGTAAGGCTAGTGAGATTTACACTTCACTGTCCGTTCAGCAAAGTGGTGCCTACGATGTAGTTAAAGAATGCATTCTCAGGGGTCATGAGTTAGTCCCTGAAGCTTATCGGCAAAAATTCAGAAATTACAGAAAAGAAGCTGGACAAACTCAGGTCGAATTTGCTAGAGAAAAAGAGCAGTTCTTTGATAGATGGTGCTTAGCCAAGAAAGTCGAACAAGATTATCAAAATCTTAAGCAAATTATATTAATTTAAGAGTTCCAAAACTGTGTCCATAGTGACGTTAAGTCTTATCTTGATGAGCATAAGATTGAAACCTTGGAAAATGCTGCTCGAGCTGCTGACGAATATTCTTTGACACATAAAGTTCCTTTTGTTAACAAGACTTCTACTCAACAGTCTTCTTGCAGAAAAGTATTTCCGCCTAATACAAGCCCTTCTAAAACTCAAACTAGCACAACTTTCAAAAATAAAACTTTAGAGAAGCTTGATTCTAGATCCTTGTCTCTTCCGACGTGTACCTATTGCAATAAAAAAGACACGTTATTTCTGATTCCTACAAATTGAAAAATAGGCATTAGAATCAATACAGACCTGTTCCAAATGCTCTTATTACTAAAAGGTCAAGGTCACAGTCATGTATTGAAAACAATACATTTGTTGGGTCTAATAAATCCCAGTCTGATTTTATTATGGAGAATTATGAACCATTAATATCGAAGGGTTTATATCACTCTTGGGTGATTCAGCCAATCCCACCCATATTAAAATTTTAAGGGACACAGGAGCTTCTCAGAGTCTTTAATTATCAGGTACTTTGTCTTTTTCTGAGAAGTCTTCTTCTAATGAAAGCGTTCTTATTCAGGGAGTAGAGCGCGGCTTTGTTAATGTTCTTCTCCATTGTGTAAATTTGTCATCAGACTTAGTGTCAGAACCTGTGACAGTCGGAACAGTCTCGGTTTTACCTGTAGAGGGCAATCATTTATTGCTAGGCAACGACTTAGCTGGAGACAAGGTTGTGGTTAATCCACTTGTAACTGACAAGCCTGATTTGGATCAGAAAGTTGATCCAAATGAAAAAGAATTTCCTGAATATTTCAAGATTGTGTAGTTACCAGAGCTATGGCAAAGAAAGCTCGTGCGAATGATGTTGATGAAGCCAGCAATCCTTTAGCGGACACGTGTATAGGTCAAGTTTTTGATGAGGTAGCTTTTACTCCTTGTTTGGATCAGTTAGAAGGTATTGATCATAGTGATCCTCTTTTAACAACTCATTATCTTTATTCTAATCAGGGTGATAAACGACAGTCATTTGTCGTCAAACAGGAAAAAGATCCTGAGATCTCCTGTTTGTTTCAAAGGGCCATGAGCGAGACTGAAGCCACTGAAGTTCCTGTCTGTTATTTCATAAAAAATGGAATTCTTATGAGAAAATGGAGACCTCCCGAGGTACCTGCTGGTGATGAGTGGTTGGTGAACTATCAAATAGTAGTTCCAAAACCTTAGAGACAGGAAATACTTAATCTGGCCCATGAAACTCCTTTGGCTGGTCATTTAGGGATAAATAAAATTGATCACAAGATCTTGACTCGCTTATATTGGTCAAAAATCAAACGTGATGTTAACAAATACTGTAGATTTTGTCATACTTGTCAAATGGTAGGTAAACCCAATCAGAAGATACCTAAAGCTCATCTACAACCTATTCCTGCCTTTGACGAACCATTTAGTAGAATTATAGTAGATTGTGTAGGTCCCTTACCCAAGACCAAGTCAGGTAACCAATACCTGTTGACCATTATGTGTGTTTCAGCAAGGTTTCCAGAGGCAATTCCGTTAAGGAATATAAAATCTATAACAATAGTAAAAGCTTTGATAACGTTTATTGCTCAGTATGGCCTTCCCAAATCTGTTCAGTCTGATCAAGGTTCAAACTTAATATCTGGAATTTTCCAATAAGTTATGTATGAATTGGGCATTCAGCAATTCAAGTTAAAAATGAAACTATGGTTTGAAAGAACTTCAAAGGAGAGAGCTTTTGAGTCTGATAATGGAGTTGTGTCACTCTTGTTCTTTCGTCATACTTTTCTTCAGATTAGATATTACGGCCCTTACAAAGTTAAGAAGAAATTAATTAGTTAAATTATAGTATTAGTGCTCCTGTGATCTAAATAAATTATCGGAGTACCAGTATATTGAAAGAGAAAGCCATGTTAAACATGTTCCTGTCCCACTCAGTGAAGGAATGTCATCAGATTCTACTGATATTGAAATGATGACTGATGTTGAAATGACGAATCTTTGTAGTTCAAACATTATGAAAAATCTAGACCAGAAACTTTCACGTTTACAAGTGCAGGAGGGAAATGAACTGAAACAGTTTTTATTTGAATATGAGCACTTATTTCCAGATATTCCTACAAGGACAAACAAAATTTTTCATGAGGTTGAAATTGAAAATTCCAAACCTGTTAAACAACATCCATATAGGATGAATCCACTCAAACAGGAATACTTAAAAAAAAGAAATTCAATATTTGCTGGAGAATTATTTTATCGAGCCCAGTAAAAGTGATTGGAGTTCATCATGCATACTTGTTTCAAAACCAGATAAAACATTCCGTGTGTGCACTGATTATAGGACGGTGAACAGTGTGACAAAAATAGATTCATTCCCATTACCAAGAATTGACGATTGTATTGATAAAATTGGGAATGCCAAGTATGTCACCAAACTTAACCTTCTGAAAGGATTTTGGCAGATTCCACTAACGGAAAGAGCAAAGGAAATCTCGGTATTTGTGACTCCAGATGGACTTTGTCAATATAAAGAAAGTACATTTCAACGTCTCATGAACATGATCACCTCTGATCTATACAATTGTGATGCCTATATAGATGACGTTATCATCTACAACGACACCTGGATAGAACATCTAGCACAATTCGAAAATTCTTTGACAGACTCATTGATGCATGTTTGACAGTTAAATTATCTAATAGTGAGTTCTGCTGTGCTAGTGTGACTTTTTTTGAACATTTTGTAAACATGGACAAGTAAGATAAATTTAATAGCAGATGCTTTTTCCTGTGTATAACAATATCTTACATATGCACTGTAATTTATACGACTTTTTTCAAACCTTAGATGTAAATTGGTTTGTGGTGAAAAGAAAGTTTTATCATATAAACTTTTCATTTTATTGTATGGGGGAAGGTGTTACGTATATTTGATATAAGTCATTTATATTTATTTTTATTGTCTGTTTGTTAGAATAAAATTTGGCATTTTAAGTTTTAAGATTCGTTCATTGAAGGGGGTGACCTTTACAGAATAAACACTAAATTGTGTATTCTTTTTGGATTAAGTTTTGGACTTGATTCTCTAAAACCGTAAGTTTATTTATTTTCTTTTATAAAAATATCTGTACTTAATAAATTGTTTGTTAAATTTTACAAGCTTGTTATTTTCACTTCTATGTTGCTGCTTATTCGAGCCTAAGTACGTAACATACATACATACATACATACATACATACATACATACATACATACATACATACATACATACATACATACATACATACATACATACATACATACATACATACATACATGCATGCATAAACGAGAAAACAAAGCAAATGATCGCCAAACCAAAGCCGCTAACTTACCGAGTTTCCATCCAAACGTCTCTCTTTGGGGGTTAGTCTTTTCGTTACTGATTATTTTTTAAAATATTTTCCTAAAAGAATCTGCGCGATGTCTACTCCGATGATTTCTTATTGAGGTCACGTCCTCCTTGCTGCTATTATTAAAGATTTTATCAAGACTGATTCTGTACCTTGATCTCAGGTCATGTAAATTTATTTGTATTAATCCATGCGGAGATGACTTAGCCTGACTAAATAAATTTCTCAACTTAATTATGTCATATCACCGCAACGCGTGAGCATCAACTCCATTAAACACAGCAAGAATAGTACAGTTGTCTCTGGTCACACTTTTGGTATTTGTGTTTACCACTGAGTAACATAAATCACATTAGTGATTTTATGTCTACCTTGGGAAAATATTCTAGCTGGATTTGATTGTTTGTCCAGTATCACGTCATCGTAAACAATTAAATTAAAAATAGATCCGTCAATATCATCAGTAGTAAATTCAATCACAAATATTATTGCGCTCATCCAACGACTTTGCGTTTTCATTAAAATCCTTAAGTATATTCGACTTTATATCAGACTTGATAATCAGGATCTACCAAAGCCTGGTGATTATCCGACAAATAAAACTGATAAAGCATGTCACGCTCATGATGTGTCTTATGAAAGTAGAAATCTGTAGCATAGACATATCGCAGATGTAACATTAATTCACGCGTTAAAGTCCTTAAAAACATAATCTTTCAAAGTATCATTACCAAATTAGTTAGTAAGATCTGCAATGAAAGGTAAACTATTCTTAGGGGCTGGTATTTAATATTATGGAATCCATTTATTATAGGCCAAGAGGATACTGGAGAGGCAGAGCGGCGATTAGTAGACTCGCCGAAGCAGCAGGTGGCAAACGTGCTACAGATTGGTTATCACGGCAGGCAAAATGTCAAATTTATCTACCACCGCCTGAAAGAATCGAATATGCGCATTTCAATGTCAGTGTTCCTAATGAAGTTCATCAGGCTGATTGTTTTTAACCACATGATACTATCAAACTTGGTAGACGCCATTATACTAACAAAAACGTTTCTAACTGTAGTTGATGTTTCAAGTAGGTACCAAAAAGCAGACCCGTTATTAACAAAGAGAGCAGCAGAAGTAGCTTCTGCGTTTGAACAAATTTATCAACGCGGCGGTCTACGATGGCTACAGCTACTTCAGGCTGATCCTGGCAAAGAATTTCAGGGTGTAGTATCATCGCTGATGAAGCAACATAATGTAAATATACGACGAGGACATGCTGTAATACACCATGATCAGGAAATAGTTGAGCGATTTAATCGAACTCTTGTTGAGAGGTTATTTAGATATCAGTATGCAAAGGAAATAATATTAAAAAAATATAAGATCTGGAGAATGGGTTGCAAGATTATCAAGTGTAATAAATGCTTTAAATAATGAAATTACTAGAACAACATACATGAAACATATTTTAACGAATTCACAAAAAATATATACCTGTACAACGACATGATTTTTCGAAACAACCAGTACTAGATAATGTTACTGTAAGGTAGTTATATAAACATAGTGAACATGAAGGGGATAAGTAAAAGAGCGACTGATCCTTTCTGGATTATCACACCACATACAATTTCTAGTGAAGTTACATCCACGGGTAGACCGACAAATTAGATTACACTGCTCTTCAAAGTGGATTTAAATTTACACGTGAACAATTACAAGTATTACCCAAGGATATACAATCAGTAAAATTTACAATAACCCACCGCACCTGAGTTATTTTACTGCGAGATAGACTAAGTTTGACCACTGGATACGATCATTAATAATCCAAACAACTGTATAATAAATAGTTAACCCCTGCGATGAGTGGATTGTCACTGCATATCCTAACGTCCATGGAAATTTGATAGAGCGCAGTGCATTTTCGACAGCACTGATATCAACTAAAACAATATCATTCAATACGACATTATGTGTCCCACCTTGACACTGTCAATGGTCCTGGTATATCAACTTCAATATTCGATTGTCTTGTATCACCTGGTAACTAACATAACGGTACTGATAATTCTGAAAACATTTTGTTATGTTTTTTTGAATAACTATCGCTGAAGTGTTTCACGAACTGTCTTCCTACTTGCCACAAATCGTTTATAGAAGTTTCTAAAATTATTTCGCGCATTATTTGGCACTGAATTTTATTGGGTTTGAGTCTGATTACTTTCTTAAACTCTCTTAATTTTGGACCAAGCGCTATATGATCATTTTTCTCTTCGGAATAATCTACAAATTTATTTAGCCAATCATGCGGAAACAATTTAACAAATGATGGTGGTGGACCGTGATCGCACACATTATCACAGCAGTATTTGTTTTAGCTATAACTAATCACAACTGTTTTTATACATCTGGCGACACTGTGCATATTTCATCCCAAATTACTGTTCCGGGTATATATTTCTCACCCAAATATTACGCTTTGATCTCATGGAAATATTGTTACTCCGTTAGATCACGCGTGGGCATAATGATCAATAATATTTATTGGGACTCCTTTCGAGTTCTATCTCGAATCGTATAAAATGTATCCCTCTCTTATAGTTGCTACTATTGTTGGAGATTTCAATATTTTTTTAATCTAACTTAGCTACATCATTAACTGTAGCTCCAGTATATTTGACTAATTCAGCCCACTCGTTTATCTTTTTACGTCTTCGATCAGTTAGTCAATTCCACGTATCGCGTTTGTAAAATGTTCGATTACTCACCCAGCGACAAATTTTGTTTGGTCAAACATTTCTTTAGAGCAGGATCATTAATATCAGGTTAATCATTTAAAGAATAAATCCCATAAACAACCTCGGTTACAGGGTATGCTCGCATATAATATGGTTCATCAATCAAAGTCAATATTCATGGTTTGGAATTTGTACTTAACACCGAGGATTTTTGGTCTTGAAAAACAGGGTCTTGTTTGTCGCGGATAATGCAAACAGTAGAATCTGTTTCCTATCGCATATTACATTTTATTCTGAAAATGTATATTTGATCTTTAAGATAATCAATAATTTTGTTTCGCTCTCTGATCGTTCATTGTAACGTTAATGACTTTGGCAATGATTTCATGGACACCTGCGGTAATGACAAAGTCATCGCGTATAATTTTGAGTGTGGACCATACGTGAGATGCCACATCATCACGAAAGTCATTTTTGCACTCCGAATGACATTAATCAGATTATTATTCTAAACCAGAACTCTTCTACGAAAGTCAGGAGTTATTCTGTCATGGTCAAATATTGAATCAACAAATCAAGCTTCCCAAGGCTTGATTTTTGATAACTCCTCCATATTATATTTCAAACAAATATTTAAATGAAAAATATTATATGTATGATGACTCAAATAACAATTCAGTGTGGGTGGTTGATGATAGGGTCTTCAACTCCTAGTAAAAAATCATGTGCAAATGAATTCTACGAACAGCATTTACAAAGTGTACTGCGATTGAGTCTTGGTCAGAAACACTGTTTAGGATGTGGTATGGGAGTTAGAGATAAAACACAATTGTGTATACAATGTGTTGGTAAAATATACAGAGAGCTGAAGCGAGATTATGATTAAAATAATAATGACAGTGAAAGAGTAATAAGAATCCCTGAAGATTACTTGTCGAGATTCTCAAGTAATAACTTAGACATATAATATTATTATAAATGAGCCAAGAATTTGTAAAGCATCCCACCATCAAGAATTATGAAGCATCTCGTGAAGGTGTAATGAGGCACTGTCAACTAAGCAAACCAGTCGGCACTCGATAATACTGGCTATCTCAGATTTAACGTTGGGGTAAAAGATATCTTTATCACCGTTTTATTTTCGACACTAATTTCGGAGTAATCAATGATGGTCTTGTGATCGATCACATTAATTGCAACAAACTTGATAATTCTCTGAAAAATTTACAAGCTGTTACATAGAGCGAAAACTGCAACAATATGGAAGTTGGAAACGATAACAAAATACATGCGAAGATGTCGGTTACATCCGTGAATATTGAGACTGGCTAAGAATTAATATTTCAATCAATGACCGCAGCCAGCAAATATTTTGATATCTGCATGCCTTCGGTTCAACGTGTAGCAGAAAATATAACCAAATCTGCTCTCTCTCTAAAAGATATAAACAACGAATAACTTTTAAATATTGCTGAAGGAAGATATCAGAATGATAGTGCAAAAGCGAGGTAATTACTCTCAGGCATCTCTCTCCAGGAATTCACAGTAGTTATCTTCTTTTGTTACTGTCAATGACATGAATAAAGAAAGTTATTTATGTTTGTAAGCAGAACACTATTGTATATAGTAGGCGTTGTATCGGCACTATTTCAACCTACTGAAATATTGTATCTTTTTTCAATCTACAGAAATATTATATACATTGTTCGACCTACAGAAATATTTACAATTATTTTAAAACACATATGAATAAAAGCTGGTCTAAAAATATAATTTTAAATAATTGCATGTCACAGGTTTTACAGTATTTACATTAGATTGATATACAATAAAAAAATAAAAAAATGGTATTTAGTCTAAATAACAAATAATAACCTAATTAATCGAAATAGTGGTTCAGAAGCATCTTTGCTGGTACCTATATAATAATTTCTTTATATTTATTTGTTGATTAGAACCTTAGCTCATTGCTAAGGCTGATGAATTTCGTAGTGAAGGTCGGCTATTCGAATCCCCATATCTGATATAATATCGACGGTTGCGTAATCACGGTTTTTCTTTATAATGTGGGGGCTCCAGCCTGAACGCGTTTCATGTTCACCTCTCCCATCACATTCAGACCACGTGGTGGGTGCGTTTTGGCACTCTCTCCAGGGTTCGATCTTAGGGATGATGTGCATGAAATTGAAATGCATATACAACCTTCTAAATATTTTAAATTTTCGTTTTGCTTGGAAAATTCTCTGCACTGTGGCGACCTTAAAAATAAACAGTAACATGATGACCTCTCAATTCAAGAGTGAGAGGAAGAATGGCCCATACAGCATTCAAGGAATATCGGGTCATAAGAACGACCTTATGTGATGGATCATTATAAAGGATGCCCCATACAACATTCCAAAAATGTTGCGTCATAAGAACGACCTTGTGTGACGAATCCTAGAGATAGATGACCCATACAGCATTCAAAGAATGTCTGTCCATAAGAAAGGTCTTGTGTGACGGTCCTTACCCATTGGAGATAACAGCTCATCATTGCTACTGTTTATTGTTTGTTAATTTAAAATATATGTATTATATAATGAATTATAAAAATATTTATAGTATTATTCTGTTAAAGTGAATGGTAGTAAAAAATCATGAAGATCGTCCGAATTGCACATTCTGATAGGGTAAATGGCAGAAAAATTCACGAACATCTTATTAGAAACAGACAAATATAATATATATTTTTTGGGGGGTTCAGCGCAAAATGTTCCAGTATTACTCACGAATTGCACATTCTGAACGGTAAAATGGTGGAATAATTCACAAAATTGTCCCAAAGCACATTCTGGGGGTGTTTACTTTTTAAATTCACAAAAAGCGTCACAAATACACATTCGGACAGTTTGTTTACTAGTAAAATTCACGAAAATTGTCAGAACTAGAAAACCGAAAAAAAACGACGGCAAACAAAACGGAACCATAGCTTCTAACTAACTGAAAGTTTCCCCTAATTAGTTAGTTAATTGCTTTTTGCTTATTTGTCATTTTATTTCATTATTATGCGCGTGATGTTTACCCGATTACGTCTTATTGAGGTCACGCCGTTTCTTTTGCTACGAATTTAAATCTTATCATATATCACTAATGGTTGGCGTATCGTTAACAACTAGATGGACACAAGAAAGACTAGCGGCAATTAAGTATTTTATACCAGTCTGTGATTCTGTCAGACAAACATTAAAAGAAAAATAAAGAATCTCTAGTTCATTTTGCAAAAGGTGCTGAACAATTATTCAAACCTGTCACAAAAGCAACTGAAACAGTTACAACTGCCATTAAAGACGATCTTCTTCCGGTGTCAAAACAAACTGCTGAGCAAACTGAAAAAATAGCAAATGGAACTAAACAAGCAAAAATTATTTACTAAATCTTCCAACTGATATCGCTGCAGCACAATTACAGCCGCAAGCACCCGCTGCTGACCCTACCGGAGAAGAAACAATTAAAGAGAAAGAAAAAATCAAAATCTTCTAGAAAAGAGAAAAAGAATTTTACAATGCGCCTGAAGCTATTAAATATTTAATGACGATTTTTTCAAGGCGGTATCATGGATATCTGCGAGCAACAGAGGGGGGAAACAGACCAACTTTGTAGGCGTCGACGAGGCTTCCTCCTCGTAAATGTTTTATAGAAAGGTCTATTTGGCAAACTGAAGCTTCCTAGTAAATATGTAATAAAAAGGTCTATTTGGCAAACTAAGACTTCCTCGTAAGGGTCCATTTGGCAAAGAAAGACGCCAGCGTCGTTGGAACTTCCCCCCCCCCCCTCTGCTGCTATGGGTTAACAATTCTTTACGATGAAAATCGCTACGATGAAAATCTTTAGGACTTTACAAACAGACTGATTTGTAAAATCTCACCTCGTAAATCAATTACGTTATTGGACTGGTCAGTGAGTCTGAAAAAAATTCTCGTTAATGAATTATTATGACATCGCATATAGACTGGATTGGTTAGATCCTCAATGATTAGAAACCCTGGAGGAGCGGCTGGTGCATATGAATATAAAATATATCCTTGTTGAGCTTGATTTGATCGCTCGAGATTTATGTGATAGCTTCCTTCGATAACATCATATACTAAATTCAATGCTATCACCGAGGATATATTCACATTTTAAGGAGCGATATGCCTGCCGTCTGGGTCATTATTATATGTGAGGTTTATAGTTTTTTTGTGATTGTGGCGATTTCTTCCATGCGTCATGGATTTTTTTGAAACCTTCATCGATGGCGTATCTAAAAGATTCTTTCAAAACTGAGACGCTATGTCTTGGAATTTTAAAATAAGGAGTATATTCTATGTGTATATTATACTTTGTTACAAACTCTGTTCTTGTTTTAGGATTACCGTCACCTAATACCTCTTGAATAATTCGCAAATTATATGTTTCCATGTCATCGATGATTTTATTACATGTTTCTACAACGCTGATAAATTCATCTCGGGGGAGAGTACCAGACTCAAGAGATACTAACAGCAACGCAAAATAATTTGTCATCGCTGTGAAATTTTTAACGATTTCATCTTGTCGAGTTTGATAATATCTATTAATGCGATAGTCTATTCCAGTGAAAAATTTCAACTTATTGTATTCATCATAACTTTATACTGGATTATCAGATTTTAATCTGTCGGTGACATAAGAAGAGTTTTATGATAAGCTGTCCGAGTTGGGATTTCAGGCCACCCCAGTATTGTTCTTATAGAACTCTGATAAATATCTACGACATAACTTGGTGCGTTTATCTCGATCGCAGATGATAGTGTCGGCTCGTGGACCGTTAAAGCGATTTTAGATTCTTTTCCAGTAATGGATTTTATTCTACGCGCTAATTCAGCATTGATTTGGTATGACCCTGATGGTAGCGAAACAACGTTCCAGTCTGGAGTTCCGTCTTCGCGATTTTTACTCGCAAACACCAAGGAATTATTCGGTTGTTGACCACCAAATGCTACCGACCTAATATTAGGCCAACTGTGATACACTCGTAACTGCTAACGCAATAACCTTTACCGGAATCGGAGTAGGGAAATTCGCACTGAATTCAGGATTGGTTGAGGTTATTGAGATCATGCTTGTTTTCACCGGATTTGTGTTCTCCACTACTCGTTGAAGTAGTTTTTCGGTGTTATCATTGTTATTATTATTGTCCTGCTCTAATTTCGACATCGCAGAATCATATAATTGAACGATCCCTGAAAACTCATTGTCTGATATAAATGTGTTATCGAGTGATGACGATATAAACGAGGATAATTGGGAGTATGCGGTTGACACAACATGAAATTTAACTACGTAATCCTGCAGTTTAAGCTGGCTGCATGATGATATTTTTTTGTTATAATCGAAATAATTCCCGCAATTGTTGTCGCCGCGGATATACAAATTTGAACAGCTATCGGAGCAATCATTGACACCGAGGATACTATTATACCAGCTTCGGTGATTACACCACTCACCGAGTACACGGTAACATCAAATGCGTTGATTCTTCGTCCGTATCTTTTTATTTTTGTTTGATACTCCTCAGTGAGGGTTTTGAGTTTAGTTTGAAATTCTCTGACCTGATCATAGAGGTAATGTTGTGACGTTGCCATTTTATTTTCAAATCGTTTACGATTTCAATTTAGTTGTTTACTTAAATCCGCTACGAATTCCACATACCATGTTACTGAAACCCTAGCCAAATTTTTAACAGTGGATGTTATCGTGAATTGTTCAGTTGTATTCTTGTCGATGATCGTTGATATCGTATTATTGACCCCAGACGAACTTGTTGACGAAATATTAAATTGAGTTGGCGTAACTAGTGTTAATCGATAAATACCTTTGACGGTCGCGGTGATGCTTAATATATTAGTGGATGGTGTCCACACAAATGATCCGTGTTGAATTGTGTATACTATAATGTTGGTTCTCTCATGAGGAATATTTGTTTTTTCAAGTATTTTTATCATCTTCAGCATATCATCATTGATGATATCGTTGGTCGTTTTCATATCAGTGTTGATAACTTCTATTTGCCGATTGATCGCGGTTATTTCATCTAGAGATTTTTTTTATATCCGCTAGTTTAATTGTGACCGTCGGTGGATTTCCCAAAAATTTCCTAACAACTCTATTTCGAAGTACATTAAAATCCTTTTCATGCTTCTCATACTTGTTTTCAAATTGATCAATTTTATAATCAAGCTCAATTAATCTATCCATGGATTTTTTAATTGATGGTAAATTCGGTGATATCACCGCTGGTTCGCCGAAGAAAGCCATCATTGATTTTAATTCGTCATTGACAGTCTTTATATTGTCCATAGAGGTTTTAATTAATGATAAATTTGGTGATGTTGTCGCTGGATCACCAAAAAAACTCAGTATGAATTTTAACTCATCGTTGAGAGTTTTTAATTTATCTGTAATCGTCGAAACGAATACGCCCGGTTTTAGTTTACCCTGATCGGAAAATAACGCAACGGTGTTCTCGGTTACGCCGCTTTGTTTAACTAAAATAACATCCTGGGAAACATTACTGGTTTTCAATTTACCCTGACGATCTTGAAATACAACTATTTCATTGGGATCAACACTTGCTAAGTTCAATGTCTCAGCTATTTCATCTTTGATTATATTTTAATATCACCGGTTGCAGTGCCATCAGGTTCGGGTTTCTTCAGCGCTGATAAAGATCTCCCTCAAATATCAATCATGTTATTCTATATAATCTCTCTCTAAAATCTCGTCGATTTCCAGCGACTGCTAGTATATTCATTTACGACCTGATGAGGTGGTTTTCCAAATGTTGAAATAGAGTCAAAGGACATTTAATACTTCGTTGCCGCATATTGGTGGGTCATTCATACCAACGAGGATTTTTTAAGCGGTTTATATAACGCTTAAATTCCTTCGGCGGTGCTAATCCATATGAATCGAAATAAACAATTGCACGTGGATCAATCGCGTATGCAACCCAATGGGTTCCAGGTCCGCTGCTGTTATCGAGATTAATAATACCGGTTTCGGCGCTGTTTGGTTGTGCCGGCAACTGATCTTTCATAAAGACACCTCTGAAGTTTTTAATCGGTAGATTTTTAGCAGCATCAAGTAAATCAAAATTGGACATAGGAATTAAAGATTCCACAACCAAAGGTTCTCGAGTTAGTAAACTGTTCCTGGGATTCTCAGACCCTTTCCGCTGTACCATAAATACGCGGTTCCTGGTAGTCTTAGACCCTTTCCTTTCTTTTTTTATATCCCTTCCCAGTTGCTTTCTTTAGTGCCATTCCTGCTGCGGTACCAACGGCTCCTAACGCCGCCGCTTTAGCCACCGCTGGGGCCTCTGTCGCAATCAACGCTGGAATTTCAGCTAACTACGGGAATATACCGCCTGATTTTTTATCATGTTTTTGATCGCAGCCAGAGAGTAACTTGAACACCTTTTTAATTTTTGAGCGCGTCATTGAAGTGTTTTACTTGACGAGTCTTCAGCAACAACTTATTTTGACCGCCAGTCATCTGATTGGGCTTCAGCGTTATTGCGGTTCCGCATTTTTTAGCTGATTCTGATTGTAATTTTTTAATTTGACCAGGAGTTAATGAAACACTAATATGATTATACAACATTATATAATAACAGATTGATCTAATTGCTACATCTTTTTGAAAATCATAGATTTTCCACTGGTGCATCAATTACTCTCATTCGCCCATAAACACCTTCGAATAGCATTGATTTATCGCTGAGAATGACAGCAACCGCTCTGTAGTTGAGAATAGCATCAGGACCAATAATACCGCGGTTTACATGAACTCTAAAGTGTATATCAACGACTGACTGTCTTGTTAAATCAAGATGTTCCAACGAAAAGTAGTAGATCGGATATAAATTCTTAAAATCCAACTGTGATATTTGTAAACCAGTATCAACATTTTGATCACGCGCCATAAATGACAACAACTTGTAATACACGTGGGCAATATGGTTTTCGCCGTAATTAAGTTGTATATTCTCGGATAGTTATTGCTGGCCGTTTATTCTCAGTGAGACGTCACTAATACCAAGTTGATCAAATATCATATGGCTGCGTAATTGTGAACCAACTCGCGCATTATCCTGTTACGCAATACATATATGACGTGGGGCTGAAACACCTTGTTTTGATGCCAGGTTTCACGTAAATAGCCCATTAATAGTTGACTGAACGACATCTGTTGTTGTTAGCCAACTTAATAGTGATTTTCCTCCTTGGTTCATAAATGATAGTAATCGTTCTTCTGCGGTGATTGAGTCAACACTGGCATCCACAGTTATAGTTTTGTTAAATTCACTTTACCGGCATCAGCATCAGGATGTGTTGGATTTGCTGAAATCCTCCAAATTGCGTCATCGTCAGTACCTTTTCGCACGAGTGCTACTGCGTGCGTCGCTCCAAACATTTCTCCAGAATCCAAATATATGATGCAGTGGAATAGCGCATGAGAATAATCTACGCGCCCCTCCCAGCATTTACATGCGTGTTTCAGCTCCTAAATTGAAATCAGGCTCATGGTTTATAATCATATCCTCGACTTCATCATTATTAGCAGGATTATTCGCTCGATTCTTTAGTTGTCTGAAAATAAATGGTTTTTTTCAAGCTTTATCTCTACCATCCTTTGTAAACATCATAGAAGGGTCTGCCAATCTTGTATAAACATCGGAGTATGTCGCTATTCCTATTATTGTTGTGGCCACATCAACATCACGATCTATCGACTCAATCTCTTTTCCATCGATGAGATATCTCGCACTCTCAAATAACGCCATGATCCCATTATTGACAAAACCAGCTTGGGTATTCTCTGGATATGGGGTATTAGCGTTAACATTTGTTACAAGTTCTCCTTCTACTTCGATAAATGCTTCACATGGTAGAAAGTATTTACTGGTATCATGAACTTAAAGTTCAATTCTTGTTCCACTATTCGTTTGTATTGCATGATAGGCATAGTATTGATTATCGCGTACAGAATCATCTTTACGCACTGGGGCGTCCATATCAAACGCTGGATCAGATGTCCGTTTGAACATTTTATTATATATTCACTCTGATTTATCAAAGTCTAAATCATGGTATTGATCGTTGACGACCACGTCGTGGTTTTTTAAGCCACTTCCCGCTATCATATTTGCGATGTTGCTTTGGTCGTTGGTCACCAGCGACGCTAATTTTTGATCTACTGCGTTATTTATTATTTTACTAACACTTGCAGGCATCGCCGCTGTCGATTGTAGTGGTCCTAGTGACTTCGTCACTGATGAGCTGGTGGTTTCCTTCGCCGCCGAACTAGTGATATTAGTTTATCCTTCGCGGCTGCAAACGCTTTTCCGGCAGCATCTCCAATAGCACTAATACCCTTATCACAAATAACATCAATAGCTTTCGTTGATAATTGTTTTGCTAGCGGTGCCACTTTTGGAGCCATTCTCGCAAATAACCCTGCAATTGTATGACCGAAACCATCACCATAGTACGCTCTATAAACTGGAAATCGTGAGTTTACTACATAGACGCTGGTTGGTTTATCATGGTTGTAGTGAATGATCATTCTTATTTAATTACTAGTAATTAAAATGATATTATAACATGGTACAATGGGGATTTATCGGTTATAACTCACATACTAAATACTATGCACAATCAGGTTTTTTTTGTATTAATGGGTGATAATATTAAAGAACTAGCATACAATGACAATTTTTTTAAAATTCGAAGAAACCTTCAAGAGGGAGCTTACACGTAAATTTTATTATATGTCCGGAGACAAAAAAGCGTTCACAGATAATTTATCAAGTTTATTAATCTATAGTGGATACTTTGAAAAGGATTAGTATAGAAGAAACATTTATAATTGGATTGATTATATAGATTATTATATATCTGACGTTTTTATAGCCGATTTGATAAATTATATGGTATTACGGTATAATAATGTCCTATTGAAGTTTTTGTACAATAAGGCTTGTCGACGATATCATGTCGTCGATGCTACGTTAATTGCTGTAATAACCGTCCACTAACTCGTCAATGATCTCTCGATATATATGAATATCCATGACGCCGCCTTGAAATGACCGCCTGCAGATATCAGCAACTTCATTAAGTATTTCCGGTTGGTTATTTCCGGCTCGTTTCCCTCCGATGAGAACCTCTAATCGTGCTATACCATCAAGAACATTACCAGGACAACTAACTAGACCACTACCTGAAAAAGCCTTTTGATATCCCTTTCTCTTTTTACCAATTGCACCTTGCTCACGAGATAACTCATCTAGTGATGTGTCCATTTCTTCTAAATTATCATCATCATCCAATTGAGAGTTTTCTTGTCTTTTTTGTCTTCGTGTTGGTGTTATTTGGAGTTTTCTTTCTTCTCTTTTATTATCATCAATTTCTCCTTTGAAGGTTTTATACTCCTTCCTCCTCCTATCTAACTCCCCCATTTTTATTTTATACAACTCATCAGCCCAATTATTGAGTGATATTGGCTCGTCTTTATACTCGTCTGTTAAAAAACTCCTTTCTTGAATCGTAGATGTTAATAACAAAATCGCTTAACGCGTATGTCTTTCGTTGTTGTATTCGTGTTATAACCTCCTCGGTAAATTTACCCAAGCAGCAGAAAGCCGAACAGACCAACTTTTTAGGCGTCAGCGAAGCTTCCTTCTCGTTAATATTTAATAGAACGGTCTATTTGACAAACCAAGGCTTCCTAGTAAATATATAATTGAAAGGTCTATTTGGTTCCTTGTAAGGTTCCATTTGGCAAAAAAAGACGCCATTGTCGTTGGAAATCACCCCATCTGCTGCTATGGGTTAAAAGAATTTTTACGAGATTTAGTAAACGATTTTAACCGAATATTTGATCAAGTACGACACGATATCGCGTCCGAGGATCTGATAAATTTATCGTCACAAATCCGTGTGGGACTGACTGAGCGCGACTAAAGAAATTTCTAAAGAGATGATGATCCATATCACCGCTGCACCAAGTTTGCCAAATATTTCTAAGAGTATGTTTACCAACTCCGTTGAATACAGCAAGAATATTGCAGTTATCTCTGATCACTTTTGGTATTTGTGTGTATCGTTTCGTGACATATATCACGTCAGTTTTTTATGTCTATCTCTGGAAAATATCCTAGCGGGATTCTTTTGATTGTCCAACATGATATCATCGTATACGACTAAATTGTTAATATCTCCATCAATATCATCAATGCTCGGTGCTTCATCGATATCGGTTATAAACTCAAAAATACCTTCGCCGGATTCTTCTACTGCTTTGTCGTTAAAATGTTTTAATACATTGTAACATCGTTGATCATCTAAACTTGGAGCTATCAAATACAACTTGTCCCATTTCATCCATCTCATTATTAAATTAAGTAACAATTGTGTCTTGCCACTTCCAGATGGTCCGATTATAATTATTCTAATTGAATTCGGTAACATCGCATGGTGTTTAATAGGTTCCTGTCGTCATGTAGCTGAATAATCAATTACATTCATGTTATTATATATAAATTATGGATCTATATTGTGTGAAGTGTAAAATAACGTACTGGCACAAATGACTTGACGACGATTACAACCAAAAATAACCGATCAGCACATTCTGGTAAGTGTTTACAATGCAGTATTAAGAAATTTAGAATTTTTTCTAGGAGATCTGCGGATAATTTTAAAAAAACGAGGAGGTGATATCGCAGCCAAGCTAACTAAACTCCCGGGAACACCATGAGCGAAGTATCCAGGAGAAAAACATCTTCCAGGGTATAGTTATTGTGGACCCGGAACCAGACTCGATATCAGACTCGATGATCAAAACCAACCCAAACCCGGTGAATATCCAATAAACGCCATTGATAAAGCGTGTCATGCTCATGATGTCGCTTATATAAGCAGCAATCTGCAACATAGACATATCGCAGATGTGAAATTGATTCACGCGTTGAATTCTATCACTGATAAATCCTTCAAAGAAAAATTGGCTTCATGGTTAGTAAAATTGGCAATGAAACGTAAATTGATGTTAGGTGCCGGTAATTCATAACAACATGGAATCAATTTATTCATCTCCAAAGGGATACTGGAGGGGTAAAGTGGCAATCGGTAAACTCGCTAACGCCGCGAAGGTGAAATATACCACTGCAGCGGATTGGTTATCTAAACAGGCGATATGGCAAATTTATCTACCACCGCCTAAACAAATTAACTACTCGCATTTTGATGTAACCGTTCCTAATGAAGTTCATCAAGCTGATATATTATTTCTGCCACATGATGGTGGTTACAAATACGCGTTAACTGCAGTTGATGTTGCGAGTCGATACAAACAAGCAGAACCGCTGAAGACAAAATAATCAACTGAAGTGGCTTCTGCATTTGAAAAGATTTATCAAATGGGTCCTCTGCGTTGGCCAAAGCTATTACAAGTCGATCCTGGCAAGGAATTTCAAGGTGCGGTTCTATCAACAATGAAGCATCATAATGTCACTATCAGACGAGGACATACTGCACTACATCGCGATCAGGCAATTGTTGAACGATTTAATTGGACACTTGCTGAGCTGTTATTTGGATATCAATATGCTAAGGAATTTATTCAGGATAAACGATCTCGTGAATGGGTCAAGAAATTACCAGCTGTAATTACCGCGCTAAATAATGAAATTACTCGAACAATCAACATGAAACCTAACAACGCCATTAAAAAGAAGTCTATACCCGTACAACCACAAAAAAGATTTTTCAAAACAACCAATTATCGGTAATGTCACTGTTAGGTGTTTATACGAACCAGGAGAGCTTGAAGGTGGTAAAAAAAGGGCTACTGATCCTATTTGGAGTGTCACCGCGCATAAAATATCTAGTATAACACTATCTACGGGTAGACCAGCAATCCATATATTGGATTTGACCGCTCCTCAGCGAGGATTTACTCGTGAACAACTTCAAGTGATACCCAAGGATACTCAATTACCGCCACGTGGTCTTAACTAGCACCTCTTCGTCTGTTGCATTCAAGACAAGTCAGCATTACATTATCCCTGGTATGACCTACGCTGCTATCTTTTCTGTCTACAGTAAATTGTCGAGTATCTTTATCCGACCAACACCAAAGCATTATACAATTGCAACTCGAGCAGTGATTATTCTGTTGTTGCTTCAGCGTAATTATTAACTTAGCATCAATATCAAATTCTCTATTATTTTTTTGTCTTGTTGTTTATAACCAGAAAGTTTTTTCTGATTATATCATTATCAACAATATCACTTATTGTTGTGTCGTTATAGTCTAGAACAACTCTTCGAAGTTGATTTATTCTTCGTACTCTGGATACTGCGAGATAAACTAAATTTGACCACTCGATGTGATTATCCACCATCCAAACAATTGTATCCGATATAGTTAATCCCTGTGAAGAATGTATCGTCGCTGCGTATCCTAGCGTCCATGGGGATTTATTAGCGCGTAATGCATCTTCGACGACGCTGATATCAACCAGCACAATATCATTTAACACTAAATTCTGCTTTTCACGCTGTCATGGAATATCAACTTCAATATTCTGTTTTCGTGTATCCGAAGGCCTATAACACAACGGTACTGGAAGTGTTGCAAACAACAAGGCGCTGTTGCAAGAAAAGAATATCCACCTGAAAAGATATTTACAAATGATGCGTTAATTGAAATTAAAAATATCCTTGACGATAATGAATTAGCTGAATTTGCCAAAACTAATTTTAAAACAAGAAAAAATTATATAAAACACAAATCTAGAGATTTTATAGGAGACATCGACACCTGGGCAACAAAACTATATTTGGCGAAACACGGCGGAACTAAAATCTCAAAAACAAAACACCCTAATTATAATAATTTTATAACTATGATAAAAAGTATCGTACAACCACCACCGAGTTATACAATAGACGACCCAAACCCGGATGAAATACAAATAATGGCAGAAGCTGATTCTGAAAAAGGTGCAACTGGTATCACTAAAAAAATTCATCCGGGAAGGGATTTTCTGGGACTGTAATTTCAGGTAATGGTCTAATTCAATGTCCTGGTAATGTTCTTGGTGATATATCACGATTAGAAGTTTTCATCGGAGGAAGACGAGATGGAAATAACTCACCGGAAATAATTAATGAAGCAGCTGATATCTGCATGCGGTTATTTCAGGGTGGCATCATTGATATCAAAATATATCGAGATTTCATCGACGAGTTTTGTTGAAAATCCTACGGATGGTTATCACAGTGACTGTCATCGCCTTAGATAAATATCATTTAAATAAGATGATCATACACTAAAACCATGATAAACCAACCAGCGTTTATGTAGTTAATTCACGATTTCCAATTTATAAAGCGTACTATAGTGATGGTCTCGGTGATACAATTGCAGGGTTATTTGCAAGAATGGCTCCAAAAAACAGTTATCGATGAAAGCCATTGATGTTATTCGTGATAAAGGTATTAGTGCTGTTGGAGATGCTGCCGGAAAAGCGTTTTCAGCCGCGAAGGATAAACTAACAGCGCTAGTTCGACGGCGAAGGAGACCTAGACCACTACCGTCTACAACAGTGATGCCTGTGCGGGTTAGTAAAATAATAAATAACGCAGTGGATCAGAAACTAGCGTCACTGATGACTCCGTCATTGGCAACTTCATTGGCCGCAAGTGACCAGGATAATATAACCGCAAATATGATAGCGGGAATCGGTTTTAAAAAAAAACCACGACGATGTCGACGACGATGATTTAGACCAACGGGTATATAATAAAATGTTCAAACGGTCACCTGATAAAGCGTTTGATATGGACGCCCCAGTGCTTAAGAATGATTCGGTACGTGATTATCAATTTTATTCTTATCAAGCAACACAATCTGATCTTCGATTAAGAATTGAACTTCAAGCTCATGATACCAGTAAATACTTTTTACCGTGTGAAGCGTTTATCGAAGTAGAAGGAGAACTTCTACAAGAAAATGATACAACATATGCAGATGACCAAAATATACGAGTTGGTTTTGTTAATAATGGTATCATGGCGCTATTTGAAAGTGCAGGATATATGATTGATGGAAGAGAAATTGAATCTATTGAGCGTGAGGTTGATATTGCCACAACAATAATAGAGTTAGCAAGATACTCCTACGATTATACAAGATCGGCAGGCCCATCTATGATGTTTTCTTAGGATATTACTGATCACGCTGAACACGTTCAGTATACTAAATTACAAACACCAGTGGCTACTGGAGTTGCTGATCAACCAGATGATACAGGTGAACACGAAGCAAGACCTGCTAACCCCTTTGATGTTTCCAAAAGCGTTAATCCGAATTACAACCTAGGATTTGCAACATTAAAGAGACCACGTCGACATTTTTCATGTGCAATTCCACTGCATCATATTTTCGGTTTCTGTAGAAATGTCCGAAAAGTTATCTATGGAGCAAAGCATACAGTAGTACTCGTGCGAAAGGGTACTGATAATGATGCAATCTGGCGCAGTGCTCTTGTTGCTGCCGGTAAAGTCGTTTTAACAAAACTGTCATTATTGATGCCAGTGTTGACTCCATCAATCACCACAGTGGAGAGATTACTATCATTTATGGACCAAGGAGGAAAGTCGTTGCTGAGTTGGCTATCAGTGACTACGGATACTTTAGATTCTAATATTGATGGTACACTTACATGGCATCTAGCATTCAGACAAGGTGTTTCACCTCCACGTCATATATTTATTGCGCTACAAGATAGAACGCGATTAGACAATCAACAACGAAGCCATATGATATTTGATCAGTTAGGCGTTAAAGAAGTCTCACTGAGAATAAACGGACAACAGGAACCATCTGAGGATATACTACTTGATTACAGCACTAACAATATCGCCCGCGTTTATCATTTTCTGTTGACATATATGACGCGCGATCAAAACGTTGATACTGGTCTACAAATATCACAATTGGATTTTAAAAATCTATATCCAATTTATTACTTTTCGTTGGAACATCTTGATTTAACAAGATCTGTCGTTGATATACACTTTAGAGCTCGTGTAAAGCATCCGACTAATGTGGCGGGTGATGTTGTTCTTATCCCAAATTATAAAGCAGTTGCTGTCATTCTCAAATCAATGCTACTCGAAGGTGATGGCGGAAGAATGAGAGTGATAGATGCGCCAGTGGAAAACATGTAACAATTAGATCAATCTGTTATTATATAATGAAGTACAGTTATCTTAGTGTTGCGTTAACCCCCGGTCAACTCAAGAAATTGCAATCGGAATCAGCTAAAAAATGCGGAACCACAATAACACTGAAACCAAATCAGATGACTGTTGGTGCGAATAAATTGTGGCTGACAACTATTCAAGTAAAACACTTCAATGATGATTTCAAAGATAAAAAGGTGTTCTGATCTCTCTCTCTCCTGCTGCTATCAAAAACATGATAAAATCAGGTGGTATATTCCCGTTGTTAGCTGCGATTCCGGCTTCGATTGCAGCAGCGGCCCCAGCGGTGGCTAAAGCGGCGGCGTTAGGAGCCGTTGGTACCGCGGCAGGAATGACACTAAAGAAAGCAACTGGACAAGGATATAAAAAAAGAAAGGAAAGAGTCTAAGACTATCAGGAACCCCGTATTGATGGTACAGCGGAAAAGGTCTGAGAATCCCAGGAACAGTTTACTAGTTGAGGAATCTTTGACTGAGGAACCTATGGTTCCCATGTCCAATTTTGATTTACTCGATGCTGCTAAAAAAAACTCGCTGTTAAAAAGTTCAGAGGTGTCTTTATCAAAGATCAGTTACCGGCACAACCAAACAGCGCCGAAACCGGTATCATTAATCTCGATAACAGCACAAGACCCGGAACCCATTGGGTTGCATACGCGATTGATCCACGTGCAATTGTTTATTTCGATTCATATGGATTAGCGCCACCGAAGGAATTTATGCGTTATATAAACCGCTTAAAAACTTTTCATGAAATGAAGACTTGGTATTCTAAACTACCAACACAACAAATGAATGATCCACCAATATGCGGCAACGAAAGAATAAATGTCCTTGACGCTATTTCAACATCTGGAAAACCACCACATGTTGTCATAAATGAATATACCAGCAGTCGCTGGTAACGACGAAGTCGTCAACGAAGAGATTTTAGAGAGAGATTATATATAATAACATGATTGATATTTAGGAGAGACAATTATCAACGCTGAAGAAACCCGGACATGATGGCGTTGCAACCGGTGATATAAAAAAAAATAATCAAAGATGAAATAGCTGAGACGTTGAACTTAGAAAGTGTTGATCCTAATGAAATAGTTGTAATTCAAGATCGTCAGGGTAAATTGAAAACGAATAATTTTTTCCTGGATGATATTTTAATTAAACAACGAGACGCAACCGAGAACACCGTTGCGTTATTTTCCGATCAGGGTAAACTCAAACCTGGTGTACTCGTTTCGACGATTACAGATAAATTAGAAACTTTCAACGATGAGTTAAAATTCATACAAAATTATTTTGGTGATCCAGCGACAACATCACCGAATTTATCATTAATAAAAATCGCTATGGACAATATTAAAACTGTCAATGACGAATTAAAATCAATTATGGCTTTTTTCGGCGAACCAGTGGTGATATCACCGAAGCTCACAGAGATAAAAAATTCTATGTTGGAACTAGCAACACTTCAATCTAAATTTGAAGATAACGGAAAACAGTTTTCAGTTTTTCGTAAAAATATTATAGATAAATTTATTGGAACCACGTTGAATAAAATTGACATAAAACTCCCTGATATTAAAAAATCCATCGATGAGACGAGAAACTTTATCGAGGAAATCAAAGATGATTTTCCGAGGATGATAACAATTATTGAAAAATCAAAAATACCTCATGCGAAAACCAACAACGTAGTATACACGATCCAACACGGATCATTTGCGTGGACTCCTAAAGAAAATATCCTAAGTATCACTGCATCTGTCAAAGGTATTTATCCATTAACACTAGTAACACCGACTCAATTTAATATATCATCGTACTCTCACCCGAGATGAATTTATCAACGTCATAGCTAAGTTCGTGCCATTTTTGACGTAAATTTTCAAAAAGAAGTCGGTCTGTTATGTTGAAATGATCGCTTGAACAACAGATGATTGAGAAAGAAACAAACAAAGAAGCAAAAACGAAACAATTATGCCAACAACACCAAAATCGGATGGGGCCCCGAGTAGCCGAGTGGTCTAAAGCGCTTTCCGTTACGGATCGATGTCCATCTCACCCCTGTCTTCGTGTGTTCGAGTCTAAGATTCGGCTAATGTAGTTATGTGGGAAAGCTTGCCAGTAGCTTCTCGTGTGTCGGTGGTTCTTTCTGGAGGTTTTCCTGGTTTCTTCCTCCAAAAATTATACTGGCCGCCATGTATAGCCTATCGTGTGCTGAAAAATGGTGTTAAACCCTACTACAACAACATCCAAAACCAAAGCCTCTAACTAACCGTGAGTATCTCTCTTCAAGAGTCTTTCTTTGGGTTAGTTAATTAGTTAGCGTTTTTATCGTCGTTTATATGACTTACAGACAATTCGGCCCAAAGACAATTCAGCCCAAGACAATTCGGCCCAACTTGGACTGAAAAAAAGACAATTCGGCCCAACTTTAAAGACAATTCAGCCCAACTATGCGATAGTTGCATAAAGATTTTTTTTCATACAGCAAGTAGATGCTATGTCATATATAAATATATATATATATATATATATATATATATATATATATATATATATATATATATATATGCAAAAAAACTGACAAGCAACAGTGCAAAACTGGAGTTCACTCTAGTCTGAGCGCTTTTGACTCTTAATGAGTCTTTATCAAAGGCAAATACAGAACATAGATAGGACAGACAAGTAAAACTACAAAAATCGTGTTTACAAAACTTTACATGCCTGTTTCTACAGGAATTCAAACTTTAAATGTATTATGTTACAGCTGGTTTCTTTCAACTTGTTGCGGATGCTGTCAAATGTCTGTATTGACTTAGAAATCGATGAGCCAAAGCGCTCAGGCTAGAGTGATACTAGTTTTGCACTGTTGCTTGTCAGTTTTTTGCATTTATCTTTATCAATCCCTGACACACGTTATCCCTTGCTGGATCCAGTGCATTTGAAATGACTGTTATATGCCATATGAATTGTATTCTTTATATATATATATATATATATATATATATATATATATATATGTGTGTGTGTGTGTGTGTGTGTGTGTGTGTGTGTGTGTATGTGTGTGTGTGAGGGAGAGAGAGAGAAATAGAGAGAGAGAGAGAGAGAGAGAGAGAGATGCCGATCATTTCGCCAGTTGATTTGCTGCAACATCAACCTCGTACCAGTTAATTTTATATTTTATTCAGTATCGTAAGTCATAGTTCCTCCTTTATTCCAAACCAATTAGAAATGAAAAAACTGATTACTAGTCTTAATTATGGTACACATTATCTTTGTTTTTTGTAAGCTGCTATTTTTTTAAAACAAATATACACACATGCAAAGATTGTACGTCTGAATGCGTCTGTGTGCGTGACTCTCTCTCTCTCTCTCTCTCTATATATATATATATATATATATTCATACGTCACATATTAGAATATGTTTCCCAAGTCTTGACTTAATAATACACACGACCTGAGTCTAAAGTTAACGTTCTCTTTGAGCACATTAATGCCTGGGGGACGAGGCTCGAATTCCTTCCCCTCATGAATACATTAGAAGCAGCAGCAGAGAGGGTGAATCAGACGACTTTTAGCCAAAAATCGATTTTAACCGTCTAAACAACAAATAGACCCTTCCTACGAATTTTCATGTTTTAACCACCAAAAAAAAAGTCTCCATTTGCCTAACAGAGACTTAGTGATTTTTTCTGAAACACGATCTTGCAGGAGGCTTTGAAATGAGTAAAAACTCACCTCTATGATTTCAACCGAAATTTCAACCGAATATTTTATCAAGTCCGACACGATATCGCGTCCGAGGGTCTTAGGATTTCACAAACAGACTAATTTGTAAAACCTCACTTTGTAAATCAATCAGATTATTGGACTGGTCAGTGAGTTTGAAATTAATTCTCGTTAATGAATTATTATGACACCGCATATAGACTAGATTAGCCGGAGACTCAATAATTAGAAATCCTGGAGGAGTTGTTGGTGCAAATGAATACAAAATATATCCCTGCTGAGCTTGATTTGATCGTTCTAGATTTATTTGATAGCTTCCTTCGATAACATCACATAACAAATTCAATGCAATCACCGATGAAATATTCACATTTTGAGGAGCGATATGCCTGCCGCCACCGTCTGGATCATTATTATGTGTCAGGATAGTTGTTTGTGGTTTTGTTGTTTTTTTTTCCACGCATCATGAATTATTTTAAAACCAATATCGATGGCATCATTGAGAAGTTTTTTTAGTTCTGGTTCGTTATATCCTGGTAGATCGAATTTGGTAATATCTTCTTCGCGTATATTATAATTCCTTGTAAATTCTATTTTCGTACTAAGATTTTTGTCAAGGAATACCTCTTGAATGATAGACACATTAAAATCATACATGTCACTGATGATTTCGTTACATATTTCTACGACGCTGATAAATTCATCTCGGGTGAGAGAGCCGAATTTAAGGGATATTAACAACAGTGAGAAATCATTATTCATTGCTGTGAAGTTTTCAGTGATTTTATCCTGTCGAGTTATGTAGTATTTATCCCCTCTATCCATCTTTTCAGTGAAAAAATTCAATTTGTCATAATCGCTATAACTCTTTATTGGATTGTCAGATTTTCTACTGTCGGTGATATAATCAGATTTGTGTGGTTCAGGTGGTAAATTAACGGGTTCTCGTTGAGGTGGGATTTCAGGCCATCCTAGTACGGTTCTAATAGAACTCTGATAGATATCTACGACATAATTTGGTGAGTTTATCTCAATGGCAGACGATAGCGTCTGCTCATGAACCGTTATAGCGATTTTTGATTCTGCTCCAGTAATCAATTTTATTCTACGCTGCAATTCAGCATTGATTTGTTCAATTTGGTATGATCCGGTTGGTATGGAAACAACGTTCCAGTCTGGGGTACCGTCTGGTTTATTCTTATTCGTAAATACCAGTGAATTATTGGGTTGTTGACCACCAAATGATTTTGATCTGATATTAGACCAACCGTTTTATACTCTTAATTTTGCTAGCGCGATTTCCTTCACTGGAACCGGGGAAGGGAAATTCACACTGAATTCAGGATTCGTTGAGGTTATTGATATCATGCTTGTTTGTACTGGGTTTGTGTTCTCCACTATTCGTTGAAATAATTCCTGCGGTGTTGTCATTGTTATTATACTGTTGTTGTCGCTCTAATTTGGACATCGCGGTATCATAAATACTGACCATCGCTGAGAACTCACTATCTGATATAATTGTATCATCGAGCGATGACGATATCAACGAGGATAATTGCGAGTATGCAGTTGATACAACATGAAATTTAATCACGTAGTCTTGCAGTTTACTCTGGCTGCATGATGATATTTTTTTTTGTTACTATCGAAATTATTCCCGCGATTGTTGTTGCCGCAGAAATGCAAATTGGAACAGCTATCGGGGACATCATTGTTACCAAGGATAGTATAATACCAGCTCCGGTGATTACACCACTCACAGCGTACACGGTAACATCAACTGCTGTGATTCTTCGTTGGAATTTTTTAATTTTCATTGCATACTCCTCAGTGAGGGTTTTGAGTCTATTTTGAAATTCTCTGACCTGATATTGCGATGATGAAATCATTTTTTTTCTAAATCAGTTTACGATTTCAATTGAAACCGTTATTTACTTAAATCCGCTACGAATTCCACATACCACGTTGTTGAAACCCTAACCAATTTTTTATCAGTAGATGTTATTGTGAACTTTTCAGTTGTATTCTTGTCGATGATCGTTGAAATTGTATTGTTGACCCCAGATGAACTCGACGATGAAATATTAAATTGAGTTGTTGTCACTAGTGTTAATCGATAAATACCTTTAACGGTTGCAGTGATATCTAATTTGTTGTTTGTAGGTGTCCACGCAAATGATCCGTGTTGGATCGTGTATACTACGTTGGTGGTTTTCTCATGCGGAATTTTTGTTTTATCAATGATTGTTATCATCCTCGAAAAATTATTTTTGATGGCTTTGATGAAGTTTTTCGTCTCATCGATGGATTTTTTAAAATCAGGAAGTTTTATTTCAATTTTATCTAACGGGGTTCCAATAAATTTATCCACGATGTTTCTACGAAAATTTGAAAACTGTTTTCCTTGTTCTTCAGTTTTAGATTGAAGTGTTGCTAGTTCCAACAGAGAATTTTTTAACTCATCGTTGAGAGTTTTTAATCTATCTGTAATCGTCGAAACGTGTACACCCGGTTTGAGTTTACCCTGATCGGAAAATAACGCGATAGTATCCTCGATTGCGTTTCTTTGTTTAACCAAAATATCATCCAACGACACATTACTGGTTTTCAATTTACCCTGACGATCTTGAAATACAACTATTTCATTAGGATCAACACTTGTTAAGTTCAACGTCTCAGCTATTTCATCTTCGATTATTTTTTTTATATCCTTGATAGAATCAAGGGTTGCAGTGCCATCGGGTTCGGGTTTCTTCAGCGCTGATAAAGATCTCCCCCAAATATCAATCATGATATTTTATACATCTCTCTTTAAAATCGTTTCGATTTCCAGCGATTACTAGTGTATTCATTTACGACAACATATGGTGTTTTTCCCCTTGGGTTACCCAAGGAGTTAGAAATAGCGTCAAGGACATTTAATACTTCGCTGCCGCATATTGGTGGGTCATTCATTTGTTGTGTTGGTAGCGTAGAATACCAAGTCTTCATTGGAAAAGTCTTTAAGCGATTTATATAACGCATAAACTCTTTTTTGCGGTGCTAATCCATATGAATCAAAAAAGACGATTGCACGTGGATCAAAAGCGTATGCAACTCAGTGAGTTCCAGATCTGGTGCTGTTATCTAAATTAATAATACCGGTTTCATGATCATTGGGTTGTGCCGGCAACTGGTCTTTCATAAAAACACCTCTGAAGTTTTTAATCGCAAGTTTTTTAGCGGCATCAATTAAACCAAAATTGGACATAGGAACCATCGGTTCCTCAATCGAAGATTTCTGAGTTAGTAAACCGGTTCTAGTCTTAGACCTGATCCGTGAACGGATCTCCCGCTGTACCATGAATACGGGGTTCCTGGTAGTATTAGACCCCTTCCCTTTTTTATATCCCTGTCCAATTGCCTTCTTTAGTGCCATTCCTGCTGCAGTACCAACTGCTCCTAACGCCGCTGCCTTAGCCACCGCTGGGGCTGCTGCTGCAATCAAGGCCGGAATTGCAGCCAACAACGGAATATACCGCCTGTTTTAATCATATTTTTATAGCAGCCGCAGAAATAGTAATCTGAACACCTTTTTTTTTGCTACAAGTGTATCATTGAAGTGTTTTACTTGACGAGTTGTCAGCGATAATTTATTCCCCCGCCAGTCATTTGATTAGGTTTTAGCGTGATAGTGGTTCCACATTTTTTAGCCGACTCTGATTGCAATTTCTTAACTTGACCAGGAGTTAACGCAACACTAATAACACTATATGACATTATAAATGATAGATTGATTCTAAATCGTAAATTGTAAAGCAATTTCATCGAGAAAATCGTTTACATATTTTCCACTGGTGCATCAATTATTCTCATTCTTCCACAAACACCTTCAAGTAGCATTGATTTATCACTGAGAATGACAGCAACCGCTCTGTAATTAGCAATACCACCAGGACGGGTTACACGGGCTCTAAAGTGTATATCGACGACAGATTGTCTTGTTAAATCAAGATGTTCCAATGAAAAGTAATAAATCGGATAGAGGCTTTTAAAATCAAGTTGCGATATTTGCAAACCAGTATCAACATTTTGATCACGTGCCATAAATGACAGCATATGCAATATGGTTGTGAGTGTAATCAAGTTGTATATCCTCAGATGGTTCCTGTTGGCCGTTTATTCTCAGCAAGACTTCTCTAACACCTAACTGATCAAATATCATATGACTTCGTTCTTGATTACCAACTCGCGCATTATTCTGTAACGCTACAAATATATGACGTGGACCTGAAACAAATTGTTTTGATGCCAGATGCCAAGTAAATATATCATCAACATTATCCTGTTTAATATCCGTAGTCACTGATAACCAACTCAACAGCGACTTTCCTCCTTGATCCATAAATGATAGTAGTCGCTGTTCTTCTGTGATTGATGGAGTTAACACTGGCATCCATAATGCTAGTTTTGATAAAATGACTTTACCATCAGCAACACCAGCATCACGCCAGATTGCATCATTATCAGTACCCTTTCTCACGAGTGCTATTGTATGCTTCGCTCCATAAATACCTTTTCGGACGTTTCTACAGAATCCAAATATATGATGCAGTGGAATCGCACATGAAAATTGTCGACGCTGTCCTTGTAATGTTGCTACGCGTGTTGCAAATCCTAGGTTGTAATTAGTAATATTATTTATGACATCAAAAGTACCAGCTGGTCTTGTATATCTGGCTGGTGCTGGATCAACTGCGGTATTTAGGTTTAGCTTTACTCTAGAATACTGGACGTTTTCAGGATGATCAGTAATATCCTTAGAAAACATCATAGATGAACCCGCTGATCTTGTATAATCATCAGAATATCTTGATAACCCTATTATTGTTGTGGCAACATCACCTTCACGGTCTATTGATTCAATTTCTTTTCCATCAATGATATATCTTGCACTTTCAAATAACGCCATGATCCCATTATTAACAAAACCAACTTTGATAGTTGGGTTATTGTCATATGGGGTATCAGCTGCAACATTTGTTACAAGTTCACCTTCGATTTCGATAAACGCTTCACAAGGCAAAAAGTATTTACTGGTGTCATGAACTTGAAGTTCAATTCGCGATCGGAGATCTGGTTGTGTTGCGTGATAAGAATAAAATTGAAAATCGCGTACAGAATCATCTTTACGCACTGGGGCATCCATATCAAATGCTGGATCAGGTGACCTTTTGAACATTTTATTATATATCCATTGATCTAAATTGTAAAATCGTAAAAGATTTCCAATCGTAGGATTTTCATCGTCGTGGTTTTTTAAAGCCACTTCCCGCTATCATGTTTGCTATCATGTTATCTTGGTCACTCGGAGTCACCAGCGACGCTAGTTTTTCATCTACTGTGTTATTTATAATTTTACTAGCACTTGCAGGCATCTCTGCTGTAGATGGTAACGGTTTCCTTCATCGTGATTTCACTAATGATGTAAATTTATTCTTCGCGGCTGAAAACGCTTTCCCGGCAAGATCTCCAACAGCACTAATACCCTTATCACGAATAACATCAATTGCTTTCATCGATAACTGTTTTGCTAGCGGCGCCACTTTTGGAGCCATTCTTGCAAATAACCTCGAACTTGTATCACCAAAACCATCACCATAGTACACGCTATAAACAGGAAATCGTGGATTAACTACATAGACGCTAGTTGGTTTATCATGATTGTAGTGTATGATCATTATTTGAAATTGTAAACAATTTTTCAATTGTAAAACAATTTTTCAATTATAAATCACTAGCGTGAAAATCCGTAGGATTTCAATTAATCACTATGATACCCATTTTCCACTAAATCGCTAATGAAACCACGATATGTTTTGATATCCATGATACCACCTTGAAATAACCGTCTACAGATTTTAGCAGAGTCATTAATTATTTCCGGTGAGTTATTTCCAGCTCGGAACCCTCCGATTAGAACATCTAATCGTGATATATCACTGATAACACTACCAGGACATACCCCATTTGGGGTCCCACTGGAATCTCTTAATCCCTTTCCGCTATAACCAGTTGCTTCATCCAGTTTTTCTGTATCCGTGGGTTGTAAATAGCTAAAATCATCATCTCGATCAGGTGGTAGTTGTTGTTGTTTTTTAGGTGAAAAAGATATTTTCTTTGCAAGTTGCTGTCGTTTTCCTAGCAATTTTTGCGGTTTTTGTTGTTGTTTAAACTCTTCATATTGATTATACACTGTACCCACCATCTATTCAATGTATGATGCACTTGTTTTGTCAATTTGACTTGTTTTAGTTTTGATTTTGTAGAATATATCAGCCCAGTGAGTTATATTTCTAACATATTTATGATGTTCTGGTTTCAACATTTTTTTTATGTTTTCATAAGTCGCAACAACAAGCGCAGGAATTTCTGGTGGATCGGTCTTATCAATTGCTGCTAACCCTTCCTCGTTAAATCTGGTGCGTAGGTCTTTTGATTCAGGTGTTTTAGATTCCATTTTTTGTACAGCTTGTTTTGTTCGTTCAGTTTCCGCTGCTATTTTTTCAAGTTCACCAATAAGAGATTTTCCCGTATCTCCCCGTATAGCACGCTCTACCCCGTACGTTGCTGTGGTTACTGGTTTAAACAATTCTTCAGATCCCACAGCAAAATCAGTCTGAAGACTCTGTCTAGCTTGCAGTTTATTCCTTACAGAGTCTCGAATTGGTATAAATCTCTTAATTGCATCTAGTCGTTCACGAGCCAATCGGGTCGTTAATGCTTCATTGACCATTATTAAAAATCGTAGATTTCAATTGCAAAACAATTTTTCAATTGTAAAACAATTTTTCCGAACCCGAAAACATTTTTCAGGTAATTGGTGATTTTTAACACCATCGTGGAAGTCTTATTTTCACATTTTAAGGGCGTTATCATTGATGGCGAAAGTGTCAAAATTGTATATAAAATATTTAATACTGACACTTTCGCCATTTTTTTTTGGCATGCCGGATGATTTGTAACACGGTCATGGAAGTGTTATTTCATCGTGAGACAGCTTCTACCATCGATGGCGAAGGTGTGGAAATTGTATATAAAATATATAATACTCACACATTCGCCACTTTTCCATTGAACTAATCGGATCCATCCATTAAAGTTCCATCGATTTTTTTATTGCTGTGAAATATTTTGTATTCACTGTGAAATATTTTTTATTCACTGTTTGTGAAATATTTTTTATTGCTGTGAAATGTAAAATATTTTTTATTCACTGTAAAAGATTTGTTATTGCTGTGTGTGAAATATTTTTATTCAGTGTAAAATATTTTTTATTCAGTGTGAAATATTTTTATTTTTTATTCAGTGTGAAATATTTTTTATTCACAGTGAAATTTTTTTTATTCAGAGTGAAATATTTTTTTTTCACTGTGAAATATTTTTTAATGCTGTGTGTGAAACATTTTTTATTGCTGTGTGTGAAATATTTTTTATTCACTGTGAAATATTTTTTATTGATGTGTGTGAAATATTTTTTATTCACTGTGAAATATTTTTATTTTTTATTCAGTGTGAAATATTTTTATTGCTGTGTGTGAAATATTTTGATTTTGATGATTTTTAACACCACCGTGGCAGTCTTATTTTAATGTTTTAACAGCTCTATCAGGTTTGGCGAAAGTGTGGAAATTGTATATAAAATATATAATACTCACACTTTCGCCATTCTATTTTGATCGTCCATCGATTTTTTATTCACTTTGAAATATTTTTTATTCAGTGTTTTCACTGATTTTGACTTTCCCTTGAGGGTCCATTTTGACAATTTCAATCAAAAAATGCTAAAAAATGAAAATCTCTTGAGATTTTACGGTCAAGTAGACAATTTCAATCAAAAAATGACAAAATCTCTTTGAGATTTTACGGTATGTTTTCTTGAATTAACGCTAGTATATTTCTAATCTTCGAATTAACCTCTTTTTTCAATTCATATTCGTTACCCAATTCTTTTCGTATTCCTTCCACGATAGTAAATAACTGGACAAACACACTTACGTCACTGGAAAATGCAAGAGAGTCCCGAATAGAATTCTGAATTCTTTTGATTAGCGCATACTTCTTTGGTAGCATATATTTGTTATTGTTAACACCATATTCTATATCCTGAAAATCTGACACAATTTGATCAGGATTTAACCCATCTGATAGTTTAATATCATGACTTTTCAATTTTGCAAATTCAACTATAATGCTATTCATTTTTTCAGAATTCATATTCTATAACAATTCTATATTTCTAAATGAAAAATATGACGCATCATACATAACTAAATTAAATTTTCTGTCCGCGATTTTTTGAAGAGGCCGATCGATAAATCCCTTCTGCAACATATCGTACAGAAGATCGACAAATATTGAAATATTTTCCGGCTTCATTCATTGATTGAAATATTTTTTCTTCGTTAGTTGCCGTATTAAAATATTTTACTGGTCTCGCTTTTTTGAGTATTTTCCAGTCTTTCCTCGTTTGGTATTCTCACTCTGTGTAACAGCTTGCAGATTTGATAAAGATTTCTTCTTTGAATTAGAATCCATATGATCGATAACAGAACCATCTTTGATCAATCAATTGTGACATTCATACACGAAACGATGATTGAGATAAATTTTCCGTCCAGCGCGAAACCTCAATTACCCCATACCATTATCCCGCTCAACTGGTTTCTTCAATCTACAGTGTATGTTAACACCATCACTGGATGCTTCATAATTTGTAATCACAGGGTGTGGTCTGAATTCTTGGTTCATTTGTATACATAATACTATTTGTCTAATTCACTGTTTGGTCTAATAATAAATCTTTCGATGTAGTCTTGAGGAGTTATTATGATTTTATCATTGACTGTGACAGTGTCAGGCTCAGGGACTTTGTCAGGGGCACAGTCAGGGTCAGAATTTTTGATTGAAAATCCATAGCATTTCCATTTTTGATTCTTTTGTCATAATAACGCTTCAATTCCTTGTATCGCTTACCACCACAACCAATACACAACTGTGATTTTCCCCTGACCCCAACCCCACATCGAATACAAGGTAACGGACCAATTCTTCCGCGTCGAAAACTCTGCATATGATACCCACAGAATTCATTTCTACATGATTTGTTACAAGGGGTCACTGATCCATTCATGAGCCATTTGCAATGATTCATTATACATAAATCTTTCATTTAAATGCTTGTTTTAATTATAGTATGAAGGAGTTTGAGAGATTATCGAAAATTACGCCTTGGAAAAATGTTAAATTTAATCTTGATAGAGTTTCTGATACACCAAAGAATAAAATTCTTGATAGAACCATGATTAGTAAAATCAGAGATTGTTTTAATGAATTCAAGCGTGATGGAGCATCTCATTATTGGTCAACATTTCGAATTGTACCCAATATCGATGCTACCATGAATGATGAAAAAGCAGCAGTGATAATCTCACATCTTACGCGAAAAAGATATTTTTTTAGATTGAAATTCATTATCCGTGACGACACTGGAGATCGAATCATTAGGGATAAATACGAGCCAATTCTCACGGATAAGAAAACTGTCACTGTGAGTCAAGATTCCAAAACAGGAATTTTGACTGGAATTGACAAACCATACTATGAGAGATCTTATCTTGTAACAGCAGTTGTTTACGGGCTATATTCGTTAAATGACAAACCTGATATTGCAAAACTTGCACCCATGAAATATTCGTCATCGGATTCGTCAAGGCTCAATTGTGTAGCAACACGAATAATATAACACTTCACAAATGCATCCCGGGGAAATAAAATGACTGATCTAAGACGCAAAAAAATAAATGAATGGGATATAACGGTGAAACAGCATGGGGCAACAATTCAGGATATAGCTAATTTAGAAAAATCATTAAGATTTCCAATATCAGTAACGACAATAACCGGAGAAGTATTATACGAATCGAAATATAAATCACAAGGAACGCCAATACAGATTATTGATCATAACGAACAAGCGTGGTCATCTGCAGTAACAATATTCCCAGGGGATAGAACTGTAAAATATATACCCGAACCTGGAGAGTGTTTTTCCGAGCAGAAATTATTTGATGCTATTTACAATTTGAGTAAAAACGATCCTGTATCGATGTGGTTATTTCACAGTGCTGCAGACGATGAATGTGGATTCGATCAGTTTGTATGACCCAACGGAGAATTGTACCGTACTGAAGAGCTGCATAATCAAATGAAAAAACTAGCTAGTGAGTTTTCTCCAGAGGATATTGAAGATCAATTACTAACAAATTGTTTTACACTTCCCTCGGTTGCAGCACATTTCGCTAGGAAGAAAAACGCGTGGAAACCAACGACAAGTGAGTTTCTATCAGATGTTAGATTGAGCTGTCTTGAATACAGCCACGGTGGGTTATGGAATACAAAATATGACACTGAAACCGTTATTTCCGTTGATATGATTGCGTGTTATCCAGGAAGTTTTCTCGGGTATGGAGAGTGTTCTGAGTACTTTAAACGATTTGGACACCCCACACACGAAATGGCTCGTGTTGCTATTAATGAACCACTGCCTGATTTTGATTTAACCGGATTCGCTCGTGTAGTATCATTTGAATTGGCTACAGGACTTCATCCGTGTAGTTATATTTGGATTGGTAAACACATGTCTGAAAAACACTGGATGCCAATTATGCTATTGAGATATATGATTGATTGTGAAATGTTACAATCGTTAATTGTCAGTGAAGCGATTATATCCTATCGAGCACAGAAATCAGTCTGGTTACCACAAACTGATCTAGAAAAATAATTAGCGAACAGCGAAAACAATTTCCTGATTTTAATGAACAACAAATCATGGATTGGTTCAAACAGTTATTTGAAATCAGAAACAACGAAGCAAAAGATCTTGGATGGAGAATAATCGGTAAATTTACTCAGGGTGGCAAATATGACAATACAAGATATTCTTCACGATTGATTATAGACAATGCTGAATACGATTTTGTAATCGCGGATCTAACGAATAAAGGCCTATATGTCAATCGTAAAGACGCATTTCTGTCCGATGGAACCATATTGGGTACAATTGTTACCTACAACGATGGGTACAATCCGCAGTATACACATTTGAGAGCTTCTATGCTCGGTTATGCTTCTATCAATTTATTTTCAATGATAAATAAATTTCCTAACACCGCAGTTAGAGTCGCCACTGACTCATTTTACATAAACAGCGATGTGGCTGAATTCATAAGCGGTAGCAACGAAAATTGGGGTCATGGAGAATTAAGCGGGAAATGCTTCATGATTATATTCAATCAGCAGATGTTACGATTGAAAATAATTATCGGAATCTCTTTGAGATTCAATCAGAATTTTCTAATGCACCACCGTGTTCTGATCCAATCTGTAGATATAAAACAGTTTATTTAAACGGCTGAGGCGGGTAAGGAAAAACAACTCGTGCAATTGAATTATTCCGTGGGAAAAATCCAAACATGATTGTGCTAACACCAACTCACTGACTTGCAAGAGAGATGATACAGCGAGGGGTAAATGCCTGTACTTACCACAGTTTCTTTCAGTGGAAAGGAGATAAGTGGACTCCTGAGCGTATGGGCGAGAAATTTATTCCTGAAATCATCATTTGGGATGAAATGGACACAGTGTCATTAGATGTATTACAAACATTTCTCGAGTGGTTGTTATTGAAAAATACAAAAGTCGTCATGTGCGGTAATCACGGCCAACCACCACCATTTGTCGGTGCATCCCCACATGAATGGCTAAAGGGTTTTGTAGACTGTTATGAAGAAATTAGTACTGATTATAGATCACTTGATAATGAATTAAAAGAATTTAAGAAACTAATCAGATTACAACCGGATAGAATCCAATGTGAAATAGCGCGTGAAATAATTTTAGAAACTCCAATGAATGATTTCTGGGAAGCGTGGAGACCAAATGATTTGATAATTGCAAGTAGAAAAATAGTCAGAGACACACTTCAGATGACGTTATTTGAAACGCATAAAGAAAAATTTACAATACTTCCAGTACCGTTATGTTATAGGCCTTCGGATACACGAAAACAGAACATTGAAGTTGATATTCCAGGACAAAGTGAAAAACAAATTCTCGTATTAAATGATATTGTGCTGGTTGATATCAGCGTCGTCGAAGATGCATTGCGTGCTAATAAATCCCCATGGACGCTAGGATACGCAGCAATAATACATTCTTCACAAGGATTGACTATATCGGATACAATTGTTTGGATAGTAGATAATCACATCGAATGGTCAAATTTAGTCTATCTTGCAGTATCCAGAGTACGAAGAATAAATCAGCTTCGAAGAATTGTTTTAGATGCTAGTTACGACCCCGCGGTGGTAATTGAGTATCCTCGGGTATCACTTGTAATTGTTGTCGAGTAAATCCTCGTTGAGGGGCAGTTGAATCCAGTCTATAGATTGCTGGTCTAGAAACGCTAGATCGTGTTATACTAGATATCTTGTGTGCAGTAACACTCCAAATAGGATCAGTAGCCCTTTTTCTGCCACCTTCAAGCTCTCCTGGTTCGTATAAATACCTAACAGTGATAGTACTACCAAGAATTGGTTGGGAAATGCTAGAATCCTCTTGTGAGAGTTTTAGTATAGACTTCTTTTTAATCGCGTTGATAGGCTTCTAATTAATTGTTCTAGTAATCTCGTTTTTTAACGCTGCAACTACCCCAGGTAACCTTCTGACCCATTCATGGGATCGCTTTTCATGGATGAATTCTTTCGCGTATTGATATCCAAATAACCGTTCAGCAAGTGTACGATTAAACCGTTCTACAATTGCCTGATCACGATGTAGCGCAGTATGCCCCCGTCTGATGGTGACATTATGATTTTTCATTATTGATAACACTGCACCCTGAAATTCCTTGCCAGGATCAACTTGCAATAGATTTGGCCAGTGCAGAGGACCCTTTCGATAAATCTTTTCAAATGCAGAAGCCGCTTCAGGTGATCATTTTGTTTTTTACGGTTCTGCTTCTTTGTATCGACTTGCAACATCAATTATGGTTAGCGCGTATTTGTAGCCACCATCATGTGGCAGAAATAGTATATCAGCTTGATGAACTTCATTATGAACGGTCACATCAAAAATCAAAAATGCGAGTAGTGAATTTGTTTAGGCGGTGGTAGATAAATTTGCCATATAACCTGTTTGGATAACTAATTAGCCGCAGTGGGTTTTTTTCTCACTTTTGCAGCGCTAGCGAGTTTATTGATTGCTGCCTTGCCTCTGCAGTATCCACTCAGAGAATAATAAATAGATTCCAAGTTGTTATTAATTACCAGCACCTAACATCAATTTACTTTTCATAGCCGATTTTATAAAAAATGAAGCGGATTTTTCTTTGAAAGATTTATCAGGAATAGCATTTAACGCATGAATTAATTTCACATCTGCTAGATGTCTATGCTGCAAATTGCTGTTCTTATAAGCAACATATCATGGACGTGACACGCCTTATCAACGGCGTTTATTGGTTCTTCACCGGGTTTGGGTTGGTTATGATTATTGAGTCTGATATCAAGTCTTGTTCCCGGTCCACAATAACTATACCCTGGAAGGTGTTTTTCTCCTGGATACTTTGCCCATGGGGTTCCAGGGAGTTTAGTTAGCTTGGCTGCGATATCACCTCCTCGTTTTTTTTTAAAGGTTCCTTGGGTTTACCAAGGGAAACAAATCTAAATTTCTTTGTACTACATTGTACGCATTTACCAGAAAGCGCTGATCGGTTATTTTTAGTTGTAATCGTCGTCAAGTAATCTGTGCCAGTACATTTTTTAGACTTCACACAATATAGATCCATAATTTATGTATAACAGCATGAATGTAATTGATTATTCAGCTACCCGACGACGGGAATCTATTAAACACCATGAAATGTTGCCGAATTCAATTAGAATGATTATAATCGGACCATCTGGAAGCGGCAAGGCACAACTGCTACTTAATTTGATAACGAGATGGATGAAATGGAACAAATTGTATTTAATAGCCCGGAGTGTAGACGATCAGCGATGCTATGAAGTGCTAAAGGATTTTAACGAGAAAGCAAAAGAATTTCAAATCGATGATGATTTTATTGAATTTATTACTGATATCAACTATGCACCGAGCATTGATTCCATCGACGGAAGTATTAACAATTTAGTTTTATATGACGATGTGATGTTAGATAATCAAAAAAATCCTGCTAGGATATTTTCCAGAGGCAGGCATAAAAGCACTGATGTGATATATGTCACTCAACGATACACACAAATACCAAAATTGATTCGCGATAATTGCAATCTGCTGTGTGTGTTTAACGGAGTTGATACTCATACACTACGAAATATTCATCAGACCTGGTGCAGCGGTGATATTGATAATAATCAATTTAGAAATTTCTTTAGTCACGCTCAGTCAATACCACACGGATTTGTGACGATAAATTTAGCAGACCCTCGGACGCGATATCGTGTCGGACTTGATAAAATATTCAGTTGAAATCATAGAGGTGAGTTTTTACTCATTTCGAAGCCTCCTGCAAGATCGTGTTTCAGACAAAAACAATAAGTCTCTGTTTGGCAAATGGAAACATTATTTTTTTTTTTAAAACATGAAAATTCGTAGGAAGGGTCTATTTGTTTTTTTGACGGTTAAAATCGATTTTTGGCTAAAAGTTGTCTGATTCACCCTCTCTGCTGCTGAAGCTTGCCGTGAATATTGCACACGTCGTTATTCAAAATAGTCAGTCATTGAATTCACCTGTTCTCATGACAAAATGTGGATACATTTAGTTGTTTGTCCTCATCTCGGGGAAGCTGTTCAACCCAGACTATCCCGTGTATGTGACATCATTATTGACTATCACGAAGATCACAGATACGGAGGTTTGGAAACGAAGGATTGATGTGGAGAGACCAGGCTGTCTGAATTGAGTCTTGATATAACTACAATGATATTATTCTGCTCGTAATCAAGCTCGATCCTGCAGTACTATGTTTACAGGAAACGTTCCTGAAAGAGACGGATAGCTTTACATTTAAAAACTTTTCCCTGTTTAACACAGTCGTTCAAAACGCTGACAGACATAGCCTCAGGAGGAGTTTATGTTGTTGTGAAGATTATATTTCCTCACAGAGCCATTCCTTTAAATACCGATTTACATACCATTGCTGTAAGCGTCATTCCACGTCAAGTGATTACCTTTTAGCCTACCACCAAACACCAACCTAGTACCAAACGTATTTGACACTCTTGTTAAAACAACTTCCCACGCCCTTTGGTTTACTCGAGGATTTTAATGCCCATAACATTCTATTCGGACCAAACCACATAAACGAAAGAGGCTACAAAGTAGAAGATTTCATTTCTAAACACAATCTGTGTCTTTATAACACTAAATCACCGACATATTTACACCCAGGAACGGATATAAACACTTGTATAGATTTGACAATTTGCTCTCCTTCGCTGCTTTGGACTAGGAATGGAAGGTCGCTGATGACCTTCAGAACAGTGATCACTTTCTAATCTCCATTGAAAATATGAACTCTAACATTGATGACGCAATTCTACAATTGAATACAAAGAAGGCCGAAAGGGCTACGTTTGAAACTCTGTAAAACTAGACTAAATAAGGATACCGTATAAAACGCTGTTTCTCCTATACAGCATTTTACCTCCAATCTATTCGAGATTGATGAAGAATCTATTCAAAAGTCCTCAACGAACAGCAAAATATCCCCAAAATATATTGGGTAACCTAGGAATGTAAAGAAACTAGTATACAACGCCGAGAAGCATTAAAACTTTTCAACCATCGTCCAACGCCCAAACCGTTAAGCAAATACCGTATTATCCGGGCAAAAGCTCGCCGCACAATTAGCGAAAGTAAACGTGCATAATGGAACAAATATATTTCTTGTTTAAACTCTCGTTCCTCGATGAAAACAGTTTGGGACTCTGTTCGAAAAATAAATGGAAGGAGCAAAAACAATTATCTCTTATACTTGAAAACAAACAATAACAATTTTAGTTCAAAACGTAACATAGCAAATATTCTTGTAGACAGTTTCTCATAACACTCCTCATCATATAATTAATCAAAAGATTAGAAATTCAAAAGAAAAGTCACATTTAAAATTCACATCCAACAACTATGAAAGCTTTAACCAGCTGTTTTCACTATTGGAACTTAGGGAGACTTTAGAAAAGGCCTGATGAAGCATATTACCAGTTCTTCAAGCACCTACCAGATTCATCACTAACATCTCTTCTGAAAATCTTTAATGATTTGTGGATTGTTGGTAATGTACCTAAGATTTGGAAAGAAGCAACAGAAATACCAATTTCTAAACCAGGTAAGATACCGAAGACCTTAACAGCTATAGACCAATTACACTGACACGCTGTGTGTGCAAAACAATGGAACTTATTACTTCTCGCCGTGTATGGTACATGGAAACTAACAATTTAATATCTCCTTTCCAAAGTGGCTTCCGTTCTGGTCGTAGTACCAACGATCATCTGGTTAGACTGGAAACATTCATTTGCGATGCATGTATCAAAAAGGAACATTTAGTAGCAGTTTTTTTTTATTTAGAAAGGGCCTATGACACAACATGGAAGTCTGGGATACCAACTGACCTGCACAATCTGGGTCTAAACGGCCGTCTGCCTTCTTTCAAATCAAATTTTCTCTCCGACAGAGAATTCAAAGTGCGAGTGGACTCTACCCTCTCAGATATGCACGAGTAAACGATATGTGTGCTCCAGGGCGGTATTCTATCTGTGACGCTTTTTAATATCAAAATCAGTAGCATCAACAAGTGTTTGGCTCCCGGTGTGGATTGCTTACTATATGATGATTTTCTAATATGTTATAGATCAAAGCACATGCATACAATTGAAAGACAACTATAACAAAATATCAGCAAGATCCAAAATTGTTCCAGTACTAACGATTTCAAATGTTCTAAGTCGAAGACAGTATGCATGCATTTATGTCAGTTGCAAAGACATCATGATGACCCTAAACTCTCGCTGGACAGAACACATATTCCACTATTTCAGGAAACAAAAGTTTTTGGTATTGTATTCGACAGAAAACTAACTTTTATTCCACAAATAAAGACTCTGGTAGTAGTTTCTCACACTGACTGGGGTGAAGATAAATAATAAAGTCATCCTCAATTTGTATAGAACATTTATCGGCTCCAAACTAGACTATGGTTGCATTGTTTATAGTTCAGCTATGAAATCATATTTGAAAATGCTTGACGCAATTCTTCATCAGGGAATAAAACTCCCTCCGGAAGCATTTAAGACATCTCCATGTAAAACATTCTCATGGAAGCGAATTAGCCACCTTTATCCCTAAGTAGAAAAATTCTTTCTGCCCTTTCAACCATGCATTTTTGGCTATTTTTAACCCAAATACAACACTTTATATGAAAACAAAATAAATGCCTTCCTTTCATTTTGCATCAGAATATCATCTAGCCTTGACAGTAACAAAATTGATCTCTTTACAGTTCAGAAAACGTTTGTCTCGGAACACTACCTTGTCACCTTAAACAACCCAAAGTGATTTTTACGTTACACGATTGGAACAAATTTGAGACAAACCCTCCCATCTTCCAGAACTCTTATCATGAACTCCTCACCCTATTTAGAAACAACACTACAATTTATACTGAGGAATCAGAGGATGAGGAAAGGGTTGCTGCAGCCTTCCGTAGTGGCAAACATAACAAAATTTCATTTGCCAAACAATGCGTCCATTTTTTTGCAACCGAAATCAGAGTAATAGACCTTGCTCTGAAATTTATCGAAAAGAATCATATTTTAAACAGCATTATCTTCTGTGACTCACTATCAGTGCTTCAGTCACCACACAATATAAAACTGGATAATCAAATATTAATCAATCTCCTTACCAAAACTACTGAGCATAGTAACTCATACATAATAATATACTATTGATTACCTAGCCATATTGGTCTTAAAGGTAATGACGAAGCACATCGCGCTGATAAAATGGTTTTATCCCAGGAACCGTCTGATTTTAAAATACCTTTTACTGATTTTAAACCTCGTATAATAGAGTACCTTTGCCAGAAGTTGTAGTCATCGTGGAATGATGCAGTGAATAATAAACATCACGCCATCAAACCAACCCTAGCAGAGTGGACTCTTTTTTCCTACAGAACCATCCGTAGGGAGGAGGTAATCATTACAAGAATCCGAACTGGTCATACGTACCTAACTGTTAAGTATATTTGATATAAGTCATTTATATTTATTTTTACTTCTTTGTTCGTTAGATTCCAATTTGGTATTTTAAGTTTAAGATTCGTTCATGGGGGGGGGGACCTATACTTTACAGAATAAACACCAGGTGTTGACCTCATTTCTGACCTGGCTTCAGAGTTGTAAACAAGCTTTAAAAATGATTGGTTGGTTCCAAGGACATTTTAGAGCTTTGTATAAACATCTTTCTATTTTTAGTTGTGTCACATGGTGGGTACGTGAGTTTTTGAACATACATTTGTTTTAAACGTAAAAACAGGTATATAAATTATGTTTTGAGAGCGAACTATTGAGTAGAACTTGGGCTTTTAGAATATTAAATTGTGTCGTTTTGAGTTATTTTAAATTACCTTGTAATGGAAATTATGGCAATTCGTTTGGATCAAGAGGAATTATTTTGTTATTTATCTGGAAAACAATTGTGCTCATAGAATTTAATTACCAAGAACTGATTTCATCAAGTGATATCGTCTTCCATCTTGGATACTTCGCTGGATTCGAACTTGGAATTATTTGGAGATTTTATTACCAGGACTTTTGCAATTTCTCTAGTGGATAATAGTTTGAATTATTTTTGGATTAATTTTGGAATTGATTCTTAAAATCGTAAGTTTATTTTTCTTTTCTGGAAAATATTTGTGCTCAATAAATTGTTTATTAAGTTTTACAGCTTGTTATTTCCACTCTTTCTATGTTACTGTTTATTCGAGCCTAAGCACGTAACACTAACCCACTCCCACATACTAAAAGGTGAAGATCCAGCAGAGTACGCTACTTGCGAATCCAGCAGAGTTCGCTACTTGCAATGAACCATACACTGTTAAGCACTTCATGACCGAGTGTACCGACATAAAACCGATGCATGACGCGTGATAAATATTACAATGTGCATGACATGAAGGAAATTTCTAATATTATAAATATCACTTTTATTTTAGATTTTCAGAAGGAAATAAACTTTTATCTTAAACTATGAATTGTATGACATCACCTTGAGCATTTGTATGTAACGTAAATACCGCCCCTTATTTTCAACCTGTTTTTTTTTTTGACTGTTTGTCATTTCATTATTACCTATTGTTTACCCTACTCTGCGGTTGAGAATGACAGGTTTGGAACTGAATCTCTCTCAAGAATCATACTTTTTGTATATTAAATATGAAATCATTCGGAGCCATTTGCAAGGACAAAGATGAACTCAATTAAGAACGGGACAATAAATCCATAAAATATTTTTTATTAGTGACTTGAAGAAAATTTAAGGAATATTTAATTTATATTTCCATTAGTAAAACATATTTTCAGCATGACTTTAAAAGTATGATAAAATTGACAATATGATATTTGAAATTATTTACCATATGACCAAGAAATGACAAGGACAATCAAAAAAGGGAAACTATAGAATTAAGAGAAACATGCGGACTAGGTTACTATTTTACATATGTCATCCACATCAATAAAAGCCATCCGTATCAACTGGTCTATAATAAACAAAAGTTGTCTGAGTCATTATGTAGTATTTGATGTCTACGATAAGATGTCAAGACGTATGATCCTCACCTTTATTTTCATCCTCTTGTCGTCACCATCATTAACCTAATCACACTTATCATCAAAAGTAACAAGGTCACTTATAGTAGCTGTAATAGTTACATCGGTTGTGGCGGGAGTGATTGTATATGGAATTTGTCAGTCTAAAAGGTAGTTTTCTCAGAAATAAAAAAGGATTGTTTCGTCTGAAAAAGTTTGTAGGAAACACGTTTTTGTGTCGTAACGTTCGACAGACTAAATGATAATCCCGTTTCAGGGAGATTTTCATTTTGCCTAAAGACTGGATGTAAAATTGACTATATTTGGGATGGATTATGTTGCCGGCGCAAAACACATTTTTTTGCATGTTTGTTGGACGCGTTTTACCCTAAACACAAAACGCACCATGCTTTCTGCAACGGTCTATCGGTTGTTATGCGGCTCATACCAGTCGGATTTGAATGTAATGGCAAAAACTCCAGTTCAAGAACCGAGAATGTGTTGTATTAAAAAGAAATATGGTATATCATAAATTGCTACCTTTTCACATGGTACACAAAATGGGTACCCTAATATAATAAATATGTACATAATGTGTTAATCCTTCAATGGTTTGCCTCAATATATACATGCTCAGTTTTCGACAATTGTGGCGCAAACACGAAAACTGAATAACGATAAGAAAATGCCTTGTGATACACGGGTTATACTACAGTAACGAAGATTCCCAGTTTATTTGCTAATTTAAAGGCTGCAAATTGAAGAGGAATATTAAAATATGAAGAAATTAATTATTTTCTGTCGGTTATCTGTCATCCACCTCATCCATGTATGTATGCTTGATTTACGCTGCCAGAGCTATCTGAAAGCTGGAACTGAACTGTCCCTCAGTCATACAGCTGACCGGAAGAAAGGGGTGTGATGTTTTCTGCAGATATTTCTATAAATGAAATGTATTATTATAATATTTACAATAAAACCTTAATGTTCTGTGACAACCAAAATATGTATAATAACACATTCGAAAGAGGGAACCTTTCAAACAGTGCCGAATTATCAAATAGTCAGAGCTGGCACCGGCCTATAGGACCCACGCCTTATAATGGCCCCGCGAGCAAGGAGATAATTTACGAGAAGGGTGGGTTCAATATATTTCGACTGGTTAAGGGCCAGGGTGTACTCTGGTACCGTTTTCATGGATAAAATGCCTTGAGATATGAAATATGAACACGCATTTTTAATTTATCTCGGATCTGTTTCGGTTACTGATAGTACATTATTAACAAGCTGACGTTCTGCCTGAATTAATAAATGTTAGGAAAATGTTATATATTATATATCGGTAATTCAGAGGTTTGGTCTTAAATTTTAATAAAGTAACGGCTAAATTCGATACCGCTGAACTCTGCATCATTACAAAATAATGACAGGTGTATGTCAAACTCCCTTTATCTTTACACTTACGTGAGCGTATGCCATAGCATTTGATCTCTCGTTTGCCGTCGTCTCTTTGCCTATCCAGACAAAGACTTCGTCTTTTGTGTCAAATATGAATACGTCCTGTTAATATATATATATATATATATATATATATATATATATATATATATATATATATATATATACATATATATATATATAAAGGTACGTATATATATATATATATATATATATATATATATATAAAGGTACGCATGGATTACTGTTTACTAATACATTAATTTTCTATACAGCAAAGTGATTTTCAGAAGTTATAATAACTCTTGTAATTTATGCATATAACCGATTACATAACCACAATAACACTTTTAACATCTACATAGACATCTTTTCTTGATCAAGAAAGATACTTTCATTTTTGTACATTGCTTTTCCCATTATATTACAACTGCATGTGTAATTATTCTTCGTTTGTTTTGACTACTTATATAAAAGTGATACAGCACAATTAAAAATACGTATAAATATATTGATACACACATTGTACTTACCTGACTATCGAAATCTTTCGGCGAAATGTCTCCACGCTTCTCAAGTGTGAATTTCATACTTCCACTCGCATCAGAGAGACTAAAGGAAATTCATCAGAGACAGAGCATTGATGTTTTGAAAAATACATCTTAGTCATTACGAGTTCAAGAAAATGCTCTTAAATTAGAAATCTTCCAGTAAATTGTAACACCTAATTGTAAAACTAATTTATTTCTGTGTGTTGTCCAATTGATTCTTATTATAATTGAGTAATAGCATGTCCAGAACGTTAGGGTCGTTTTGATCTGTGGTAAATACATTCTAATTTATATAATATCAAAACAATTTAAGGTTAAAAAAAAATTTGAGAGAGGGGGAATCATGTACCAATTTAGTGGCACACAGTGTTTAAAAGTTAAAGTAAATAGATTAAAATCTTGCCTGAAAACACCATCTTCTGCGATGTGTATTAGAGCTATCAAAAAATACATCTTAAGACCAACACCCCTATTTTACTATCCACCATCTGATATGTACCATGAAAACACGATGTGTGTATTAGCCATTACTCGTTGTCTTTTATCCAACATTCTGCAATATACTGTCAACTAATTATATACCATAGTTATCTATACCTCATATGATGGTGCCTGTCAGTAAAGGTGGATATAGTATAAATAGCTTTAATAAAGGGAAAAATAATTCGAAATGGACTAAAGATATTTTAACATTCTGAAAATTTACCAAATTTCAGTGGAAACCAGACGAAACAATCGAAAGGTTAAATTATAATAATCAACAAAGGAAGTATTAGAAGACGGTTGATGTGGAACGGTCTTAAATGAAGTCTAAAAACATGATCGGGTGAATATATTATTATCACCTAGACATACAGTAAGTAGTATTACACTTCTGAACAGTCACGGACTTTAGTGCAGACTGCACATATATTGAATGAATCTAAACATATTTGCCTAGAGCAAACGTAGTAACTACAATTCCGAAACTCGAACGAACTGTAGTGCAAATTGCAAAAATCAGACAAACTGCCATAATTGTTGATCTAGACTGTAAGCTAATGTCATGTTCAATTACATAAATTCGTAGCGAAGTTAACGCATAATGAGAAAGGACACAACATTTTAAATATTGCCGACGTTCCAAGTAGTATATATATTTCTAATGTTACGTGCTTAGGCTCGAATAAACAGTAACATAGAAAGAGTGAAAATAACAAGCTTGTAAAAACTTAATATACAATTTATAGAGCACAAATATTTTCCCGAAAAGAAAACTAAACTTACGGTTTTAAGAATCAATTCCAAAATTAATCCAAAAATAATTCAAAATATATTCCACTAGTGAAATTGCAAAAGACCTGGTAATAAAATGTCTGAATAATTCCCAGTTCCAATCTTAGTGAAGCATCCAAGATGGAAGACGATTTCGATTGATAAAGTCAGTTCTGGTCTTATAAACATTCAATGAGTACAATTGTTTTCCAGATAAATAACAAAATAATTCCTTTTTATCAAAACGAATTGAAATAATTTCCATTGCAAGGTAATTTAAAATAACTCAAAACAACAAAACTTAATATTCTAACAGCGCAACTTTAACTAAATAGTTCGCTCCGATATATAATTTATATACCTGTTTTTGCGTAAACAAGGAAGGGGTCACATGATCTTCTAGAATCTTTAGAACAAATTTACGTTCAAAAATCTCGTGCACACCGTATGACCCAGATGAGAATCAGTTATTTTTACTCTCAAGAACTAAAAATAAAAAGATGTTTATAACAAAGCTCCATAAAGTCCTTGGAATCAACCAATCATTTTAAAAGCTTGTTTACAACTCTGAAGCTAGGTCATAAATGAGGTCAACATCTGGTGTTTATTTGTAGAGTACAGGTCATCCCACTTTTTAAAAAAATATCTCCCAATGAATGAATCTTAAACTTAAAATGTCGAATTTGAATCTGACAAACAAACAATTAAAATAAAAATAAATGACTTAAATCAAATATACATAACACTAACCTAACACATAATTTATCAAAGAATACAAAGATATTTTTCGAAAACGTTAAACTGAACTTCAGGAATGAAGTATTACAAATTGCAAAAATTTATTATAAAACTGAAACCTTTGCAGTTTTTTTGGTTCAAATGTGTAAAACAAAATCGTATATTTAGATAACGTTAATTTTTTTTTTAATATTGCAAACAAAAGTTTAACATTTTAATACATTTACCTTCCAAGATACGAAATATATGTTCTAAAAATATTCAAGAGTCTTTGAGTGATCAACAACCAATACATATTATTTATAGAAGAGCCACAGGAAGCGACGGCGAGATAGCAATTATCCTTCTTAGAAAATATTCAACGATCTTATCCCTCTTAGAAAATATTGCACCATCTCATCCCTCTTAGAAATTAGTCAACGCTCTAACGACAAAATATGTAATAACATGTTCAAAATAGCATTATTGTTTTACACTCCGGCATACCTCAATTGTAATCTACAATTAGATTGTTTAAATTATCCCTACTTGCTGAAAAAGCAAATATGAAGCGATATGATGTTAGCACGTCCCATCCTCCTAACTAACATATACCAAAAAATGTCATGGCTAATTACGTATTGTATGAGCAAATACTACCGATAGAGTTCCTTGGCTGTGTCAGCTTCGTCCTTGACGTTTTCGTTGTCACTAATATTGTCAACTTCGTCCAGATATCTTAGGAATTTTCTCTGAAATTTAGACAGATAAAAGCATAACTCAGACACTAAATACCGTGTTTCAGGCATAGCACTTCGATATCAGCAATGTGGCAGAGTATAATAATCTCTAGGCATCATATCGAAGATAAGTGACATGATGCCCCATCCAGTATTACTACCGAGACACCAGGCCATCCAGTCCTAACACGAACCGCTTAATGCTGACAGCCTAGCGAAGCCGATATTAGTACCATTTTTAAAAGGCTTTACTATCAATCGGCAGGGGCTGGAACCCACAGCCTTTCGCTTCCTAGACGGACGCAATAACCAGTATTCCACAGGAGCATTCCCATAATGTCAAAAAATCATACATCATGATTTCAAATGTAGTCTTTTGTACCCATTGCAAATTTGTTTTCTGACCAATTGCGTGCTAACCTCCAAACCCACGTGTTGTTCATTATAAGTTATATCATAGGTGCTTTATTATACATTTCAAAATCGATTTTCCGTATCTCGTCTACTTATATGTACAAGGTATATAATATTCTCATGTGGCACTCAGAACAAACAAACATATATCAGCATCCCCCTCGTCCTATTAGATTTTATATAGTATTGTCAATCAACAACAGATATTTAAAAACTTGTAGCTGAAATTTACTCACATAATAAATAACGCATTATATATATATATATATATATATATATATATATATATATATATATATATATATATATATATATATATATATATGTATGTATATATATATATGTATGTATGTATATATATATATATATATATATATATATATATATATATATATATATATATATATATATATATATATATATATAGATGTATATCTTTGTTTAAAATGTCAAGATTTTTAAGTTCTGACTTATTGTTCACACATTGCAATTAAATAATGAAATACGTAAATTAATAACAAATTGCTGTCGATTCTAATGCCAATGAAAACTGACATAAACGTTTGGGGACATATATTTCCAGGACATAATACTGGATCGCAACTTAAACATCTGCCTAATAATTTTTAATTGAACAAAGTGGACAAACGAAAGCGACAAGGGCAGAAGAAATTAAACCAACTGATAAATAATGCGTATAAACTATCTGCTGAGTTTGAACAAAGTCATTTGAAAGCTTGATTATCAGAGAATAAAGCACGATTACGATACAAGGTACATGACCAAAAGCCGTGCAGACTTCAGCAATGTTTGCGGATAGGAAAAGGGTGGATACGAAACAGCATGGAATTAAAAACTTCTAAGCGTTTGAATGAAATAGCATGGTGTGAGTTGTAAAAAAAATGCATTTTTCTGTCACCATGATTATATGAGGTTGAGTAATATTCCAAATAAGAATTCTGAAGTTGTTCTTATCTTCATACTTATATGTTGCATCCGAAACCACAGACAAATAAAAAACTACAATCAAGAATAGTCTTTGATAATAGAAAAGTTCATATTTATGTTTATGCTCAAGTAAGATAATTTTAAATCATTTTTTAAAGTCCAAATAAAGAATTTTATAATTTTGTTTACAGAAGCGCAGATGAAAATGTATTTATAAGAGAACTACTGTGTTCAGAAGACAATTTATAATGTTGGAAACTAAATCAAATACAATCGGTACCTAGATAGGTCGTACATAAATATCCTAGTTTTCTTTACAAATTGTATGACACATTGAAAGACAATACGTTAATATTTCTTTAGCTGTGTTTCAAGCGAAATAATTGAATATAAAATCATAACCACTGCATATGCGTTTTACTGATACTATACCTAAAACCAAACGTTTGCTGGGAATGTCATAACAATTTGCATTTTATATATTTTGTCTACATGTGTAAAGCTATCATCAAGAGAGATGCTAGTTTAGAATTATTACACTCAAAAATCAAAAATACAATTTTCTTTTTTCTTATAGAACATCAGGTGAACATCAGCTTATACAAAGGCAAGGCTTTCATACAGCGTAGCATTGAGAACCGAATAGAAAAGACACAAGTAAAGACCTTTCATTATATATATATATATATATATATATATATATATATATATATATATATATATATATATATATATATATATATATATATATTACGACTTTAAATGTTTCCTATTATTCACAAGATTAGTCATATTGCACGACGCGTCAGTCATTGAACACCGCAAATATAAATAACAATGTTGGTATCACCTTAATATCACCTTAAAGCGATAACTGTTAACAAACTGATTAAATAGGAAATGCATCGCATTTGTAAACTCAACATAATTAATATCGCGTTAGAGACATTTTTTATATTGTATTCAACTGTACATTTCCTTTTTATACTTATCATTTTGAATGAATTTTGTGTATTTTGTAGGGTGTAATCTTTATGGTTTGTGGATAATGGCAATCACAACATGGTACTCTGACATTCTTCACTTTCATTCTTCACAGGAGAAAACAGTGTTCATGGTGCGCATGTGTGTAAAGGTAATCAAACGTCTACATGTAACAGGATACAAATCTGCAACATCACATGACGATTAGCTACCTTATTTCGCTGCGTCCTTTCTATATGCAGGCCAATTTGTGTTCTTAATTTCTTCAATTACTCATTTTTGACTATGCCAATGTTTTACCATTCCTGTTGTGGACATTTATATGTCGCGTTTTACCATTAAGACCTGAGCGAAAGTACTAACAAAAAAGCACCATAATTTGGCATTTATGTAAATGCAAACGAGGCTGCATTCATCGCATTGATGTCAATGAGACGAAAATTTACGAATCTTGAAAAGAAGAAGTTTTAACATTTAATATTCCGAATTTGTTATATGAACTTAATAATTAAATTACTTATATGAAATTGGTCAGCATATGTAAAACAATAAACACATTTACTGTGACCCTCTGATGTCATGATGACGTTTAACTTCAGAAGGTTTCGGAATGTGATTATATTCTTATCAGTCACTAGACATATTGTGCATACAACGACCTGAATTAACTGAAAATATTCATAAACATTTTCGTTTTCATCTTTGAAAACTTTGAAATGTTGTTTAGAGATTTAAAAAGTTTCTGTGTATTAACATGAGTAATTAAAATTAAGGTTCTAAGTAACAATGAAAAGCTAGCTAGGAATAGTTTTCACATTCATTAATCGATACGACTTCGTTTAATCAAACATTATTCCTTAATCGCGTTGGAAACTACGTGTCAACACGTTCTGCAAACGATTCGAAAAAATCGTTCTAACAGCAAACATTAAACTAATGTTGGAGTAATTGAAATATTCTAAGAGTTGCAATAGTGCAGACTAAGTCAAAACAGGACTCATTAAGTCCACTAGTGCTCACCAAGTATTACCGATTACGAACGTATTTATCTAACATCTAAATATACAGTTTGCGAACGAGAAACTAAATTCTTCAAGTTGATTATGTGTGCTTTTACGTGACCTCATAATTACAAGCACTGCAAGAAAAGTTTTTAAAAAAGTTTCGAAACAACTGAAGTTTTGAGATAAGAACAACTTCACATTTTTGCTAACTCTTTTGCAGAATGCAATCTGCCTTACCCGTGATGCTCTGGCTAACTAGGAAATAGGAAGTATAATAAAGATTACTTTTTCTTCGTATTAATACAATTTCTTAAACATTTCGACAGTTTCTGCTTACTTTATTTTTTCACGTCAAAACTTTGAAATATTTTATTTAATTATGCCGTTGCCAATTATATAAATCTATGCCATCCATTATATAATGATTTGTATCATTATAAAACCTGCGACAAATATAACATTTTTCAAACAATCAAATTATCCATAAATGGGTGTTCTTCCATTTTAAACTTGCCAATAGAAAACAATCTAAAAATACTTGGTGATGGTGAACTATTATCCATAGCATTAATTGTAACTATATTATTGTAAATAATCAAACTATATTATATAAATATTTGAATAAAATATACTAAGAATAAGAAGCCACTGTTAAAATATCCTGAATATCATACCATCCTCAATAATAATAATAATAATAATAATAATAATAATAATAATAATAATAATAATAACGTTTATTATTTATTAATAATTTATTATTATTTTGTTTCTGAAAAATGCGTTCTGTATGTATATTGTTAGTTTCGTAAGCAAAATATATGTTCACAAATTTGCAAACGAGAATGTGCGTTCACGGTCTTTCTAAAATGTGAATAAAATATCTAGACTAACAAAACAAATGCGCATGCCGACAATAAGTAGCATACATACCGTTGACATGGAGTCCGTTTCGTCCAAAACTTCCGATGTACATTTCCCTCCTCTCTCGTTCTTCAAGTGATGTAGATACTGCATGGCCTGCAAGACGATATCAGGAATGTTTTTATCCAATATATGTAGAAATGGTCTACGTGTGGGAAAGAAACAAAACGTTTGCCATGGCCTTCAGTAGTTCCTGACGCAGAATCGAATATTTGGGCTGAAGTCTAATATCCGGTAACTTATTCGTTGAAAATTAAAATTACAGTTGATGGTTTGCAAATGCATAAATTACGAATAATAAATCAACCTTAATCTTGTATCAACTACATTATAGATGGTTAGGGTTCGGAAGTAAGGTGGCTATTACTCAGAAGGAATCAAAATAATGTGAATAACACCAATCAAAGATGATGGTCAATACGTGATTGTGTCATAACCATTAATTGCTGAGCTTCGAAGCTACCATAAAATGTGTTAGTAGTAATGATTACATTATTCCTTGGCTTATATGCAGTCAGCCAATAGTTGTTTTGTTGTTCTTAGATAGATAGATAGATAGATAGATAGATAGATAGATAGATAGATAGATAGATAGATAGATAGATAGATAGATAGATAGATAGATAGATAGATAGATAGACAGACAGACAGACAGACACGGACAGATAGATAGATAGATAGATAGATAGATAGATAGATAGATAGATAGATAGATAGATAGATAGATAGATATGTATACTGTGTGAATTGTTCGATAGGGAAAACAACATACGTAACAAGCTATGATATTGTCAACATTATACAATCATTACGCTTTATTGATTTACAAATAAGAGATTAGATATTTTTAAACCAAGGACTCTGAACTGCAACTTCAGACCGGAACTAAGATAGCTGACATTAGAAGACATTAGTCTGACCCACAGTAGTAATACAAATGAGGTCTAAGTTACTTTGTATCTTTCATCTTTGTTGCTTGTTGCGCCATTCCACTGATAAAGTTTCAGTCCCAGGTCCAGAATATATACATCCGACCCATCAAGCAATGCCGCATTCCTCGGAATCTAAAATTTATACGATTAATACACATACATGTCAGTACCCTTTTTTTATTTTGTCTCATTCATATGTAAGTTTGATGCAGTCTTTGAATGTGAGAGCACCATGTGTACAAAAATGAACAAAAACTCCACAAGAGTAACCAGACACACAGAGGAAGACGCTATGTGTATGGTGGTATTACGTTACCGATATTTTCACGACACTCACGGCTAGTTCTCTTGCAGACTGTATCGCTACCGTTTGGCTGTTTTTACCCGTTGTTCATCAAAACCATAAAAACATTGGATGGACCCTACAGACCCCCTCTAATCATATTTTTAAAACAAGTCAGATACAAAACTAACTAAAATGCTCACACTATATTTGGCTACTCAGGTGTGCTTCAATATTGAGTTTATACGTATATTATCACGTGTATCTATCTTGTAACATGTTAATCCAAGTACCACATATGAGCAACATTCCAATAACATAACAGGCTAGATGCTGAACACAATACTCTACGGTTGTAAACTAAACATGTGTTGCTATTTCTGTAGCAACAAATATGCGAAGATAGCAGAGTCTCTGGGCTGCAAGTATAATAAAGTGTTGATGTGCACAAATTGCGACACCCATCTGTGAATCCTTAATTTGCCCATAATGGATTAAACTAGCGTCATCAAAACCTTTTTTGAAGAAAGGGTTTTGATTCAGAGGTGCGCGTTGTTATCAGTGTACCGGTGTACAACAGTATTTATTTATGGTGGTACTTACTACGTTTCTATAGCACTGTACCGGTACAGTGGTACATTCTGTCAGTAAGGAATGTACAGAAACCCCCGAGTAACCTTGTTTTTAATGAAATAAAAAAAAAATGTTGTCTTCCTTTTGCATAACAGAATGAGCTCTTATATTTCTACAAATAGCTGCATTTGTCATAAATTGATTTCAATTTTGTTTCTCACAAATGTAATTATATTGATGAACCGATACTCATATATACGGCAACTGTCAAATACCCCAATATGGCGACAGAGTGGGTATTCATGAAAGATATTCGGACTAAAACAAACATTTTGAATCAGTATGCAATTCATTTCTTCACATATTAGCGTATGTGAATGAGTTTAGTACATGTGTACCTTTGTTAAAGCAAGAAACAACCTTCAGTTTTCGGAAGAATGGAGTCTTGAATGTTTGAAGATTAAGGAATGTTTGAAGTCCACTCAATATTTACTCGTTTATTGAGTCAGTGTGTTTTACTGTTATTGGCTCTCACTGATAAACATCTTACACATAATGTTAGTACCCCAGTCAATTATTTAATGCCCATTATATATATATATATATATATATATATATATATATATATATATATATATATATATATATATATATATATATTCTGTCGCCAGTATAATATTGACTTCAGTGTCTACATTTTCATATGTTATATCAACCAGTTATAATATCAGCACAATATATTTTGAAGGATGTAAGCTATAATGAAAGCTAACCATCCGACTTTAGGTACCCTTCTTAGATACTATTTCTAAGACAAGCAGATATAGCAAATGTCTGCACTATAAGGAAAGCAACATATAATTGTCGTGTATGTGGGTGCGAAATTATTTCAGAGCCGAGATTTTTATTCTCTTACCTCCAGATAATTAATGTTCCAAATGTAAAATGGATATAATGTGGTGTTAGTTTGCTCTCAATATGACCAATATTGTATTTAGCCACGTTAGAGCAAGGTATGTAAATTAAATCGCAACAATCCAGGCCCCTGGCCCAGAAAATAAAATGGTTGCTTCATAATATAATTGCGGTATACCATGGCACGTATCGTGTATACAACGAAACTAAATTGTATGTGGCACCCATCTTTAGTTTGTATCATATTATGTTTACGTTTTCTGAACATCGTATAAGTGACAGTCACGTTTGCATATACATTAAACGTCTCTTTAGCAACCATTTCACTTACACTGATATAATACAACGCGTTAATGGATAATCAATAATCAATAAAATGTCTCCTTTATCTCGTAAACAACGTAAATGTCATTATTCTCTCGATAGTCTGGTCAGTCCTGAATTGGAAAGCCTTCCTTTAAATGAATCATGAGATATTTTGACATCAAGTATTCTCGAAGCTCCAAAGTAGCTATGGCTTAACTACCACGTTTAGATTTACCTTTTTTGCCAATGGTCAAGATAAAATTATTAAAAATGTTGAAAGCATATAATGATCTAATACATACAACATTAAATGTAATTTATGTTACCTCCATCACCTCAACCAGATTTTTGTCACCATGGAAATGCATAAGCCGGGGCGTGTAATTATCTGGTACCACGTGTCTAAACCCGCTTTCTGCACCTCCTCGCATAATTCTGTAAATAATCAACTGTGCCAGTCAAATCTAGGAATAATGCATACTTGCTTGCGCGTAACAATAAACAACAAAACGGTTCAAACGGTCACAACACATAGACTCACTCTCTTAATGAAACTGCAAAACCAAACAGTCACAGTTGCAACAAGAAAATATACCTTTGAATAAAATGAATAAGATACAAAATGCACGATGAAAGCAATACAATATCATTGTGAAATGGAGGACAGACAACATCTACATTAAGAAGAAGACTGTGTAAACTATTTTCCTTGTCTTTATTATATGTTGATATAAAATGCTATACCTACGTGATAACTTTATTATATGTTGATATAAAATGCTATACCTACGTGATAACTTTATTATATGTTGATATAAAATGCTATACCTACGTGATAACTTTATTATATGTTGATATAAAATGCTATACCTACGTGATAACTTTATTATATGTTGATATAAAATGCTATACCTACGTGATAACTTTATTATATGTTGATATAAAATGCTATACCTACGTGATAACTTTATTATATGTTGATATAAAATGCTATACCTACGTGATAACTTTATTATATGTTGATATAAAATGCTATACCTACGTGATAACTTTATTATATGTTGATATAAAATGCTATACCTACGTGATAACTTTATTATATGTTGATATAAAATGCTATACCTACGTGATAACTTTATTATATGTTGATATAAAATGCTATACCTACGTGATAACTTTATTATATGTTGATATAAAATGCTATACCTACGTGATAACTTTATTATATGTTGATATAAAATGCTATACCTACGTGATAACTTTATTATATGTTGATATAAAATGCTATACCTACGTGATAACTTTATTATATGTTGATATAAAATGCTATACCTACGTGATAACTTTATTATATGTTGATATAAAATGCTATACCTACGTGATAACTTTGAAATAACTTTTAAAAAGTTTGGACTCATAACCCTCAACCTCTCGATGTTGGACTGGAACATCGTCCAATAACATATCTAGTTCGGCCGTCTTGTAAGCGGCAGTTCCGTACTCATCCTGCACAAAAAATGAAAAGATTATTCAATAATTGCGGAAATCGAAAGTAATCCGCCCGTTGATGATTTCCTTCTCTGGCATGATAGGTTGGTTCTACAATATTGCCTGTCGACCACTGCCGCCCCTTCACCACCACCCCCCCCCCCCCCACGCCCCATTTTGTTAGCCTATCATTATATTTGATACAACTGCAATATCGTTTAAAGCAGAGAGAGAAACGTGTGCTCCATAACTGAGGATCAAATCTTATTGCAGGATTCAATCCACACATTTTGTTGTCTTTATAAACGGAATAATAGCAATTTGTAACTTGCTTTTTAAGTATCTTTCCGCAGGCATTTCCATTGTTTTTCATTCTGCGCGCCTGCATCTATATCAATGAGTAACTCAAAGCCTTAATTGATTCACACTTTATTAAGTATGGTTAACCCAACCAGATGAAAACGAAGCAGCTAACATCCAGCCTTGATTTTAATACGAGTATAATTAACTGCGCAAAACTGGATGTCGCTTCATTACCGATGCTAAACATTATACTCACATAATCCCTGTTTGCTTTCTCTGTTCGTCTGAGCTAAAGATTCTGAATTAATTTTTTTACAAAGAGCCAGAGAGAGAGAGAGAGAGAGAGAGAGAGAGAGAGAGAGAGAGAGAGAGACTTACTGCTGTACTGTACTTTCCGATCCAGAAATGTATATCATACCCAAGAACATCTTTGCTCTCCTCTTGATAAGTCTGCAACGAAACAAACGGTACCGAAATGGGCTAATGCTTTAACAATTCGGAACTTGTTTTTTTTAAAACAGCATAAAAAGAAAAACTTGCATGGAACATGTTTTGGGATATTGAACTACAGAAGTCATTGATAAAACAGGTTATCTTCTCTTCAAGACTTTTAAACCAAACATTTGAAAATTTGTCATAAGAATTTTACTCTTATCATTTTGTATAAAGACCTACATTTTTCTATAAATGGATTTTTAAATACAAAGGTAGGTAAAATTGTCTTATTTTTTATTCATATAGGGGACAAGCAGTAATAAAACGGAATGTATTTTCGATTTGAACTTAACAAATTTAACACAAAATTTCCTCATCGCAAATACTTACATACCTAATCGTATTATCCCTGCAAGTCCTCACTCTAGCCATAGTGATTACATAACAAAGATCAATATATCCCAACATTATTATTATTAGTAGTAGTAGTAGTATTGTTATTATTATTATTGTTTTTATTATTGTTGTTGTTATTAGTATTATTATTATCATTATGATGATTATTATTATTATTGTTTTTATTATTGTTGTTATTATTATTATTATTGTATTTGTTATTATTATTTATATTATTATCATCACTATTACTTATTGTTGTTGTTGTTGTTAGTAGTAGTAGTAGTAGTAGTAGTAGCAGTAGTAGTAATCGTAGTAATATATTGTTGTTGTTACAGTTTGCTTCCAATGAATCCCTTACATTGAGAACTATATATGAATCTCCATCGTAAAACATGCCATAATCCTCCTCAGGCCATACTGTCACCTTGAAATTCTGAAAAAAATGGTAAGCGCACAAATGTATACAGCTTTTTCTCTCGCCTCCCCCATATATATATATATATATATATATATATATATATATATATATATATATATATATATATATATATATATATATATATATATATATATATATATATATATATATATGGGGGAGTTGCACTGGTATTGAAATAAGATCTGGAATAAATAAAGTTATTTCGATGCATGGCTAGTACTTTAGGTCTTTAATAACTGTAGTAACTCAGTGAAGTGGATTTGTTTTAAACAAAGTAATTAGAAAACCAGAAAAGAATGATAATTTCTCAGCTTACAACAATCCGCCATATCTGCAGTCCCACTTTATGCCCCGCATTTCTCCACGCAGGTTCTGTTTCCGCGGAGGACTCTGAAAATAAGCAGGGTATTGTCATTGTTACATTAATTAATTGCTTGAGTAATCTTGTACATATCGATACAGAAGAAGACAAAAAGCTTTCTGAAGAGGAATGAAAGATAAGTTGTTTCGTTGTAACGCCAAAAAGAATCAGTGTCTGTTTATTTCTCCGTGCTGCCAAATTCATTTTCTTTCTGATCATTCATAAAATGCAAGTAACATACAATGATTGTACACCTTTCTTTCATGAATAAAACATTTATAGTCAGCATCTAAATTCCCAATTCTTCGATATAATAATAATAATAATAATAATAATAATAATAATAATAATAATAATATTGACTTTGTATAGCGCCTAATCTTTAGAAGCTCTAAGCGTTTTAAAACATCTATAATGATATTACTACAGAAAAACAAAAAACATGAAATTAGAAAACATAAAATATGCTGAAAATAGTTAAGGTACGAAACATTATTAGGTCTTTAAGTCTGTTCTTGCAGTCGAAAAAGGTGAGTTTTAAGAGCACTCTTTAAAGGGATCACTGTATCTTTGTGCCTAATTGCAATGGGCAAACACTCAAGTAGCAGTGATGTTGGAATTGGATCAAGTTCACATAACTTTGGTGCACTCTTCATCACAATTGTCCGTACTAAATCTATAGAGACAGGTTCATATGCCCCTAATGGTTGTCGCTGAAATTATGTATCGTAACTGTATATTGACAACAAGTCAATTTAAATTGTGTTGTCAAGAGTATCTCTAATGGTTAAATCAGAAACGTTGTTCACAACGTTAATTTGCATATGAGACGAAAACAAAGGACGAAAGTAATAATGTCCCCGCCTGATAAAACAGAAGTTAGCATAAAAGGAAACATTACCGCTTGAAGATAATAACCTTGCTTTAAAAAATTCTCAATGCATCTAAAAATGTAAGTGTTCAAAATCACCTCACAATTTCTTTCCTTATGAGTACTTTATGTCTCCGAATAAATTGAGTTCTAACTTAAATACTGTTGATTTCCTCACTTGTGACGATTACTAACAGGAGATGGGCATAACATACAAACGGAGAAAATAACATTTATTGCTACTCAAACAACTGTCACTGTTCCTCGAGTAGGAGGAGATAGGAAAGCAAACAACAAACGATTCGTTTTCAGTGTCGTCTCCTCCGCTTTCGGCACAATATGAAAATAAATGTTTTTATCATACGAAGTAAATTGCATTTTCATTGGTCAAACATAACTGGATATAATAATAGATGGAAATTGTACCAAAATATTGTCTTAAGGCAATAAAGTCTTTCATCGTGTAACTTTTCAACCCTAATGTCGATTTGAAAAGAATGGCGTTTTCCCGCGTCGCGACTTATCATATAAATATATCTTGCAATGCCTTAAGTCAGTATTCAACACAGTTAAAGGCAAAAGTTAAATACCATAATAAAACAAGGAAGAAAATATGTGGATTTCTGTATTTATTTATGGACGGTTTACTGTATCAAAGAGAGGTAACCGAGGTAGTCATGACATATGCAAAATGTTAAAGCATGCAATATTTGTAATGCCTCCTACTCGAAACCTACCGAAAATAGAATATTATGTAAAGTCATTATCTAAACTAGAATTTATAATATGCATGTACTCTATTGTTTAATAAAGAAAACTTGTCGGTTAGATGATACTCGTTTTGTTTCTTAAAAATCCTAAAACAATCATAAGAACAATATTTAGTTGTAAATAAAAACAAAACGTTTGTCAAGGACAATGATCAAATACAAATTGAAAACGCCTAAAAAGCAGCAAAGACAACACAGCAAAGGTGGTAAATCATCCAAGTGTCAACTAATCAACTTATGTTCAATGCTAGGTCTTTAAAAAGCACCATATGGCTATTTAGAGACAAGAGGAATTGACAATGGGGACTATTGAACCTGTTTAAGGAAAGCAGAAAGTGGAGTGGTTGTATAGGTCAAATCGGTATGGAACAGGTGTGTTTACGCCACAGTACTGAAGATTAGTAAGTGTTGCAACTGTGGTAGGAACAGGTCTGCACTGGGTTGACTTCAGTGTGAAGCAGAGCTATACTCTCAATATACATATAGTGATAGAACACATACAATATACAAAATACAATATTATAAAGGGACAAACATTTCACATTATTTTGTTTGTTGAGGCAAAGAAAGCAAATCTTTTCGAGACGTATGAGTGGCCTTGAAAAATGAAGTTGAGTATAATGTTCACATCATTACATCGTTAACAACATCGTCAAAAATCAAAACAGCTTTGCGGTAGTTCATGTGGACAAATTGCAACAAAACGTAGACGAACACAGCACTGTACGTGACGATATTAAAATACAGGAACCCAAAACTAAACTTTCCACCTATATGTCCACCTGCATTTTTTTAGTGGTTAACAATTGGTTACCACTATTGCTACCATGTTTGATGTAGTGTTTGGTAAAGCCATAGACAAAAGCCAGAAAAAGAGTCACCTTTGAGTTCCATAAAGTGGCTAGCCGCCTAATGATCAAATTGTTAGAGGATACATTTGGTGTCATTACCCTTTGTCCTGAATTGTATAACATGTTGGGCGGAGACCCAAGGATGATCAAGATTAAAAATGAAATATTAGTCGTTTCTAGTAATCTGGACTTTTTGAAATATTTTAAATTCCCTGTAGAAAAAAACCAAGCGCTCAATTTGATATTTGTGTACTTCCATGTGGTGGAGTCCAACATGGTGGGACAAACCTCCGTACCGTTTTGGTGTGCCATTCCTTTCAAAATAGATTAGGTCACAAACGTTGACGAGAAAGGTTGAAATACCTATCACCTTCACCGCAAATTTGGACATTCTCATTATTTGCTCATCAGTAAGTCTAATATGGGGATTGTCAACAGGAAAAGTCACGGTGAAACTCCATTTTCGAAAACGATTCTCTAACGGCTCGTAGATCATTATCCTGTGTACCGAGAAGTTCCTCGACAACGTGGACATGGTTTAGGACATATGTTAAAATCTGCCTTTCGTTCAGTGGCTCCCGTTTTAAAGCCGATGGTGACACGAGGATTACACGCCTTGAAATAGGCTGCATTGACACACGGCAGAGAATTTATCCCACATGTCATCATAGACAAACAAAACCAAAAAGAAACTTTACTGAGAGCAGTCAAAAATTACTTGCTTCAAATGAGTAATTAAATTTTGGGCCGACCAGAAACTGTTATAAATGCCTTTAACAGGACCGAGTCAGGCATTCATGCTTCCCTGACACTACAGTAATATAGCGATGCAGGAAGTGATGACCAAGACATCCAACCAAAAGCCTTCATAACCCTAGAGCAAGAAAGACAAAGAAAAGATGAACCGTTTGAGACTTAAACCTTATTGATTATTTTAAAATTCATAAAGAGATGCCAAGTGATGCAATGAGAGTGTTAGGTCATTTACTAAGTCGGAACTGAATCTCTTTGATATGCCGCCCACTACGATAATCATGCAAGAATCCAAATAGGTCGAATGTTATCCTGTCTCCTCTTTGACGGATTCAACTCCCATCGAGTTTGAAATACAAATGTTAAGTCATCGGAAAAGCAATAACTTGTATTTGAAAGTGAATGTGATCAAGATCAAAACGGACAACTCTAATCTTAGATATGATGCTAAAGTAGCTCCTTGCAACAGTTTCATGCATTCTTTGTTCAGTAAAGTGGATTGTACTTGAATAACAAACAGGTCAGCTGTCGCACGGATACTTGCCCTTACCTAGAAAATTAATTGACGTAAGCAAAGAACACACTAAATATGGATGTTTACGTGGTATGGAAATCTGACACAGCAGGCGAGGACAAGTTTAAAGACACAACGTTGACAGGAGATACCGATGCTCACAATGTAGGTTTTAACAACCGTCGAAATCAAAAATCCTGGAAGTAGGTAGTTTAGAACTGATGGATTGTTTGCATTTGGACATGTTGTTTCAAGAGAAGTATTTCCTGAATGTTGTGGATATTCGTTTGGGATTGAATCGTAGCAGTACCGCTTTACATTTTTTACGGCTCAGATCACCGAATGCAAAACCATTATCCAAGACGCCAGGTTATACGTGAGTCGTTCGTGTTGAAGTGTTACCTAAAGTTGGAAATGACATCTGTCACGCTTTGAGCTAAACAACCACTAGGTATCCGATACGACGCGTTGAAGTAAAAACTTTAACCATTGAAAGTGGGCTCCGTTTCAAAATCGAACATCATCTATTCCAAGGACATTTTATCATTGGTATTATTAGCAAAGCAGCGCTCAACGGTGCCCACAATGAAAGTCTTGTAAAGCTTAAGTAAGGAGAAGTAAAGAAAATTAAAGATACTTGGAAAAAAGAGCACAAAAAAAAGAAGAGAGAGGACTTTCAGAAACCTAACAAGAGTTGGATAACGGTTCACGAACGGTTTAAAGCCATGAATCATCCTGACTGAATTCCAGAGGAAGAAGAAGAAAATAATTATTGGTAACAGGGGGACAAACTGGAGAAGAAGAAGAAGAAGAAGAAGAAGAAGAAGAAGAAGAAGAAGAAGAAGAAGACAATGACACGTTTTCATAGCCACTAATAGGTCACTAAAAAAATTTGCTTTCTTTGTCTTTGTCTCAAAAACAAAATAATGTGAAATGTTTGTCCTTGTATATGATTGTATGGTGTATATTGTATGTGTTCTATCACTCTATGTACTTTTGGAGTGTAACTCTACTCCCTACTCCCCAATGAAGTCAACCCAGTGCACACCTGTTGCAACACTGTTAACAATCTTCATTACCATGACGTCACCACACCTGTTCCATTCGTAGTGTCCATATATGACCACTCCACTATTCCTTGTCCTGACACAGGCTCAATAGTCCCCATGTTAAATTTCCTTTGTCCCTAAACAGCCTCCAGTGTGTTTTTTTAAAACTTTGTCTCTAAACAGTCCGTGGGGGTTGGGGAATGTATTTAATCTTGTCCCTAAATGCCCCCATATACTACTAATATATACATAGAATGGTTGTACTCACTTTTCACTGTCATTTCCGTCTCAGATCCAAAAAGGGCCAGGTTGGAATCTTTCCAGTCATATTGCTTCGGTTTTGTCAAGCCTGAATGTATATCACGAAAACAAGTATGTATATCTTTTGAGACGTAATTGACATAAAATATCACTGTTTTTCAACCATAACTATGTGTCCATTTTTCTCCACAGATAAAGCGTTATTTTAGCATACTTTCAAACTGGTTTGAGGTTCTATCTTAAAAGCGGTACACTTACAAGAATATGATAAAATAAACGTTTTATATAAGTATTCTGGTATATTTAATTTTGAATGCAGAGGGTCACAATAATTTATATTTTCAAAATTATATCTCAAATACTTTTACTTTGGGCTCCGTTTCAAAATCGAACATCATCTATAACAGGGAAACATAGTTCACATTATTCTACGAATTAAATAAGCAACAAAAAAAAAATCCCTTTCGTAGAATTTTGAACCAGAAGTATTAAAGCTGCTCTAGTCCTGGTCCCGAAATTCTTTAAATGGTTTATCCAACTCAAGCTAGGGTTAAACATATTGAATGTATTATACTTATTGGAACCAAACAATGCAATCTATATGTTCTGGGAGTAAAAAAAAAACTGTAATAAATATCCTCTTGTGCTTGTAGATCTAGTTTCTAGCAAGAAGGCCAACGTGAGACCTGTTCCTTATTAAGCAGTTTTAAACATCCATTCCAATGTGCATTGGGCAATGATTAGCGATTTATAACACCACTCTCATTTCGTTTGCCACCGAACCCCCAACCCAACACCACCCTCAATAAAACTTCATTAGTTGCAATTTACGACTAACAAATAATATTTGTGTTCCTTTTAATTATGACATCCATTTTGTAATAAATTGGCAGTGTTGAGGGAAGATAAGCAATTAAACGATATCATAGATGTCTCTCAGTTTTTCTTTTTTAACTGAATGGCCGTTGGACATCAGTAGTAATATGGGGCACCGTGGCGTCAAGGGAAAATCCAGTCAAAAACAGCTTGGGCACGTATGGCGTCAAGATTTATAGCGTCAAGGGAAAATCCAGTCAAAAACAGCTTGGGGCACTATGGCGTCAAAACAGCTTGGGGCACTATAGCGTCAAGGGAAATTTAACATGGTGGGCCTATATAGCGTCAAGGGAAATGGAACATAGTGGGCCTATATAGCGTCAAGGGAAAGATAACAAGGGAAATATAACATGGGGAATATGATTGGTATTGGGGACTGTAAAGTGACAAGGGAAAAAAATGGCGGCAATGAAAGCTACTATCTTTTCGAGACTTATGAGTGGCTCTGAAAAGGGCCGTTATGTGTAATGTTAACGTTGTCTTGTTAACACAGAGGACATCTCACAGATCTTCTTCTCTTCCTTAAACTTCTCCTTACTGTGGGTCCATAGAAGAGAACTCTCTTCAAGCAACCTTGTCTTTCCACATAGACTCTTCTCTTCCAATAGGCTGTCTCCGTCCTATGAATGACACTCCATGATGATCTGACATACATGGGTATGTCAGTCCTAAACAGCATACTTGACACAAGGGTTGACGATTCAACATTAGTCCACATCTTCTGATGAGAACAGGTGAAGCGAATGCCGTGTACTGCGGTTATTTATAGGGGAAGAGCGGATTGAAACGGATTGAGTGTATCCACCAATCCAAACACGCGTTACAAAAGTCAGACACAGCCATCCAATCGGAAGAGAGCAGTCTGTGACGTCACCTTTTCTATATAGAGGTACTAGCGCCTGTGCGCAGTCAATCGATTCAAGAGAGTTGTCAATCATGGCGGACAGTAAGAAGACAATGAATTGGAGTGAGACAGGAGTAGAGACAGCAAGTCATGGACCAACAGTGACTGCTAAAGTCATGACAAATCTACATCCAGAAGAAGTTGATTTTAACTGGGATATTGTGGATTTTTTAAAATCGCAAGAATTTATTCCGGAACCTTCGTTGCCTTCTGTATCTTCTTATGGACACGTCGATGATTTTAAGCAGAGACAAAAAGAAGCATTGGAGCGATTTTTACAACAACAGAAAGTAGAAGAACAAGCTTTTCTTATGCAACAGCAGGAAGAAGAAGCAAGAAGAAAACACCAGGAAGAAACAGTAGCAGCAGCAGCAGCAACGGAGAAGAATGAAGACCAAGGACAGAAAGAAAATAGTGAAAATCAAACGGTTACGACGGTACTTTTAGATATTTTAGCTGAGTTAAGGAGTCTGAAACAAATGTATCAGACTTCTTTATCACGACCGAAGAGAAAAAGACCTTCTCGAGCGAAACAACCCGATCTCTCTGTGACTACGTCTACCTTACCACCGTTAGTGATTTCTACCAAATCATTGACAGGAACCACCAGTCCCGAAGTAGGCCTTGGCCGTGGCAAAGGCTTAAGACAGCTCAAGAGGATTTCGTCCCGTTTCTGAGTTTGTTTTGTTTTAAACACACAAAACACCAACGGTCCTTTTCAGGACCACTCCAATTATTTCGAAAAGAAATACTATGTCAATTGCCTAATTCAATGAAAACTCAAAAGTCCTTTTTATTATATTTTTTTAAAAACCCATGATGTACGTGTGAGTGAATGAATGTGTGAGTGTAGGTAATTATACTATCAAATCAAAACCAAGAGACACTTACGTTTTTTCTCTTTAGTTTATTCTAGTACAAACGTCACAATTCAATATCACAACATAACATAACACAAGACCACTTTAAAAAAGTTCATAGGTTTTCTTCTGTTTCACTCTTTCTGTTTTTTCATTTTCTTTACTGTCACAGCTTTTTTTTCTTCCTCTTCACTTTCGTTTCGTCTTCTTTTCTTGTGAACGTGACGGGGTTCTTCCTTGGGGGAGGGTACCTCTTCCTCCTCTTGTTCAGAATTTTTTTCCTCCTCCTCCTTCTCCTCCTCCTCCTCCTCCTGTTCCTGTTGTTTCTTAGGGCAGTTTGGAGACCAATGTCCTTTCTCTTTACAATAATAACAGGTATCTTGACTTTTGTCTCTATTGTAGCCTTTTTTATTTTTGTTACGATCTGAACATTCTGTAGCCCAATGTCCTTTCTTCTTACAGATATAGCAAGTATCTTGACTTTTATCTCGATAGGAAGGAGAGTAGGCCGTCGGCTGGTCTGACGAAAACTTTCGTATGACCCCACGTAAAGCTCTGATAAGAAGTTCCACTTGTGTAGGTTCTTCCATCGTTCTGGTCAATGTGAGAGTGAAATGAATACTGAAAGGTTAGACACTAACCCTTTATATATATATGCACGGATCGAACATGAATATATAGGGTTATGGTCTTTAAAAGGTAGTCATTTGACTTTTTGCAGACAAGATGAAAAGACCACATCATGCTGTGGAGAAAGGAAAAGACAGTAAGAGACAGAAACGTAATGTATCGCCTAGCACAGTAGCTGAAGTCTTGGCTCAAATTCATGCCAGTGATTTTGAAGATGACATGAGTGAGCCTGAATCCACACCCAGACAATCGACGTCCAAGCAAAGTGCACCACCCTTAGTAAACCCTGAAAATTACTATCACATTCGAGAGACAGAAAAGCGTTCCTCTCGAAAATTTAGAACAACGGCTTACACGTATGCCGTAAAGTTTAAAGATTTCAAGGCCAATGTACCTTTGGAGAATACAGAAGGGTTCATTACTGAGGTGTGGGATTCTGTGTTAACTGCATTGAAACAGCAATGTCAAGCTAAAGAAGACGATCGCTTGAGACTTTCTATTCATCACGATAATTTAAAGTCTCCCGTTTGGATCGAGTTTACTAACCCATCACAATTAACACCTTCCAAAGTCATTGACAAAATTCAACATGTGCAACAATCCAACGACAAGTTTCACATCACCGATGGAAAAGCCACACTGTTCATGACCCACGTGTCTCTTCCCCAGGGGACAGGACGCAAAAAAGTATTATTGGTCGACAGCCTTCGTAACATGAAGCGAAGCCTCGTCCAAATTAACAATCCTCAAGACCAGATGTGTTTAGCCCGTGCTGTCGTCGTGGGACGAACGTATGCCAACAAGAACGATACGGCAGAATGGAAAAGAGCCTGGAAAACTATTCAACAATCGGACCGAGCCAAACAAAGAAGTGAAGCAGAACTCCTGTTACAGCAAGCAGGGATATCCAAAGACACTCCTTGTGGCATTTCAGAAATGCAACAATTGCAAGACGTCTTGGCTCCACGTTACACCTTGAAAGTACACCCTCAAGAAGTGCGTGGTCCACTTTTGTTTCGAGGCCACGATTTCAAAGACGGAAAATACATTCACGTCTATCATCACGATGGTCATTTTGATACCATTACCAGTATCACTGCATTCCAGGGATACAGTTACTACTGTGAAAAATGTGACTATGGTTATAACAATCGAGAACAACACAAGCATTGTGGATCAAAATGTGAGGGATGTTTGGCCTCACAACCTTGTCTGGACCAAGGACAAGAAAGAGTGCATTGCCCTGTGTGTCAGCGCACTTTTGTCAGTCTTACCTGTTACCAACAACATTTGAAGATGCAAGGTTCACAGCAGAAAAGTGCTTGTCAACTCCTGAGATTGTGTCCTACTTGTGGACAAGGCATACGTACTAGTAATGCCAAGTTTCACGTTTGTCGAGGGAAGAAACGATGTCACATTTGTCACCAAATCGTGGACTTGGAACACGAATGCTTCATTCAAAAATATCAACCCCAACCAGAAGATACCCAGAAGAAAGGGAATTTTATCTTTTTTGATTTCGAATGCATGCAAGAAACTGGTATTCACATTCCTAATTTCTGCGTGGCTCACCGTGCGTGCGAGCAGTGCATCCAAGAACCTATCTTTAGTCATTGCCCTCACTGCAGCAAGATTCCTGGAGGACGTGAAAAAATCTTTCGAGGACCAAACACGTTAGCCAAGTTTGCCCAATGGATCCTTAACCCCATTGACGAAACGTGGAGTCCAGAAGACATCGAACGTTACGGTAATTGTCATTGCCATGCCACGGTCATGGCTCACAATTTCTCGGGATACGATGGGCAATTTCTGCTCAGATACTATGCGGAACAAAGTACCGAACGACCTCAAGTGACTTTAAACGGAGCCAAAATCATTTCTATGCAAGTAGGACAAGTGCATTTTAAAGATTCGATGTGTTACTTGGCCATGTCATTAAGTCGCATGCCTAAAACGTTTGGAATGACAGAAATGGCTAAAGGTTATTTTCCACACTTTTTTAATACCGAAGCCAATCAACATGCCTTTCTACCCCATTTGCCGGAGGCTGACGACTACGACCCCGATAACATGCGCATCGAACAACGAGAAGCTTTCCATGCTTGGTACCAGACTCACGCCTCGGACCCCTTTGATTTTCAAGAAGAAATGTTAAAGTATTGTCGATCTGACGTGGACATTTTACGACGTTGTTGTGGAAAATTTCGAGAATTGTTCATGGAGTACGGAGGGATCGATCCTTTGAAAGAAGCTTGTACCATCGCCAAAGCGTGTTCTTTAGTGTACCGAAAACGCTTTATGCCCGAAAATACTCTAGCTGTCATCAGTCCTCAAACGACGAACTTTGTCAAACGTCAATACTCGGTCAAAGCCCTACGCTGGCTCCATTACTTGTGCGACAAGGAAGACAAATGGATCCAGCACGCTCGCAACGGAGGAGGCGAAAAGACCATCGGAACGTATTCGGTGGATGGCTGGGACTTAGAAAATCCTCAGATCGTGTACGAGTTTAACGGATGCTTATTTCACGGATGTCCCCTATGCTACCCTCAGCGTAACACCAAAAATCAGTTTTTACAACGAACCATGGAAGACTTGTACCAGACCACGTGTCAGCGACGTTTGAAGTTAGAACAGCAAGGATACCAGGTAGTGGAAATGTGGGAACACGAGTACGATCTGCGTTTGAAAACCGATCCCGAGTTTAAACGCATCGTAGAAAGTTACAAGTTGGTGGACCCATTGAACCCACGGGATAGTTTGTACGGAGGACGAACGAATGCTACCTGTTTGCTGTACCAAGTGGACGAGGAGAAAGGAGAAGAAATCAAATACTTGGACGTGTGTTCACTGTATCCTTACGTGTGCAAATATTGTCACTTTCCCGTAGGGCATCCAGAATTGATGACAGAACACATTGACTTGGACCACATTCGACAGTACGAAGGATTGATCAAGTGTAAAGTCTTACCACCCACAGACTTGTACCATCCCGTTTTACCTCACCATTGCCAAGGAAAACTGATGTTTCCTTTGTGTCGCACATGTGCCGAAACGTGCAACCAAGACCAACCTTGTCATCACACTCAGGAAGAACGCGCCTTGACAGGAACGTGGGTGATCGTGGAATTGTTTAAAGCTCTGGACCTGGGATATCAACTGTTAGAAGTGTACGAAATTTACCACTTTCCCAAAACACAACAATACCGCAAGGGCGACGAGAGACAGAAAGGTATTTTTGCAGACTACGTGGATGCCTTTTTAAAACTAAAACAAGAAGCTAGTGGTTATCCTTCCTGGTGTCACACTCCCGAAGACCAAAAGATATTCAAAGAAAAATATCGGGAGCAGGAAGGCATCACTTTAGACCACATCGAGAAAAATGAAGGAAGGCGATCGTTTGCCAAAGTCATGCTCAATTGCTTGTGGGGTAAAATGGCACAACGTCCGTCTTTACCCAAGACGGAGTATTTGTCCGAGCCGTCTCGCTACTTCCAGATGATTCACGACCCAACCAAAGTCATGAAACACGTGGACGTCATTCGTGAGGACTTGATCTTAGTCAATTACGAAGAAGAACTAGACTTTGTAGAAGCCGACAAATTTGGAAATGTCATCATTGCGGCTTACGTGACAGCCCACGCTCGTTTAAAATTGTACGAAGTGTTAGAACTGTTAGGAGATCGTGTGTTGTATTTTGACACGGACAGTTGCATTTACATTCACCGACCGAATCAGTGTAACCCTGTCATCGAAGGAGACCGTTTAGGAGCCTGGACCGATGAACATCCCGACGACAAGATTCTATGTTTTGCAAGTGGCGGTCCTAAAAATTACGGCTACGAATACCGAGACCCACAAGGAGAAATGCACACCGAATGTAAAGTAAAAGGATTGACTCTCAATTATCGCACCAGTCAAGTGGTGAACTTTGACGTGCTACAAGAAGCCTTGCAGTCGGGACAGGATGAAACGTTTCAAGTGACTACCCACGAACCGCACAAGATTGTCCGTTTACCCACACACCAAATTGTTAGCCGACCTTTGGAAAAAGTCTATCAAATCGTGTACCAAAAAAGAGTACGACTTCCCAATCACTTCACTCTACCGTACGGTCACGTCAAAATTGGGCAGCATATAAAAAGGGACATCGTCCACGATCAATAGTTCATTTGTCACTACAACGACCAAGCGAAAAGAAGATGAATCCATTTAAACAGACATCATTCAAATTTGGGAATTCTCAAGTGGAGTGCGATGCTAAACCTTGCGATTATAGTGATGCCAGGCGCTGTGACATTAGCGATTCAGCAGGATATCGTGGGAACTTTGCTATGACTACTACCCCTATATCTACCCTGGAAAGTGATGCTGTGCGTGTCAAACCTGAGGGATGCGAAAGCGGTGCGACACGTTATCGTGGGCTCCTAGGAATTTCACCGTACCTACATCGAACTGAAGTGAGGAGAGTCGAATATTCGTTCCCGACGAGTTTGCCTGAATACTGTCACTTTAAAAGTCGATTCCAAACCTTCAAAGATAAATGGCCAAAATATCTGCCTGGACCAACTCCTGAAGAATTAGCCAGAGCTGGATTTTTCTACTTGGGCGAAGGGGATAAAGTCAAGTGTTTCAGTTGTGGTGTATCCATTTACGAGTGGGAACATAAAGATTCCGCTTATCTGGAACATGCTCGATGGTCTCCGAATTGTCAATACCTACCTTTAGTGGGCCCTAGTGATTGGAAGTGACACTACTACTCCATGTCGTGTAACACACCTAGACCAGTATATAAACCCTCTCTAAAACATAATATTCAAGGATTACCACACGAATTGCAAGAGAAGATCTACAAGGACGTTTGGCAAGGCCTTGCTAAAGAAAAATCTCAAGGGGTGACTGTAGAACTTTTGTGTCGTGAAATTCACAAGAGGCAAGTGACAAAAATTAACCAACGTGTTAGATTTCTCTGGATTAAGGGTATTTTTTTGCTCTGTTACCAATTTACTACGTTTACCTCTGAAGATGCTTTGATCCTTCTTAACCGTTACCCTGAATGGCAGTGGGACGAAATTACACGTTATATTAATCACTTTCGCTTTTGGAGCAAATTTAATTCTGTGTTTAATTCTGGGTTGAATCTACACTGATGATCTTTGACCTAAAGAAGTATAAAAGAGAACGACCATGCCACAACCTTTATCATTGGTGATCCAACAGATTCCGTGGAAGGATATCAACGAGAAGATTCACACGGTGAAAGATTACGAACACTTATTACAAGAACTATACCCTATGAATTGTGGTCGACGTGTCGTGTGTGTTTTAGTGACTTGCTTTCTGGGATTTCGTTTACCTGCCGATTCCTTGTGGACACTTTACGAACACTACCTATCAAAAAAATAAGACAGTATGGTGACTCCTTTAAATGTCCACGAGAGACTTATTCTGTTCAAAGCCTTACGTTTTCATCTGGATACGTCTCGACCTTTCCAAGAAAAAAAGATTCGTCAACTTTTACGTACGGAAGCAGTGTACGAAGATGTGTGTGTAGCTTGTGATTTACACCCTCATTGGACAGATGTACGTCACTGGAAAAGTTGGGATTTTGAGGCTTGGACAAACGAAGCATCCCATTATGCCCAAGCGTTGTGTTCCTAAAATTCATCGTCGTGTGAAAAAAGTCACTTTTAATTCTGTGTTAGTAACAGTACCAGAAGAAGAAGAAAAAAAAGAATCTATCACCCAAGACAATCCCTCTGTTCAAGACAGAACTGTCATGGACATTCCCCCACAAAGACCCTTTCGATAAGACGCCTATGTGACTATACCCTCTGTAGAGGAGGCTATAAGAACATTACATACTACCTCTAGGACACCTTCGTTACCCAAACCACGTTGTACAGGGACTTGTTTATTTGCCACTTTGATCGTTTGCCTAGGTATTTTATCCCTGTATTTATCCATTTGGCTTTTATGTTTTCGTGTTGTTCAAATTTAAACATGCATTGAAATAAACGTGTCTTGAAAAAAGTATAAAAACCTCTTGTCTTGTCTGTTTTTGTGTCAATACTGTCATACCACTACACGACTATGGCTCACTCTACTCTTTCTACTACTCCTTCCTCCTCCACATTCAAAGTCATTGACGAACACTTAGATCAGGCTAGTTGGAAAGCCTTGTATCTTCGTCATCCTTTTAACATGTTAATTGCTGGACCGAGCGGTTCAGGCAAAACCGAATTTGTCAAACGTTTGATCGAACATAAACATCATTTGATCGATCGTCCACCTCAACGCATCGTGTGGTGTTACAAAGAGTGGCAATCGGCATACAGCCTCTTGCAAGAAAGTCAAGGTGATTCCATTGTGTTTGTAGCAGGCATTCCTAAAGAAGACGAGGGGATCGTGTCTGACCCTAGTCAAACTCATTGGGTTATTTTTGACGACATGTTAGGAGAAGACGAAGAAGAAATTAAACTGTGGTTTACACGTAAAGGCCATCATCGTAATGCCAGTGTCATTTACATTACACAAAATTTATTTCAACAAAGTAAAGCCCATCGTACCATTAGTCTCAATGCTCATTACGTGGTCTTGTTTAAAAGTCCTCGAGATAAATCACAAGTGCAAGTTTTAGCCAAACAGTTAGGAACACCTTGGCTAACTCATGCGTACGATGATGCCACTCAAACGCCACACGCCTATTTACTCGTGGATTTAAAACCCACTACCCCTGATTATTTGCGATTTCGTACCGATTTGTTTCACGACTGGTGTCAAGACGGAGGACCTGTCGTGTACACGTCCTCCTCGTCGACATAACACTATGAAGCACTAAAAAAATCTATAAAAACCTTGGGTTACTTTGACCTGGTCTCATACATCGTCAACATGACGTCCCTTCAGTCTCATCTTCCCATCAAATTGATTCGTGCCTTGTACGGCATCAGTCGCGAAAAAAATCCACAAAGACGTGCTCACGTCTTAGAAGCCAGTCTCAAAGAAGTCTTACGATGGTTTACGGTGACAGCACGTCAAATACTGCAAGGCATCATTCACATTCCACATCAAACCAAACGCTTTTTTGACAGAAACAAAGTAGCCTTGACGCAACTGGCCAATCCTCGCATTGACACTCACACCAAAAAGCAAATCATATTGAAACCTGGAGGTAGTGGTTCTCTAGGAGGTGTCATCATTCGTTCCCTTTTAAAATGGGATCCCAATACTCCCAAAGTTCACCCCAAGAAGAAAACAAAAAAAGCCAAACAAACCCCTAAGAAAAAGAACAAGGGTACCAAGACCAAAGCACAGAAAAAGAAAAGTCCACAGAAAAAAGCGGTCACCCGCAAAAGAGGCACTTCGGCCAGGACACAACCTTATCTTCGTCAACCACGACCTGTAAGAAAAGATCTACAAGGACGTTTGGCAGGGACTACGTTGCCAGTAGCCTCAGGGGCTGCCACTTCTCCGTTGCGGGTGATGCCAGCCAAACCCAATTTGACACCCGTTTTTCCTAATTTGATGAAACATTGGAAATCTGCGTCTCCCAAAACGTCTCCTCCACCGGAGACACCCTCATCGACATTAGCGGCAGTAGCAGCTGCTCACAAAGTACCTGCCCCGAAAGTCAAAGTCCAAGAAAGATCTGGCATGTTAAAGAGTTTACTAGATTTGTCCAAACAAGAACTGTCCCGATTGAGTCCATTGCGAACTCCTTCACGACGTGTGTTACCTGCCATGAAGTTGATACGACGCAAAGATAATCAGTGGCGTCGCATTCCAGTATAAAAATATGACTTGAGGACCACGACGTCAATCAGTATTTTTTCTGTACCACTGCTGAACACTCAAGAATGCCTCCTCAAAAACATGCACACCACCACCACTACCCTTGTCGTTCTGCTGTCCAAAAAGGAACAAGACAATCTCGTCATCTTACCAAAAGCTTTAAAACCAAACATCACCGTCCTTCCCTCCAAAGGCGTAGACCTTTAAAGAAAAAGAAGAGACACCAAAAAGGAGGATCCTTTGACAATTTTGGGAAACACATTGTTACCTTTTTGACGAAGCGATAGTTCCCAAAAAAAGTAAATAAAAGAGAGTGTATACCAAGTCATTGACACTAGTGGTATTTTGAAACGAACAAGCAAAGATGGCACCTCGCAGAAAACATTTTTCTACACTCCACAAAGGAAAGAAAAGGAAAGGACGTTTAGCCAAACATCGACACGTTCTTCGTCAAAGGACACAAAAGAAAATACCCAAACGTCAAAAGAAAAAGAGAAGTCACCAAAGGGGAGGATCTTTAATAACAAAATTTATCAATTCAGCTAATAACCGAACTGGCCTCTTTAGCCCTGCTTTTGAGGATTTAGCGAGGCATGCCGCTGCCTTTTTGAGAAGTCAATAGAAAAAGAAGATAAAAGAGGGTGTGTACCAAGTCTTTGACGTCAGTGTATTTCTGGAACGAACAAGCAAAGATGGCACCTCGCAGAAAACATTCTTCTTCACCCCACAAAGGAAAGAAAAGGAAAGGACTACCTCCACGTTTAGCCAAACACGGAGACGTGTTGTCCGTCCTGTCCAAAGCCTCTCCACCCATGCGAAAACAAATCATTAAAACAGCCTCCAAAGATGTCATCGATACCGTGTGCGAATGTTGTTTGAATGTCTTAAAAGGTACGATACCTTTGTCTCCACACCAGAAAAAATGCTTCGCCAAGCATCGACACGTTCTTCGTCAAATGGTCCAAAAGAAAATATCCGTCCGTCAAAAGAAAAAAATGTTGGTGCAACGCGGAGGATTTTTACCCATTCTTGCTCCTTTGTTGGGAGGATTAGCGCAAAATGTGCTAACCGGTGTGTTGCCAGGTTTGATACAAGGGATGACTCAAGGGATGGGTAGAAGATAAAAGGACCCTATGGAGCACTATAATCTCAGACATAACCTTTGAAAGCTCATGGAAGGACGAAAACTAACTTTGGTTCCTTACAAACGATGGATGGAATACCATCATTGGCAAGAACAACGAACCCCCCATTTACCACCCAATCCCAATTTGGCTGAGATGTCGCAATTACAACACGAATTGCAATCCTTGATCCATCGCCACGATTTATCCGAAACCGAAAAATCACAAAAGTACGGTCAACTCTTGAAACGGCTACAACTCTTTCATCAGAAAGCTGTGGAACAAACAGCTCAACCCACTTTGTCCGATTTTAAGGCTCTAATGAATAACCCGTCACCCTCACCCTCTACAGTGGTTAAAACAGACGTTACCCCACCATTACCCAAGGAAGAAGAACCCCATGATCTCTTTCAAACACCTACTACTACTACTACTACTACTACTACTACTACTCCCATTCCGAGTAAGATTGCCGCTTCCTTATTGACCCCTTCTCCCACTCCCCCACGAGAAGAACTCAAAACTTGGGTTAAAAAGATGATGGCTACTCCTTCTTCGACAGATGTGAAAAAGAAAGAAAGGAAACCAGAAGTGAGAAAAGAAAAGAAGACCAAAGAAGCTATCCCATTACCTCCGCCACTACCATTACCCTCGACGTCAACTCCTGTGGCACATCGGACACGTAAAACCGTTTCCAAACAACCCGCATTTCGTCCCACCCAAAGCAATATCCTCGATGAGTGGGTACCTTATTAACAACAAACCATGGAGAAGGTATTAGCCAGCATTTACTACGATCCAGCTCACCCTGCAGGTTACGGAGGTATTCAGAAATTGTATCGTGCTGCCAAAACTCGCCTGAAAAAGCTCCGTTTACCAGCAGTAAAACGATGGTTACAAGAACAAGCGACGTACACTTTACACAAACCCATTCGACGAAAATTTCACAGAAGTCGCACTCAAGTGGAAGGCATCGATCATCAATGGCAAGCCGATTTAGCTGATGTCTCTCATTTAGCCACCTACAATCGTGGCTACAAATATTTGTTTTGTGTCATCGACGTCTTTTCTAAATTTGCCTGGGTCGTACCATTGACATCCAAATCGAGCGGAGAGTTAGTACGAGCTTTGCAACTGGTGTTGAAACAAAGTGGCCGTCACCCTCTTCGATGGCAAACCGACAAAGGTACCGAATTTCTGAACCAAGCTTTCCAACGAGAATTAAAAAAACGTGACATTCATTTTTTCACCACCGAAAATCCTGAAACCAAAGCCAGTATTGTGGAACGTTTTCAACGTACCTTGAAAGAACGCATGTGGAAATATTTTACGCATCAACACACTCTCAAGTACATCGACGTCTTACCACACTTAGTCCAAGCCTACAATCAATCTTACCATAGAAGCATTGGACGTGCCCCACAAGAGGTGACACCCGACAACGAAGTCACTGTTTTTGAGCGTCTGTTTGGCACGTCCCGGACGAGGGTTGTCCCCAAAAAAGGTAGAGAAGTGTTAACCCCGGGAGATTGGGTACGCATTGGCAAAACCAAACGCACTTTCGACAAAGGTTACTTACCCAACTGGACCACCGAATTGTTTCGTGTTACTGGACGAGTGCGCGATCGTCATCCTACCGTCTATAAATTGGAAGACATGAACGGAGAAGTATTAAAAGGAACGTTTTACTTGCCTGAGTTACAACGTGTCACCAAAAAAGAAGACGACGTGTACGACATTGAAAGCATTCTCGAACGAAGAACCCGTAAAGTAGGAAAACGTCGTGTCAAAGAAGTCAAAGTACGTTGGAAAGGATATCCTCCTAGTTTTGATTCTTGGATTGACGCTACCCAAGTCATCGACTATAAAAAGAAGTGACCATCATGCCCTTCAATACAGCTTCAGCAACCACAGTGACTACTCCTTCACCCACGTCATCTCTGCAAGATTTACAAAAGCAACCCTTGTGGGTGTGGTGTGGAGAACGTGTCCCTAAAACGCAAATCGTTTTTTTCTGTCAAATCTTTGTGGTATATTGTGTCATTGGTGCAGCCATTGCTAATTTGAGTTTGCAACAAGGAGACAAACAATTGTGGACCATTTTACTCAGCAGTTGCATCGGGTATCTTCTTCCCAATCCTTCCCTGAAATACTCTTACAACGGGAACAACAGCAACAATATTGGGAGTCTTGCGGCTAACGTTAGTCCTTCTCCTGACAGTCACCCTTCCAATCACAATCCTCTTTTAGACACTCCTTTAACCTCGAGTGACTCCTCGGACAGAAGAACATTGGAAATATGAACAACACTATTAACCAATTTTACTTAACGTTACCCAGTGACAGTTCCATGGAGGTGTTTCCTAACAACACATTGTGTTGTTACACGTCTAAATTACCTCAAGCCATGCATTTGGATCAAGATGATCACTGGGAAGCAGCTTTAGTGGAAATAATACACCCGACACAAATCAAAAACATCGTCGAAAATCAAAACTTTTTCACAGTTGAAGTGTACGACAAGCCATTGCAACAAGCCTTAGATGAACGAGGTATCACTGGCATTGACAACAAGAAATCAGATGGACCCACAACTAAACAACTGTCCACTCATGTGTTGACCATTCCTGCAGGCTACTATTTTAGCGGTCAACATTTAGTGACTACGATTGCAACCAGGTTCAATACTTTGTTTGGTAAACCCCTGGACAAAATCAGAGAAAGTGTTACCTTTGAGTACATTAAAGTGGCTCGTCGCCTCATGATCAAATTTTCAGAGAAGAAAATAATAACCATTACCTTTTGTCCTGAATTGTTTGATATCTTAGGTGGAGACCTCAAGATGCTCCCGAACAAAAAAGAAATACCAGGCATATCCAGTAACTTGGATTTTACCAAATATTTTCGATCCCCTGTAGAAATGAACCAAGGACTCAATTTGATGTTTGTGTACTCCGATGTGGTGGAGTACAACGTGGTAGGACACACCTCTGTACCGTTACTGCGTGTTATTCCTTTCAAAGTAGATACTACTACCACTGACGAGGAAGGTGGAAATACCTATCACGTTCACCGCGAATTTGTACATCCTCATTATTTACCCGTCAGTAAGTCGTATTTCGACAGTGTCAACATTACTATAAAAGGAGAACTAGGTCAAAATATTCCATTTACCAAAGGGAAAGTCACAGTGAAACTCCATTTTCAAAAACGATTCTCCAACAACTGAAAAAGTGATGTATCCTGTGTACCAAGGAGTCACTCGACAACGAGGACATGGTTTAGGAGATATGTTTAAATCAGCCTTTCGTTCCGTAGTCCCTGTTTTAAAACCAATGGTGACACGAGGATTGCACACCTTAAAAGATGCCGCATTGACTCACGGCAAAGATTTTCTTTACAATGTTCTCATTGACAAACAAAACCCCAAAGAAGCTTTTTTGAGAGCAGGCAAAAATGCCTTGCTTCAAACGGGTAAAGAGATTTTGGGTCGACGAGAAAGTCCTATAAATGCTCTGAACGGTACCGAGTCTGACATTCCTGCTTCCCTGACGACACAGCAAGGACAAGGTAGAAAGCGTCGACGAAGACACCCTTTCAAAAGTCTCCGTACCTCTAAAGTTCGAAAGACAAAGAAAAAAAGAACCGCTCGAGACTTAGACATTTTTGATTATTAAAAGTGAAGAAAAAAAACATAAAGAAAAAATGATGCACCAAGAATCTTGTGCCTGTTCCAAGTCGGAACTGGATCTCTTTGCCATGCCACCCACGATGATGACCATGCAAGAAGCCCAATGGGTCGAATTTCATCCCGTCTCCTCTTTGACGGATTCAGCTCCCATCGAGTTTGAAATCAAAGGACAACCCGAAGATTACATCGATCTCAACAACAGTTACTTGTATTTGAAACTGAAAGTAACCAAAACAGACAACACTAATCCAGGAGCCAATGATAGAGTAGCTCCTGTCAACAATTTCATGCATTCCTTGTTCAGCGATGTGGATTTGTACATGAATAACAAACTGATCAGCAGTAGCATGGATACTTACCCTTACCGAGCGTACCTCGAAAATCTCTTGACGTACGGAAAAGAAGCCAAGAACACTCATCTAGATGCTTGCGTAGTATGGAAACCTGACACCGCAGATAAGTTTAACGACACAGCCTTGCCCGTACCAGCAGCTGCTGATGGCAGCGCTCCTGCCGATCCTCACAATGAAGGTTTTAACGAGCGTCGAAAGAAAATTTTGCAAGGACGTAGTTTAGAACTGTTCGATCGTTTGCATTTGGACATGTGGTTTCAAGAGAAGTATTTGCTGAACGGAGTAGATATTCGCTTGAGACTGAATCGAAGTAGTACTGCTTTCCATTTGATGGCTCATGCCAACGAATACAAAACCATTATCCAAGAAGCCAGGTTATACGTACGTCGCGTGGAAGTGTTACCTAAAGTGGGAAATGATATCAGTCACACTTTGAGCAGAACGACAGCCAAGTATCCGATACGACGCGTGGAAGTCAAAACTTTCACCATTGCCGCTAGACTCCGATCTAAGATTGAAGATCATCTGTTCCAAGGACAGTTACCCAAACGTTTATTCATTGGTATCGTCAGCAATGCAGCCCTCAATGGTGCCCACGATGAAAATCCTTTCCAGTTTAAGCACTGCAGAGTATCCAAAATTGAAGTCAGTCGCGATGGCAAAACTTTGTGTACCAGACCCTTCGAACCCGACTTTGGCGAACAGAAAAATTACTTGAGGTCGTACTTGTCACTGTACGAAGCCACAGGACAGTTAGGAACCAACACCAGTCACGGTATTTCCTACGACGACTATGCAAGAGGTTACACGTTGTGGGCTTTTGATTTCACTCCAGACCAAGGCAGCGACGAGGGACATTTCCACCCTATAAAATCTGGGCAACTGCGTGTGGAACTTCAGTTTGCAGCACCTCTTCCCGAAACGGTGAATATCATTCTGTATGCTGAATTCGATAATACCATAGAAATCAACAGTTTGAGAGAAGTCATTCTAGACTATTAGACATTATGGAAGACCCTTGTCCTTCTTTGAATAGTGGAGAATCCATGGAATGGGAGGTTACAGAAAAAGCAAACCCTCAAGACCAAAAAGAAGAAGTAGTGATCATGCAATCCAGATGGCCAGAACAGGAACAACAGTTAGTGGCTTGTTTTGCACAACACTTGGAAGATAAAATGAGGGACATGATTAAAAAAGATTGTTATGGATGTCAAATCGATCATCCCAGTCAAATTCAACACGATAAATGTATGATGATGAGTCAAGAAGAAAAATTGGATGATTATCTGAACGAAGCTTGGAGTCTCATCTCCGAAGAAGACGTGTTACTTCAGTGGTATAAAGGCTTACGTGATCATTCCTCTCCTCCATTGTTTGCTCGAGAAATCGATCGCATCGAAGCTCTCTTGGCCAAAAGTAAAGAGACGAAGCAAACCATCAGTTACTTGTCAGACCGTTTCAAACAAAAAGTCTGGATTGAATTGATGACTTATCATCACCTGTGAAGAAAGGAGAGAAAAAAACAAGGCTACACAACAAAAAATGGATACCTGGGAACTTTATTATCTTTTGAACCGTAGTTCGTACACTGCTTCTTGGAATCCTGTCGTGTGTGCTAAAGATGAACTACCTCATCGCAAACCTCAAGAGAATCAAGCTTATGTCATCAACACAGATGACAGTCATCTTCCAGGAACTCACTGGGTAGCAGTCTACTTTCCTCAAGAGGGTTGTGCGGAGTATTTTGATTCGTATGGATTGCCTCCTTTCGAAGATGATATCATTGACTTTATGAGAAGAAATGCCCAGACGACACGATTCAATAATGTGAAATTACAAGGCACTGATTCTATGGTGTGTGGACAATATTGTATCTATTATCTGCATCATCGCAGTCTTGGATATTCTTTAGAACATTTAGTGACTTATTTTGATCGTCATTCGTCTCGAAACGATGACAAAGTAGATCGATGGTTTTGTGACCATTATGGCTATCTGTTGTCTTTAGCTAGGAAACGTAGTGTACATCAATCGCCCAATGATTTCCAACAGTGGAAATCTCAATTTAATTCACAACGTTGTCAACCATGTCAAAGATAATGTATTAGTGTTATGGAAGAAAAACATGTTTGTTCTTTGAAATAATGTTTGTTCTTTGAAATAATGTTTGTTATTTGAATAAAAATGTTGTGTTTTGAAAACCAATGCGTCTGTCGTTTATTTTACATTTGTATTCATATAAATGCTCTTTGACTTTTCTTTCTATCCCTCACATCAAACTATCTAAACGTTTCAAAACCCTAAACCGCAGAGGGGTGTTTTCCATCACGTCCGCGCTTGAACCATATAAAGCAGGGGTAGTCTCCAGTCTGGCCATCCATTGTTTGACTCATCCTACTACGAAGATGTGCTCAAGACTAGCTAAGCTGAACGAAGCTTATGTCACTCTGCATCGTATCAGACACAATCTGATGCCAAAGCCTGAAGAGATAGAGAATGTGAGAATGCTACAAGTAACGGAAGACCTCATAGAAGAACTCTTCAGAGAGGAAATTCAAAAAGAGAAAGAAGAATGGACTGAGAAGTATCGACTTCAAAAGCAGCAGAGAGAGCAGAGAGAACAGCAGCAGCATCAGCAACAGCAACAACAGCAACAGGAACCAGACAGAAGTTTTGTCGACTGTCGTGTAGACACAAAAGAGTTCTCTTTCTCTTTCCGAAGAAGCAGACCCTATCGTGTAGCCAAACGAGGACGCAATCTTAGACGATAAAAGATTGCCATCCTTCCTCGTACACACACACAAAAAACAGCCCTTTTCAGGGCTACCCAATATTCTCGAAAAGAATTAATCATTCAATTTGCTTATGGTATGTGAGGAAGTTAGAAAAAAATAGAAGTGAGTCTATAATCACTGTCTCTTTTTACTTTTGTTTTGAAGTGCGTCTATAAGCACAACGTATTTTTTCAAAATAACTTGTTCAATTTATAATTAATATGAGTCAAGTATAAAAGTGAGGGGTGTTTTCCATCACGTCCGCGTGTTTTTGGTAATGATAGGGATACTGTAAGATTTTTGGATCTAGGGGGTGTTTTCCATCACGTCCGCGCTTGAACTATATATATAAAGAATCACTCGTCAGTCTGGCTGGAAATCCTCATAGCAATAAAATAATCTCTGAACTGCAAACTAACCTTAACAACATTGGGAAGTGGGCAGACAAATGGGGATTTAAGCTCTCCAAAGGAAAAACTACAGGCGTAATCTTCTCTCCAAGACACAGATACCATATTAGTCCACCTACACTCTTTATACAAGGAGACCTAATAAAATTTGAAAAAACAGTAAAATTCCTGGGAATGCTCTATGATCAGAACCTCACCTGGAAACAACATATTAACGAACTAATTATTAGATGCAACAGGGACATAACCCTACTCAAAAACATTAAGGGTCTAAAATGGGGAGCAGACCAGGACACTCTACTAATCATATATAGAGCCCTAATTAGATCCAAACTGGATTACGGGTGCCAATTGTATGCCACTGCAAACATCACACATCTAAAGAAACTTGACAAAATACAAAGACAAGCCCTTAAAATATGCACAAGCAGCAGAAAACATACATCAATAGAAGAAATGCAAATACTTACAGGAGAATCACCACTATCGCTTAGGAGAGAAGAACTAACCCTACGATACGCAGCACGATTATCTATTCACCAAGCAAATCATCCAACAAGAATAACAATCAACAAATGTAACATTCCATTTAGCAGAAAACTAGTCCCACGCCCTCCGTCTGGAAAAATCATACACATATTATGTAAAGAAATGGAAATTGGTAAGCTCCAAGCGGAAATTATCACATTTCCAGACAAAACTCCATGGAACAACAAAAAAGCAAAGATCAACACTACAGCCCTAAACTTCGGGTCTAAAGAAATAAACCCTCATGAAATAAGATCCAAAATCCTACAGAATCTGGAGGAAAATTACAAGGATTACACCAAGATATATACAGACGGATCAAAAGCCACCAATCCATATAAAACATCAGCAGCAGTAGTAATACCAGACCTACAAATTAAAACTGGTAGTAGGCTCCCAGACCTCTGTTCCGTATATACTACTGAATTATGGGCTATTCTAGAAGCGCTTAAAATAATAGTCGACAATAAGATACAAAAAGCAATAATAATTACCGACTCACTAAGCGTATTAAAATCCTTAGAAACAGGGCGATCAAAGGGGAGGGAAAATTTCCTAAAAAAAGCTAAACTAGAAATTAACAATCTCATTTCACAAAACTGCAACATCGAGTTCATGTGGGTCCCATCCCACATAGGATTACTCGGAAACGAACTAGCAGACATAACAGCAAAAGAAAAACTGCAAGAAGACTACATCACCAATATAGAGTATGGGATAACAGAACTCTACAGTATTATCAACAGAAAAATCTTAGCCAAATGGCAAACAGAATGGGATAACTGTACAAAAGGACGTATCCTATACTCTATACAACCAATAGTCTCACGAAATAACAAAGCACCTCCCATTGACAACAAGCACAACCAGGGAATAGTTAACAGATTAAAAACAGGAAAAACCCTCCTAACTGGCAGTATGGGACAGTACCTTAAGAAAAACACAAGGAAAACAACATGCCCACACTGCCCGGAGAAGGAAGATCTCAACCATGTCTTCAACAAATGCCCCAAATACAAAGGACAAAGAAAAAAACTTATACAAGAGCTAAAGCAAATCAAATCCCCAGCAACCTACCCAGAATTCCTTCAACAAAATAACCCAAATCCTAAACACAGTCTAGAAATTATCCTCAGTTATCTTAGGGACATTGACAAGACTGCTGACATCTAACACTGTACCCTACTCTGAATCTTACACACACAAAAGGAACAAAAAGACTAATTACGAATAGCTCAATCCTCCTACATGAACCAAACCCCCAATAACTAGCTGATAATTAAGCATCACGAAACCGTGAATAAATGCGTGGGGGATGTGGCTCCATTCCGTTCCCCCGAAAAAAATAAGTAGCACCAAACGGTGCACTAAACAGTCGTGCATGCCCGAACGGGCGAAAACGACTTTAATACAACTAACAACAACAACAACGTCAGTCTGGCTGGCTATTCAGGCGGTGAACACGGAGCAGGCAGGACCGGGACGGCGAGCTGTCCAGTGAGTGAGGAATTAAGCTACCATTTAGGAGTGCTAAGGAAATAAAGAAAACGCACCCATAGGAGTAGATGTAAGAAGCAGTAGTGTTGAGTAAACTCCACTACAAATAAGTCTTCAAAATTCCAGCCACAAGAAGACAGACGACCGTAAAATCCATACCAAGCTGTGCAAGAAATGGCCACGTGGGGAAACAAGATGGCCGCCGGATTATAAGGCTATCGTAGAGCCATCATCATTGGAGGGTACCAGTACCACCACTGAAGAGTACTCAAGTGGATTGCATTTCGACAACCAAAGTGTACAGCGAAGTAGAGGATAGAAGTTAACCAGCCAGCAGGGATACAGGAGGCCACATGAGACAATTCTGTGGCTTCCACCTACTGCACCCCGACGACGAAGCCTGCGTTTACAATGGTGTTTTCATTTGCCTGAATAATAGGGGACTCATTTGGTTACGAGTACCCCTCTTTGACTAACTTTCCGTGGCCCTAAAGGAGAAATTTGATTTTACATTGGTACCGCCTCCATACAAACTTATAACCAAAACAAACTACCATTGACTACACTTTTAAATGCCGCACAGGCATATTAATTTCAAATTTGTTAGGGACTTAATTTATGTACACTATGTACTAGAAATTTTTGAACGGTAGGATGATAAATAAATAATTCTTCAACTCTGTTATTTGGTTAATTGCATAGGTGGCTAACACATTATTGGATGTTAAGTTGTCCATTAGTAAAACTGGACTGAATTTGACTTGGGTAGGGCTCTTTTGTTTCAGGTGTATGCTGCGTCCGTGGCCTTGCTGTCTGTCTCTTTGCGTGCCCTGGTGTGTGCTGCTGTGTCGCCCGCGCCTCCTGGACCTGGACCCTTTCCGCCTTTGCCGTCTCCGCTCACAAAATTACTAGCGAAATGAGGAAACATTTCCCCTCGCTACCTTACAACTCGATTGGATGATAGGATGATAGGGGTGGGTGTGTGTAGGTACTATTCCTACCCACCCCAAAAGGGCCTTCATTTCTCCCGATAGTTACTTTTTAGTAATTCGGGAGAACGCCCTATTTAAAATATAGTGCAGTTAAGCACTATAACTCCTGAGGGGGGGAGTAGCGACCCCCCCCAAAGGACCTAAAATGGCCACCAACATGGTGGCTATAAAAGATGTACATATGCCCCTAGTGGGCGGTTATATCTTTAAAAAACTCAGATCAGTCAGTCAGTCAGTCTGGCTACCCATCGTTGACGCATCAACACCAAAGATGAATAGAGTGCAGAAATTAAGAGAACTTCAAATGCATTTGGAGAATGCTAGGCGTCTCCTGGACGAACTGGCTATGGAGGCCATAATAGAACAGACTAGGATTGAAAAAGAAGAGGAGGAAAGAAAAAAGAAAGAAGAGGAGGAGAAGAAAAGTCCCATCTTGCCTCACCGCATGATGAGACAGACTAGTAAAGTCAAGCCCGTGGTGAGGACACCTTCACCACCAGAACCAGTTCGTCCACTACAAGGACAGTCCCCAACGCATCAACCACAGTCTCAACCGCAACAACCACAGCCTCAACCGCAACAACCACAATCTCATCCACGGTTGCGGAATAGAGGAAGAAATGAAGAGACTTTCACTATCCCACAAAGTGAAGACTGGGATAGTGAAGCCAATCATTCTCCCTCTGCGCTCCCAATCACAAGAGTGAATTGGGAGAATGATTGGAGTAGAAGATGTGTGTGTGGGGCTAGACCTGGGAGATGCCAACATTAGCCAGGTGTATTTTGAAGTTTAAAAAACAGCCCTTCTCAGGGCTACCCAAATAACAAGAAAAGAAATACTATGTCAATTGCCAATGGGTGTGAGAGAGGAGTAGTGTGATTATAAACACTGACTCTATTTAGATGGTATATGGTGTGATTTTGGATAGTATATAGTATGGTTTGTTTTGGCTGCTTCCCCGTGTGTGTGGTTAGTATAGGGTGTGATTTTGGATAGTATATAGTATGGTTTGTTTTGGCTGCTTCCCCGTGTGTGTGGTTAGTATAGGGTGTGATTTTGGATAGTATATAGTATGGTTTGTTTTGGCTGCTTCCCCGTGTGTGTGGTTAGTATAGGGTGTGATTTTGGATAGTATATAGTATGGTTTGTTTTGGCTGCTTCCCCGTGTGTGTGGTTAGTATAGGGTGTGATTTTGGATAGTATATAGTATGGTTTGTTTTGGCTGCTTCCCCGTGTGTGTGGTTAGTATAGGGTGTGATTTTGGATAGTATATAGTATGGTTTGTTTTGGCTGCTTCCCCGTGTGTGTGGTTAGTATAGGGTGTGATTTTGGATAGTATATAATAGGATTTGTGAATAGTATCTAATATGACAAGTGAATGTAAGGGGTGTTTACTTTCACGTCCGTGCTTAAGATATATATACTCAAAGTGACTGACATTAGAACCATTCCACGGAATAACCATAGAAGATGGCAAAAGCATCAAGTTTATTCAACAATTTAAGACACAGCTATTTCTGGATATTAGACGGGGAATATGAAGTGGAAAAACTACATCATAAATGGAAGATTGCGAAGAGTTTGGACTTTGCAAAAAGACTGAAAATAGCCAGGGAGCTCTTAGGAGGAATGCTAGAAGAAGAAGCCAAAAAGTTACGAGGCTGCATTAATCCACCCTATGTTAGAGTGGGGACATTGAAGCAAGTAATAGATATTGTCGAAAACGTCAAGTGTTTTTTGGATAATATCTTGACAGAGTACCCCCATGTCCAAAAGGGTTTGGACCCGCTCAAGAAAGCTGAAGAACTGATGAGAAAGGAACTATTAGAAGAAGTGAAGAAGATAAAAGATAACTGGAGTAAGGAGAGAAAGGAAAGAAAGGACAATGAAAACCAAAAAAAGAAAGAGGACTTTGAAAGATTAAATAACAATTGGATCAAGATACAAGAGAAGTTTAGAGCTATGGGACATCCTGACTGGATTCCCGAGGAAGAAAAGAAGAAGAAGGGAATTATTGGTAAAATCAAAAGGTGGTGGAACAAAGGCAGAAAATAAAAGAAGAAGTATCCAAAGGCCCTTTTCAGGGCCACTCATAAGTCTCGAAAAGATAGTAGCTTTCATTGCCACCCTTTTTTCCCTTGTTATATTTCCCTTGTTATCTTTCCCTTGACGCTATATAGGCCCACTATGTTCCATTTCCCTTGACGCTATATAGGCCCACCATGTTAAATTTCCCTTGACGCTATAGTGCCCCAAGCTGTTTTGACGCCATAGTGCCCCAAGCTGTTTTTGACTGGATTTTCCCTTGACGCTATAAATCTTGACGCCATACGTGCCCAAGCTGTTTTTGACTGGATTTTCCCTTGACGCCACGGTGCCCCATATTACTACTGACATCTCCTAAATAATAATAATAATAATAATAATAATAATAATAATAATAATAATAATAATAATAATGAGAAGAAGAAGAAGAAGAAGAAGAAAAAGAAGAAGAAGAAGAAGACGACGAAAACGTGATTTACAGCATACATATTTTAAGTACATTCCGATTTCATGGCCGCATTCCTGTTCATGTTTGTGCTATTGAACTAAATATATGCAATTATTTTGCAACATAACAAGACATAACTACATTACTTAAAAACATAAACGTCCAGAGTAGAATCAGTCTGTTCTTGTTTTAATTTGGCAGGATTTGATTATAAAACGACAGCCACCAATTGTTTGAAATACAAAGCTTTTAATAAACGATATAAACATTTCAGAAATCTCATCAATGTTTAACTGGAGACGATTTAAAATGTGTCTCTAAAAAAATTACAATTTAATGTGTGAAGATGACTGTAGGAATTACGAACATATGAATAGAACAACTGAAGATAAGATGCCTTTTCAAATCTGTTTAAGAATCAAGTATTACAAAAATTGATAATCGATTCATATTTTCAATGCACCAGTAGAGAATATATATCCTCCACATTTTTATATCGATCACAATCAGTCGTTATGTAAAGTGTGCACCTGTTTATGTTAAAAAAGCGCTTGAATTAATCCGATGCTAGCAATATATGGCAACATCTGCTTCTCTGCATATCTCTCTCTCTCTCTCTCTCTCTCTCTCTCTCTCTCTCTCTCTCTCTCTCTCTCTCTCATCTGCTTTTTCAAATGAACACGTTGATTGCTTTATTTTATTGTGCGACATCTGTTAATATGTGTGCACATACATACACACTTACTTACTTATATATATATATATATATATATATATATATATATATATATATATATATATATATATATATATATATATATAAAGTAGAATGTAAGCAACAAAACATCCACATTAAAAAGCGAACATAAAGTATAAAGATCAAAGTACGTATATGTTGATTCATACTCTCAGAAGCAAATGCTTCAAGATTCTTTCGTAAACTACATTGACAAAAAAACTACACATGGGCACAATCAAATTTTCCCATAAAAAAATTATATATGACTAGCTATGCCATTTTTTGCAAGAACAGCTGCAGTACGGCGTTTGAAATTTATGATACCTTTGGTACAATAAGGACCAATCCGCGTTCCTAATGTTCATGTTTAATACGAACCAAAGGTTATTTTGGTGGAAACACACCAAAATAACCTTTGGTTGTATTAAAACCATGAACAATAGGAACGCGGATAGGTTATTGTACAAAGGTTCAATTTCAAACGCCGTACTTGCAGCCTGTTTTGCAAAAATGATTTTATCTAAAATTAAACAATGAATATATGTCGCTGGCTGACCTTTTTTGAAAATATGCTCCTAACCATATACGTTGCACCAGATAAAGCATAAGTGGCAGGTGGGTAGGGGTTAGGTACGTTAGATACTCGATTGTACTCATATGAAATATGTTGAGTTCCATATGTCACAAAGAATATCCTGTTATATATATATATATATATATATATATATATATATATATATATATATATATATATATATATATATATATATATATATATATATATATATATGATTCTCATTATTTGTTTGCATTTATGATGTAATACACATATGTATGTTGTCTGCTAGATGGACATTGTTTTCCGCAAATTGATTTATTTATATCGATGTTTTGAATGTTAAATATCAGCATATATTTTATTTTTGAAAACAAAAAACTAAAACTTGATATGATGAGGAAAATGAAGCGTTTGATCAGACTGTAACAGGTTGAAGACTGGCTGACAAACCCCTCCATTGCCATAATCACAGTCCAAATATGCAAAACCTGCTTTAAATTCCATTGCATTTTCGCTCAGCACTAAAAAGCATGTTGTTTTCATAAATGTGACATATAGTTCGTAATATGTTCAGAAGTTATCATATTTAGAACGGCAGCTGGGTGTTTTGCTACTGGTAAAATAAAAATTGCATTATTGATTTTGACATGTGGTAGAAATAATAAGAAACGTTGCTTGCAGAACATAAACTAGAATGGAATAACTGTATGACACAAATAAAAGATCAGCTATTGATAAACAGGAATCAATATCAAGGAATAATTTTAATAATGCATCTTTTTTAACCAGGTGAGTAGTTGCAAGGTGTTCGATTGCATGCAACATTTATATTTATGTGAACAAATCTCAAATTGTAATAAAATCAATGTTGTTTTAATAAAATCGACATTATCAAAAACGATTTTTAAACGTAAGAGAAATTTGTCACAAATATGATGCTATTTTGTTCAGAAAAAAAGATCAAAACAATTAACAAAAACCAACGACATTCACTGTATGTATGTATGTATGTATGTATGTATGTATGTATGTATGTATGTATGTATGTATGTATGTATGTATGTATGTATGTATGTATGCAAGTATAGGGTGATCGTAAGCGTGATTGTGGTATACTACCCTCCAAAGAACATACATAGGATATAATTGGAAATATTTCTTGCATGTGGTGGTAACAACTGCATGTTATTAAAGAGGAAATCGCACACAAACGTTCCAACAAAATCTTACCAAACGTATAACATCAGATCTGTGAGAAAAGGTACAGACACTGTTGTGCCAAATTTGGATGTCTAAACCAATTATGAGTGTTTGCACAATAATCGTTTCTGTGTGCGTGCGATGTGAAATTAGCTATTCTTGACACCAAGAAAGGAACAAATGAGAGACATGAAGATAAAGTGTGAGTGTCTTTGTATTCAAATATTTAATCTTTGACAAATAGAAGAATATTGTCGGTGCTGCCTTAAGGAAGAAAACAAAAACAGTTTATCAAAGTCTTGAATCACCTTTCACGACATTATTATATACCTGGTTATAAATAGTAAGGCATATATGTTTGCTTTGCCGCAAGCAAAGCTGAGGTACGAATGATCCAATGAAGAGCATCATTTATGAGAAAACTTCCGTATAGTTCAGTTACCCGTATATAGGAATCTCTTAGACAAGTTATCACCAGTAAAAAAAAAAAGCACCACGACAATAAAATCATCAAAGTACGCAGCTGATAGACAGTTTCTCACTAGTGGCCAGAGCCCACCCAAATGTTTCTGACAACCTATTCCAACATTAACTTTAGCTCGCTCCTCCCTTCCTCCACCCCCTCCCCAAAAAAAATAAATAAATACCAACTAGCATTCACTTCCGTTTGATGTGGTGCCCTTTAAAACCTTAGGTCATGGAGAATGATAAATTCATATATTTTACAACGATAACATTTTGTATAACCATGTGTACAGTACCTTACAATTCGATTCATAATATAGACAAAGCGTGGGATAAGGCTCGGATTGTATCTAAATCTTTTAACCAGTCAGTCAAAGATTCAAATTCCTTTCTCAAAGATTTATCATGTTTTTAAGGTTCAAAATATGTATTACGCATGCGGAATTTATGGCACCGAAAAAGAGAAAACACAGATGCGTTGGTTGTCATGATTTGTGACGTTTCATTTTCTTTCAAATACCTTGTTTTTAATTGAATATGAGTAATATCGGTTAATTTGAAGCCTAACATTTGCCTCTTAAAACGTAACGGAGATCAGTCTACAGGTGACTATTAAGGTACCGCTAAACAGTTTCTGGGTTCATCCGCACTCCAGGATTAGAAGATGCATCAATAAAGTTCAACAATCACCAGGATGTGTACATTTGTAAACTTGTTCCAGGAAAGTATAAACTTATTCAAGAAAATGACTTGCATGAATGAGCTTATATATTTCACTCTTTAGAATTGCATAACCCTTCAGACAACGCAATAAAAGCGATTTTAAACTCCTGACACCTGTTGAATTAATAACAAATATGTAATGTGTAACCTGGCTGCTATTACATCCCATAATAGTAAATATGTAATGTGTGACTTGGCTGCTATTGCATCCATAATAGCAAATATGCAACATGTGACCTGGCTGTTATTGCATTCCATAACAGCAAATATGTAATATGTAACAATGCTGCTATTGCAGTTCATAATAGCAAATATGTCATGTGTGACCTGGCTGATATTGCATCCCATAATAGCAAATATGTATTGTGTGACCTAGCTGCTATCGCATCCCATACATTAATTTCCTGAAAGTGAATCATAAGCAAAACGTTTTCATACTACAGTCACTCATGATTTAAGTGAATCTGAACAGAACGATGATAAAACGAAAATATGCTCAAACACAATTTAAGCCTTGTCTATGTAAATGTATATAGGGAAACATGGAGATACAATGTTAATGTTTCTTTAATCAGATATATATATATATATATATATATATATATATATATATATATATATATATATATATATATATATATATATATATATATATATATATATCCAATAAACAAACCATCGCAAGTGTTTAGTGACACATGAAAGGAAATATTGTATTTGGTGAAAACTAAATACTAAGGAGCTGGATACTAAGTTATAAGAGAGAGAGAGAGAGAGAGAGAGAGAGAGAGAGAGAGAGAGAGAGAGATGCCCTTGTGCAATTTTGTACCTACCTGCCATTGTGACAATACCTGTCAAATACCGCCAGTGCCTTCAAACCGTATGATCAACTGCTGAAAATGTTTTCTACTAACTCTTAACTAATACAACTGGCAATCTGATCAATAATAACCTTTGGACATTGTATTATACACATTTAGAAGCTGAAAATGACTGACGTAGTTCCGACATACTATCTAATATCATCTCTTCCTTATTTACATACAAACTTGTAGCATATTCTCGAAACTGTACGTACGGTCGATTGGTAGGTTGATTTACCGATAAATGCAACGTGATGTTCCCAATTAATTAACCAGTTTCTTGATTTTGTTTCCTCGGGCAGACGCACACACATGCACGCACTCACGCAGCAAATCATACAATGCCGTCATGTAAACTCATGTATGTATGTATGTATGTATGTATGTATGTATGTATGTATGTATGTATGTATGTATGTATGTATGTATGTATGTATGTATGTATGTATGTATGTATGTATGTATGTATGTAAATGTTCGAATATTGGTATGTATAAAATACAAAGACAAGTGGTGAATGATTCACAATGATTACACAATGAAATGATGGATATGCTTTTCTCAGCTTGTAAACAATGTGGAATTGCACTCATGTAATAAATTGAATTCATTCAGACAGTGAAGTTATGTAAACAAAAATGGACAGATAAGCAACTTATCTTTACAGTCCCGAAACATACCATGGGTTTTACCAACCACACAATTAACCCTCAACTAATAGATTACATGTAAAGAGATAACTCCATGATCAGCACACTTTATTTTAGCTCCAGCTGACTACCACAACTCTTACAGAACGAAACTGATGAATCTCTGAGATCCATTTTACACCAATCATACTGGATGAAACTAATAAAATACATATGACTATCACATTTCCTAAAGATCAAACTTGATATATATCCTTTCGTTCTTGATTATAATCGTTTAAAAACGTCGTTGACTGTGGTTTCATCTTGCAAGCACAAACATGTAACTGCATGATTAGGAAACTAGTACTTTTCTACACACAACGAGACCTGTTTAATAATCCATCATGAACCACACTAATTTATGAACCAGAGTTTAGAATGTCAGCGAGTTTATCATAACATCTTTAGCTTATAAGTATTTGCGCCTTCTTACGGTAAAGCTTTCATATTCTTTCAATGTAGCATTGAAACTCAGAGGCAATTTTATGACTTTATTTATTTTTATCATGCCGATGAGAGTAATACTGGTGCTTTTCTTAATGGCACAAAGAGGCGGTTGACGACGGCGTGCCTTTACTGGTATCGAACATACGAGCATTGTATTACTATTCCGACGCCCTAGCAGCTAAGCCACAATGGCTGTAATTTGTGTTTTAAATTTATGAATGAAGTCATGAACTAATTTATTCTTACCTTCCGAGAACAATGCACATGTACCGAATTAAGACCTTTTTTTTATCTCGCTTAAAATCCAAAATTTTCACTCAAGAGGAATATTGTTGTAGAAATTTTAGTGTTAATACTAATAATATTGAATTATATGTATTTCAACCAGCCATCTAGACTCTATGAGCTGTAACATTGATTACACGTTTCATGCTGCTGCGCATTCTATCTGGAGATCATGCATATTAATAGAGTGATACAACTTTTATTGTAATAACACTGTCATATTTATTAACCCAGCCTACGTATCTACCAGTGTCATAATCCTTTTTTAAATAGTAGTTTTTATCAGTTTCCATCGATTTATGTCTTTCAGAAAATAACGACTCAATCTAGTGTTCAGTACCATAGACTGCACAGTTTAATAAAGGCGTCATACTGTTATCATTGAAGCTTGAAAGCCGATGCGAAGCCATTGCAAAATAGCCGATTTTAAAAATGTCCTTAGTTACCGATGGAATTATTTTATTCAGTGAAACTAATATAGCTTCTCATCGCAATTTCAACCTATCGATCTGACTACCACCAATATCTAACCCAGCTTGTCACCTGCCGCTCGGTTACCAATGATTAAGGTACAAAAATACATTGTATATAAGGTGCCTTTGTATTACCTCCATATGCACAATTAGCTCAAACGAAATCAAATCACTATTGTGGCTAATCAAAATATATAAATTGTATCAAAATGCGTTAAAACTGCCACATTTCCAGCCACACCCACTGCCTTTAATTCTTAGATTTGTATGAGTTAACAAGACAAAATGCCGTGTTTCCAAAAACGTCATTACGGACATATGATTTGGCATTTTTTTATTTTGAGGAATTTCTACTATTTCAACCATAGCCCATGAGAACTGGGTTAAAGGCAGCGTAACACAAATATGTGTTGCGTTATTTACGAAGTGTTCACTAAAGGAAAACAAACTGTTTTATAACTAAAATCGAAAGCGAAGTTATATATTTTTGATTTTATACTCTCTCCATCAGACTAATGCAGTATCGAGGGGATGAAGGCCGACGGGTAGTGGGGATAATATTATGTTTAAATATTGAAGACTGTGACTGTAAATGTTGCATAGAGAAGTCAATCACTTAGTTTTAAGGCTGTATAATGATCGTTATAAACAATGATATTCCGTTTTATAAAAAGCAGAAATAAAATAATTATATAAGGTATATGCCAATATCACTGATGTCTTTAGCAACAACACCTTCATTACAATTATTTATAAACAGCTCAGTAAATAATATGCAGTAGTTTATTAGTTAGTGCTTTAAAAAAGAGATATAATTACATTATACTGTAATGTAAAATTGTATGTTGGACTTGACTTTGTCCAGAATTAAGTTCATTTATGCTTGACCTGATTTACTTTGTTATTGTATTCTGTTTACACATCTAATACATAGCAAACTTATTTTCTCGTCGTATGGGCTTAATGTCAGGATAATACACCAATACATTCAACGTTCCGTAAGGGGCAGAAATTGTTTCCTAGCCCTCTCCATCATCGACGTCTTAAACGTAGGCGGGCCAGAACATCCGTAAAACGTCATACGTCCTAAATGGACATTCCTGATAGAACCACGTTTCGTGAATTTAATTCTCTACATATCAAAATATCCACCAATCTCAATTAAATTGTTGACAACATAAAACAGAACTCAGTGTTATATTCAAGTAATTATTAAGACATAAGTAGTAAATCACCCACATTTTAATACCCACAACCATCACCACCACACATAAAAAAAGAAAAGCTTATGGCTAAACAGTCAAAGCAATCAATTAAACTTCACTGGTTCCCATGTATTGGCTATGAAGTAAAACCTCACAAATTAATCTGCAAATTTTAATATCATGCTGGACAGATGAATTGGTATGACTTTCTGGGTCTTTATATAAATAATAATAATAATAATAATAATAATAATAATAATAATAATAATCGAAGATTCAATTATAGAATGTAAATTCGGTGAGATTATCCGACAATTTTTTATCATCATTTTATACAAATATATGACCTTCATCGACCTAAACTACATCAATAAGTTATGAATATTTAAACAGTTACATGTTAATGATTCCAACCAAATTTTAAAGTGAGTTTGCAATTTACCAATGCTATAAGATACATTGTTGGATTAAGAACGAGTCTGTTAGATTAAGCGCGATTTTCATACACTTCGCCGAGTTACTGCCAGTACGATACCCGGTACAACTAAGGTGATGATTGCAGTTAACATACTACACACATTGATTACTACGTTATTTTAACGCTCAAAATACAGCTAACATTATGATTCGGGCAATTTCAAAGGCAACGGTAGGAAGAATAATGCAAACAAATGCTGAGTGGAATTAAAATATCAATGAATCCTGGTAGTTTGAACTGTGAATACATACCTTGTTTATGTACCTGTCATTGACGGAAAGGTTAGAACATAAAGGATACCAAACAGTGCAAATATGGGAAGACTAGTATGACCACCGATTGAAAACTGATCCTGAATTTAAGGGCATCGTAGAATGTTACACGTGTTTTTGACCCTATGAACCCACGGCTCAGTTTGTATGGCGGACGGACAAATGCCATATGTTTGCTGTAAAATGCAGATGAGGAGAAATGAGAAGAAATCAAATACTTGGACATGTGTTGCCTGTATCCGTACGTGTATGACTATCGTCACGTTTCCACAGGACACCCACAATTGCTAATGGAACACATCCACATGGACAACATTTGACAATACTAAGGTTTAAGTGCAAAGTCTTCCCTCCCACGGACCTTTTGCACTGACATTGCCTGGGAAAACAAAATGTTTAGTTTGTGCCGATTCATGCAACAAAGACCAAGCTTGTCAGCACACCGAGAAAGAACTTACATTGACATAAACGTGGGTCAGCGATTAATTGGTTAAAGGTCTGGACCTGGAATACCAATTGTTAGAAGTGTAAGGAATAGACCACTGTCCCAAGACTGAACATTACCACATACCCAAGACCGAACATTACCACGCGACGAGACACATTAAGGCATTTTGCAGACTACGTCGATGCCTTTCTGAAACTGAAACAAGAAGTCAGTGGCTCTCTTTTCTGGTGCCACGCTTACTAAGACTAAGATAAAAGTAAAGAGAAATACTTTCAGTAGGAGGTCATCTCTTTAAACCACATCGAGAAAGACGAAGGATGGTGATCATTTGCCAAAGTGATGTTAACCTGTGTGTGGGTTAAAATGGCACAAAGTCCATATTTCCCACAGGCGTAGTATTTGAAAGAACCTTCGAGCAGCGACCAGATGATTCACGACAAAGCCAAATATATGAAACACGTGGACGTTCTTCTGGAAGACTTGATCGTCGCAAATACCTAAGACGAACTGGATTTTATACAAGCATACTAATTTGGAAATGTCATTATTCCGACTTACGTGACAGCTAATGCTCTCTTAAAATCGTACAAACCTTTAGTGCTGTTAGGAGTTCTTTTGTTTTATTTTGACACAGACAGTTCTATACATCGATCGCCTGTGTCACCGTCACCCTGACATCGAATGTGACCGTTAATAAGTTTGGATGGACAAGCATTACGACGACAAGAATCAAAGTTTTGCTCGTGTTGGTCCCAAAACTAACGGCCACGAATACCGTAACCCAAAAAGAGAAGTACACACCGAGATTCAAATGAAACGACTGACTCAGTTATCACACTAGTCAAGTGGTGACATTTTGGAGTATTGACATAAGCATTGCACTCTAAAGCAAAACTTTTTACGATGACTCTTTCCAGCGAATCATGGTCGACGTATGTTGTGTGTCTTAGTGACTTCCTTTCTGCAATTTGTTTATCAGCCGAGTCTTTGTGAGCTTTCAACGATCTGTACCTCGCAATACCAACACAAAAATGAGGATAGTACCTTTAAATGTACGTGATGGACTCTTGCTGTTAAACGACTTGCACTTTAGCCATGATACCATCTACTTCAACGGGCAAAAAGATTCTTCATCCTTTATTTGCTGAAGATGTTTAAGATGATGTGTTTGTAGCTTGTGACATACAGCCTCTCATGCAAGATCTACGTGACTGGAACTGTTTCGGTTTCGAAGCTTTGATAAAAGAAGCGACAAACTATGCCCAAGACCCATGCTAATGACTTTTAACGCCTCTGTAAAAAAGTAAATATGAAGCCATGTGTTAGTTACAGTATCGAACGAAGAACGCGACAAGAAGAAAAACCACTTCGATTCGGACAGGACCGTCATTGAAATGGGCTCTCCTGAAAGACCATTCCGGGAGAACCCCTTTGTGCAAAATGTGGAGACTTTATAAACATTACCCTGTGTCCCATAGAAACCACACGTTCGTCACAAAATATTTATTTAGGGACTTGTTTTTATCCCCCGTTAACCATTTTGATCTGTATTTTATAACTGTACCTAAAAATTTGGCTTGTATATATTTTCGCCATTCGTGTTCAGTTTCCAAATTGTTTTGCAATAAACGTGTCCTTCAAAAGTATAAAGACTCTTGTCTTCTCTGTCATCGTTTTAGAAGTGACAATCCCCTCTCTATGGGTAGCTCTGATGTGTCTGCGTCCTCTTCTTCTCCACTTTCAAAGTCATAGATGAAAATTGAGATCGTGCCAGTTGACACGCCTTGTAACTTCGTTATCCCTTAAACCTGTTAATAGATGGACCGAGCAGTTCAGGCAAAACGGAATTTGTTCAATCAAACGTTTGATCAATCATAAACATCGTACGATCGATTGTCCACCTCAGTGTATCAAGTCGTGTTACAAAGAGTGTCAACCAGCCTACGGCCTTCTGTGAAGACAATGTGATTCCATCGGGTTTGTGAAAGGCATTCCTGTCAAGGACGATGGGTCCGTATCTCACCCTAGTCAAAACCATCTGGTCATTGTCGACGACATATTAGGAGAAGACGCATAAGACAAAAATGTGGCTTACGCATAAATGTCATTATCGTAATGCCAGTTTCGTTCACACACCCAAGATTTGTTTGAACAAAAACAAAACATCGCACAATCAGTCTCAATGCTCATTAGGTGGTCTTGTTTAAACGTCCTAGATATTACGTTATATTCTGGAACTCCTTACCTAATACATATGTTTGGCAATGCCACAAAAAACAATTTCATATTTACTCGTTAAATTAACACCCACTAACCGCAATAATTTCTGATTTCGTAACCATATGTTTCAACTACAAGATGGAAGGCAGGTCGTGTACACGTACCCGTTGACTTTAAGAAAGAAAGATCTTTATTTAAAAAACACAATCTTGCTCATCCTCTCACATCGTCAACACTAAGGTCCTTCGGTATCATCATCCTTCAAATCAAATTGATTCGTGTCTGGTACGGAATAAATCGTGAATAAAATCAACAAATACGTGTTCGTGTCCTTGAAGCCAGTCTCAGAGACGTCTTACGATGGTTTACAATGTTAGCGTATCAATTATCACACTGCAACATTCACATCACACATCAAGCCAAATGGTGTTATGAGATACACAGTGTAGTACTGACGCAACTGGCTAAACACAGCCTCTTCCCTCAAACCAAAAAGCAAATAATTATGAAACCTGGAGGTAGCGTTTCGCTAGGTGGTGTTATAATTCGCCCTCAATATCCCAAAAGTCTTCGCCAAGACAATGCCACTTCCCGACCCAAACGTACCTAGAAGAAAAAGAGCAGTGGTGTCAAGACCAGGTCACTGCCTCAGAGAACAAAAAGTCCCCATTTAAAAGAAAAGCCAAAGTAAAGACTACAGAAAGCAGCTTCTACCCGCAATAGAGGCACTTCGGCCAGGATGCAAAATTTCATCCTCTACCAACGACCTGCAACTACAGTGACTGCATCTCCAGTAGCCGCTTGTTCTTTCACTTCGTTGCTAATGATGCCAGTTAAGCACAATATAATACCCGTCCTTACTAATTGGATGCAAAGTAGAAGCCTGTATCTCCAGGAACATCTCAGAAAAGATAACATGGTCCACAGGAAAAGATAAACTACCTAAATGGTGAAGTGTTTGTGATATATAACAAAGTTCGTCACATTTGTAACAAAGCTATTGTCAAAGAGTTCGTCACAAAGACTGGTTACAAACTTTCAACCTACTGAAAAATCTAATAAAAATGGGTTTATGCCAAGTCATGGACATTAGTTTAATTGCTTTGTGTACCCAAGAACAAAGATTTATCCCCCTACCAGAAGCCATAAATTTTCTACTACAAAAGGAAAGGACTACATCGACGTTATGCCGAGCATTGCGACGTGTTGTTCATTCTGTCTAAGGCACCCCAAGCCTTATAGAAACAAGTCATCAAACGGCAGAATGTTGCCTGAATATCTTCAACGAAACGAACGCTTTGTCTCAACATGAGAAAGAATGCTTTGCCAAGCATCAACACGTTCTTCGCCAATGGGTCCAAAAGAAACCCATCCGTCAAACGAACAGGATGTTGGTTCAACGCAGTGCGTTGTGCGCCATTTTTAACACCATTGTTGTAAAGAACAATGGGAACAACGATTACAGGACTGATGACGAGAGCTCCTTTACAAATGATTGGTCAAAGATAAAAGGATCAAGAACATAAAAGGAACCTTTGGGGACAAAACAAATCCGATGTGACCAGTATAGTCTGATGGAAGGACGAAAACTCACTTTAGTACCTTACAATCAATGGATGGAATTCCATCTTTGAGAAGAACAACGGAATCCGCATTTACTTCCAAATTTTCATTATACCTCGATGTCCCAGTTTAAACACGAATTGCAATCGTTGCTCAATTGCCTCGATTTGTCAGAAACAAGACATCGCAACGGTACAGTCAATAGTAGCAACGAGTTCAACTATTTTAGAGAAACAAATTAGAGGAAACATCTGGACTTACTCTAAAAGATTTTAAAACCCTTATGAAATGTACATCACCAACACCAGTATCATCTGTTACTAAGACTTACGAAAACACATGGATGCCTGAGAAAGAAGAGGGATGAGCAGTCTTTTAAACACCCTCAGCCACTCCCATCATAGTAAGATTGCAGCGTCGTTGTTGACCTCTTCCCCCATACTACAACGAGAAAAAACAAAGCTTGTTTACAAGGATGATGTCGACTCCTCCTTTGACAGGAGTGAAAGCAGGGAAACAAGAAGTGAAAATGGAAAACAAGACACAAGCCATCCCATTACCGCCACAGTCATCATTACCCTCGACCTCTACTCGCGTGGCACGTTGAACACCATTTCTAAAACGCCACCTTACTATATTCAAAGCAGCAGCAGTGAAGAGTGCGTGAGTTATTAAAAACGTCCTGATGTGATGGATAATTTGTTAGTTAGCATTTACTTCTATTCATTATACCATGCGGGATATGGAGGAATTCAGACATTGCATCCTGATGCCAAACCCCGAATCATAAGTGTCCGTTTACCTCATTTGCAACGATGGTTACAAGAATAAACTACACACATGTTACACCCACCTATTCGGTGAAACCTTGCCAGATATAGCAACTGAGTGGATGGCATTGATCATCAATGGCTAGCTGATTTAGCCCATATCTTTAAATTGACATCTACAATCGTGGCTACAAATTTATATCATTTACGTCTGTTCCAAATTTACCTGGGTCGTGCCTTTGACATACAAATCAAGCACTTAGTTATTACGATTCCTAAAACAGGTAGAGGCACAAAGCGGTCGTCACCATTATCGATAGCAAACCGAAAACGACACCAATTTTTTTAACCAAGCTTTTCATAAAAGAATTTACGGCTCGGGACATTCAATTGTTCAATACCGAGAGTCCCGAAAATAAAGCCAGCATATCGGGATGTTTTCAACGCACCTTGTAAGAACGCATGTGGAAATATTGTAAGTATCAACACACTCACAAATACAACGACAACTTACCGCACCTGGTAAAAGCGTACAACCAACCTTAATATCGGATAATTGGATATACCCATTAAAAAGTGACTTCCGCCTCTGGAAACGATAACTGTAACAAAGGGAGCCCTTGGACATACCTCAGTCACCCTTCCAACAACCACAACATCAACAATCCTATTTAGAGCGTCCACCGCGAAGCCGTTGGTCGTGGGTTCGACATTTTGGGTGGATACCTTGCATGATCAAGGGTTTATACATACCATGCGTCAACGAGAACTTAAACTGTGTAAATATTTTAGTTTCTCTGTAGAAGTTAACCAATAATTAAATTTGATCTTTGTGTAATTTGGTGTGGTGGGCTATAACGTGGTGGGACCCACATCAGCACATAATGCGAGTCATTCCTGTTACAGCGCATTGTGCATTACCCAATGACTATGACGATGGAAACACCTATCACGTTCATCGTAAGTATGTACATCCTCATTATTTGCCGTTGAGTAAGTCGCAATGTGAGTGTCATCATTGGTGTAAAATGAGATCTGGACAAAATATTTCATTCTCCAAAGGTAAAGCCACGGTGCAAATCCAATTTAAAAATCTATTCTCGAACGACTGTACCAAGGAGTCGTTTGACAGCGAAAACATGGTTTATGAGATATGTTGAAATCGGCTTTTCCTTCGATGACTCCTGTTCTGAAACCGGTGGTGACACGAGGATTGCACGCCTTAAAAGATGCAGCTCTGACGCAGTGCAAAGACATTTTCCAAACTGTCATCATTGTCAAACAAAACCAGAAAGAAGGTTTCTCGAGAGCAGGCAAAATATCTTGCATCAAACAGGTAATTACATTTTAGGCCGACGATAAACTTATATAAATGCCATGGACGCTACCGAGTCAGGCATTTCTGCCTCCTTGACGCCACAAGAAGGACAATGGAGAAAGAGACGAAAACGAAGACACCGCTCCATAGCCTTTTATACCCCCTAGATATGGAGAGTAAAAGAAAATAACCTTCAGACACATGGACGTTTTCTACTATTTAAAAAAAAAGAGAGTCTGTATTCTCCGAAAATGTTTATTATGCAACCCTGTTTATCCAACAACTCTAACTTGTGCAATATCTGACATAATTTTTTTAGCATTGTATGTTTAATACTAACAATCAAATGCGATATAAAGATTGCAAAAGCGAATACAATCTATTTCATGTTTGGGAAAAGCTTAATTGCATGTTTTATGGCTAAATATTGATTTTGTTCATGCGAACGTGTACTTGAGTTCAGTGGCTTATTTGTGTTTAGATCTATAAGATACAAACTTAACGAACAAAATGAGTCGACACAAAATTTCATCCTTCGACGATATTATTCAACTTAGGCACCGTTGGTTATTTTCTGATATTTGTTTGCATATGCATACAGCCGATGACTCCTGCTTTTCAGAATGTGTCACGTAATTTAAGAACATGTACTTCATAATTCATTAGTCATCTTGATATATTTTGTTTATGTTGTTTGACATTTATAAATTAAGTGTGCAATACTGTATCATTATTTATAATTATTGCATACAAATGTTAATACGACTCAAATATATCGATCCTATGAAGAGATAAGCGATTTAGTCGTTCACTTCCTCGTTAAAGAATAGGAGTTTGCAAATTAGTTCGGTGTATTCATCAAACAATTATTTACAAAAAAACGCATAAGCTGATGGCACTGATCACCTTAGTAATATAGGAATTGAAATCATTCAACGCAAATTGAACAAAGAATTCAGTTATCCTTTGCAAGTCTATTTTTTTATGATGATCGAGCGTTTACCAGAGTTATATAATCTGCTTACTCACGTGTTTTGGGCGTTTAAAGGCAAAGTAAAACGTAATATATTGAATCTCTTGCCATTAATATCATACAATAATTCATTTGGGGATATGCTTGCAACATGAGTACAATTTTCTCGGGGATTTCACCAGTCGTGTTTTCTGCATGTGCTGAAAAAGTTTATTTGCTACATTTTTGAAGACCACATTCTAAATAGCATGAAGAGTTGTCTTTGTATTTGCCGATGATAATCTCTTATGTAACATTGTCTTTTCCATTGCCGTTCAAATGCTTTACCTTATTTATCACCAGCTGCACCAAACGGTGGGTTACATTATCGTCAAAAGATATATATATACAACATGTTTTGATATGTACAGGCCTAGATATCATTGGATAGTAATCAGCTGATGACATACATGCTCTAATAGTCTAAGCGGCGGTTATTTTAAATGAAACTTACGTCATCTCTTTGCTCATAAACTGAAACGATCAATTCTAAGTTACGTACATATAGAGGGGTAAGAGAAGACTGTAATTTAACAAAATGTATGAGCAAAGCTGACATGTCGAGTTAAAATGAATAAAGAGAATATTCTGCTATTTATATCACTTTTATATCAAGCAAACGAAATTAAGTTTGGTCAATCCTGATTTGTTTATTTCGTCATTAAATTATTGAATCAATTTTAGTGACTATACTAAGCTTTAGAGATATATCCGATGTCGCTGACCCATGGCTAGCTACTCTGATATGTCTATTAAAGTCTTAACATACATACATATTCATATATGCATGTATTAACCCACATATACGTTTCTACATAAAGGCACACTCACACGTATGCATACATTAGTTTTAAGCAGATGTACTTGTCGCTATTAATTCAAAAAAGTGTTGTTCATATTCATTAATCGGACGTAAGCATAGATGACCCACTCCAGTCGGGCTTTATTATACAACGTAGATTTGGGAGGAGCTCTTCGACATACACTTGTGCATGCAGTTTAACTGCATCATTTGATCACATTTATAGCACTATTCAAATAGCTAGGTTAAAACATTTGGTTTTCATCACAGCCGGAAACAAAAGATTGGAGAATATTGTCATTTAATATGTAGCGGATTAAGCATATGACATGAAAATTAACCAAATCATATACTTAATCTTTTACAACACTGTTTGATAATACTAGATCCTCATTTGAGTTATATAGATAAACTGAAATTTGTCATTGCAACATGATTGACCGAGAAATCATATCACACCCTTTTATTATATATTGCCCAATGATATCACAACAGTTGAATGGTCATAAACCAATATAACTGTATTCTTTGTGATGGTTCTGTAATGGCTTTTATGAGCGGAAAATAGTGGGATGAAATGAAACGTAAAGATGCGTTTGAAAATTGACTAGACCACCTTTTTGTAATCTTGCAATTGTGCTTTAACCTCTAAAACAAAACGTTTATAACTCTTTGTGAACCTTAACTTTCTTATATAGCGTTTCTCAAGAGAACATATATTAGAAACGATACCCTTGACTCCAGGAACGTTTGAGCATGTATACAAGTATAATAATACAATCCATTTAGAGTTGTAAAGTCAATGCAAAACCAAATTGTGAACAAGTCAATTATGCCATGTAGTCGGTATTTAGACCTAAATATAACGGCAGAAAATCTCTTTAATTTTATTAGTTAGAAGATAATGCATGCCTAACACTAAATTCGATCTGCTCCCCTGACTTCAAATTAATCTTGGTGATGTAAACTTTAAAGTCTCTAGGTTTGGAAGATCGCTTACCAACTATCTCTTAAAAGAGTAAATCTAACTCCATTACGTGTCACCGCAGTATTGACTATTTTCTTTCATGTTTGACCTCATTAACGGTATGTATGATATTATTTTATTTTTGTGGCATCCTGTTCCCGGGCACATTGCACTTAGTTTAATATACATGTTTAAATCTAGGGTAGGCGGATATTGCTAATGAACACGCAACATCTTGGAGCCATTTGGAAAGAGAATGGCTTTTGCAATGTATGCTATACTCTTATCACGCTAATGTAATATGCAAGTCGTACACAAAGGAGTACAATCATATATGTACGAGACGTACATTAAAATAAGTCATGACTTGTACGAGACGTACATTAAAGAGGTCATAACTTGACTTATTAAATAAAATGTATCGAAACCTAATGAAATAAACCTTAAAGTAATTCGTAGTTTAAAAAGTCTTTGAAAATTGCCATTTTAACAGGGTAATGTTTATGTAAATCCGCGTTACTGAAATATTTACGCTTAACATCCAGTATAAAATAGAATTAGGGTGAGCGATCCATTGAATTAAATAGAATTCTCCATCTGTCAGCAATTACTTTTCTTAGTCTAAGTATATTGTTTTGGAAGTCTAGACGTTAAGAGAACTGAATTGTCTAATAGGTACGGTATTTGGTTGCATAATTTAAATTAGGCTATTCAGGCGAATTGAGTTTTTATATTAGCTAGGTAATAATAAGAAATAGTTATTATTTTCATTCCAGTAGGAGCGTGAACATTTAATAACACCAACCACATGAAATATATCGCCCAGGTATATATCTCTACACTGTCGCACAGATCACATCCATTTGTTAATGTTAATGTTTAATCTTTTAAACTTTCTCCTTTTTTTGTTTTAATTTTATATATATAAATACTTCATTACAATAAATTTAGTTACTCTTTTCAATACCGACTAAATCACTCATTTATTTATTTGCAAGTTTAATATTTGAAGTTTATAATTTTGTCCATTATTTGTGTTGTTTTAGGTTTACTTTTTACTTTGGTATAGCTGAACGAGTATTTCATTCATTAAATTAGCTTTTAGTTTTATGAATAGATAAGTAACTTATATATTTACAGCAAATAATGTTACTTTTATAAACTGATTTTGTTAATATCATTATTTTCGCATGAAACGTTAAAGAAATATGTACAATATTTTCTTTTTATTTTATTTATTTATTTATTTATTTATTAGTTTTATTGAGCATTCGACTACATATACTTCTTATAGCGTGCTTTACCGATCACTGGCAGAAAATTCATGATGCACTGGATTGGAAGATTTATTTACATTTTGTCAGAACAAACTCAGCGATTTATGTCAAAATGGAGGGAAAAAATACGACATTATTGTGCACAAAATGGCATATCTTTTCTACACGAACTAGGTCTAAATAACAGTGTCAGTTAAACATGTAGGTTGCTAAAAGAAAGTAGAGAATAAATTATTTATTCGTGAATCAATAATGTCGTTTCATATACACATATGACATAATATTTCGTAACGCAGTTATTATTAAAGCTAAAAATAGCTGTCTCTGTCATACACGTGAACTCTATCAACGACACTCTGAATAAACAGCCTGTATTCACCGTTTTCTATAAAGCTTTCTTCTACTGAGAAGAACAACAACTACTTGTATAAAACATTACTTGTATAGTCCATTACCGAGTATGGGTACGTGTGAACCTGTATTTATACGCAATCTTAAGATACACAACAAAGTGTATATCACTATTTTGGATAACATAATTTGAGATGAGGTATAATCAACACTTTGTTGAAAACAAAGTCCATGATTCTCATTGATAGTTGGGAGTTTTAACAAGGTAAAAGCACGAAGGTGTTTCATTTATAAAAATGAAAGATATGTCCTTTACAACTTTATTTCGTCACCCAGTGATATCTTTAGTAAACCCTAAGGGCAATATCGCTAAATCCCCCTCCCCCATTATCTAACTCGCGGGATTTATAATACTTAAATGATCACGATCATATAGACGCTTGGAACATATATTGATCCATTTTTAAATATAAAAATTAATTTAAAAAATCAACTCGAGTCACACAAATTATTTGATTTATCATGGCCGTAAATAAATCTGAATCAAATATGACCCATATATATAAATGCAATTTGTCAAGATGATTGCATAATCAACATAAGGTCATTTTACGTTTTAGTACAAAACCTGTAGTACTAGTAGGCTAAAACAAATTTCATTTTCGATGACCTATAATTTATATAACGTTCTATCTGAATAGGCGAATTTTCTAGACCACTGAAAGAGATGTTTTTCCCGGTAAAGAGTTTCTTTAGGGGATATTGCTTGATACTTCCGAGGGTGAAGGTTCCAAATACAAGAGTTTGGATAAAAGTAGAACATGTATTGAACTCTGTGAGGTAAATTTAGCGACGGTGTAGGTAATCGCTAGGTTACCCCCGGGGTAAATTTAGTGACTGAATAAATATTTTCTACATTACCCCCAGGGGTAAATATATATATATATATATATATATATATATATATATATATATATATATATATATATATATATGGTCGAACTTTATAGCCCTTTCAAAGATAAGTTTTCCGGGGATAAGGGTTTGGGGGTAGTGTTAGGACTGGTGTTTGGATAATGTGACTGGGTGGAACATCATGCTACATGTCTGTGGCATGATGCCCCAGTGCTAGACATCACTATAAACTGCCTCACTGCAGACATCTTAGCGATATGACTGAAAAATTGTTTCAAATGCATCTAAAAGTCAAATCACACACAAACACATAAATCTTACACACAAACACTGACGATGGTTCAGCATCTGTCTGAATAAATGTTGAGTCATTAGAATGGAATTTTATTTCTGGTGGTTAATAAATAAAAATTTCAGTATCTTTTTTGTGTATTAGGTCAAATCAAATGAAAAACATATGATAATTATCAATTGTTACATACCTTAACTTCCAGTTATGATAACAATTATGATCCAGACTCATGCAATTTTAACATGAGATATTTGGGGTTATGAAAACCATGTTCAGTAGAATTGACCACTAGTGGAGATAATGTCAGTTTCTTCTCTTTCCTTTATGAATATTTCCGTAATTCTGCTTCATAAAGATACAAGGCATGGCAGTGCTAGCATGTATGTGATCAATTCATCAACCGATTGCTTTTTGTAGCAGTAACATTGTCAGCATTTTCTTTTATAAATGTTAAAGAAGTACCAGTATGTGATTCCTACATGTTCACTGATCTCGGCCAGATTATTTGCATAAATGCCTCACAGTCTTACATTATCTTGGATGTTCACGTTTGACATTTTAAGCTTGCCTGTTTGATCTGCAAAGAACACAAATTCACCCAGGTAAATGTCTAAAACATCCCAGCTAGCAAACTCAGCCCTACCAACATAATGATATATCAAGTCAAAACCACATAAACACCGCTTTGTGAGGCAATTGAACGTCAGTAAGTTTCAGTAGGCTTTTTTTATACTGTTGTGGTATACATCAGGGTAAAATCATTAAGCATTTACGCATATGGCGAAGTTTTGTTGTTGTAGGGTTTAATGTCATTTTTCAGCACAAGATAGGCTATACAGAGTCGCCATTATAAATGTTGGAAAAAGTACCCAGGAAAACCCCAGAAAGAACCATTGACCCACATGAATCTACTGGCAAGCTTTCAAACATACCCACATTGACCGAACTGAAGCATAGAACCCACACAGACAGAGGTGAGATGGCGTTGATCCGTGATCGTGAGCATTTTAGACCACTCAGCCACTCAATGCCACTTTTAGCGATATGTATGCAGGTTTAAGGAAAAGATGGCTATATATTGGCATGTGCAGTCAAACTTTTAATGGTAGCATTGAATACAACAGTGGCAGGCAGTTTTGTGCATCCAGCATTAAATGATCAACAACTTGAAGTGTTGTTGCAAACCAATTGCGTTGAAATACAAAAAATACAAAATTCAATGCTGTCACCATTGCCTTCTAGGTCCAGCTGATGAATCTAGGTTAATGATAGGAATATGTCTGCAAAACCAAATATATGACAGAAGAATCATGTGTGACAACAATAATTAACCACAGTATTGTTGTATTAATGCCATGCAATACCAACATTTAAATTTGGATTTGTACTTTGTATAATGTATAACGGGACCACCAGCATATGGTCTGGCATGCATATCAAGGGATTGTGGGTGCTGAAAAGCATTCTGCTCCAGTCAGTTTTGGGTATATGGCATATGATCGTTTGAGTCCTTTTGAAACATAGACCGGTCCTCTGATCCTGATAATCATCGCTTATCTTGTTAGTTAAAGAATCTTTGATACAATGTCAACATTATGAGAAGGCAATTTGATTTCCCTTTCATGAGTGGAATTATATGCGCTGCCAAACAACACCAAGATAAACAGATAGCTGTGTTGTCGAACAGATCCATGTGCAAGTACACATTGGTGGACAAATGCAGATCATGTTGGTCACTTACAATTTTGCATTTGGTTGCCTACCAAATTTTGTTTGCATGTTTATAGTTGTCACAGAATGGACAAATGTATGGTTGAAATCCTACTTATAAAGAACACAGAGACAACACTAAAAAATATTTTTAGAAAAGTTTTATTAAATGATTGTGCTTAATAAAAATAGTATTTGCCATTCTTAAAGTTCTTATGAGCACTTTATCGTTCATGGATACTAATTAAGCTGAATTATTTTCCATCTAATGGCTCCCTCACTCAACACTGCCCTCTAATGGCTTTCTCACTGTATATGTCTAGACTGAATTGTAATAAATAAAATGAAATCATCTCGTTCAGATGCTATTCATTATTTACTGAAAAAGAACCAGAAAAAAATGTTTTACCTCCCAAATTATATTTCCAAACTGTCTGAAATTACAACTCTTTTCCTAATATTATTCCAAATTATAAACAAAATAATTTTGATTCCTTGTTCATAATCTGTGTGTTTATGAGTGAATATATCCACCTTCTCCAAATTATGACTCCTGTACAATTGCCTACACCATGTAATGTCCCCAGTAGCCAAGTTTCAAAGTTATTCTCCACTCCATGTAATGTCCCCAGTAGCCAAGTCTCAAAGTTATTCTCCACTCCATGTAATGTCCCCAGTAGCCAAGTCTCAAAGTTATTCTCCACTCCATGTAATGTCCCCAGTAGCCAAGTCTCAAAGTTATTCTCCACTCCATGTAATGTCCCCAGTAGCCAAGTCTCAAAGTTATTCTCCACTCCATGTAATGTCCCCAGTAGCCAAGTCTCAAAGTTATTCTCCACTCCATGTCATTTCCACAGTAGCCAAGTCTCAATGTTATTCTCCATTCTATGTCATTTCCACAGTAGCCAAGTCTCAAAGTTATTCTCCACCCCATGTCATTTCCACAGCAGCCAAGTCTCAAAGTTATTCTCCACTCTGTGCCATTTCCACAGTAGCCAAGTCTCAAAGTTATTCTCCACTCTATGTCATTTCCACAGTAGCCAAGTCTCAAAGTTATTCTCCACTCCATGTCATTTCCACAGCAGCCAAGTCTCAAAGTTATTCTCCACTCTATGTCATTTCCACAGTAGCCAAGTCTCAACGTTATTCTCCACTCCATGTCATTTCCACAGTAGCCAAGTCTCAAAGTTATTCTCCACTTCATGTCTTTTCCACAGTAGCCAAGTCTAAAAGTTATTATCCACTCCATGTCATTTCCACATTGGCCAAGTCTCAAAGTTATTATCCACTCTATGTAATTTCCCATGTGGCCAAGTCAGAACAATTGTCTCCATGTTGTGACCTACACAGTGTAATGTCCTCAGTGGCAAGGTACAGTGTATGAGTAAGCATCTTTTGACCAACCTTGTGTAATGTCCCCAGTGGGCAAGTCTCAAAGACTATACAAGTTATGACCAACCCTGTGTAATGTCCCCAATGGGCAAGTCTCAAAGACTGTATACAAGTTATGACCATCCCTGTGTAATGTCCCCAGTGGGCAAGTCTCAAAGACTGTATACAAGTTATGACCAACCTGTGTAATGTCCCCAGTGGGCAAGTCTCAAAGACTGTATACAAGTTATGACTAACCCTGTCTAATGTCCCCAGTGGGCAAGTCTCAAAGACTGTATACAAGTTATGACCAACCCTGTGTAATGTCCCCAGTGGGCAAGTCTCAAAGACTGTTTACAAGTTATGACCCACCTCATGTAATTTTCTCAGTTGCTAATCGTAAATACATCAAATATTTATTATTGATCTGTTTAAATACGGTGTAATCATACAAGTTTTCAACATTTACAGTAGGTTATTATTTATCTGTTTAAATACGGCCTATTCATACAAGTTTGTAACATTTACAGTAGGTTATTATTCATCTGTTTAAATACGACGTAATCATACAAGTTTTTAACATTTACAGCAGGTTACTATTCCCATTTCCAAGTTATGCTCAAGAAAATAAATAGAATCAACATATAATTCTTCATCTGTCTTTAGAGACTTCACATATTTTTTTAGAGATTTTTTTCTTCTTGAAAAATTGGAAGTGACGACACATTTTGCAATATATATATATCAATATAACAGTACCTTTCACAACCCAGAGGATTTTTGTGAGCATTCAAAAACTCTTTTGCACATTTCCAAATTATCTTCATGCAAGTTTTAATACATTAACCCTTGGAGGTTTTTGCTGTTTTCGCATGAACTGCGGTAGGAAACACATTTTGGCTGCTATTTTTTAAAACATCTTAATACATTGACTTCCAGGCCATTTTCCATTAGCCTAATGCCTAGTTGTGTTTAAACATTGTTTTTCATTGGTTATTTTGCTGCACATGAGCAGAAGGTGAAAAGTTGGGAGTTCTTTTTTTCGTCTGTTTTTTCCATAATGGACCCATCTTTTTCGTATAGAGACCACTCCTTTTTAAAAATGCCCACCTTATGCTACTTTTGCATATCTTTGCCTATCTGTATGCAGTTCCTTATTCCTGCCAACAATTGAAAATAATTCACATCCATTCACTGATACAGATTAAACGCCTGCGCTACGTGAGAAAAACCATCCTTATCACTAAAGACCAAATTTTGTTCAGCTTTAGGATGTAATATTTTTTCAGAATGGCAGAAAAACGATTATTTGTGATAGACACAGATGCTGGAGTTGATGATGCCCAAGCAATTTTAATGGCCCTCAGTTACCCGGATGTAAAAGTGATGGCCATTACAACCGTATCGGGAAACACGTTGGCTGCACAGGCTGGTCTGAATATATCTAGGATTCTTCAACTCACAAACAGGCTCGAGGTTAATGACTTTCACTCGTACTTGCTTGCTTCCTTTATTTGCCTTTTCTTTTTTCCCTGGCATCATCAGTAAGAATTCTGTATGTCATGCAGTAAAGTCAAAGTTCAAATTAGACGAAATAATAGATAAACACCATAGCGGAATGGAACCAAAAATCTGCTTCTAAAAGAAAGACAAGAAACTCGAGAAATAAACAACAACAAAACATTACACATTTAAAATGCCTGTATTGGAGAGAGGTAAATAAATGGGCATACCTATTTGAAAGGCGATTATAATCCATCTTTTAAATGTGTTTCCTTTCCAGTTAGATTTTGACCTTCATCACTTAGTAGCTGATAAGTCTTAGCTAGAAAAACACGATCAAAAGTTTCAATATTTTTTCAGTTGCACATACCTACATTACAGATCCCAGTATTCATTGGCTGCAGTGAGCCATTACTTGGAGACGTTAATTACAAGGACAGCTATCACGGAGATGATGGTTTCGGAGATGTTCCTGATTCGAAGTCTCCAGCGGAAGAGAATATACAGACTGAACATGGGGTGCAGGCACTTCTGCGCATGTCCAAAGAACACGAGGGTAAGACTCGTTATCAGACTAGATTTCTCTAAAAGAAAACTTCCTTTGAGCTTGGAATCACACGTTTTTAGAACAACAGCTTTTGCTAGTAATAATAACAAGAGGTGATGTCAGTGTATGTTAGATATGTGTATATCCTTAATTTCTCTGAATAATTATTCTTTATGATTTGTTATAATTGCAGTATTTCCACAAGCGTTTATATACTAGGTTAGTCTACTATTGGGTATCAGGTTTGTCATCACTGAATGCATGACTTGTTTTTTAGTCAGGGTTGTATCTCAGAACTGGGTAGACATATCTACATTACATATTCTTGTAGAACTACATGTATCTAGATTTTTGGACCTACAGAGTACTCAAAAATGTAAGATACGTTTACAGCGCTGCACAGTATCCTGAATATGTGCAGTGTCGTATAGATTTGTGTTGTGTTGTAGATGGTTGGTGTAATGTGGTATCAGGATGTTGTTATAATAAGCCATGTTTAGTATGTTTTCATTGTTTATTCACCTAAGTTTTGTGTGCCAAAGCATGTAATGATGCTACCATGCCATTAATAGACTTGCAAAAAATTAACGTGGGTATGCATTTCTTTTCAGACTTAGAAAATGTTATATATAATACTGACTCACAATCATATTTATGTTCTAGTGAAACTGTTTCATGTGATTGTTCTGTAGGGGAGATAACCCTGATATGCATTGGACCATTGACAAATGTTGCAATTGCCACACGACTGGATCCTGACTTTGGAAGGAGGCTCAAGGCTTGTTACATTATGGGTGGAAATTATAGAGGTGAGAGTAATACCCATTTTTAACTACACTCATGAATTAGTAGTATTCATCTGCCAATGTATCTCCATCCTTATATGACAAACATAAGGTAAACATAATTATTTTTTCTGCAATCTTACGTTGTTATTTTTGTGTGCATAATGCCGTTTTCAGCACATGATAAACTATACATGGCGACCAAAACATCTGGATAGGACAAACCATGGAAAACCTTGAAAAGAATGAGAGACCCACAGTAATCTTCATTGATGCATTATTGTAACAGCTGCTTGCAAATGCTACTTTCATAATTCTATCCATATATATTGTATCTCATATATCCAAATTCCATTTTAAAATCTCTAATCCAATACAACAGCAACAGGCTAAATACTTGAAACAATGACATCACACACAAAGCATATACTGTAGCAAAGATATATAATAATAATAATAATTAGGACTTTGTATAGCGTCTAAATTTTTGAAGCTTTAAGTTCTTTACTTCAATAATGATATGACTACAGAAAAACAAAAAACAAAAACCATGAAGTTGGAAAACAAAAAATATGCTGAAAAGTATTTTAGGTACAAAACATTATTAGGTCTTTATGTCTGTTCTTGCAATGGCAAAAGGTGAGTTTTAAGAGCACTCTTGAAAGGGATCACTGTGTCTTTGTGTCTAATTTAAATGGGCAATTCATTCCACATTGCTGGCCCTGGTATACAAAAGAACATTACAAAACTGCTTCAAAAATATGAACTTATTTTATTATATAAGAAAATAAATTCTAACAGTATGAAATAAAATTTCTATATCAAAACATAAAATATATTTCCATACATTTCCATACAATTATGAGAAGCTATATATATATATATATATATATATATATATATATATATATGGAAACTACATTATTTTATTAATATAAATCATATCCATCCATATATGAGGTGATATTTATAGTATAGAGTGTGTGGTACTTCACAGATAAAACATTAGACTTTGGTAGCAGTTATAACAATATGTGTAATATAAATAACATAGCTACCGCTACCGGTAATTAGCTCATTTTGTATTTATTACTAATGCTACGTTATAGTACTGAACTTGCTTGATACATTTGGATAAGAAATTAATGATTCAGAAGTAGTTTAAAAGATTAATACAATATTTTTAATGTATCTTTTACAGATGTGTTTGTTTTCTGTTAAAAGAGTGAGACCCCCACCACCATTAACATCTTTATTTTTTTTTTTCTTTATTATTTTATCCTGTTTAAAAAAAAGGTTATTATTGTTATGACACAAAAAATATCAGCACAATACAACTATGTAATAAAGCACATTGAATAATTAAAACTTTATACAACCGTGCAAGATTATTTAGTTATTGAGTAACGGAATCATTGATAATTTTGTTATGGTTTTGTGTTTGCAGGAAGTATTTCTGTGCTTTGGCGGATCAGTCCTTGACAAGCTTTCCTTCGATCATGTACCTAGCAAACCTGATTGAATCTGCGCAAGTTGTTAGTGCTGAGGCTACTTTTTTAACAATAATTTTTCCAAGCGTTCTAAGGGAGCATTTGAGCAAAGAGATAAATGTGCACCTTAACCACCTGAGAGAATGTGATAAATAACTTCAAAACAATGTCCCCAAGTCCATTTCCTTAGAACTTGTGAATGTATGACCTGGACTGGGTGGTGTGTGTGTGTGTGTATATATATATATATATATATATATATATATATATTACTCTCATGGTTATACACTTTAATTGTGATTTCTAATTCCTTATCTCGTGCGTGGCTGCAGCTACATTGCTTCTGGCCATCTCCACTTTCTAGCCAACGTGTGCTGACCTTTCGGTGATGCCACCTGCTGCCAGTGGAGCCTAATGTAAAACCTATCTCATGCTGAAAAAATGGCATAAACCCAACAACAACAACAACATATATATTAGATATTGAAATGAAGTTAATGTTTTTGTACTTTCAATGGCATCATATATCTAAGAGCTGAACCTGTTGTCTTTTTTTTCAGTTGAACCCAATGCATTGCTCAGAAATCTTTCGTAAGTTTGGGTCAAGTAATAGTGACCTTGACCTTGGCATAAAACTACTTAGCATTACGATAAGCAGCTTCATTAACTTAAGATTCCTATATATGTGAAAGACCGCTCCAGTGGCCTAAATGTCATTGATTACAGCATCTGTGGTAGTAAAACGTTTATATTCTACCAATGGATTCCCCCGCCATTTAGTAAGAAGTTGATGAATATTGCTTTGTAGAGGAAATAACATCATTATGACGATGAAATAGTAATTGAAACAGGATACTTTTGATTTTAATGGAAAGATTCTAACTGTAACAAAATATAAGCATTAAATAGTTTGAATGTGGAATAACATATGGTTACTTTGGGTCTTTATTTTAGTTCATTTATTTACTTAATAATTCTGACCGCTTCAGTGGCCTATTTAGATTAGAGTGTCCGCCACAGAAGTGAAAGGTCGTGGATTTGATCCCTGGCTGAGTCATACCAAAGAGTTAAAAAAATGATACTAACAGCTGTCTCGCTTGGCGCTCAGCGTTACGATGTTAATGTTAGGACTGGTTGGCCTGGTGTCGGGATAATGTGACTGGGTGGGACAGCATTTTACATATGTGCGACATCATGCCCCAGTGCTAGACATCACTATAAACTGCCTCACTGCAGATATTATAGAGGTATGACTGAATCTTTTTTAAAGCTGTGTTAAAAATTTTAATCAATATACTTAATACTATTTTTTTCTGTAAGCATTTGGCATACTTTTACGTGCACTTTTGCTGAACCATGGATAAATCAATGAAGAAGGTAAAAATGAAGTCAAGTGTGATCCAATAAATGTGTGCTGGCTTTTCACCAGATGAGTCCAGCTGGACTAGAAATCGAAGTTAAACATGTTTTAATTCTCTTACACTGACCTGAAATGTTATCTGTGGACACCTCCAAGTTATTCCCAGCGTATATGGCTTTTTTGGACTTAAGAGATTTATTGATGTCACCTTTATAAAATTATCTTGAATAAGAATCTTTTATTTTCTTCCTAACCACCCAAGTTTCTAAAACTTATTTTATCAAGCCCATCCTACCCTATCTTTGGGTATTTCTTATTGTTTCATTTTGGAGTTACCAGGAATTCATTTAAGAACATTTTGGGATTATAACTAGTAATTATTTTGTATTAATACATAATTAGTATAGGCTATCATTTGGAATACCTTTTGACACTGACTTGTATGGTTCAATTGGTTCATAAGTATCAGAATTTATAAAAAATTTAGGGTTATGGGAATTGGTTTGCCATATTGTTAAGTTATTTTTAGTTCTTTAACCTCGTATTTTTGAGAAATAAATTATTATTTTAAATTACCATAGACAAACTTTCCTTTCGTATGTAATTTAAGATCATTGATTAGCAACAATTTGTATATTTTTTGTTGTTGTCCTACAGGTGTTGGAAATATTACCACCAGTGCTGAATTCAATTTTCACTATGATACCGAAGCTGCCTATGTCGTCCTCAACAAATTATTTTGTCCCATTACAATAGTAACATGGGAACTGTGCAAGGATCACTCACTTGAATGGGTAAGTTTTCTAACCTAGTATTTGCATATATGCATCTTTTATAACATTGTTTATCTCATTGATCAACCCCCTATTTTCTTCTACGGCTTGACCTTTTATTTATATCTTGTTGTTAAACTACCATCTCCAATTGGGAAATTTCTATACAACATAGCTTCAAGGAGATACACCAGCAGGTTATTGAACTTGGGTTAAAATGATATAAAAACATTACATTACAAATACAATTGACGTTTTTTATTGCGTTACATCCTATATCTAAATGCTTCAAAATACTTAGGATCATGACTGTTTGCAAATGCTTCAAAATACTTAGGATCATGACTGTTTGCAAATATGTATCATTTGGCAGTTATTTCACAAACAATATTCTGACATAATTTTAATTTCTAATCATCTATCTATACTACCCTCTTTCAGATATCATTATTAAAAATAGTTTTCTGCTCATTTTAGGATCTTTATGACAAACTCAGGAGTGTGGAGACAGAAAAAGCAAAGTTTTTGAGGAAGATAGAGAAAAAGGCAGTGGATTTCAGTCATGCCAATCACTGGCCAAAGTTTGTTCCATGTGATGAAATTGCAATGGCAACAGCCTTGAATCCAGACATCATTATTCAAAGTGTTAATGTTTATGCAACTGTTGAGGTCAAGGGTCACTTTACTAGAGGTCAAATGGTCATAGACTGGAAAGATCTTTTAAACAACAAGCCAAATGTTGCTGTAATAATGGATATTGATGACAAAAAATATGTTGAGATGCTGTTTAAAGCTGTCGAAATATAATTGGCGAAATGCATTCAAATGTAGGTATAGTTTTGAAAGTTGAATATGCTTCTGAGTTGAATAAATGTCAAATTTACTTTGAAAGAAGTTTTTAAGATTTTGTATATACAAAAATCACATCTGTCCTCTCATTTGTTTGTCTTAAACTACTTATTTTGGTTCCATTGAATAAAAGTGAGTATAACTTAAAATACAGTATCCATTCTCCTTGTTGACAGGATAGGATGAAGTTCATCACAGTATTATGTTAGAAAAATGTAGTAAGAGATAGCCATGTAGTTGTTTTCAATTAATTTGGCAATAGCTGTCCAATACAGATTTGAATCAATAAGACATCGGATAGAAGCAGCTTTTAAGTGACTAATCATTGCAATTCATGTGTTTTGAACAATTTGGACCAGAATCTTTCGCATCTGCTGCTGCACAAGACGAGCAAACTGAAATAGGCGATAAAAGAATTTTAACACTTGTTGCCAGATTTTTCAAGACGAATTCATATGATTTTCCACAACATTGAGATAGTGATATTCACTGCAGTAAAGCAACAATTGTATTGGATGAGTCCTTTCAAACAATATAATTTGAAGAAAGAAATTCAGTATTTGCTGGAAAATGACTTTACAGAGTTTAAGTGACTGGAGTTAAACCTTGTATTCTAGAATAAATGATATAAGACTTTCCATACGTGTACTGATTACAGATGAGTGAACAGTGTCACTAAAACTGATTCCTTTTCAATTTCTAGAATTGATGACTATTGCGAGGATTGAAAATGCCAGATATGTCATAACATTTGACATCTTAAAGGGATTCAAGCACATTTCACATACGGAAATAGCAAAGGAATTTCAGCATTCATGACTCCAAATGGATGTTACCAATACAAATGCGTGTCCTTGGGGATAAAAAATTCCCCAAATTAATGACTTTGTCATCTACAACACCTAGAAAGACCACAATGGAAACCCTCACAAAAGTTTTTGAAAGGCTTTGTAATTCTGATAACAACTTTAGTTAAAATGACTTTTGCCATTTTTGTTACCTTTTTTAAAAATCATGTGGGACATGTTCAAACAAAACCTATCCAAATTAACTTTTTTTTCTCAGTTCCCTGTGCCTATTAGTAAGAAGCTACTGATGTCATTTTTTGGTAAGAAAATTTTGTTCTAATGTTTCCATGATTGCTGAAACCCTGACCACTTTGCTGTGCAAGATGACTAAGTTTAACTGGTCAGACAAGTATTAGGAGGCATTTGATAAACTAATGACCATACTCAAAAGAACGTTTGTCCCATCATCACAAGGGAAATTATTCCACGATAGGGAAGGTTTATTTGGATTTAATGATGTACTTGCAACACTTTGAAGTGTGTGTTAGTTCAACTCCTTCTTCAGACATTGACCTCAGCAATCACAAACCCCACACAGTCATTACTAAAATGAAGAAAAGACCCAAAGACTTTTTCGATGGAGTCTTCTGTTACAGTCATATAACATCGAAATCGGCCACATTTAAGGAAAAGTAAATTTGATCACAGGTGTACTTTCACATGCATAGAAATACAGTATTGCATTGTTTGTATACATAATTGGTACATTTGTTATCATGCAACATCAATTACAGGTATTTTGATATTTCATAGAAGAAAGTTTATGGTATATCATATACATAATTTTAATTGGACTATGAATCATCTTAAAATTAAAAATCAAATTTTTCAACAAGTCGTTTGAGTATCAAGTTATTTTTACTTTGTTTATACATGTACCACGTGGTAATATTCATTCACCCACAAGTACAGTTTGCTCAACATGCGCTCTCTAGCATTTGATTAAAAAATTGAGATTTAATAAACGTAGGAACTGGACTGTTTCTGTTAAGGACCATATGATTTATGTTGAAACGGGTCACCCTTTGCTGACAAATGTTAACTTTTATCTTTTTTCAGCCCCCCCCCCCCCACTTATATCAACATCCGCCTATGGCGACAAAATTTTCTCAGGCCAGAGGATCTCGACATAAACGGGTAGGACTGTACCATGTGGTAATATTAATTCACACACAAGTACAGTTTACTTGACATGCGCTCTCTAGTATTTGATTGGATAAAAGATTTAAATGTAGGAACTGGACTATTTCTATTTAGGACCATTTGAATTATGTTGAAATAATAAGAGTTGCTTTTTCGAGATTATTCTTAAAGATGTTTTTTTAAAGCATAAAATGTGCATTGCATAAATAGGATACACTCATTACGTTTATACTGTCAGTTATGTAGAGCATGTGCAAGAGTTGCTGATAGACTAACTTGTGCTAAGACTATGTTCATAAATTACGTAACAGAAAGAAGCAAACATAAAACGTTTTGTAAAACTTAACAAATAACTTATTTACCAAAGTTATAAATGTGAGAGAAAGGTACATTATCATGAAGTCAATCCAAATAATCCTGATAAAATTCTGTGATAGTCCTAAAGAATTAAACATTCTGTAAAATTTTCAAAACCAAACATGCACTGATCTGCCAAGAATCATGACACCAAAATTGCGTTCTCCAGAACTCCTTTGAATAATAACAGCAATTCCAGAATATTTTTTGTCCAATTAATGATCACATTCTGATTCCACTTAACTGTTCAAACAACTATTTCTTAATTCCTCGTGGATAATATTTAACAAAACTAAACACATCTGTATATTTACAACAGGAACAAAAGAATTGAGGATGACAACAAAATAGGAATGAATCTGGTTGCACAGTTCTCTCCTTAAATACGCCTTCAACTATGACTATATTTCATGTGTGACATATTACACTATACAATTTATTTCAAAAACTATGCGTGTGATCGAGCCATACCAATGCAAGTTAAAAAATTCTTTGAGAACCTCCAAACCCAATCAGTCGATGATAAATTGACCCAAAGTCATCATTAAGTCTTCTTATTAAGTATATTATTACTAAATTGCCAACACAGTCATACAAATCTTTTTTGTCGATTCTACATAATTGTAAGTAATTAATAATCCAATAACAGACCCTGGTCATGTGGGCCAAACAAAGGATAATGTGTACAATTTACAGTAGCAGCAGAATTGTGAACAGACCTTTTGCTGCAATGTCTTTTGCTTAACCTCTAACTTAATGAGAGCTTCTCTAATTGGGTTAGTTAATTTTGTTACTTTATTTATATTTATTTGTCTTTCAAATTTTGAACGCATGTTTTTTCGTTTTCCTATTGACGTCTCATTGAGGTCGCAACGTCTCTGCTACTGTAAGTTATTATATCATTATCTTAAACAAGATTTTATCAATTCCATCACAATATCTTGTTCTGTGATTGTGTAAAGGAATTGCTATAAATCCGTGTAGAAAAGCTTGTGATGTTGAAAATAAAGTTTTGAACTTAATTATATCCATATCTCTGCTACTCCATATTAGATGAATATTTCTAAGTGTATGGGTGTTACCTCCATTAAATACAACCAAAATATTGAGTTATCTCTTATCACTTTCAGAAATTGCATGTATCGTTGAGTAACATAAATAAAATATGTATTTTTCTGTCTGCCTCGACAAAATATTTGAGCTGGATTTGATTCTCCAGTGTCACATTATCATAAAGAACTAAATTATTAATAAATCCATCCTGTTCATCAAGACTTGGCGCTTCATCAGTATCAGTTATAAAATCAATTATATCATTACCTTCTTCATTTGATAATTTGCCGGTCTCGTTTAAAGTACTTTGCAGCATCTCTGATCATGTACAGATGGTGCAACTAAATATAATTTATCCCACTTGAGCCATCTCATTATCATATTAAGTAATACTTGTGTCTTTCCACTTCCAGATGGAGCTATAATTATCATCCAGATATAATTTGGTAGTGCTGGATGATGTTTTACTGGTTCTTGCTTTCGTGTCACTGAAAAATAAATTGCATCCATATTATAATTATATGGATTCACATTATTTATGTTGTAGTGTTAAAACTCTAGCCACTGATTTAGCCACGGTTACAACAAAAAATGGAAAAATAGCATATGGTAGAAAATGTTCTGTATGTTGGAAGAGAAAATTTTCGTTTTTACCTAAAATTCAGAGTAAAGATAGTGATGATATTGCTACAGTAATGTCAAAATTTCTCCATGGGCTAAATACCCAGGAGAAAAACATTTACCTGGCTATAATTATTGCAGTCCTGGAACTCTACTTGATATTCGATTTGATGAACAAGATTAACCAAAACCAGAGGAGTAACCAATAACTGAAATTGATAAAACATGTCACATTCATGATGAAGCTTATAAAAGTAAAGATTTAGAATGACATACTGCAGAGGTAAAATTGATTCATCCGTTAAATTTTATAAAAGATAAATCTCTTAAAGAAAAATTTGATAGTTTTTTAGTAAAATCCATGATTAAAGGTATACTAACATTAGGGGCTGGTAATTAATTAACCGATTATAATTTTACAATAGAATCGATGTATTATAGCCCAAAGGGATGTTGCAAAGGTAGAGCAGCAATTAGTAATCTTGCTGATGCAGCAGGTGTCGAACGTTCTGTGGCTGTAAAATGGTTAGCACGACAGACAATATGGTTAATTATCTACCACCACCTAAACGAATTCAGCACGCATATTTTGATCCTAGCATTTCTAATAAAGTTCATCAAGCGGATATTTTGTTTTTACCACACGATATTATCAAATCGGTAGACGTCAAATAACGTACAAATACGCATTAACTGTCGACGTTGCAAGTAGATGTAAAGAAGCAGAGCTATTGTCAACAAAGCAACATAAGTTGTAATAGCTTTTGAACGAATTTGATCAAAGAGGACCCTTGCAATGGCCACAACTATTACAGGCTGATCCTGGTAAGGAATTTCTTGGTGTAGTATCATCTCGTATGAAAAAACATAATGTCAAAATCAGACGAGGACATACCGTGATTCATCGTGATTAGACAATTGTTGAGCGATTTAATCGAACACTTGCTGAGAGATTTTTTGGAAATCACTACGTGAAGGAACTAGTTCAGAGAGATACGAGATCACGCGAATGGGTTCCAAGATATATGCATTAAATAATGAAATTACTCGAACAATTTCTATGAAACCTTTTAATGTAATTACAAAAAAAATATATACAATTACAACGACGTGAATTTTCAAAACAACCAGTATTAGGTAATGTGACAAATATTTATATGAACCCGGTGAACTTAAACGTGGTAAAAAAAGAGTGACTGATCCTATTTAGAGTGTTATTACACATAAAATTTCAAGCGTGGTAAGATCTACAGGTAGACCTGCAATCTATAGATTAGATTCACCTGCTCCTCAGTTGATTTTTTAATTGAACAATTGCAAGTAATTCCCGAAGATGCACAATTAACACCATCTTCACTTTTGTAAACTAACACTTAGACTTCGATTACATTCAAGACAGGTCAACGCCACATTTTCGCGTTTATGACCTAACTTGCTATTAATTCTATCGACGGTAAATTGTCTTGGATTATTATGTGAATACTGCCACAACATTACTGTATTAGAGCTCGCACAATGAATATTCTGTTGTTGTTTTAATGTCATAATAATTCAGCGTCAAGATCAAAATCGCGTTTATTTTTTTATCGCATGTTTATAGCTCATTCATTCTTTTCTTACTATGTCATCGCTAACAACTTCGTTGTTGGTGCCAGTAGTTTCTGTAACATTTATTATAACTCTTCCGTAACTGAGATATTTTTCTAACTCTAGACACTATGAGGTAAACTAAGTTTGACCATTCGATACGATCATAACGATCCAAACATCTGTATCCAAAATAGTTGATCCTTGTGATGAAGGTATCGGCATTGCTTATCCTAGCGTCCATGGAGTTTTGTCAATGCATCCTCAAAAACACTGACATCAACTAAAACAATATCATTTAATACAAAATTTTGTTTTGTCAAAGATACTGATACATCAACGTCAATATTTTTTCTTCTTTGCGTATCTGCTGGTCAATAACAATTGTGAGGGTATATTTGAAAAATGTTCTTTATGTAACAAAAATTATTGCTATTGAAGTGTGTCTCTCTCTATTTGCAATTAAAAAATCATTTTGTTTTTCATAAATTAGATACAGATATATCCATCTGGTCTAATCAATGCATAGTCGTTTTCAGAACTCTGAAATAACCACACGGATACAGGATCGTTTTTACTTATTTCGCGTAATAAAATGGAATATTCAATCGTTTTAAAATTTAACAGCTCGATTTCGTGAAAATATTGTTACTGCATTAGTCCATGCATGCGCCTTATGATGAATAATTTCAAAATCCTTTCGATTTATATTTTGATTCGTATATAATTTCTCCGGTTATCGTTTTCACCGTTATCGGGAATTTTAGTTTCTTTCCTAGCACGGCGACATCACAGCGCACTTGGCGTATGCTGATGATATGCCATCCTTCCGTGGGGCATTAGCTTAGGACATTTTCTCTCTGACCTTATTTAGTTCTGCCACAGTAGGTTTCTCGCTCAGTTCAGCCATGAGCGTGAGGTTTTAAATCGCGTTGAGGACATGGTTAGTCACGTGGTTCTCTCCGGAGTATAGTTCAGAGTAGTACTCCACCCAACTCTTCATCTACTTGTCCTAGTCGTAGATGGTATCGCCTGCGGCAGACTTCAGTTGTGCTATCAATTTCTTCGTGGGACCCATTGTTTTCTTTATGCCATTTTACATGCCTCTGATTCTTCCGATATATGCTGCTGACTGGATGCTCTGATAGAGCTGAAGCCAATATTCCTTGGTGCACTTCCGTGCTGCCATCTGCACTTTGGTTCTGGTTGACATGTATGCCTGTATAGTCCTTTGGCAGGGGGATCGTTTGTATTCCGTGTGAGCACTGTAACGCTCTTCTATGACAGGCGTGAGTGTGGAAGGGTTAGTCTCAAACCAATCGATGTTCTTTGACTGCTGTTTACCAACGATTTGCGTGGCTGTGCTGTGCTCTGATGTGATCCCATCTCTCGTTGGCAATGCCGTTAGGAGATTCTGAATCAAATGTCTTGGAGCACCCATAAGTGAATAACTCTGCCTTGTCTGGATATGATGTCTTGCTCACGTCAATGTGTGGTTTACTCTCCTGACTTGAGCGGTGTATCTTCTTTGGTTGAAGCTTCATTTTGTAACACACCAGCGAATGGTCAGTACCGCAGGCAGGGCTGTGAAAGGTACCGGTAAGAAGCACACACGTAATGACCAAGTCCAGTTGGTGCTAGTGTTTGTATCGGGGATGCTTCAAAGACACTTTATAAAGTGGCTTTGTCTGAAAGAATGAAATCGTGATGCTGAGGTTGTGGTAGAGGCACAACTCTAGGACTTGCTGCCTGTTCTCATTCATCTTCCCGATGCCAAACTTGCCAAGACAGGAAGAGGCCAAGAGTCATGGTCAGCACCCACCCTAGTGATGATGTAGCCCAGTATAATTGGGTTCTCTTGCAAATTTTGTCGATGAACTAGTTTAATTCATCATTAACTCATGCATCGTTTCTGCGTTAGTGCTTAGTGTGTCAGCGTAAACGCTGATCAGGTTGACCGGCACAGTTGTGGTGGGAGGCAGATGGATAACAGTCTTCGGTTTCTTTGTTGGCAGGGTTCTATCATCCCCAGCAGAGAGTTCATGATGGCGAATCCATCACTAAACTCTCAAGCTTCGTCAGCGCTCGTTCCTTGTCAGAAAAATGCGTAGTTCTATTCTCTGAGATACCCGGAATACGGTAGCCATGTCTCATGTAGTGCGGCGATATCATCAGTAGTCTCGCAAGTTCGTAATTGACGACTGAAATCTTTTGAACATCGCTGAATACCTAGAGATCGGCTGATAGTCCAGTCAGCATTATCCAGATATTCCGGGTACCTCGTTTGAAGATTGAAGATTTCCTTGTTGGCTTTCGTGTTATTTATTGGTTGTTGCAGTGCGCTTTGTCAGGTACTCGCGTACTTTAAGACCTACTCACCAGTAAAGTAGACGACCTGTTGTGCGACGGGGGCTGCCCAAATTGAGGAGCGCGGTAGCTGTCCAGTGAGACCTGTTGATCTCTCACACGGTAGGAAACAAACCCTGACGTCTGACTCTATGCCAATCGAGCGATGACTTATAACCGGTAATCTGCTGATTTCCTTGTTGTGTCGATGCTGTGAAGCGAATCTGGAGTGTCCTCGCCAGAGCACAAGCCTGGGCAGGTTGCTACGGAAACGCAGCTGTTGTTCATGCAGCTAATTCATCCTCCCCACGCAGCTGTTTGATCCAAAGGAAAATACAAGCCGATACGTCATGGCACCAGCGCTGTCGCAGTAGATGCCAAGATGACACTGAAAACAATGTCTAGTCACCTTAGTGACTCCTTTTCCGTAATTTCCGTTAGGGTTACTATTTTAGCCTTTCCCATTAGATGGTATAGTCGCAAGGCAGCGATAGTTTGCAGTCAGAGTTCATCGTCTTCTAGATGAGCGACCACCCAACATTGATGAGCTCAATCTGCCCGAAGCCTCTGGTTTTGAGGCACCATAAACACGTATGTCACAACTTATCCAGTCCGTTTGAACAGGTTCCGCCGTACTTAGTAACAACACTCGTGAAGGCCTGGATCTGGATTTGGTTACCAGTGGCTCTCAAACATTTAAGCCATTGGGATTTTTCAATGGAAGTGGGTGCTTTTCTGCCACATCAACCCTTTGCACCCTGTAAACGATAATAATTTCATTAAGTAGATATATTGTATCTATTATAATAAAAGACAAGCTGATGATAATGATCTTAAATATAGAAGTTTGTTAATGAAATAAAAAGACTTTATGATGACGCAGTGGAACAAATTTCTAAATAAAACCCTTTGACATCACAACATACGCAGCAGGAACCTTTTTATATACTTCCTCCACTGAAGAAACAATATAAAATACATCCCTCTCTCTTGTGTCAAGAATTCTTAGGTTACAACGAAAACCTCAATATCCTAACCAAGAAACTCCACAGCAAAAGAAACGAAAATATTTAGAATTTATTTATATTAGAAAGAGATTTAAACCTGAATGTATTAGAAGCGTTTTAATTTAGGCTGTCAACATTTAATAATATTTTTGCACCTGTTAGTTAATTGCAAAACTTTGTACAATCTAAATATTTTTGTGATTATATTAAAAAAAAGAAATTGGATTAAGGATTTATATTCAGTATATAGTAAAAACATTCGAAGTAATTATAGCCAGAATTTTATTGATTTTAGGCGTGACAAAGAAGATTTTAAAGAAAAGGAAATGAAATATGGAAGAGAGATAATGCTGAACTAGAGCAATCAGAGGCACAAACAAGACCTTTATATCCTCCAGAAAAATGGGGAAAACATTCTGACCATGACAAATCTCCCAGTGCTACTGGAATTAGTTTTTACTCAACTACGCCTATCGCTCCGGTAGCCTAGTGATTAGAGCTTCTGCCTTAAAAGAGGGAAGTTGTGAGTTCGAATTCCGGCAAAGTTATATCAAGGTGCTCAGTAGTAAGAGGTTAGTGTTAGGGCTGGTCGTTCTGGTATCAGGATAATGTGACTGGGTGGGACATCATGCTACATCTCTGCGGCATGATGCTATAGTGCTAGACAAAGCCATAAAATGTCACACTACAGACATCGTAGCGATATGACTAAAACAGTGTTAAAGCTACGTTAAAATCCTAATCACACATACATACAGACACAGGAAGTGGTCTTATTATTTGTCCTAACAACGTCCTTTGAGGCTTAAATATAACAGAAATTTTGACTGGAGGAAAACGAGCTTGAAATAATTCTCCAGAAATAATTAATGAAATATCTTATGTGTGTCGATGTTTTTTTTACAGGCTGCGTCATGGACATTCGCCATTATTGATCTCTAATTTATGAAATTGCTAATGATTGTCACAGTGATTAAATACATAAATAATAGACAAATATGATGATTATACATACTGCTCCATATGGACCTATTATGGTCAGTGATACATGCACGATTACCTACTTATAAAGTTATATATACAGTGATGGAATGTTATATAGTGTTTATTTAGAAGGATAGCTCCAAAAGCAATACCGGTTGCAAAACTATTAGGAATGAAAGATATTGACGTTAGGGATTAAGCTTCTGGTGCTATTGGTATTATTGCCAGTAAAGTGTTTTCAGCAATCAAAGATAGACTAGCACAATTAATACTAGGAAAACCACTGTCAATAAAATTAACCAGCATTCAAGTGGTGCCTTCAAATGTTGGTAAAATAATAAATCAAGTTGCAATTCAAAAATAAGTAGAATTGTCTTGTTTATCACTATCAGAAAAATAAATAATACAACTGCTAGTCTGAAAGCAGGAAGTGGTATTTGTGTTAGACGATAGGAAATATAATAAAATGTTTAACATATATCTGAGCCAGCATTTAACATGAATGCGCCAGTTCTCAAAGTGGAATCGATACGTGATTATCGATATTATTATTATGATCCACGTGTAAAAATTAAATTAAAGGTTCGGGATAAAAGTAGATAGTTATTGCCTGCTGAGTCATTTATTTAGATTGAAGGTATACTTTTGAAAGCAGATGACATCGTACGGACGTTTAGATGGACCTGGTTTTGTTAACAGTGGTGTCATGGCATTATTTCAAAGTACCACATACATGATTGATGGAAAAACATTGAATCGTATTTCGAAAATGTTAATATTGCCACAGCAGTATTAAATCTGGCAAGATGTTCCAATGATTAATAATAATAATAATAAAAATAATAATAATAATAATGAGGACTTTGTATAGCGCCTAATCTTTCGAAGATCTAAGCACTTTACTCCATCAATAATGATATACACTACAGAACAACAAATGACAAAAACAGTGAAATTGGAAAACATAAAAACATGCTGAAAACATATAAGATACAAAACATGATTAGGTCGCTAAGTTTGTCCCTGCTGTCGAAACAGGTGAGTCTTATGAGCACTCTTAATAGGGACCACTATGTCTTTGTGTCTAATTTCAATGGGCAATTCGTTCAACGTTGCCGGGCCCTGGTGTGCAAACGAACATTGTCAATATGACTTTGTTTTCACCTTGGGAACAATGAGTATACTCTGATCGAGGTACTCTAAAGATGATCCGTGCAGCTGTGTTTTGAACTTTTTGAAGTTTCTGGAGTAAATATTGTGACGAACCAGACAGAACTGAGTTACAATAGTCCAGACATGAAGGTACTAATGAACACACAAGTGTTTTAGTACTGAAAGATATTTACGAATGGAATTGATGCGTCTCAATTCAAGATATGCAGCCTTACTTGATATTAGCTGGTCCGTTAATGATGTTTGCAAAGGATACAACTGATCATCCAGAAAACATCAACATAACATTAAATTCAGCTGGAACTGAAGTTGCATCGATGAATGAAAATTTAATCTTGGGATTTTGAACACGTAGATCAAATTTGAATGGCGATGAAAAATTCGAATGTATGATTCCATTATCCCACATCTTTGGATTTTGTTAGAAAAGTCACTTTTGTGCTAAACACACATTGGTACTTGTCAGAAAGGCTACTGACAATGATGCAATATGGTGACACAACACAGTTGATGAAGGTCAATTAAGATTAACAAAACTTTTGCTGTGGATGCCAGTAACGACTCAGTCTATCGCCGAGAAACAACAATTGCTTTCTTTCATGAATCAAGGTGCTAAATCAAGATTATCATATTTAACGTTCACCACATATCAAAGTAACGCAGATGGGTTATTCACATGGCATATAGCATCACAACAAGGAGTTTCAGCGCCACGACATATATTCATCGCGTATCACGAACATGTTAGCGTAGATTCGCAGGAACGAAATTCAATAGTGTTTGACACACTTGGAGTTCCTGAGGTTTCTTTGAGGATACACGTACTTCAAGAACCTTCTGAAGAAGTTTAACTTAATTTTGAGATAATCACGTTGATGACACTTATGGGACGTGATAAAAGAATATAGACACCGGTTTTCTGATATCGCAGTGAGATTTAACAACATTATATCTTTTCATATTTTTTTTTCATTGGAACATTTAGATTTTTTTTTTGGCATTCTGTCGTTGACATACATTTTCAAGATCGTGTAGCTCAACTGCCCGCTGGTGGTTATAGCCCAATCACTGTTATGCTCAATGATAAATCGATGTTACTTGAAGGCATTGGGGACAAATATAAATCAGTGATGGCCTAGTAGAAAACATTTAATAAATTAATCATGATATTTTAATGTTATAGAGTCAAGTTAAGGTCACCTTGACTCCTGGTCAATACAAAAATTTAATTTAAAACTTGCAAGGGAATAACAAAAATAACATTAAAAGAAGATCAAATCGCTAGTAATGGTTCACACAAATTTTCATTAACTAAAAATCAGATTAAACTTTTAAACAAAGCTTTAGAGTCAAAAACGTCTTACGCCGAGTTTTATTAAACACTCAGTTAAAACAAGTGGGATATTTCCACATCTCGAAGCTATACCGGTTTTAATAGCTGCTGCTGCACCTGCTGTCGCAAACACTGCTGCGCTGGATGCTGTTAAACCGCTGCCGGCACGGCATTAAAGAGATCAACATGTCAAGGATTTCAAAAAAGAGAGAAGGGTCTAAAACGTTTAGGAACTCCACACTCTTGGTACGGAAAAGGTCTGAGACTTCCTTGGACACATTGTTAAGTCTTATGATGTCTAATTTCGATCTAATCATTGCAACTGAAAATTACAAAAACATAAACCTTTAGAGGATTTTTATGTGTAATCAATTACCTAAACAGCACAATGACGTTTACACCAGTATCATTAATCTTGATCATAGTTCTGGTCAAGGAACTCATTGGGTTGCATACGCAATTGATCCACGTGGATCTATTTATCTTAATTTTGTACGGACGTCCTTCGCCGAAGGAACTTATTTTATATTCAAGATCCAAACGAAGCGGTTATATTTCAAGATAAGCAAGGAAGATTAAAAACGAGTATACTTTCATTGCAGGATATTATCCTCAGAATTAATGGAGTAACTGAAATTTATATTAATGGCATAAATAAACCAGGTGTTACAATTCAATGATATCGGATAACATTCGCAATCGAATTCAAAGATCCAGTGATAAAATGACTGGTTCTCTTAATATGACTAATAATATAATTACTTGTCTTGGAAAACCAAAATTAAAGAATGACGCTACAATGAAGAAATATGACGACGATAGAGACTTCCAAATGATGACCTTGTTAATAGCAATCAATAATGAAGTAATCAATCTTTGAGACGATTATACTGCTCACTTAGACACTTTCTTGAGTTGAAAAAGAACGTTGTCCATATGACTTCATTTTCATAGTGGGAATAGTGAGTATAAGATTGTCAGAAAAGGAACGTAAGTATTTTACTGGTGGGAACACATGGGTGAAGCCGGATAGGTATGCTGGACTGGAGTCCGTCACTGAAACGTAGCACAGAGAACAAATATTGCGTTTGATTCTGGATCGAATGGATAAACATTGTAGGGTACAGAGCAGCGGGGAGATGTGTTCTGATCGTTGTCTAAAGATGATCCGAGCAGCTGTGTTTTAAACTTTTTGAAATTTCTGGAGTAGATATTGAGACGAATCAGACATAACCGAGTTATAGTAGTCCAGTCTTGAAATTACTAAGGAACACACAAATATTTTAGCAGCAGCAACTAAAAGATATTTCCTAATGGAGCCGATGCGTCTCAGCTCAAGATATGCAGCCTTGGATATTTTCATGACATGATGGCGCAATTTGAGAGTACTGTCCAAAAGTACCACCTAGGTTTCGTACTGAAAGTGTGAATTTAATGTTAATGTCATATTTATTGTTTGAGGTAAAGAATGTGAATGAGAAAATAAGTATGTATTTTATGATGAGAAGGGCCTTAATTTCATCGTCATTCATCTGCAGCTTGTTACATGTCATACATGATTTCACATCAGATGCACCTCTCTACTCCTTGGATGATACTGTCAACTTCAGTTGTGGTTGCTAAACTTGTATTTTTGGGTGTCATCAGCGAACAATTAGTGAGACACTGGATGATGATCTATGCCACTTTGTAGTGGCTGATTGTATAAAAGGAAGAGAACAGGTCGAAGAACAGATCAATGTGGGGCACCACAACATAGATCACCTGGCCTGAAGTGTATTATATTTTCAGGTACAATTTGTGTCCTGTAGAACTTGAACCACAGTAAGGCTGTATTGTAAATGCCACAATCATACTTGACACAGTAAAGTAATATAGCATGCTCTGTTGTGTCAAATGCTGCAGACAAATAAAGGAGGATGAGGACTGTAATCTTACCGCTATCCAAAGCAGAGATAATGGTATTAACTACTTTCGGAATTGTAGTTTCAGTACATTGGCAAGGGCGATATGCAAACTGCAAATTGCTATAAAAAAAAAGACTGGTTAAATTCAGATGTGATATATGTCGGGTTAGAACAACTTTTTCTAAGATGGTTAATATGAAATGGAGGTTAGAACCTGGGCGGTAGTTCTTTAAATCATTATGGTCAAGTGTTGGTTTCTTCAGCAAATACTTTACATGAGCAATTTTGAAAAAAATGATGTGGATTCCCCGGATGAGAGAGGTATTAATAACACGTTAGTGAAGGCAATATTGGATCTAAGCATTCAAGCAGCAGTTCACGTGAGTATGGTACACTCTTCATCACGAGTGTCCGTACCAAAGCCATAGAGACAGATTCAAATGCTGAAAACGGTTGTGGCTGAAATTCTGTATTGCAACTGTACGGTGACGACGAATCAATTGAAATTGTGTTGTCAAGTTTATATCCAATGGTCTGAACCATGTCAATGAAAAAATTTGCAAACGGGTCCAGATGGTCTACTGGAGAAAAGGTAGTTGGAAGTTGTTCCTTGACATTAGTTTGTTAGTTATCTCGAAGAGCTCTTTGCAGCTTGATCTCTCCGTGATCTTAGTACTGTAGTGGGATGCTTTGGCTAAATGGAATATCTTTTGATGTTCTTCTTAGCCGCTTCACAGATTGTTGTTTGTGCATAGTAAGTCATGAATAAAATCTAGTTTTGATGTGTTTGGCTTTCCAGTATAGTCAAAGTGAATGTTAAATCTCCAAGAAGATTCAGGTTGCCACCTATCGAATTTATATACTCCAGGAGATTCTTAAACTGCTCCAAAAAGAGAGAGTCAGTCAGCTTGTTTTTTTTTTCTACTAGGAGGAGAGCGGTAGAAGCAGAAATAATGGACTGATCTTTGTTCCAATGTAAGTATTGTATGGACTAGTTCAAACTATGTGTGTCAGAAATTGAAGGATATGTTCCATTTCTAAATTACATATTTTTAATATTGTTATTATTATTATTATTATTATTATTATTATTATTATTATTATTATATAGAACCTTATGTGTATATATATATATATATATATATATATATATATATATATATATATATATATATATATATATATATATATTATATAGAACCTTATGTGTGTATATATTGTTACATATATATTGTTACGTGTATTTGATTTGGGTCATTTATTTTTTATTTTAATTGTTTGTCAGATTCAAATTTGACATTTTAAGTTTAAGATTCATTCATTGGGAGATGACCTGTACTTTACAAAAAAACCAACCAATCATTTTAAAAGCTTGTTTACAACTCTGAAGCCAGGTCAGAAATGAGGTCAACACCTGAAGTTTATTTTGTAAAGTACAGGTCACCCCCCCCCCCCATGAACGAATCTCAAACTTAAAATGCCAAATTTGAATCTAACAAACAAACAAATTTAAAAATAAATGACAAATCAAATATACGTAACACACTGTAACAGTAATCAACTGAGCTTACTACTTCATTTTTTTTATTCAAGAACCAAGCAAATGAGTATTAAGAAGTACAGGACTTACACAGATCTTTTAAGTGTTATGTTCTTAAGAAAGAAGAGGGGCATTAATTAGAATTGGGGCATAAATTAGGGAATATACAGTAATAAGACATGTTTAGATTCAAATGAAAAGTATTACACCTGAAAATAAGAGCTGAAATGTAAACATTACAACTCCTACACTTGCAACACTTACTATTCCTGTGGTTACTATAGAAGTAAAGGAAACTGATATATAAAAAACACAATACACACAATTTGTGCAGGTTTGCAAGCTCTGGTGAAAATATGACAAGTTCTATATACATAACCTAATAAGAAATAAAGTTTAGTAACATCCTATAATTTTGACTGAAAAAGTTCCAAGTTGACAAATTTTTTTTTGTTTATTCACAATGCAAACATTTGTTCATTTCAAGAATACATAACTAAACATGAATTTTGCAGAATACATTAAATACTAATCAAAGAAACTTATGAAATAAAATGCATCACAGGATCTGACTTTTCAAATGTGTTTATATACAGCAAATCCTGTTTATAATGTTTCACATGAACTGGAATTATTAGATTACAAACAGTTTCTTTATTTTCCATGTGAATGAGATTAATATAATAGTAGTAAAAATTTATTCTGATGCATTATGCATTTGTATAAATACATCTTATCATGAGAAAAATAAATATTCGACTAGTATGTTTTGCCATCTGATAAAGGTGTCAATATACACATGCCAGCCAGTGAATCATAAATCATTTTTATGTGAAATGGTCTTCTGTCCAAAAACTCAGTTGCTTCCTTGTGATCACTACTTTAAAAACACAATCTGCATGACACAACAAAAACATTTTAATTGTTAACATCACTGATGTAAACTGTCAGATTAATATAATTCATGAATTCATCATCCTCATTACCAAAGAAGGTGTCACACTCAACTGCTAAAACTGGCAATGTGAAAATAGGCATGATAAATCATACTGACTGCAGACAGTACATTTCATGCTTTTTCTAAAATCAAGGCTTGCTAGGTATCTTTGGATGTACACATTTTTCCATCTATTCTTCCTTTTTTTGTAGCTTTGTGTACATAAAGAATTTTTTTCTGACCATCAGGTTTTGAGTCAATGCTTAACTGCTGCTATGGCACTGCTTTCCTTTTCTGGGCAAGTCAAATATTCCCAGTTCCATGTAGTATGGCAGGCCAGATTTAAACAGAGGGACAAATTCTTTAGAAGAGTGAACATTGTGCATCAACTAGCTGTTTTAATATTGGAGGATGGAGATTCATAAAGAACTCAAGTAGGCAACTATCACCCTTATTACCCTGATAAAACTCTTTTGCGACGCCAAATGGATGAGCTTAAAATTGAAATACCACCTCCGACAAAACTGCATGAAAGGATCAGTTTTCTATTGAAGCATGCTTTCTAAGAAAGGTCTATTAAAAAAAAACTTTCCACATTTTCTCATCAAAGGAAAACACTTGGAACAAATTCCCAAGTTTGTTGTTTTCCACCTCCTCAATCATCAAATGTCTTTTAGTTAAAAAATGCAGATACAAAACCAACAAGTGTAAAATATAACTCGATTTTCAAGAAGGTTGCAGTGTCAGCTATGTTGGAAGTCTGATTGGCAACATTTTCATTTAGGACTAACTGAGCATTATAAGAATTCTCTTCATAAAACCCCATGTTGATATGATGATCCATGAAGGAGCAGTGACAACAATTTCAAGATGGCCACCATGGCAGCCATATTGGATGTCAGATCGGTACCACTTTTATATATGATCATTTCAGTTAAAAGCTCATGTTAATACAGCCATCCAATCAGGAGGACTAACACTAAAAAAAAAATTAAGATGGCCACTATGGCAGCCATATTAGATGTCTGAATTTTAATGAAGGCCAACTAAACCTAGGGATGAATTTGTATGTAAAGTTTCAAGACAATTCTCCAGATAGTTTAGGAGGAGCAAATGGATAGACAGATGACATATGATGGACAACAACAGACCACCCACAAGCTCTTGTGGTCTATGGCAAGTAGACTTAACAAAAGTGTATGTGATTGATGAACAGACAACAAAAGCTAAATCCCACTTTCAAAGTCCAAACATAACCTGGTGCAGAAAATTAACAGGGCATGGAGTGCTTTAACTTTCTTCAAAAACATTCCATCTTTTCTTGGAAAGTTTTTGCTCCCGATTCTGTTCATTCATTATTTTAGTCCGCAATTGTTGAAATGAACATTGCAGATTTGACTTAGTCAAGAAGGTCAGAAGTTCTTTCCTCCCTGAAAAATAATTAAAATTTTCATTATTAGTTTTTACTAATGAGATAGTCAATAAATAAACACTTACATCATTAGACAATTTAGCTCATTAAGAAAAATTTATACCACAATTTATTGGTGATCTGACTATGCATTGGGCAACAAGAAAAGATTTTTTTTTACAACATTAAAATATACATCAATCTGTATGCCTGGTAGAGTTGATAATACAAAACATGTTGTTCTTTGGTATACTATGGTATTTTTGAGCTTTACATTGCATGTACTGTACTATGGTAAAACACAATTATATTTGTGACCAACAATTTTCTGGGGCCTTATTTGATTTTTCTTAATTTTTTTTTTTTTTAAGAGTTTAACGCCATTTTTCAGCACACGATAGGCTATACATAGCAGCCAGTATTTTGGTTGAGGAAGAACCCGAGAACCCCCCCCCCCCCCGAAAGAACCACCGACCTACGAGAAGCTACTGGCAAGCTTTCTCACATAACTACATTAGCCGAATCTTAGACTCGAACCCATGCAGACAGAGGTGAGACGGCAGTGATCCGTAACAGAAAGCGCTTTAAACCACTCGGCCACTCGGGGCCCCTTTCTTACATTTAATTCTTACTCTAATATATAAGAAAACAACATAACTTACTTGGAAAAGTATTTCCTTGATTCCGACATATCCATTGCTTGAAACTCTGTCTGATCATACGTGTGTCTTCTACAGTCCATCTGTAATTCTTCCTTCCTATATATAAAAAATGCTGGTATTTGCAATTGTTGATAGAAAATGAGGTTTTACAAGCCTTAAAGGGTACATGTTTATTATCACAACTGGTCTCTGACATGGTTAGACGATATTAGTATTATTTAATGAATTCTATCCTAAAACATGCCAAGTCAAACCTGATTATCAAGGTCACCCAATGGACCAACATAAACTGGTCTTTATAATTTGACACTAATATATAGCTAAAAATGCACTAATTTATGATCCATTAGGACCCTTTATGGAAGTGATTAATATAGCAGGTTTGACCAGCTTTTTTATTTTTGTAAGTAAATTTCTAGAATGAAAGGGAAAATTCTCAATATAAACTTTCACCTTACATAAATCATTTTCAATTGTAATTCAATTAGTTGCAAAGAGAACCAATGGCTGCAAATAAACTCTGACACCCATAGTGTAAATTAGCAATAAAGCCTGCAGTTATTTGTGATTTAGTGTATCAATCCACCTGTCTTTGTTGAAGAGCCAGTTTGGTTTAATGGTATGCTTGAATCATCAGGGCTAAGTTGCAGCACTGGATCACTGTCTGGATCTTCACATGAAGCTGTTGCAGTTATTACACATTCATTAGTGTTACCATCTCCACCTCAATAAGAAGAAAAGAAATACTTAAGTATTTATATTCAATCATTGTGGGAAATGTAAATGGCCACATTTCATGTGAACATATAAACTTTGTGTCATTAAAGTAAAAATAAAATGATATCTTTCAATCAATTTTAGCACCAGATAATTAAATGAGTTTTGCTCCCATATATTGAGCAATATCATTGAAAAATATGAAGTGCATGCAAGCATAATATCTTTAATGATTTTTATTAATTATTATTCCAATTGTCTCATGAGCCTGCTTTACACATGATTAACATAATTGTCCTGAAGGCTTAAATCTAATAAGAAGTCATTTTTATGCAGCTCCAATTCATAAAAAGTCATTTTCATTAATTTGTGTGTAAAAAGAAATTTGTCTTAAGATGCAATCATGTTATTTTTCCTCAGATTTTCCTTCATTCCTATTACAATTGTTCTTTGAAATTTAGGTTATCAACAGGCAAATGTATTGAGAAAACATTAGAGCAGGATAATAGGTAAAATAGGATTAAAATAAAATCAGGTAAAGTAAAGGTTCCACAAAAGAAATGAGAGAAGTCAGTAAAAAAGCATATTAGGAATATCCTGCAAACAGAAGGTAATAAAACGACAAAGCAAATTTGTACATGTCACATCAAGTCTTATTATAATACAGATACATACCAATTTACTTCAGACAGGTCAGAAGATATTAATTGTCGCTTATAAGTGTGCAGAGATTACAAACCAATTCTTTTTTTGAGTCAGTCAGAGACAATTATGATACAAGAGACGATAAATTTCCACGCAGATTCCTGAAATGGCTAAGAAGCAATGTGAAAGAAATGTTACCAGGATTTGATCTAAATTGGGGATATCCCCTCTTTTCACAAAAATAACTATCTTTTCTAAATAATATTTAGATAATATCTGTTACGCTCTTTTCTTACAGAATCATCAATTTATCTATAGTTTCTTGGCAAGGACTTTAAGCAAAACTGTATAATTTATATGTTAACTTACCGTTATCAATATGGAGAAGATGTTTACCAACTTTTGAAACCTCCTGCAGGGGAAGTGGGTATTGGTATACACCCTCGTTTACACCTTTGCTGTAACCCATTATGTTTATAAAAAAAATCTCTCTCGTGGGTTGGCACTTCAAGCGCTGCATAAAGTGTACTGATCCTGTGCCGCTGCTTTGAAGCTGTTAACAATTCTGGGTGGTCTACAGCTGCCCCATCACAGATACTTCGGATGGCATCCCAGCCATGTACATGAAAGGTGGAGCCTTGGGTATTAGGAAATGAATATACATTTGATTCCAACACTCCAACTTCATTTCGTTTGGCTGGATCTGTAAGTATCTTAAGCCCCTTGATACAATCTGTGGGTATTAACACTGGAACAAGGTGATTTCCCTTGCTTGGCTGATAAGCTATGAGCATTTCTTTAAATAATCTTTTTTCACAAGGCTCCTTTTTTTCTAAACAAGAAGAATCGATCCATCTCTTTGCCATGGCATCCTCCACATTGCTCATTCGGAGCCTACAAGGCTCGCCACCCCTCCTAGCATTAAAAAGTGTCAGGCGCGCACATACTGCATCCCTGAGAGATATAAAATCTTTTGGTGCAATAATTACAAAGTCTGATGTTAAATTTTGAATAATGGACAAAGTATGATCCCTCACCTTTTGCACTTCTAACTCATCTGCTTGTTGTTCTGGAATTCTAAGTTTCTCCTGCCTGCTTTGGTTAATGGCATAAGCTGCATCACCAAATATAAAATTTTGATTTAATTCCAGTAAATGAATAAATTTTTCAAATTCATCTGCCTTTTCATCTTCAGCATCTGCAATAGCATTTCCCATTAAAATTCTTCCAGAGTTCTTAAAAGATAAAATAGTGCATTCTTGACACCATGTCTCAATTTGCTGTCATTCACAGTTACCATTTCAATTGCTTTTTCTAATATGCTGAAATTTCTCCTATCAAACATATCCTTTGTTGACAAAGTACCAACTGAATGTTCCTTAAAGAAAGAAAGAATTTTGCTAAAAGTCTCATATCACTCATTACAGACTTCCTGGTTTCCATTGCTTTTTCCATTTTTCTTATATTCTTTTTTGGAACAGCCTTCTTCCTATCAAAATGATTGTTGGATCAGTCATGCATATTTTGCCGGTCTCATCTTGTTGAAAATGGCCAAGTAGCTCTGTCGAAAACTTGTCTGTTTGCTCACCTGACCTGAGGATATTTATAGGAATAGATGCTGGTTTCAATACTCCATCTTTCATACACGTTTCTATGTGTTAATAATAAAATCTTCTTGAAATAACCCTTTGCATTTGGAACAACACACAAGATCTTTTGGGCCTTTTCTTTCTAATTCAAAGTTTGGTATTTCTTTGCTCAGCTCCTGTCTGTTTCTTTTGAAAATGCCTTCTTTCCTAAACTTTTCAAAGGCGTTTTTTCTTTCATGAGAAGACTTCTCAAGTAGTATGGCTTCTGCAACTTCTGAAACATCGGAGTGCCTACTGGCAATATGCCTGGCCAACTGTCTCTGTTTTGTTTCACAAAACGGGCATTTCCGTGAGGGCTTCTGATACTTTTCATCTACAAGAGAATCCTATGTTAAAAGCAAATGCAAGCTTGTTTGACGCTATTTGTCCAATTTCAAGAGTTTTAAAATGGTTTTATAGTATACTGCATCTTTCTTGGAAATCATAATAATTATCTTGGCTCAGCCAACTGATGACTAGCTTTTGTAACATCATTTTTGACAAGCTAACATGAAAATTTCAAGCTCAGCCCTGACTGGAACATCTGACAATACAAATGACAGTTTCTCAACAGTTATGAATAACTCTTAATAAGTTTGTGTTAGCTTTCTAATGTAATACAACTTCATCCTGGAATGCAACTTAGGTGCTAGGTCTGGTGGAAGTATGCACATGTTCATATATGTAAATCAGAATGTCACAATAACCTTGAGTAATGTGCGTTAAGAAATGTTTAATGCACAAATTATTCTTTCCCATTTCTTGCAATCAAATGACAAAATAATACGTTATAACCTGATGTGGATGATATATCTAGCCTGATTCTCATATTAGTTAGTCAAACAAACATGTACTCAAAAAAGACAGAGGATCAAGCTTCTGATGAACTAACGAAAGTTTATCATTTGAAAATATGTTTAACCTTATTTTATGTTTTTGATTTAATGATTGAGCATAAAAATGGGGTAAGTGTAACAAAAATATAAAATACACTTTGGACAAATATTTACCAGACTCAATCAAAACTTACAAATAATTGCCAGATCATAGTATACCAAAAGTCTTTGAATTAAATGAAAAATTTAGTTAACTCATTAGACATAGTAGTTACAAGCTGATTATAAATGATACAAGTGGCCTAATGTACATGTATTTTATTCTTAAATGCTTAATTGTTAAGTTTATGTCATTTTGACAATATTTTCTTTGATATATATCTAAAAATCAAAGATAATTATAATATATGAAAGCGAATGAAATACAGTGGAACCCCGCTATAACGCAATAATTAGGGTCCCAAAAATTGAAACGCATAAAAGAGGGGTCATATTAATGCAAGGTTTTACACTCTGTCATGTTTTTTTCATAAAAAAATTGCACTAGCATATATATATATATATATATATATATATATATATATATATATATATATATATATATATATATATATATATATATATATATATGTGTGTGTGTGTGTGTGTGTGTGTGTGTGTGTGTGTGTGTGTGTGTGTGTGTGTGTGTATTCCATACACGATTTCTTCCCCAAAATGATAATATATTCTTAATACACTATTTCATGTACTTTGAAGAAGTATAAAACATGTTCGAATGAATATACAAAATTCTGGGAGCCACGCAGCAACCGCATTATATCTGGATTCGTGTTATAGCGGGGTCCCAATGTACACTCAATGCAACTAGCTGGCATTTTGGTACCCATCTTAATGCAAGGTTTTACACTCTGTCATGTTTTTTTCATAAAAAAAATTGCACTAGCATATATATATATATATATATATATATATATATATATATATATATATATATATATATATATATATATATATATATGTGTGTGTGTGTGTGTGTGTGTGTGTGTGTGTGTGTGTGTGTGTGTTCTATACACGATCTCTTCCCCAAAATGATAATATATTCTTAATACACTATTTCATGTACTTTGAAGAAGTATAAAACATGTTCGAATGAATATACAAAATTCTGGGAGCCACGCAGCAACCGCATTATATCTGGATTCGTGTTATAGCGGGGTCCCAATGTACACTCAATGCAACTAGCTGGAATTTTGGTACCCATCTTTTGATGCCATTTTTACCTTTAGCTCTGAAGTCTGACTGCATATGAACAGTGCGCCCTCCCTTACTTTTAAACTTTCTGCAACACACATCACAAGTAAAGCCTGAAAGTTTCAAAATGCTTAAGACAACTTGAAGAATGAATGTGATTGCAAAAACAAGTACAGACCATACATAGTTGTCATTTTTCAAAACACATTTACATGTGCAATATATAAACAATGAAAGCAATGCAAACCTAGGTCTATTCCATACAAAAAGTTTAATAAAGTTTAGGAGCGGGCACTGAACACTAAAATATGTAAATTTTAAGTAGGCTATTAAGGAAAATGCATGGGAACAATGGGCAACATGGTAAGGAACAATATAACTTGTGCTGGGAAATAAGAAAAATACATCTAATTTGGCTTTAACTATGCTGTCAAGCAAATCAGATGATGTTAAACACTCACCTACATGCTCTCAACCAGCATGTATCACTATATACCTGATGCCAAATACTGAAAAATAAAACAGAAAATACAAAGTATCTTGCTCCAAAATTACACAAGTATTATGTACCTTTATAGTTACAACTATTCTCTGAAAACATCACTAACTGAACTAATCACAATGAATACAAATGTGTCAAAATACTGTTTAAAAAGAATACTAGGAGATATATATTTATAAAAACTGATTTAAATATTTCATGAAAAACACATATAAGAAGCATAAAAAACATCAACTATAAATACATTTTAAAGAAACAGATCAAAAGATTTTCTTGTCTCACTGAAAAATCCAAATTATCCCTGTATATAATTAGTATCCTGGTATCAGTTTTATTTACATTTTTAAGTTTAAATAATTAAATTCTGATTAAAATACAAAGACTTGCCTATTTGTCTTTACATTTAATAACAAAATATTTATGTTATGGCTGGAATAAGATTCTTAACTGATATGTAGCTATTACCAAAATAATATTTAACCTTACCATTCAAAGCATTTCATAAATTTTATCACAATTTTAAGTAAATATACTTTAATCATAGGGTCTTCTTGACAAATCAAGCAAAATTACATAAGTGAAATTTGGTTAAAGTATGTTTAACCAATTATGGACCTGAATGGATTTTAATTTTTCAGAGTGCATTAAATCTACTTTTACTCTCATTTTTTTAGAATGAGGCAGTAATTGCACATGCCTCTGATTACTGAAATTTGGTAATGTTTTTCTAGTACACATATCACTGATATATATGAAATAGTCAAATACTTATCTGACATATCCATATGGCGAGTCAACATACTACAACTGTAGCAAACATAAACAGGGCTCTCACCAACATGCTGCTCAGGCAATTCAATATCTGTCTTTGCTGGATCAGGGTTAACATCTTTATTCTCTTCAGTCTCTATAGGTTTTTATATAAAAAAAATCCATATTAGGCTAAAATAAATTCAAACTTAATGCATTCTTGATAATAAAATGACATAAATGATACCACATTGTTGACACTAAAGTCACATAAAAATTTGATTAACATTAATACCCCTGTTTAATTAAAGCATGCCATTTAACCACCTATAATTAGACTGAAGAAAATATTTTATATTGCATGCATCAACCTATATCACTCAATAATATGGGGATAAATGCGTAGTTTCTATCAAAAAATTGATCAATGTTTGAATTTTTATTATAAATTTACCTTGACATTCCATCAGATCATTGCAGTGCATTTCCACACAAACTGGGTCTTCACTAGGTATGAGACCTAGATCCTGTATATGTCGATCAATGTCTTCTTGCATTTTATTTTGTGGTGATGTGTCCACTTGCATGCTATCCATTTCTCCTAAATGAATCTGGTTGCCCACTGGACCCTGTGTTTGTTCACTGGCTGTGTCGCCACTCTTGTGACATCGGCGATGCTGGTATGGATTAAATCTTTCCTGGGGCTTTGGAAGACTCTGGCAATGTTGAAACTGTTGGTGGCTGGAGATCTGAGAATTGTCTTTCCTACAAGTTGCTGATTGTCCTTGAGAAAAATCATAAAGGCTATTGTATAAATTAAATGCAATATATAAAGACAACAATATATAAAGAACTATTATTAATGTAAACAGAACATTCCTTCTTTGCAAATGCCTCTATGATACTTAGTGATAAATTACTGCATTATAATTCTTGGCACTATCATTCTGAATTTGCATAGTAAGAATCTCTTTTGGTATTTAGTACTGAAAATTATTTATGCTGTGGCTCCATGTATTTTATGATCTGTGGCAACATAATTATTAATTACATATGTCAAAGAAAACAGACTTTCTTGCACAAAGGCAACACTATATAGCCTTTCCACAGCTGTAGTGTTACTGTTATTACTTCTGGTTTGCCAGATAGAGAAGAAAACATGCTTAAATGCTATAGTACTTCAGGATAAATCAGCAACTAGTTAGTAATTCACAAACTATTTCTAAATTTCATATTTACCTGTCTGTATGAGTTTCCCGAAAAATGGAATAGATTCAGATGTTCATGAATCTGAAATTATTTAAAATAATAATATTTCTGGGTGATAAGGTGTTGTTTTTTTTTTTTTAATTTTGGTGCAGTGCAAAACAACTTAACATTTTGCAAGCAAGTCACCAAATTACACATTTTGGAACTGTCCAGTTTTCATTCTTGGGGTAACAAAAGCAGAGTTTAGAAATGTCATATTGTCCCTACTCCTTCAAAGTTGGAGCTAGATATAGTCTTATCCATCATTTGCAGTTCTTGATGTTTTAAACTTTCAGAATGGCTGTCTTTCAGGCCTAAAAGGAAAATCAATTTATTCTAGATACATAACAGAACTTTAAGCATTCTGCTTAAAATAAAATAATTTTGATACTGCTTTCCTTGTTCACATACATATTTTGCAAGCATTTTGTCATGCCTGTCACTTCAGTTTGGTGTGCAACATTGAATATGTGCTGCAATGTACTAGTTAGTCCTTGGGGTTTACCATAATTTATCCCTACCCTAAAGGATTATGACAATTATGGGAGCTCTCATAATGTTCAAAGGCTTGTCACTTTTGAAATTGTCCAGGTCTGTATTAGTCATGGTCAGATCCAACAGCAAAGTCAAACATGCAGATTAAAGCTTTACAATCGGCATAATAAGTATTGGCAGAAATAATCGGTGCCGATGTAAACAAATTTAAAAAATAACAAATTTCAAAAATATAAATTCAATCATAATATTCATCTTGACATGGCTTGAATTTTAAATCAGAATTAAATACAGTCCCATCCGTTTATATCAACATCACTTATGCTGACACGCCGGCTATATCGACAAAAAAAAATAAAGTCACATTCCCTTGGTCTACTATTATTACTAAATTGTCATGCTTATGTCGACGTCGAGATAAAAGATAAATGTACATGTCGACAGAAGCCCTTGGTCCCAGCTTGAACAAATCCTTTGTTTTCTAATCATTTATGTCGACAAGTTGCCAGTTCCAACCCATACTTTGTTAAACATATAGTTGATCTTGCTGCCGAGCTTTAATGTCGCGGTCAGATAAAAAAAAAAACACCTTAGGCTTTTGTTTGGGCCTATAAAGCTGGCCTCTCGCGGCAACTTAAAAGTAATGAAATCTGATCAATTCTAGCATTTTCCAAAGAATGCACACAGGTATAGCTAGGATTTTAAAACTAGGAGTTCAAGAGTACCATCAGTAAAAGTTGCAGTCCCTTACCAGAAGCAAATTGGGCATACCTGAAATGGCTATATTTCCAGACAAGTAGAAACAGCAGTTGCCATCGAGTTTAACGTTCAAACTTCTTTACAGCACTGACATGTAGCCCTTGTTTGTCCATCAGAGTGAGAGTGAATTGTCAGGTCAAGATAAGGTCTAATTCCAAGCACTAAGTTAGGCATCATACATAGTGTTCCACGTGAAATGTCAGTTATAGCAACTTCTTAACACTCTGTTGAATTTCATTAAAATATTCTCCAATTAGCCGTTTAACCCTTCTTGTTAAAATTTGCAAACAGCATTTTGTCTAACTCTCAACATGTCTTGATTTTGAGATCACAAGCAATACTTAGATTGCTACACATGGAACTGAAAACAATAATGAAGGCGAAAGTTATTCATTTGATGTACTCTTCTTAAACACAAGTATATCAATGGGTCATTCTACCTCTGAAATCAGTAATTCTAAATATCAACACATTTTCTCACCACTCTGCAGCTAGTCAAGGCTTTGATCTTGCTGCCTATCTTGTGCGTCATGTTCTTCAGATGTATTCTTGTAATCACAACATGTACATCTGTGGGTCTTTCAGCCACTGAATCTTCTGATTGTAAACAGCTAAAATGATCAATTGATCAACACATTTTCCCACTCAACAGGTGGTCAAAGCAGGACAAGCAAGCCCTTAAATTTGCCGTCCAGCAAATTGATGAGTCCTGAGGAATCCTGTATATGTTATTGTCTGAATCTCAGATATAAAAATTGTGTGATTACGTGATTTCCGAGACCTTTGAAAGTGATCGGTGATTAAAACAAATTTATTTTGCTGTGAAAGTTTTGTTTTTAACTTTATTTACATTTAAGATGGTTACCATCACCAGTGTAAAACGCAAATTAAATTTACAGTCTATGGAAACTAAATATCTCGCAAAGAGGTCTTTGAATTTTTTTCGCTTAAAATAACATCCGTTTAGAAAGGATGAAAGTTGCTGAGTCTATAAAGAAAGACTACATTGAAGGTAACTGCGTTCCCCAAAGGAAGAAGCAAACGAACATGAACAATAGGTCCTGGAACCCAGAGCACTTAATTTTCAGGCCCTATGGTTATCTCCTTATAAGGAAGTGATAAAGTATAGTAAAAACAAACTGGGACCAATAAATCACACTTCAGTGCCATGCATGAAAAAATTCTTCCCATAATGCATGAGGTACAATCAAATTCAAAATGTTTGGATGATGGCAACAAATGAATACTCTCGATGATCCAACAGAAAAAAAAATGATTAACAAAGACTTCACCCTCTCATTCCTCTGTTAAACCAGACTAAACTAAAAATGTAACTTGTGTAAATGGAACAAATACAAACAATAACCAAAGTGTGACAGATGCATAAGGATAACACTTTATGTAAATATCATTGTTTTGAACTATTAAAACTCGTTTTCTCAAACAATGTTAGTATGTGTAACTCTTACCACTTTCACTGGTGTCTGGCACATAATCTTTATCTAAATCAAAAGGATCTTGATCAATATCTGAAGTAAAAAAAGACAAAAATAAATGATGAATTTGGGACAGCTGCATATTGTTCCACTAGAATAAAAAAAATAAAATGGATAGCCACTTGTTTATCTGTCTTTTTCAAAGTGAAATGCGTAATATGCGAATAATGTACTTTGTAAACGAAAGTGTGAACAAGTTTATGTTTGTTTGAAAACTGCATTAAAAAAATAAATGAAAATAAGCTGTTTAGTCTAAATCTGATTCGTTTAATAACCAAAAGTACTCAAAACTTTATAGTCCAAGAAGGACCAAGGGAGATCATGGCATAAATATCTGAAGGGATTATATGTGTAAAATAACTTTGCTCCAAAAAGTGTGAAATAAGAATACTGAGAAATTCCAAAACGTTTTAAATAAACTATATCCTGAAAGTTTAACAAAAGAGCTGAGCAAAAATTATTCTGAAAGACAATATGGCAGGAGTTAATCTAGACACCCTCACTGTGAACATTATAAGTAATGTCCTAATTTCAGTTGTTATGTTTATTTTACTTATGATCAAGTAAAATGTGGGCATGTTATCTTTTTGTTGTATTTAGCACAACTGGAAGTTTTGTCTATTGTTTCTTGAAATAATAAAATTTTCTACAGATCTGACACATATTTCATGACATCGCATTCTAAACTTATACTGTTGTACAAGAAACTCATACAGGTATCAAAAGAGATTTCCAATTTGTTTAAACATCAGACATACATTCATGATAGCAATCTATATCACCATTTTGTTTACTAACCTTGAAGAAATACTTAACATGAATATTTCAGAACTCACTCATAATTGTAGGTGTTATTCCATAATTAATAATGTAAACAATCAAAACAACTGAATGATTTGTGTGTGTGTGTGTTTCTAGTCTTGTCAGAAATGATTACAACTTGGCTATCAGCACTGCTGCTGTGCATATTTTTTTCTCTCAAAAATAACTGCATACTGATAAAGGAATGATGATGCCAAATTGATGGTCCTTCTGTAACAGAAATATATAAATTTAAATGTGAAATTACCTGATTGGGAAAGGCTTTCTTTTTTTTTTCCTAAAACACTTGAAGACATACTATTATAAGTTATAATTTTATGATTGATAATGACATACCATAAAACAAGTAAAGACATGGTTTTTCTTTATTTATAAAATTGGTGTTTTTTTAAAAATGCAAATAAATGGAACTTTGTAAATACATGTATTGCTACTCCAAACACTGAGTTTTCCTTTAAACTCAGGTATTCTTTTTATATTTAGGGTATTGTTTTATTTACCAGTATATGTAAACAAAGTATTTTAAATTGTTTTTAATCAAACTGAGACCCACGTGGGCATAATATATCTTGCCTGCTTGTGTGGTTTCACTGTGGATGACATTACCAAAAATAATTCTATACATTGAGGATCTTGATATCACAAACCTATTAAGAAAATTCGGTAAAAACTGTATCAAAAGTCAGTTTGCTGACACAAAAATACAAACAACTGTTTTTCAACTTACTTTTTTTCTCAAATACATATTTTTCTCACCATAATCATACAATATTTCCTCTCCTTCCTTAATCTTTCTTAATGCAAAAAGACAGAGATAAGGTATGTCATTAAGACTAACAACTTCCATTTTACTGTTTATCTTGGAGCTGGTTGCATCATTTACCATTCTCCCCATTCTGTTATGTTCAATGGCATCAATGCTAATGAAGAAATGGTTTAATGATTTCTTAAATGTGTTACAACACAAATGACTTTGAGAAGAGAAAAAAAACATAAGCAGAATTGTGACTAAAGATTCAAGTTTAATACTCACACATGTAAATTAGTTCTTAATTTTCCAATCTCGTACTGCAAATGATTTGTAAATCTTTATGTAAATATTTCTGCAAAGAAATGTGCATAATTTCCAAAAGTGAAATATATTATGTTTGGGCAATATTACATGCTACTAGGCTGTCAGATCAGCTGCTTAGCATGTAGTCTTAAAATAGGATATAGTTACAGACATATACAGTGCTCCAGGGCACAACTATTTTATTTTCAGTTGCAAATTTGGTAATAAATCCACTTAAACCAAGTTGTACAAAATATTTGTCCATATATCTAAGTTTCGTCTGTTACTTGGTGATATCCTTCTGACAACTTGTCATACTTTTGTTTTCACAATCAGATTTTACTTACACATATTAGCATGACAATAGTTTGAAAACAAACATTTCCCCAGAAAGGTTAAAATCTTAATGAAGCTGAAGTTGACTAAAACACTTTATCATTATACCATTTCCAATGATTACATAGATGATTCTTGTTCAAGGCTCACTGTTCATTAAACGTTTCTTGTATAATGAAATTATAATACGATCTAGGTGTAATCAAGCTTCTTAATAAGTAAACTTAGCTGTGTATACATGTATCTACAAATAAAATATCAAAAATGAAACAGTAACTAGTTAACCTTCTTATAACAAAATTAATAGGTTTTAGTGGAGATAAAACATAATTGTTACTTTAAAAATTCCCAGAAGCAGGACTTTGCAACTTGATTTATTCTTTAATATTTTAAAATAAATATTACATCTATAAATTGCAAATACTGGATGCAGACAACAGTTGTATTGAAATGGATTGTTCTAGATATCAGAAAAGGATAGTGAGCAGTTGGTAATGTTCACATTAGAAGCTTCCATTTGGTTTTAAATGTGAGAAAGATTAAATTGTGGGTCACCCTCTGGCAACAATTGGTTCAAAAATAAAAACTGATGTATGAAATGACCAAGTTTTGTGCATTTATTTGTATTATTAGTTTGAAGCGCTTCATTATTAAAACATATTGCGGGGGGGGGGTACAAACAAATGGGAGTTTGTGAATAATATTACCTTAAAACCTAAGTTTTTCTTTTTTCTGTACTCACCAGTATCTCTTTTCTCTTGAATGAAAAATAAAACATACAACAACCATCCCCAGCCTTGGCATGCTTTTGTTCCAAGTCTTTTACTTCATTCCTTCGTAACAATGTGCCACCGTAATGCAAAAGGAAATCTCGTTTGTTAAATTTTCTTCCTGCCAGTACTCCATAGCCTAAACTTGGAAGAATGAAAAATACTGCAGTTCTAGAAACAATTAAGCACCAAACTAAATACACACTGGTCAACTAGACAATGGGATGATATAGCCTGTACAATTTCATGGCAATCTACCAAGAAGTTTATGAGAAGCAACATGTGCAAGGAGACAAATAGCAGCAGAGAAGGGAATCCAACAGACGTTTTAGGCGTCGACGAGGCTTCCTTCTCGTTAATATGTACTAGAAAGGTCTATTTGACAAATTGAGGCTTCCTAGTAAATATATAATAGAAAGGTCTATTTGTTTCCTTGTAAGGGTCTATTTGGCAAAAAAAAAAGACGCCATGTCGTTGTCTCCCCCCTCTGCTGCTATGGGTTAACAATTCTTTTACAATGAAATTTCTTTAGGATTTCACAAACAGACTAATTTGTAGAACCTCACCTCATAAATCAATTAGATTATTAGACTGGTCAGTGAGTCTGAAATTAATTCTCGTTAGCAAATTATTATTACATCGCATATAGACATGGATTAGTTGGATCCTCAATAATTAGAAATCCTGGAGGAGCTGTTGGTGCAAATGAATATAGAATATATCCCTGCTGAGCTTGATTTGATCGCTCGAGATTTATTTGATAGCTTCCTTCGATAACATCACATACTAAACTCAATGCAATCACCGATTATATATTCACATTTTGAGGAGCAATATGCCTACCACCTCCGTCTGGGTCATTATTATATTTGAGGATAGTTGGACCCTTGTATTGCTGTCTCCATGCTATGACTGCTACAGTAAATTTTTCATTGATAAAATCATTAACATATTTTTTTAGTTCGTTTGCATTATACCCAGGATACTTGAAATTCGGTAGATCATCTTCTGTTATATGATATGCAGTTAGAAATTTTTGTTTAGAGTGATCAAAATCGTCATGATCAATTATTACTTGAATTAATCGCTGGTTGATATATTCCATGTCGGATGCAAGTTGATTTAATATTTCAATTCGTTTAATGATTTCGTTCCGGTTAGACTCATTGGAAACCCGTTGTAGTTGTTGACTGTGTTTTTGATTGATTTCTATAAAGTATTCAACGAGGTCGTTATGTGATATATTTTTGTATGTAGTTACTTCTGGAGTCTCTTCAATCTTAATATTCCAAACGGCAGAATCTCTGGTGGATAGAAATATAAAATGACTACCCGGCAGTGATGACTTTTTTATATCACAGAGAGTTTCTCGATATGATGTGGTAATTTCGTGGTATGATTGTTTATCCGTGACATAATCAGATTTTTTAGGTGGAGATGGTGTTTCAGGCCATCCTAGTACGGTTTTTATAAAACTCTGATAGATGTCTACGGAATATTTGGGTGAGTTTATCTCGATTGCGGATGATAACGTCGGCTCATGAACCGTTATAGCGATTTTCGATTCTTCTGTTCCAGTAATTAATTTTATTCTACGCTGAAATTCAGCAATGATTTGTTCGATTTGGTATGACCCAGATGGTATTGAAACAACATTCCAGTCTGGAGTCCCGTCTTCGCGATTCTTATACGCAAATACTAAGCTGTTATTCGGTTGTTGACCACCTACCGAAATAATATTAGGCCAACTGTGATACACTCGTAGTTTCGCTAATGCGATCTCCTTCACTAGAATGGGAATAGGGAAATTCACACTGAATTCAGGATTGGTTGATGTTATTGAGATCATGCTGGTTTGTACTGGGTTTGTGTTCTCCACTATTCGTTGAAGTAATTCCTGCGGTGTTGTCATTGTTATTATATTCATGTTGTATTTCTAATTTTGACATCGCTGAATCATAAATAATTACCATCGCTGAGAATTCACTATCTGATATAAATGTATCATCGAGCGACGACGATATCATCGAGGACAATTGCGAGTACGCGGTTGATACAACATGAAATTTAATTATGTAGTCTTGTAATTTGCGTTGGTTGCATGATGATATTTTTTTTGTTATTATCGAAATTATTCCCTCGATTGTTGTTGCCGCTGATATACAAATTGGAATAGCTATCGGAGCAATCATTGTCACCGAGGATAGTATAATTCCGGCTCCGGTGATTACACCACTCACCGAGTACACGGTAACATCAACTGCGATGATTCTTCGTTGGTATTTTTTTATTTTTGTTTGATACTCCTCAGTGAGAGTTTTGAGTTTAGTCTGAAACTCTCTGGCCTGATCATAGCGATATTGAGATACCGAAGGTACCGTTGATGATGACATTTTCTTTTCAAATCAGTTTACGATTTCAATTTAGTTGTTTACTCAAATCCGCTACGAATTCCACATACCATGTTACTGAAACCCTAACCAAATTTTTATCAGTGGATGCTGTCGTGAACTGTTCAATTGTATCCTTGTCGATTATTGTTGATATCGTATTATTGACCCCAGATGAACTCGACGATGACATATTAAACTGAGTCGGTGTTACTAGTGTTAATCGATAAATACCTTTGACGGTTGCAGTGATAATTAGTATATTGTCTGTAGGAGTCCACGCAAATGATCCGTGTTGGATCGTGTATACTACGTTGTTGGTTTTCTCATGAGGAATTTTTGTTTTCTCAATGATTGTTATCATCCTTGGAAAATCATCTTTGATTGCATCAATGAAGTTTTTCATCTCATCAATGAATTTTTTAATATCCGGGAGTTTTATTTCAATTTTATCCAACGTGGTTCCAATAAATTTATCTATAATATTTTTACGAAAAACTGAAAACTGTTTTCCGTATTCTTCAATTCTAGATTGAAGTGTTGCTAGTTCCAACATAGAATTTTTTATCTCTGTGAGCTTCGGTGATATTACCGCTGGTTCGCCGAAGAAAGCCATAATCGATTTTAATTCATCGTTGACTGTCTTAATATTGTCCAAAGAGATTTTTATTAATGATAAATTCGGTGATGTTGTCGCTGGATCACCAAAAAATTTTGTATGAATTTTAACTCATCGTTGAGAGGTTTTAATTTATCTGTAATCGTCGAAACAAGTACACCCAGTTTGAGTTTACCCTGATCGGAAAATAACGCAATGGTGTTCTCGGTTACGCCGCTTTGTTTAACTAAAATATCATTCAGGGAAATATTACTAGTTTTCAATTTACCCTGACGATCTTGAAATACAACTATTTCATTAGTATCAACACTTGCTAAGTTCAACGTCTCAGCTATTTCATCTTTGATTATTTTTTTTATATCACCGGTTGCAGATATTTCTGTGGTTGGTTTCTTCAGCGCTGATAAAGATCTCCCCCAAATATCAATCATGTTATTTTATATAATCTCTCTCTAAAAAGTGATTACTAGTATATTCATTTACGACAACTTGTGGTGGTTTTCCAGATGTTGAAATAGCGTCAAGGACATTCAATACTTCGCTGCCGCATATTGGTGGGTCATTCATTTGTTGTGTTGGTAGCGTAGAATACCAAGTCTTCATTTCATGAAAAGCTTTTAAGCGGTTTATATACCGCATGAATTCCTTCGGCGGTGCTAATCCATATGAATCGAAATAGACGATTGCACGTGGATCAATCGCGTATGCAAGAAAGTGGGTTCCGGGTCCTGTGCTGTTGTCGAGATTAATAATACCGGTTTCGGCACTGTTTGGTTGTGTCGGCAACTGATCTTTCATAAAGACACCTCTGAAGTTCTTAATCAATAGTTTTTTAGCGACATAGAGTAAATAAAAATTGGACATAGGAACCATAGGTTTCTCAGTCAAAGACTCTCCAACTAGTAAACTGTTCCATGAATACGGGGTTCCTGGTAGTCTTAGACCCTTTCCCTTTTTTTTATATCCTCACCCAGCTGCTTTCTTTAGTGCTATCCCTGCCCCGGTACCAACGGCTCCCAACGCTGCCGCTTTAGCCACCGCTGGGGCCGCTGCCGCAATCCAAGCCGGAATCTCAGCTAACAACGGGAATGTACCGCCGGTTTTTACCATGTTTTTAATCTCGGCTGCAGAGAGAGTGATCTGAACGCCTTTTTTATCTTTGAAGGCATCACTGAAGTGTTTTATTTGACGAGTTGTCAGCGACAATTTATTCGCCCCGCTAGTCATCTGATTGGGTTTCAGTGTTATTGTGGTTCCACATTTTTTAGCTGATTCCGATTGCAATTTCTTGAGTTGACCGGGAGTTAACGCAACACTAATATAACTGTATTTCATTATACAATAACAGATTGATCTAATTGTTACATGTTTTCCACTGGCGCATCTATCACTCTCATTCTTCCACCAACACCTTCGAGTAGCATTGATTTGTCGCTGAGAATGACCGCAACCACTCTGTATTCGAGGATAGCACCACGAAGCACATAAGCTCTAAAATGTATGTCAACGACGGATTGTCTTGTTAAATCAAGATGTTCCAATGAAAAATAATAGATTGGATATAAATTCCTAAAATCATATTGTGATATTTGCAGACCAGTATTGACATTTTGATTGCGTGCCATAAATGACAACAACCTATGATACACGCGGGCAATATGGTTTTGACCGTAATTAAGTTGTATATCTTCAGATGGTTCCTGTTGGCCATTTATTCTCAGTGAGACGTCTTTGACACCTAATTGATCAAATATCATATGGCTGGAGAGTTGATTTCCAACTCATGTGTTATCCTGTAACACAATAAATATATGAAGTGGCGCAGCAACACCTTGTTTTGATGCTAGGTTCCACGTAAATATATCATTAACAGTTGATTGAACAATATCTGTACCTACCGTTAGCCAACTTAGTAATGATTTTCCTCCTTGGTCCATAAATGATAGTAATCGTTCTTCTGCGGTGATTGATGGAGTCATTACAGGTATCCATAATGATAGTTTTGTTAAAATGACTTTACCATCATCAGCATTTGGATTTGCAGCATCTGCCGGAATCCTCCTAATTGCATCATTGTCAGTACCTTTTTGCACGAGTGCTACTGTATGCTTTGCTCCATAGATAACTTTTCGAACATTTCTGCAGAATCCAAATATATGATGTAGTGGGATTGCGCATGAAAATGATTTACGCCGCCCTTCCAACATTGACATGCGTGTTGCAGCTCCTAGATTGAAATTATCATTAGCACTTATAATCATATTCTCGACATCAACAGCAGCATTACCAGTATTATTATTTGGTCGTCTTACAATAAATTGATTTCCTCTAGCGGTATTCTTACCATCCTTTGCAAACATCATAGAAGGACCCATTGATTTTGTATAATCATCGGAATATCTTGCTAACCCTATTATTGTTGTGGCTACATCAACATCACGTTCTATCGACTCGATTTCTTTTCCATCGATGAGATATCTTGCACTCTCAAATAGCGCCATGATACCATTACTGACAAACCCGACTTGAGTACCAACTGGATACGGTGCTGGTACAGCAGAAGTATCAGCAGCTGTTACAAGTTCTCCTTCTACTTCGATAAACGCTTCACAAGGCAAAAAGTATTTACTGGTATCATGAACTTGAAGTTCAATTCTTGTTCGACTATCTGGTTGTATTGCGTGATAGACGTAGTATTGATAATCACGTATGGAATCATCCTTGCACACTGGGGCATCCATATCAAACGCTGGATCAGGTGACCGTTTGAACATTTTATTATATTTATCAGCGTCTAAATCATCATCGTCGACGTCGTCGTGGTTTTTTTTAAGCCACTTCCTGCTATCATATTTGCGATGTTGCTTTGGTCACTTGCTGTCAACGAAGTCACCAATGACGCTAGTTTCTGATCTACTGCGTTATTTATTATTCTACTAACACTCGCAGGCATCTCTGCTGTAGATAGTAGTGGTCTCAATTGTGGTTTCCTTCGCCGCCAAACTAGCGCTATTAGTTTATCCTTCGCGGCTGAAAATGCTTTCCCGGCAACATCTCCGACCGCGCTAATACTTTTATCACGAAAAACATCAATGGCTTTCATCGATAACTGATTTGCTAGCGGCGCTACTTTTGGAGCCTATCTTGCAAATAACCCTGCAATGGTATCACCGAGACCATCACCATAGTACGCGTTATAAACTGGAAACCGTGAGTTTACTACATAGACGCTGGTTGGTTTGTCAAGGTTGTAGTGTATGATCATATTATTTAAATGATATTTATCTAATGAAAAATCCAAAGGATTTTCGACTTCGTCATCAGATTAGTCACTGTGATAATCCGTAGGATTTTCAACTAACTCATCAATGAAATCTCGATATAGACCAATATCCATAACACCGCTTTGAAATAACCACTTGCAGATATCTGCTTTATAATTACTTCCAATGAGTTATTTCCAGCTCGTTTTCCTCCAATGAGAACCTCTAATCGTGCTATATCACCAAGAATATTACCAAGACAACTAACTAGACAACTACCTGAAATTCCATTGGAATCTCTTCGAGATTTAGAAAATCCCTTCCCGCAACTATAATCAGTTGCTGTATCCAGTTTTTCTAAATCTGTTTTTGTAAATAACTAAAATCATCTTTATCATCTTCATCTCGATAAGATGATATATTCAATGGTCCAAGCGAAGCTTGGGGTGGTAGTTGTTGTTGAGGTTCTTCTTGTTTTTTAGGTGAGAAAGATATTTTCTTTGAAGGTTGTTGTCGCTTTCTTTGCAATTTTGCGGTTTTTGTTGTTGTTTTAGTTCTTCATATTGTTTATACACTGTACCCACCGCATTGATATATCCTATGTATGATACATCTTTATCCTTATAAATTTGACTTTTTTTAGTTTTGATTTTGTAAAATACATCAGCCCAATGAGTTATACTTCTAATATACTGATGATGTTCTGGTTTCAACATTTTTTTTCTGTTTTCATAAGTCGTAACAACAAGCGCAGGAATTTCTGCTGGATCAGTCTTATCAATTGCTGCTAACCCTTCCTCGTTAAATCTCGCGCGTAAATCATCTACTGTTCTTTTTTATTCAGGTGGTTCTCTAACATCAATATCACCGTGAAGTTTTTGTACAGCTTGTTTTGTTTGTTCAGTTTCCGCTATTTTTTCAAGTTCACCAATAAGAGGTTTTTCTTTTCTTTTTCCCTCTGCCTCAGGGATATCCCCCCATATAGCTCGCTCAGTAGCTGATATTACCCCCTTCGTTGCTGTGGTTATTGGTTTAAACAACTCTTCAGATCCCGCAGCAAAATCCGTTTGTAAACTCTGTCTAGCTTGTAGTTTATTCCTGACAGAGTCGCAGATTGGTATAAATCTCTTAATTGCATCTAATCTTTCACGAGTCAATCTAGTTGTTAATGCTTCGTTGACCATTATTGAATAAGTAAAGCAATTTCCAATTTGAATCTCAAAGAGATTTTCATGTACGATGTAGTGGTTTTGTCATCAGATAGACAAGTAACAAAAAAAAATCACTAAAATATTTTTTCAGTTAATTTAATTCCTTCTAACACACTATACTGTCAAATCGTTAATTGTATCCAGCGTTTTTTTTTCATTTTCTTGAATTAACGCCAGCATATTTCTAATCTTCGAATTAACCTCCTTTTTCAATTCATAATCCCAGCCCAATTCTTTTTGTATTCCTTCCACAATAGTAAACAAACACACTTACGTCACTACAGAATGCAAGAGAGTCCCGAATAGAATTCTGGATTTTTTTTTATCAGCGCATACTTCTTTGGCAGCATATATTTGTTGGTAATAATACCGTATTCTATATCTTGAAAGTCAGACATAATTTGGTCAGGATTTTAATTGTCAGATAATTTAATCTCGCTTTTTCAATTTTGAAATCTTGGATATAATCTTATTGATATTTTCAGAATTCATATATGATAATACATATTTCTAATACAAAAAAAAAATTGGGGGTAAAATTTGACCCGTTTTTTTAGACAGCGCAAACATGTTAAGGACAGCACAATGCCATTACTACGGTTTTGGGTAGTTTCTAGGCATACATGTTAAGGACAGCACAATGCCATTACTACGGTTTTGGGTAGTTTCTAGGCATACATAAAGGATTTATATATACAATGAATGATGTCAATGAATGATTATACAATTCCATTCGAGTGTTTTGGCAATTGTATAGGGACAGCACAAACATGTTAAGGACAGCATAATGCCATTACTACGGTTTTGGCTAGTTTCTAGGCATACATAAAGGATGGATATATACAATGAATGATGTCAATGAATGATTATACAATTCCATTCGAGTGTTTGGCAATTGTATAGGGACAGCACAATGCCGTTACTACGGTTTTATGGTAGTTTCTAGGCATACATAAAGGATGGATATATACAATGAATTGGATGGATATATACAATGAATGAATTGGATGGATATATACAATGAATTGGATGGATATATACAATGAATGAATGGATGGATATATATAATGAATAAATGGATGGATATATACAATGAATGAATGATAAGGGACAGCGCAGGGGACAATACGACATATAACAATGAATGAATGGATGGATATATACAATGATAATGAATGATGACACTCCTACATTCAAATTGCAAACCGTATATACCCCCCACAGTCACCCTGGGTTGAATGAAAAATCATTCACACCACGGCTCGGTGTGGTTGGTATACACGGTTGCAATTTGAATTTCAGAGGTACCCCACCTCCCAATTAAAACCATCTGTCGGCCACCGTTAGCAATAATGCCTGTTACGGGTTTCGAACCATGTCCGTCAGTATGGCACCGCGACACGTTACCGATTGAGCTAATGGTTCTTATATACAGGTATACGTTTTGAATATAATATATAGGTAAGCTAATACAATCAACAGCGAACAGGTGTGATGACGTCAATGGATCGATCACAAAACCACAAACGAATCTTTATACCTTTTGTGTATGTATGTTTTTTTTTAAGCTGGACTGGATTACTGTCAGTGACTTTATTTTACAGGTTTTCCATGAAACAAAACCGAATACTTGAAAGAAAAACTAAAAATATAATTATTTGCAAAACACTAAATATTTGATTCGTTTTCTTACAAAATAATTGTATTCCCACTGAGCTAACGGTTGTTATAATATACAGGTAAGCTAATATAATCAATATCGAACAGGTGTGATGTATGACGTCAATGGATCGATCACAAACCAAAACTGACTGAATGAACGAATGCATATACCTTTGTGTATGAAACAAAACCGAATACTTAAAAGAAAAACTAAAAATATAATTATTTGTAAAACACTATATATTTCATTAGTTTTGTTACAAAATATATTATATTTCCACTGAGCTAATGGTTCTTATAATATAGAAGTTAATACAGATGGACGGAAGTCAAACACATGTGAATTATAGATGCCACAATCGTATTATTTTTAATCTATATACTATTTACTGACAATATTAAAGCAGAGCCGAGCATTTGTACACACTGTATATTTGATTCGTTTTCAGATAATTACACTAACTGTTTTACAGATATAATGTGTAAATCAATGACATGTGTTACGAGCGCTGGTAGCTGTAGACAACCGATCAATACTAGCTCAGGCTGACTGTACGGATAATGAATGACGTGATGTATAGGACATGAATTGTTGTATTTACTGACAATATTAAAGCAGAACCGAATATTTGAAAGAAAAAAAAAAGAATACAATTGTTTGTAAACACTGCATATTTAATTCGTTTCCTCACAAAATAGATTATCATGGTAGTTAAAAATAATCAACCAATCAGAAATCAGATGACACAGCGATTGAGATCCGTAAGTCCTCATAAGCCGTAATATATCCGGACGAGTCATCTCCACTGGTGTTATATACACATAGTGCAAAATGAAATTCAAGCATATGTGAACTTAATGCTATTCTTAAAACGCTTTGAAAAAGCCGAATTTTGTACTCGTTCTGCTACTCTTCGTACTGAGGCCATACAAATATCAAAATATCTACCAGCTTCATTCATTGATTGGAATATTTTTTCTTCGTTAGTTACTGTATTAAAAGATTTTACGGGTCTTTTTCCAATTGATTTATAAGTACCAGTTCCTCCTCGTTTGGTATTCTCACTCTGTGTAACAACTTATAGGTTACTCAAAGAATTATCAGTCTTAATATCATTTAAGTGATCAATATAAAAACCATCCTCGATCAATCCATGAAAACACTTGTATATTATTATGTGATTAATATAAGTTTTCCCTTCAAATACCCAATATTATTCAAAACACCGACTGGCTTCTTTAGTCTACGGTTTCTGATAATACCATCACGAGAAGCTTCATAGTTTGGAATCGCAGGGTGTGGTCGGAATTCTTGGTTCATTTATATGCTAAATACTATTTGTCTAATTCATTATTTGGTTGAAGTATGATATTACTTGGAAATCTATCGATGTAATCTCGAGTTCTTATGATTTTGACACTGTCAAGAGTCAGAGTCATTGATGGAGTTCTTAAGGGAGTTTTTAACTCTTTTATCATAGTAGCGCTTCAACTCTCTGTATCTCTTACCACCACAACCGAGACACAATTGTGATATTCCTCTCACCCCTACCCCACATCGTATGCAGGGTAAAGGCCCATAACTCCCGTTGCGAACGCTTTGCATATGATACCCACAGAATTCCTTTCTGCATGATTTGTTACATGGGGTTACTGATCCAATCATAAGCCATTTGCAATGATTCATTATATATAAATTCCCTATTTAAATACTTGTTTTAATTATAATATGAAGGAGTTCGAGAGATTATCGAAAATTACACCTTTGAAAAATTCTAAATTCAATCTCGATAGAGTCTCTGATAAGCCAAAGAATCTAATAGGTGATAGAACCATGATAGGTAAAATCCGTGATTTTTTAATGAATTCAAGCGTGATGGAGCATCCCACTGTTGGTCAACATTTCGAATTGATGGTAGCATTGATGCTACCATGAACGATAAAAACGCAGCAGTGATAATTTCACATCTTACGCGGAAAAGGTGTTTTTTTAGAATAAAATTCATTATCCGTTCAGACACGGTTGATTGGATTATTTGGGATAAATTTGAACCCATCTTGAAGGATAAAAAAAACTGTCATTGTGAGTCAAGATTCCAAAGCAGGAATTCTGACTGGAATTGACAAACCGTATTACGAGAGATCTTATCCTGTAACAGCAGTTGTTTATGGGATATATCCGTTAAATGATAAACCGAGTATTGAAAATCTAAAACCCATGAAACTGTCATTGTTGACTTCGTCAAGAATGAATTGTGTAGCAGAATGAATAATAGAACAGTTCACAAATGCATTGCATGGAACCAAACTGACCGATCTAAGACGTAAAAAAATAAACGAGTGGGAGTTAACAGTGAAACAGCGAGGGGCAACAATTCAAGATATAACTAAATTAGAAACATCATTAAGATTCCCAATATCGGTAATGACAATAACCGGTAAATTATTATACAATTCAAAATATAAATCAAATGGAGCTCCAATCAAAATTATTGATCATAACGAACACGCATGGACATCTACAGTAACAATATTTCCACGGGATAGAACCATAAAATATATACCCGTGGAATTTTCCGGAGAAGAGAAACTATTTGATTTTATTCACCAGTTGAGTAAAAACGATCCCGGGTCAGTGTGGTTACTTCACAGTTTTGAAGACGAACAAGGTAGATTTGATCAATTTGTAAGACCCAATGGAGAATTATACCGCACTGAAGCCCTCCAACAGGCAATGAAAAAACTAGCTAGTAGTTTCTCTGAGAGTTTCGACGACGAGCAAATTACTAACAAACTGTTTTACAATTCCGTCAGTTGCAGCTCATTTTGCAAGAAAGAAAAACACATGGAAACCTACGCGAGGTGAGTTTCTCACAGACATCAAATCAATTTGTATAGAATACAACCACGGCGGATTATGGAATACAAAATATGACCGTGAAAGTATTATTTCAGTTGATATAGTCGCGTGTTATCCGGCGAGTTTTCTCGGGTACAGAGAATGCGCTGAATACTTTAAACGATTTGGACATCCAACACACGAAATGGCCCGTGTTGCTATTAATGGACCACTACCCGATTTTGATTTAACCAGATTCGCTCGTGTGGTATCATTTGAATTGGCTACAGGACTTCATCCGTGCTGTTATGTTTGGATTGGTAGACATATATCTGAAAAACACTGGATGCCAATAGTGCTGTTACGGTATATGATTGATTGTAGAATGTTGATATCGCTGATTGTCAGTGAAGCGATTATATCCTATCGAGCTCAGACTGAAGTCTGGTTACCAAAACTCAATTTAGATAGTATAATCAACGAACATGAAAACAGTTTCCCGATCTTGATGAAGAAAACATCATGAATTGGTCCAAACTGTTATTTGAAATCAGAAATAAAGACGCAAAGGATCTTGGTAGAAGAATAATTGGTAAATTTACTCAAGGTGGAAAATACGACAATAAACGATATTCTTCACGGTTGATTATAGATAGCGTTGAGTACGATTTTATAATCGTGGATATAACATCTAAGAGTATATATTTTGATCGTATAGACGTTTTCTTGTCCGATGCAACAAAATTTGGTACAATTGTTACTTATAACGATGGATACAGTCTTTAGTATACACATTTCAGGGCATCTATGCTGGCTTATGCTTCTATCAATTTATTTTCGATGATAAATAGATTTCCTGGCATCGCAGTTAGAGTAGCCACTGATTCATTTTATATAGATGTAAAACATCGAGAAGCAGTGGCTGAATTCACTAATTCTGACGAGAGTTGGGGATCATGGAAAATTAAGCGGGAAATACCTTGTGATTATTCCAAACCAGCAGATGTTACGATTCAAGATAATTACTTGAAAGGTGATAAAATATCAGAACAATCAAATGCACCGCAGATATCTGATCAAATATGCAGATATAAGACTAGCTACCTAAACGGCTGTGGCGGGTCAGGAAAGACGACTCGTGCGATTGAATTATTTCATGGGAAATCAAACATGATTGTACTAACACCAACACACAGACTCTCCAGAGAGATGAAACAACGAGGAGTAAATGCTGTACTTACCACAGTTTCTTTCCATGGAAAGGCGATGAATGCACTCCTGAACGAATGGGTGAGAAATTTATTCCTGAAGTCATTATTTGGGATGAGATATGCACGGTATCGTTAGATGTATTACAAAAATTTCTCGATTGGTTATTGCACGCGAATACAAAAGTAATAATGTCCGGCGATCATGGCCAACCACCACCATTTGTCGGTTTATCGCCACATGATTGGTTAAAGAATTTTGTAGACTATTATGAAGAAATTAATACTGATCATAGAGCACTTGATGAACAATTACGCGAATTTAAGAAACTAATTAGATTACAACCGGATAGAATACAATGTGAAATAGCACGTAAAATAATTTCAGAAACCCCATTAACAGATTTTTGGGAAGCGTGGAGACCAAACGATTTGATAGTGGCGAGTAGAAAAATAGTCAGAGATACACTTCAGATGAAGTTATTTGAATTGCATAAAGAAAAATTTGCAACACTTCCAGTACCGTTGTGTTATAGGCCTTCGGATACACGAAAACAGAATACTGAAGTTGATATTCCAGGCTTGACAGAGTCAAGAAAACAGAATTTAGTGTTAAATGATATTGTGCAAGTTGATATCAGCGTCGTCGAAGATGCATTGCATGCTGATAAATCCCCATGGACGCTAGGTTACGCAGCGACGATACATTCTTCACAGGGATTGACTATATCAGATACGATTGTTTGGATGGTGGATAATCACATCGAGTGTTCGAATTTCGTTTATCTCGCAGTATCCAGAGTACGAAGAATAAATCAACTTCGAAGAGTTATTTTAGATGATAATGACACTACAATAAGTGATATTGTCAGCGATGATATAATCAGAAAAAAACTTTCTGGTTATAAACAGCAGGATAAAAAAAATAATAGAGAATTTGATATTGATGCTGAATTATAATTACGCTAAAGCAATAACAGAATAATCACTGCGCGAGTTGCAATTGTATAATGCGTTGGTGTTGGTCGGATAAAGATCCTCGACAATTTACCATAGACAGAAAAGATAGCAGCGTAGGTCATACCAGGGATAATGTGATGCTGACTTGTCTTGAGTGCAACAGACGAAGAGGTGCTAGTTAAGACCACGCGGTGGTAATTGAGTATCCTCGGGTATCACATGCAGTTGTTCACAAGTAAATCCTCGCTGAGGAGCGGTCAAATCCAATCTACAGATTGCTGGTCTACCCATATATCGTGTTATACTAGATATTTTATGCGTGGTGACACTCCAAATAGGATCAGTAGCTCTTTTTTTGCCACCTTTGAGCTCTCCTGGTTCATATAAATATCTTACAGTGACATTGCCGAGAATTGGTTGTTTTGAAAAATCCTTTTGTGACTTTTCAGGTATAGACTTTTTCTTAATCGAGTTGTTAGGTTTCATATTAATTGTTCGAGTAATCTCATTATTTAGCGCGGTAATTATGCCTGGTAATTTCTTGACCCATTCATGGAATCGTTTATCCTGAATAAATTCCTTAGCATATTGATATCCAAATAACCACTCAGCAAGTGTCCGATTAAATCGTTCAACAATTGCCTGATCGTGATGTAGTGCAGTATGTCCTCGTCTGATAACGACATTATGATGCTTAATTGTTGATAACACTACACCTTGAAATTCCTTGCCAGGATCAACTTGTAAAAGATTTGACCAGCACAGAGGACCCCGCCGATAAATGTTTTCAAACGCAGAAGCCACTTCAGTTGATGATTTTGTCTTTAGCGGTTCTGCTTGTTTGTATCGACTCGCAACATCAACTACAGTTAACGCGTATGTGGCAGAAATAATATATCAGCCTGATGAACTTCATTAGGAACGGTCACATCAAAATGCGAGTAGTTAATTTGTTTAGGCGGCGGTAGATAAATTTGCCATATCGCCTGTTTGGATAACCAATCCGCTGCAGTGGTATATTTCACCTTCGCGGCGTTAGCGAGTTTACCAATTGCTGCTTTACCCCTCCAGTATCCTTTTGGAGAATAATAAATAGATTCCATGTTGTTATTAATTACCGGCACCTAACATCAATTTACCTTTCATTGCCGATTTTACTAACCATGAAGCCAATTTTTCTTTGAAGGATTTATCAGTGATATAATTCAACGCGTGAATCAATTTCACATCTGAGATATGTCTGTGTTGCAGATTGCTGCTTTTATAAGCGACATCATGAGCATGACACGCTTTATCAATGGCGTTTATTGGTTCTTCACCACGTCGAGGTTGGTTTTGATCATCGAGTCTGATATCGAGTCTGGTTCCGGGTCCACAATAACTATACCCTGGAAGATGTTTTTCTCCTGGATACTTCATCCATGGTGTTCCTGGGAGTTTAGTTAGCTTGGCTGCAATATCACCTCCTCGTTTTTTTTTTAATTATCCACAGATCTCCTATAAACAAATCTAAATTTTTTTGTACTGCATTGTACGCATTTACCAGAAAGTGCTGATCGGTTATTTTTAGTTGTAATCGTCGTCAAGTCGTTTGTGGCAGTACGCTTCTTACATTTCACGCAATATAGATCCATAATTTATTTATAATAACATGAATGTAATTGATTATTCAGCTACCAGACGACGGGAACCTATTAAACACCATGCGATGTTGCCGAATTCAATTAGAATGATTATAATCGGACCATCTGGAAGTGGCAAGACACAATTGTAACTTAATTTAATAACGAGATGGATGAAATGGGACAAGTTGTATTTGATAGCTTCCAGTCTAGATGATCAGCGATGTTACAATGTATTAAAAGATTTTAACGACAAAGCGGTAGAAGAATCCGGCGAGAGTATTATTGAGTTTATAACCGATATCGATGAAGCACAGAGCATTGATGATATTGATGGAGATATTAACAATTTAGTCGTATACGATGATATCATGTTAGACAATCAAAAAAATCCCACAAGGATATTTTCCAGAGGTAGGCATAAAAAACTGACGTGATATATGTCACGCAACGATACACACAAATGCCAAAAGTGATCAGAGATAACTGTAATATTCTTGCTGTATTCAACGGAGTTGATACACATGCTCTTAGAAATATTTGGCAAACTTGGTGCAGCGGTGATATGGATCATCATCTCTTTAGAAATTTCTTGAGTCGCGCTCAGTCAATCCCACATGGATTTGTGACGATAAATTTATCAGATCCTCGGACGCGATATCGTGTTGGACTTGATAAAATATTCGGTTAACCCATAGCAGCAGACGGGGGGGGGGGGAGACAACGACATGGCCTCTTTTTTGTTTGTCAAATAGACCCTTACGAGGTACCAAATAGACCTTTCTATTATATATTTACTAGGAAGCCTCAATTTGTCAAATAGACCTTTCTAGTAAATATTAACGAGAAGGAAGCCTCGTCGACGAATAAAACGTTTGTCGGATTCCCCCCTCTTCTGCTCAAATGATGGACAAAAGAACATTTCATAAGTTTTCTTGGTCTGTGACCAGTAGAGATAAAAATTTACTGCCAGGATTCATAATGAAAATATGTATCAATTGCCTTTGAGTATGCATCAAACAGCTCTACCACCAAGACTAATTGGTGTGAACATTCGCAGTTAGAATTTAAAGTATATTTTGTTCTCGAACTTGCTCATATTATACAGTTTAAAGTTATCAAATGCACTGTAACAAAACAATTATTGTGCTCATGCTTGAATAAATATGAAAAACAAAAGTTTAAAATCAAATTTTGTGTATTTTGTAATTCTGAATGCAATTAAATATTTTCTTTCGTGTTTTTGGTCAATTTATATGTATTATGCAGATACACCACTTATCTAGCTCTCCATGCATTTTTCTTTCTTTAATCAGGCAAGGAATAAATACAATACATTGTTTTTCTCACTAAGATTTTCTAAGACAGCAATCTTGCATGTTAATTTTATTAATGAATTTGCTCCAAGGTCATTACAAATTTTTAATTTGAAGCTACATAACAAAGGAGCCAAATGTTCTTTACTACTGTAATAGAAATAAAAAAGGAAACACTGAATAGATTGAAAACAAAAAGGTAATGAATAAACTAGGGTGGAAGCTAAGAATACATTAAATACATTGCTTGATCTAGAGTTAATGAAGTATAATATTAAAAGTACCCAACACGAATATTCCTTTAAAAAAATCACTTGGAAAAGAAAGTCCTTAAATGATGATATTATATGTGAACTTCAATGAATCCATGGACATAGAATGAGAATATTATAAGTTATATATTAATAACCCGGGGTAGCTAAGTCACACCTATATGTTCCATGTAGTTTTGAAATGTTACTAAGAAGATCTCACCATGTTCATGTCTCATGGTAAAGGTCTGTATAAATGTGTACAAAAGACTTGAGTTGGACAAACAAAATTAATAAAAACTATGCAACTATTGCACACATACCAAGTTAGCCCTCTTAGTCTTAACCTTCTATCATAGTGGGAGGTGATCCATTAAAATTCCAAAATAATGCCAGGGATCAAGGAAGAAATAGTTATTTATCACAGAGACTTTAAATATATGTGCTTTAACTGGCAAGGATAACGACATTGATGGTTGTAGAATAGCTCTGTTCTGCTTCATATGGAGAACTAAAAAGTGCTGACTTAACAGTATCAATTAAACGTTCCACTCTTGCAAGCAGTGGTGGATGCTCTAATATTTGTAATATTTAAATATAGACAATAATTTAACTTAGACTATAATTTAACTACTTTAGTATCTATATTATAGACTATATTTTTAATTATTTCGGCATCTCTGTGCAATTTAGACCATTATCAGCCAAAGATGCAGTGCAGTGTAAGAAAATCCTATTTTGAAAACATACCACAGTCACTTGATTGTACTGCCGACTTCTTTGTAATTGAAAAAGAAAATGAGTTACTGAGAATAAGTTTAACAACATATTATTTCTATTTAGGATTACTAACTTTGCACAGTAACCACTCGATCTCAGCACTTCAAGATTCCACTATAACACTCTTACAACGTGTGTTTAGGTCAGGAACTGACCAAGTGTTTTTGGGCAAATCATAAAAAATCATAATCCTTAATTAGGGGTGAATTAAATAAACTATCAAAACATGTAAGAAAATATCTGCTAAAACAGCTCTTTCCAGAATGTATTACTCTGACAGTTATATATATATATTTGATGAATGACTACTTGGACAATGAATACTTCTGTAATCATAACTACTTCTCTGAATGGCAACATGTTTTCTGCAGAGTGCACAAAATTATCAGCAGAAAGTTAAACAAATTATCCTATAAATGCATCATCATGTGCTGTTAATTAACACTGACCTTCTTGAACTTTGCACACTATATTGCCACTTACAATAATATAACAAATAAACAGAGAAGATATGGTCAATATTTACAAAGAATTTTAGTTGTGGTTCTTCGTAATGAAAATAAAAAAGGCATAGGCTGTCACAGGAAATAAAATGGCATGGAATTGATACATGCATGCACATCAGTTATTTCACTTAGGCAATATGGAAGATTTACCTTCTGATTCACCAATATCAACCCATGCATTTAAACTCTTTAATTCACTATAGAAGCCTATAATTCTTTCGTATGATCTTTCTTTGGGCCTATATGAATCGGACTCAGCAATTTCTGATCCTCATAGACAAACTTGGGTTTAGCTGGGAGCTGAAAATGACATGCTTTTAGTAAGGTTTTCTGCACAGCTGTGGCCATTATTCAGAATGATCAAGCAAAGCTAGTAACAGTAATTACTCACATAAATACAACACATACTCTGGGGTCATGCTATCAGGCTATGTGGGTAACTCAGTAGCCCAAAAAGGTAAACTTCGCTCTTTTCTCTTAGGAAAGCAAAAATAATTTCAACGTGTAATGTTTTTATTTTATTTTACATATCTACACCTATACGTGTGTGTGTGAGTGAGTGTGTTTATAGGGGGGGGGTGTATTTGCAATGAAGCTTGAACACTGTTTCAGCCCTATCACTATGATGTCTGCAGTGTGACAGATTATTTTGATTTAAACCAATAAACATCATACCGCAGACATGCTGCATGATGTCCCTGTCACATTATCCGGACACCACTGTCCCATGATTATGATCTTCAATGCAAATGGAATGAAGCAGAAAAGTGACTGCTTGGACGTCTATCAAACAGAAATAATACTTAAATTTGTATTGTTTCTTCTTGAATCAAATATCAAACATTTGCATCCAATCAATAAGATAGACTGACTTTCCTTCTGGTACTCTGTTGTTGCCAATGATCACTGATCAAAGTCTGATAGGATATTGAATTACAACTGTATGAATAGAATAAGTCAGATTTTTATTGACTCAGATGTTAAGATGGTAAAATTTTTAAAATTTGCAACATGGTGACAGTTTGTCAGTACAAATACCTACAGCTTTCATTTTTTGGAACATGGTCACATTTTGTCAGCAAAACTGGCATATATCAGTTATCACTGTAATAGAACATCTGTGGTGGTGCTGGGAACTGGATTTAAAAATGGCCAGTCCTTACCATACTTCACTAATTATATCCATTATATATGTTTTAACAAATGAATAATCTGGAGATGAAATAACATATTGAAAGAGTAGCTCAACCATCTCCCCACCAACCTAATAATACCTGATTACATAATTCTGATACACAAGCAAACAAATAAATTTTCTTGTTTTATATATCAAACTTGCTTTAGAAATAAGCTTTAAAAATTAAATTCACTATTCATCATTCAACATATAATCCCACCATCTTTTCATAAGTTTGTCCAATTTCAATTACTTTTCATTGGCTGATCAAAAGTATACAAGCCTTCTAATCAAACATTAAATCAGGAAACACCTAATCCATTTCAATAAACTTTGGATTCTTTTATATTCTCAAGCTAAAAAAAAACGTTTTCTTGTCACAAGTATAACTTCTTTTTAGCAATGTACAGTCTGCATTTTGCTTTTGACACAGTACTGGAACTATGCAAATGAAAGTAATTAATGACATTCTTTCTGCTTTGGATTGTGGAATGAATACAGTCCTCTCCTTCATTGATTTGTCTGCAGCATTGGACACAGTAGACCATTATATATTATTACTTCACCATTTCCAGCATGTACATATATTTGGCATTCCCAATACAGCTTTACTGTGTTTCAAGTGGAACTTCATCAGCGGGACACAAATTGTATCTGCAAATGGAACACACTCAAGCACAGTTGATCATGTTGTGGTGTCCCACAGGGGTCTGTTCTTGGACCTATACTCTTCATTCTATGAACTAAGCTATTCTCAAGTGTGATAGATCATCACCCACTGTCTCACCAACTGTACACTGATGACACCCAAATATACAAGTCTAGCTACCCAACTTAAGTTGATCCTACCATCCAAGGAGTAGAGAGGTGCATTTCTGATGTGGTTGTTGTTGTAGGGTTTAACACCATTTTTCAGCACAAAATAGGCTATACGTTTCATCCAGTATTAATGGTGGTGGAAAACCCTGGAAAGAACCACCGATCCACGAAAAGCTATTGGCAAGCTTTCTCACATACCCACACTGGCCGAATCCGAGACTCGAAACCATGCTGACAGGTGAGATGGCAGTGATCCATAATGGAGAGTGCTTTAGACCACTCTGGGTCCCCATTTCTGATGTGAAATCAAGGATGACATGTAACAAGCTGCAGATGAATGATGATAAAACTGATCAAAACACAAAGACTTTCTCATTCACATACTTTATCTCAAACAATAAATATCAGCAACAGCTACATTAAATTCATACATTCAGTATGAATCCTAGGGGTTACTCTAGACAGTACTCTGACATTTCACCAACATGTTATGAACATATTGCAAGGCTGCATATCTTGAGCTGAGACATCACCTCCATTCAGAAATATATTTCAGTTGATGCCAAAAATATTTGTGTGTTCATTAGTTCATCAAGACTGGACTATTATAACTCAATACTGTCTGGTTTATCTCAATATCTACTTCAAAAACATTTAAAAGTACAAAACACAGCTACTCTGATCATCTTTTATAGTTCCACGTTCAGAGCACACCTTCCCGATTGTTCAGTACCTTACACTAGTTTTCCATTCGATCCAAAATTTGTTCTCTGTGCTACGTTTCATTGACAGGCTCCAATCCAACATCTATCGGGCCTCAACTATGTGTATACATCAGCAAGATACTTATGCTCCTCTGCTGGAAATAATATACTCATTGTTACCACTATAAAAAAGTCATATAGACAACGTTCGTTTGCATACCAGGGCCCAGCAACATGGAACGAATTGCACATTGAAATTAGACACAGTGATCCTTTTAAAATATGGCATGAAATGGAATGAAACAAAGAATTTCTAATTGCTTTAGTAATTTAACATATTTGATTTTAACCCAGAACTTAACTTTGCAATGAATTCAAAATCTCTTTAATTGTAAATGTATCATGTGCTTGTTTCTTGAAAGTATTTTGGTATATTTGGGCAGTATTTGGTATATTTGGGCAGTATTTGGGTATATTTGGGCACAGGAGTCCGACGTTTTATCAATAAAGTACGGCAAAATGTCCGAAAACATAAAATCACCTTATTGGTTATATAAATGAACACAAGGAGTGCAACAGCGACCACAACCTTCCGCTCGATTAGACTTTTCTCACGCATCTTTAATCGCTTCAGAATCGCAAGGAGACTGACAAACTATACATATACATTCAAAGGACAGTGAAGTACGAATGCATCCAATCCAGCGAATTAACCTTTATTTTCACTACAGCGGTAATAAAAAAAACTTACATATAAAATTGATTGGATGGAATTAGCCCATTCTAGCATGGGCTGAATAACGATGAAAGTAATTTCACAAGATAAAGTGTTTACTTTACTTTTTATTTCAGATTGTATCATTTTATAATTTTAAATAAATTTGCAGACTGAAATATGTAGTTAAAGTTCGGATAGTAGAAATAATGGTTAATGTTGTCATCACACCTTAAATATTATAGACGGATGCTGGATCTGGAAAATTTAAAGAAATGTTCATCGATTTTCTAGAGGTTGCCACCTGGTAAGATTATGTTCTTTCAGACACCTGTGGTTGTTTGTACTGATATTTTCTAAGAAAATAATAGTGGAGACTGAAGAAAATATGATACCTGTATGAGATGTACTATTTATTATGATGATAATGATTGAGAGAAACAAAAACAGTAGGAAAGGAGAATAGCTGATACTTTACACCACTGATAATCCATTGATGATGATGGTGATGTGTGTGTGTGTGTGTGTGAGAGAGAGAGAGAGAGAGAGAGAGAGAGAGAGAGAGAGAGAGAGAGAGAGAGAGAATAGTTGTAATGGATAAAATCAATATGTAATACATTAGTATTTCAATTATCACAGGAGTCTGTAATTACTGACATCGCCAGAGAAAACAAAATGATTCTTGTATGATTTTCGGATGATACAAAAAGAATACAGGCAGATGACGAATGAAGAAATACTTATATTTAACAGTCTAGTTCCCTATTTACAATAATTGAACAACACAGAATTTTTGGAAACATTCTGACCCAGGTATACAGTGAAAGTCAGTGCTTACATTTTGCTCTTTATTTGCACTTGCTGATGAACATATTATTTCTTAAGTGGCTTATCTACAGGAATTGTTATTAATAATTTACCTTAAAAGCTGCAAAGACTTCAGATTAGTCTATTGTCAATGTAATCCTGTCAGCAATGTGTCAGATATAGTTATAACCTCACATGCCTTGGGATATTTTCCCCGCCAATAAACCTACTACATTATTTGTTAACCATTAACAACCTGGTCAAATGTAAGTTAGGAATTCAGCAGCTAAAATACATTTCCAAAATTGATGTGAGTTGAAGGTTTCTTTCGGATATAAAATATGAATTGGGGAAGTGGTCAAAAAATGTTTTTGATCCCAAATTTTTTAATCGTTTAAAATTAACATCGGGGATACAAATTTGTCTCAGTGCGCATCACAATAGAAGGCTTGAACAAAACGGTAGAGCGAAGAACTACCTCTCGACTTCGCTCATATGTGGGTTCTTCAATATAATATTCTTTATGTTAATGCCTCGATACATGAGAAGGTTAATGATAAAAAATTATTTTAAAATATACTTTAGTAATATAAACATACATCCTATCAACAGAGATATTCAAGGTATACATGATGTCGCCGAAAGGTTGCACCGCACATATATGTCAAAACTTTAAATTCCAAAAATCTACGAAACCTTTCACATTAAAATGGTTTGAGAGCACTTTTTAACCTTATTACTATCTCATTCATAATTTTGGGAACTGACACACTTTTCAGTTAACGGAAATTGTACGAAATATTGATTGACTTTTGGCCGACAGGAGATATATCCTTTATGCGACAGAGGTCGCCCAAAGGTTACTTGGCTGTCGACCAAAGGTAGTATTTGTGCTATATATATATATATATATATATATATATATATATATATATATATATATATATATATATATATATATATATATATATATATATATATATATATATATATACATAAGGTCGTGCTTGTGAATATGTACTTTCCTGTTAGCAACATAGTAAATTATGCGATTTAGCTTGACGTTCTCATTTACGTTCCAATTCAGGTCACGCGTGTTCACTGTTCGTCTACAGTTTTGCTTCTAATCAAAGTTGCTGGTAACATACAAGCCTTCAAGGAATCACACTGTTTATTTACGCCAGTTACCGATAAATGTATGAAGGGTGGGTTTGATTGATTCCAATTCTACCCCAGAGCTACTTAACGTACAACAGAAAAGTCGCAAGTAAGTGATGCTTTTTCATCTGTCTTTTTTTCTATGAAAGATTTCCTTTTCTATTCTGTGGGGGATTTGTTGTTGTTGTTGTTGTTGTTGTTGTTGTTTTGTCTTTTTTGTTTCTCTCCTGGTAACAACGCGACATTGGACATCGAATTTTCAACCAGCGCTTTGTAATTCAACAGACGAAATCTACATCCTCAAAATATAAAATTGAACCGTCAACATAAGCTTTTTGAACCAATACGTAAATTAGGAATTCTCGACGTATGACATTGTAATTTCAAACACCACCGTGTAATTCAACACGACACATTCAGAAGACATAGAAATTATGACTTTCAATCGCTGCAGTTTTATTCAACAGATAAAATCTAAAATCTTTGTCACGATAATGTGACTGGGTGGGACAGCATGCTACATGTCTGCGGCATGATGCCAAAGTGCTTGACATCACAAAAAACTGTCACATCGTAGCGATATGACTAAAAAATTGTTAAAGCTACGTTAAAAATCCCAGTCACACACACTCCTGCATGTGTTCATTTGTGTGCATCATTTGTATTTTGATGTTGTATATTTGCGAATATTTGTCTTCTCAGCATGGCGAGCAACGGTCTGATGATAATTGATACTGACGCTGGAGTTGACGACGCTGATGCCATTTTGATGGCATTAAGTTACCCGGATGTCAAAGTTGTTGGCATAACAACAGTGTCGGGAAATATCCTAGTCAAACAAGTGACTGTTAATGTACTCAGGGTCTTGAAGGTCGCTAACCGCACGGATGTGAGTATAACATTATATTTACAAATCATTGCTATTCTCTTTTAAAATATGTTTTACTTTACTGACGTTTTATTAGATAGCTTTTCGTGCATGCTCCCTTCAATATAAATGAGAATGGCATGCTCATTGACAGACTGGACCTCCAATCCACGATGCAGATGACATATGCATTTTGTCCTCCTACCATCATTGCAATAGTGTGTGTGTGTGTGTGTGTGTGTGTGTGTGTGTGTGTACTTAAGTGAAAAATTCCTATATTCATTCCTTCATTCATGAATGCAAGGATTATATCACTATCTTTCGTGAATATCCATTTTGTTGCTGATTTTAGTTTAATTGCCAGAACCGTCTTTTGCTTTGAATACATTGTTTATTGAAATAAATGATATTAATACTATCATAAATACTCATATGAAACAATCCTGAAAGGGGATTACCTATTTTTTGAAGATTCCCGTATATCATGGCTGTGAGGAGCCCCTTTTAGGTGTCAGAAAGACCAACGGTATCCACTACCACGGAATGGATGGATTAGGGGACGTGCCAGATCAATCTACCATTGACAGAGAGCATCTCAAGGATGAGCACGCTGTGCATGCGCTTCTGCGCTTGTCAAGACAGTTTGAAGGTAGGTCTTCACATATCGGTAACTCCGTATCCACTTCTAATTTAGTACATGCATAGTACGTATCCATGCAACTCTTAAAAGACCCAACACGTACGTTGGATAGCCATGTTTCCGTCGCAGTAATTGAATGTATAACATAAGCGTTTTCATGGATTGGCGTCAGTTACATTCATGTGTTACCTGTTACGCCTAAAGGAAATAAACGAGGCCTTTCAAAAGCCGATTCAGACACGATCCTGTCCCTAATGTAGATGTGCGTTATGTCTATATAATAATTGGTCATTGGCACTTTCGCTATAAGACAAACCTCACCATTGAGATAATCAGAAATTAGGTCTTTAGACAGGTACGCTTTCCTAGTTTAACCTCTAGTGCACTCATTTCCCCCTGATTTCACTATTTCTAACAAATAAAAACTTTTGGCTGCATCGTCGTTTCATCAGCGATATTCTCGGATATTGTACAAGCTTTGAAACAATAAATATTCATATTCCGTGTTTAAATTACTATGTCAACTCTCTGTGAAGTGTTAAATATTCAAATGTCTATGGGAGTCAAATATTATACCGCCGTACAGCAATGAAGTATATAATACTACATATAGGATATGTAACTTTTCTGAGTACATAAGTATATAATACATATAAGATGTCTAAGTTTTCTGAGTACATATACATTCATATTTGATTTGTGAGGTTTAAGAAATTTGTATTATTACGACTCTATGGTCTTAAACTAAGTAACAAAAGGGAAGCGAGGCCAACAAATTTAGTAAAATCAATATATCATTTATTTTTCTAAGTTACAAAGTGACAATTGTTGAAGAATTTACAGTATTATGAAATAAATATAAAAAATCCTAAACGTTTTGTCACAAGACCAAAACTATAAATTGTTCGGGACTAATTGCTACAATGTATGTGCTCATGTAGTAATACTCTTTAAAAAAAATCGTTGTACCACAGTGATATAATCCAGAAGGTATTATAATGAATTCACAATAATCCCAAAATTGTATTTTAAGCCTAAAGGTCAGAAAAAAATTCCAATATATAATTTGATTAAATGATTCCTTTAAAATTCGATCTAAACATAACTATCAACTCGTAAGACTGATGTGAAACAGGAATGAATAATGTTACTTACCAGTGTGTTCTAACAGGAATGAATAATGTTACTTACCAGTGTGTTCTTACAGGAATGAATAATGTTACTTACCAGTGTGTTCTAACAGGAATGAATAATATTACTTACCAGTGTGTTCTAACAGGAATGAATAATGTTACTTACCAGTGTGTTCTAACAGGAATGAATAATGTTACTTACCAGTGTGTTCTAACAGGAATGAATAATGTTACTTACCAGTGTGTTCTAACAGGAATGAATAATGTTACTCACCAGTGTGTTCTACGGAAAAAAACGATTCTGGATCTTGAAGTCATATATCAGTAAACAACGTATTTTGAACTGAAAAGCATGACAAAACATATGATAATATTCATGTAGGCCAAACTTCTAACCTCAATTACGGACAAAGGTCAAGTACACAATACAAATTCATTATGCATAACAATGTTTCCACTTCACTATCGTATATATCTACTTAATAAAACGTCCATTGTCCTTTTATTATATATTTTGTAAAGGAAAATGTCGTTGTTTTGCATGGGTTTTACCTGTTCTGCTTCAATTTGGTTAACAACGAGCCAAACTTTGATAAGAATAATTTTTAGATCGTACTTGTGCTTGAAGCCACTGGCGGTTAGTTAACAGCTGCTTCTGCATTTCGTACTACGATTAATCAGGAGGTTACACTTTGTGGGATTTTGGTTCATTATTTCTAACCAAGGAAGCGACGAGTTACACATACACCCCATAAAATCCGACCAACTTCGTATGGAACGTCAGTTTGCACGTGTTCGTCCCTTCTAGGCGAACGTCATCTTTCATGCATAATTCGACAATACGCAGGAAATGAACAGCTTGGAGAAGTGATTCCATACCATTAGAATCTAAGGAAGACTCTGATTCCTCTTTGGAACATTGAGCTTCTTCGGAAATGGGGAACGAGGATGTCTTGCAACCAGAAAAAAAAGTGAAAATTAAAAGACAAAAGAGGACATCGTGTCAAAATGGCTAGAATAAGAAGAACGTCTAGCCTCCTATTTTGCTAAGCAACTGGCTGAAGAAATCACAGCTATGACCAACGAACATTGTTATGGATGTTAAAACGATCAGTCCATTCAAATTCGAGATAATAAATAAATGATAATAAAACAAGACAAATACGAAGAGTATCTGGATGATTATTGGGGTCCCATCTCAGAAGTAGAAAGTGTTGTACCAGTGGTATAAAGACTTGCATGGCTATTCCTTCTCTCCATTGACTTATATGGAGATATATCACATCGAATCTCTCTTTCCACAGATATTTTCAAAGAAAAGGTCAATATTGAATTGATGACTTATTATCACCTTTGAAAAACAACATAGATACCTGGGAACTGCATTGCCATCTAACACACATCTTCTTGGAATTTTGTCCTGTGCCCTAAAGACGAACTTACTCATCGCAAACCAAAAAAGATATTCAAACGTATGCCATCACAACCGACAACAGTCACCAAACAGGACACCACTTTCTACACGATCACAATGTGGACTATTTTGATTGATTCTTATGGATCTTCGTCGTTGGAAGAAAATATCACTGACTTTATGAAGAGAAATGCAAAGACGACTCGACTCAAAGATCTGAGATCACAAGGAACAAATTCCAATACTGAGTGCATTTTCTTTCTCAACTCAGTCTTGGTTGTTTCTATGACAATATAGTGACAATGACAAAGTAGAAAGGCGGTTTTGTGAACAGTATATTTATCTTTTGTCGTTAGGTAGAAATGTAGTGTACATCGAATGATAAATACCACAGTTCAATGGTAATCGAGTTTGACTCCACAACGTCGTCAACCATGTAAATGTGTTAATGTCTGCAAAATTGTTGACTTACTGATTTCTATTTGAGAGGTTTCGTGTTCTGAATGCAATTATTGAATTTTTAAACTGGTGTCTCTTGTTTTGTATTGACACTATGAATACATGCTCGTTCATTTATTTCTGTCCCTCAGTGTCATGCTTTAGTCAAAATGGAAGGGCTGTATTCTTATAGTATATGGAAGCAGGTTGGGACATATGTCAGACTGTTCATCCATCAGTGATGTGTCTTTAGTTTCTTTAACTTTGGATAAATAGTGACACACGCGGACACTGACTCAATATACTGGTTGCTTAAAGGGATTTTGGTGTATGTAAGTGATATTGGATAGCATAGATGGTGTGATGGATAGAATTGTTCGTTGTATGGGATAGTATATTTTGTGGGACTGTATCCTCTTTCGTTCTAAGCTAACATATATGACATTTGATAACCTGATTATGAGATATTGGATGGTACAGTTGGTTATGGATAGCATTTTCGTTATGTAAACGATAGTTTGTTTGTTTGTTTGATTGGGATTATTAACGTAGCTTTAACAATGTTTCAGTCATATCGCTACGATGTCTGCAGTGAGGCAGTTTATAGTGATGTCTAGCACTGGGGCATCATGCCGCAGACATGTAACATGATGTCCCACCCAGTCACATTATCCTGAAAACAGGCCGACCAGTCCTAACACTAACCTCTTAATGCTGCGCGCCAAGCGAGGCAGCTGTTAGTACCATTTTTGTAAGTCTTTGGTATGACTAGACCGGGGATCGAACTCACGAACTCCCGCTTTTGCGGCAGATGCTCAAACCACTAAGCTACTGGAGCGGTTTGTAAAGGATGGAGGTTTATGAAATTTAGTTTTGCTCTTAAATATCTAACACATCAAAATATGATTTGTATAGTATATGAGTATCAAGTACTGAATGCTTTAGATAGTGTGTGTGTGTGTGTGTGTGTGTGTGTGTGTGTGTGTGTGTGATTGTTTGCATGTTTGTGCGATTTCACCTCCTGCTCTTATTTGTATGCTAACACATGGCGTTGTGTGTGTGTGTGTGTGTGTGTGTGTGTGTGTGTAAAGACTACACCAGTGTTGTGATGGATAGTAGGTTTCTGAGATTGCATGTTTGTAACCATTTCCCACTTGGTCCGATAGTGTGTGTTAGTATGTATGGATTACATATTTTTAGGGTGTGGTGGCTAGCACGTTTGTGAGATTAGATATAGTTTGCTTCTAACCCTTCCTCGTTTGATTTGGATTGTTTGTGTGTATCTATTCCCTTGTTGTTGTTTTTTTTTTTCTATGTCGATAACTATAGATTTAAAGCCCTTACCAATTACCATTCCCATGTGACTCCATAAACCCACCTGAACCTATAAATCCTTATTACTCTAAAAACCCATTTAACCCTATAAACGCTTTTTGACCCAATAAATCCTTTTGAGGCTAGAAACACTGACGTAGCATTTTCCATGCCTGTCTAACGTGGCGCGTATTGAGGTCAACTTGAACACTGTTATTTATTTTCCCGTCCACCTGAGGTCAGCCACGTGTTACCTTTAGACCCCATAAATAGTGCTGACGCTATAAATCGCAAGATGTCACCGAGGTTAATTTGTCGTATGACCCTATACATTTTCCCGCCATTTTCTCAATGATAAAACTATATGACCCCCAGCCGCCACATTTAAGAACTCATACCATGGCAGCTGTATCTGAGAGACTCCTAATAGTAACATCATTAAACAAAAGATTTCAATTGTAAGGATTTTCATTTTGTCATGTTTATTTCTATATCCAAACGTAAATTTTAAAATGTTTGTTTATAACTATGTCAAATTGCAGTACAGCTGGGTTGGAGATTATGTATCCAATTATATATTTTTCACTTAATGTTTGTTTGCAATCAGCGCTCGACACCTCGCATTGTATAAATTGCTTTCAAACATGATTGTAATGTGAGTTATAATTGCTACTTCAAATTATATTACTATATTTAATCAGATGTTTCATTTATATGATGCCTGCTCTATGACGTAGAGCATTACGTTTATCGATAATGAGCTGACGACATATAACAACAGGTCATGTAACTTCAGTCACCGGCTGGCTGTTTTCATGATTCATCTTAAACATTAATTATAAAGACGTGTTTTTTCTACTTAACGTTGAATTTCAGCGACTACATTAATAAACACTCAAGAGTATAGAGCGGACACATTTTAAGATCTCTGTACAGCTTAAGAAAGAGAGAGAGAGAGAGAGAGAGAGAGAGAGAGAGAGAGAGAGAGAGAGAGAGAGAGAGAGAGAGAGAGATGGGGGTGTATGGAGGGATATAGCAATATAGAAGAAGAAGGAATGAAATTGGCTGAATCAAATAAATACAAGTTTGAATAGCAAATATGACGACAAGTATATTTTCTAAATGAGCCACAGTTGTGGCGATATCATTTTTCTCCCACTGATATATTTCAATATCTCACTATGAAATACATAATAAAGAAACATCCATTGCTGGATAATTAAATGGCGTCATTTAATAGGAATAGTGTTATAATGGTAGGCCTTATATTGAGAGAGTATTGTATGTAATTATGTCATCGTGTACATTTGTCAATTTATTATGAATGATAATGTTTATAAAACAAAACATCTTCTCGTGAGTTATATGGGAATTTTGGTTTACGCCGCAGTTTGAATTTTCTTCGTTGTTAATGCACTTTAATTTAAACGTTTTCTTTGCAATTTCAGGGGAACTAACTCTTGTTTGTTTGGGGCCGCTGACAAACATAGCAGTTGCCCTTCGAATAGATCCATGTTTCGGCACCAGACTGAAGAACTGTTTCATTATGGGAGGAAATCACCAAGGTCACCTATCTTTCATTTTGCATAAATCTATTAAAATATGCTTGGTTTTGTTTTGTGAGTTTAACGACATGTTTAAGCGCAGGATGGGCAACACATGGCAGCCATTATGGCTGGTGGTAGCAGAACACGGAAAGAGGCTAGCAATAACAGCCAAACCACGGGAACCTTTTGGAAAACATTTTCACATAATCAATCTGGCTGAGCCGAGACACAAACCCACGCCGATATATTTAAGATGTCATTTACATTAAAGACGAAAGCTTTAGACGATTCGGCTGCACGGTGCCCCGATATAAAAATAAACAGAAGTACAATGTCTAGACATTAATGGCTACACAAAGGTAGTAATTTCATGCATAGACACCGCCTTAAATCTTCGTACTGCTCTGGACAAATCTTGGTAAATAAAAAAAATTATTAATTATCATTAAAAGCGGAATGTGAGGACTGTTCGTTTTGATACAATTTTAGTTATTACATGAACTAACCGAGATTAATTTATTCTTATAGTGTGTGACTTATTTATGCCTGGGTTTGTGTAAAGTGTACGTGGCTTGTTCTTACAATCATCGTTTCGAGGAGGTAAAAGGAGCCTTTTCAGTCGAGGTTTTGCAGCACAATACAATTCCGGAACTCCTCCGTAACCTGCAGAATGGACTGGATCATAGTAAATTCTGACTAACACCTTTTCTACTTTTGTTAATAAGTCACTCATTCTTCGCTGATGCTACTTTGAATTTGTCGAAATTGTTATATTTTGGAAACGGTTTTACGTGTCTAATATACCACAGGAGTAGACGTCGAGGGTAGTGGTGGTGGTAGTGGAGGGGGTAATGGGATATCTTTGGTCTTCTTTTGTTTCTTTACTTCTGGTTTACCGTCTTTCTCTTTCACTTCTGTCGTAGGAATAATGAACATCTTTTTTAACTTTTGATTTCATCTCGTTGAGTAGTTGGGAAAAGGGTCAATAAGCACTCTGCAATCTTCCCTGGAATGGAAGCTGCGGAGGGTGTCTGAAAGAGTTCTCGTGGCTCTTCTTCCTCAGGCAATCGCGCTGATGGTAGTCGTGGTGATTATAGTGGTTTCATCAGAGCCTTTTACTCTTTCAAACTGGGCAGAACTGTCTGGTCTAAAGCTTTCTGGTGAAAGAGTTGTAGTCGTTGAAAGAGTTGGCCGTACTTTTCTGTTTCGGACAAATCGTTGCGATCCATTAACGAACGCAATTCCTATTATTATTGGGACATCTCGTTCAAATGAGGATTGTGATGTAAATGCCGTTTCTCTATTCTTGCCAAAGATGGTATTCCGTCCATCGTTTATACGGCACTAAAGTCAGTTTTCGTCCTTCATTTCGCTGACAAAGGGCACGTCTGAGATATATGTAATGTGGTGGTCAATTTTATCTTCTCATCATTCTATGTTCTGAGGTGGGTAAAACACTTCCTACAAGTCCCAACATAGGTGCTGTTAATGCTTTGACAAAAACTCCACTTTACATCATGGGTAAAAATCATCTACGTTGGACCAACATCTTTTACTTTTGAGGAATGTGTATCTTCTTCTAGACCATTTGGCAAAGAACGTATTGATGTTTGACTAAGCATTTGTTTCTGATGTAGTGACAAATGTATACTGCCTTTCAAGACATTTAAACAACATTCATCACATCTGTAGCAGCAGTTTCATTGATTTATTTTCGCATGGGTGGAGAGGCATTGTACCGGACGGACGACATGACCCAATGTTTGGCTAAATGACGTTGTAGTGCTTCCCATTTCTTTCCTGTGGGAGTAAAGAAGGAATTTTTCATCGGGGTGACATCTATGTTTGTTGGTTCCAAAATACACTGACGTCGATGACTTGTCACACACACCTTTTGCAAAGTACATACTCAGCTGCGCAGTTACAATGGTAAAGGTATGGACACTTACATTTTCCATCCGGACAACTTCCATCGCAATGCCTGGGTCTTCTCAATCCACTACTAGTCACACTAGGGGAATTTAATTTGATGATGTTGATTTAAAAGTATTCATCTTTCTCGTTTGGCCTATGTTAATACATTGAACTATCGGTCTTGGACGTTGTCCCGTTTTATATGATGACCAATATTGACATGTCCGTCCTATAAAGTGAAGTGATTGGCAAGCCTAACGCTTTTCTGGAATACGTATTGATAGACGTTATCCAAGGATCGACTGAATAAATGGTGTGTGGGTAAACGCACCATCTTGTGCGGTTCGTAGGTGGTCACTTTTATGTTTTCATCCTATCCAGACTGCAAGGCTTCTTTAAGCACGTCAATGTTCACCACTCGACTGTGCAATAATTGAGAGTCAATCGTTTCACGTTACACTCGGTGTGGATTTCTTCTTGTGGGTTTTGGTATTCCTATCCGTAATTCTTTGGACGACTGGCAAAACGTAGAATTTTGTCGTCGGGATGCTCAAATGCCTAGGCTCCTAAACGGTCTCATTTGTTGTATGGGTAACAGTGGCCTGGCCAATCGATGTAAATGCAACTGTCCGTGTCAAAATACAACACACGATATCCTAACAGTAATAAGCCTTCGTACTATTTTAAGAGAGTATGGGCTGTTATGTAAACTGCAGTGATATTTCCAAATTCGTTGGCTTCTACAAAGTCCAGTTCTTTCTCGCAATTGACTAAGATCAACTCTTCACGAATGACGTCCACGTGTGTTGTGTATTTGATATTGTCGTGAATCATCTGAAAGTAGCGGGAAGGCACGAACAAATACTTGTCTTGGTAAAGACGGTCGTTGTGCCACCCACCCACCCCCTCAACCCCCCTAGCAATTTAACATCACTTTGGCAAACGATCGCTTTCCTTCGTTTTGTCCACGTGGTCTAAAGTGATGCCTTCGAGCTCCCAGTATTTATCTTTGAATTTCATTTTGTCTTCGTGAGTGTGTCACCAGGAAGGGTAGCCGATGGTTGCTTGTTTTAGTTTCAAAAAAGCATCCACGTAGTATGCAAAAATGCCTTTATGTGTCTCGTCGCCCTTGTGGTATTGTTGTGTTTTGAGAAAGTGGTACATTTCGTACACTTGTATCAGTTATTATCCCAGGTCCTGAGCTTTAAACAATTCTACGCTGACACACGTTCCTGTCAAGGCGCATTCCTCCTGGATGTGCTAACAAGGTTGGTCTTGGTTGCACGTTTCGGCACAAATGCGACACAAAGGAAACACCAGTTTTCATTTGCAATATTGAGGTAAAACGGGATGGTTCAAGTCCATGTGTGATATGACTTTGCACTTGATAAAGCTTTCGTATTGTCCAATCATGTCCAGGTCAATGTGTTCCGTCATAATTGCGGGTGCCCTTCGGGAAAGTGACGATATTTGTTAACGTAAGGATACAGCAAGCACACGTCCAAGTATGTGATTTCGTTTCATTTCTCTTCTTCCGCTTTGTACAGCAAATAGGTGACATTAGTTCGTCCTCTGAACAAACTATAGCGTGGGTTAAGTGGGTCCACCAACTTCTAACTTTCTACGATGCATTTAAACTCCAGACCGGTTTTCAAGCGGTGATCGTACTCATGTTCCCACATTTCCACCACTTGGTTTCCTTACTGTTCTAACTTCAAGCGGCGGTGACAAGTAGTCTCGTACAATTATTCCATAATCTGTTGTAAACACTGATTTATAGTGTCACGTTGCGAATAGCATAGGGATCATCCGTAAAATAAGTATCCGTTAAACTAGTACACGATTTGAGGATTTTCTAAGTCCCAACCTTCTACCGAATAGGTAACGATAGTTTGTGCATCTCCTCCGTTGCGAATTCGTTGGACCCATGTGTCATTCTTGTTGCACATGTAATGTAGCCAGCGTAGGGCTTTAACCGATTATTTACGTTTGACAAAGTTCGTCGTTTGAGGGTTGATGACAGCTAAGGATGTATCGGACATGATTCGTTGGCGGTAAACTAAGCAACACGCTTTGGCAAGTGGACAAGTCTATCAAAGGCTCGATCTCGTGTGCTCCATGAACAGTTCTCGAATTTTTCCACAGCAGCCTCGTAAATTGTCCACGTTCAAACGAAAGTACTATAATATTTCTTCTTGAAAGTGGAAGGGGTCCGAGGCGTGAGTCTGGTACCATGCGTAGAAAGCTTATAGCTGTTCAGGGTCGTAGTAGTGAGCCTCCGGAAAATGGGGTAGAACAGCATGTTGATTGGCTTCGGTATTGAAAGAGTGCGGAAAATAACATTCGGCCATTTCTGGTATTCCAAACGTTTAAAGCATTTGACTCAAAGGTAGAGACAGGTAACTCATTGAATCTGTAATCTGTACTTGTCCCACCTGGATGGAAATGAGTTTAGCTCTACTGAAAGTCACTTTCGAACGTTCGGTACTTTGTTCGGTATAGTATCTCAATAGAAATTGCTTATCATATCGCGAGAAATTGTGAACCATTATAGTGGCATGGCAATGACAATCTCTGCAACGTTCGATGTCTATTTGACTCCACGTCTCGTCGATGGGGTTTAAGAACTATTATTCAAAATCGGACGACGTGTTCGAACTCTAAAGATTGTTTCGAGTCATCCAGGAATCTTTGCTGCAGTGAGGACAATGATTAAAGATATGCTCTTGGACGAACTTCTCGCATGCTCGATGAGCCACGCAAAAATTAGTAATGCTAATATCAGTCTCATTTGAATAAAGCATTCGTGTTCCAAGTCTACAATTTGGCGACAAATATGACATCGACAAAAGTGAAAACTTGGCACTATTGTTACGTATGCCTTGTCCACAAGTACAAAACATTTCAGGAGTTGGTAAGCACTTCTCAGATGTCAACCTTGAGTCTTCAAATGTTGTTGGTAACAGGTACGCTGACAAGCAGGACAATGCACCCGTTCTTGATCTTCGTCCAGAAGCCCAACATTTTAAGCGTTTCGAACCACAATGCTTGTGTTGCGCTCATGTTTTATAATCATAGTCATATTTCTCACAATAATAACTGTTTCCCAGTAATAAGGCGATACTGGTGATGGCATTGAAATGTTTATCGTGATTATAGACGTGAATATATTTTCCGTCTTTTAAATCGTTGCCTCGAAACAACAGAAGTCCCCGTACTTCTTGAGGGTGTATTTTCAAGGTGTAGCGCGGATCTATAACGTCTTGCAATTTTTGCATTTCTAGAAAGTCACAGAGTGTGTTGTTGGACAGCCCTGCTTGCTGTAACAGGAATTCTGCTTCTCTTTGTTGCTTGGCTCGGTCCAATTTTCGAATGTTCGCCCAGACTCTTTTCCATTCTGCCGTGTCGTTTTTGTCGGCATACGTTTGTTCCTCGACGATGGCACGGGCTAAACACATGTGGTCCTGAGGTAGTTTTTTTTTTCTTCCGACGAGACTATTTTTGGTGTTGCGAAGGTTATCCACCACAAACTCAATTTTGCGTCCTGTCCCTTGGGGAAGAGAAACATGGGTCACGAACAGCGTCACTTTTCCATCGGTAATATGAAACCTGTCATTGGTTTGTTGCAGATGTTGAATTTTGTCGATGACTTGGAACATGTCAGTTCTGCTGGTCTGCTAAACTGGATCCAAACGGGTGACTTCAATCTGTCGTGGTGAATGGAAAATCTTAATCTATCATCATCTTTGGCTCGACATTGCTATTTCGGTGTAGTTATCAAAGAATTCCACACATAGGTAATGAACACCTCTGCATTCTTTAACGGTACGTTGGACTTGAAATCTGTTAACTTCAACTTATACGTATAAGCCGTAGTTCTAAATTTTCGAGAGGAGCGCTTTTCTGTCTCTCGAATGTGTTAGTACTTTGCATGGTTTACTGTTTTTTTTTAATATGAATTAAAGTCACATGAGCAACTATGTGCTTTCGCGACCAGTTAATGCCGAGGGTCGGGCTATTTGATTGGTCGGGACCAAAGGTAACTTTGACTACACTAAGCTGTGTTGTCGCAGTCTCCCCGGCACCCACGTTAAATGGCAGTCTCTCCTTAGAGTAACATGTCGGGTCACGGCAGAGCAGGAAGGCACCCGGTTTAGGAAAGCTAGTTCGTCAAATTGTTTCACTCTAGTTAAAGACATAATCCAATCGGTTTGATATCTTATTACTTCTAAAATGAAGTATTAAGTATCTGTGTAATTAGTGAATTGCCAAATAGTTTAGTTGTACTTTACATCAGTGTGAGAATAGGCCGAGCTTGAAATCAAAATTTCCAACATCAGAACCCGTGTTACGTAAAAGTCCAATGGATCAGCCATGTTTTCGTCAACAACCAGGTTAGCCTATTTCTGTTTCTCCACACTCCTGGATGTTGCCATTGTTTACGCTTGAAACGCCCTTATTTCTAATCTAGTCCAGTTTTACTATGGACAGAAAAATACCAAAAATGTGTAAGTTTACTGGTGGACTATGGTTGGACGTAGATTTGTGTTGTGATATTGAATTGTAACATTTGTACCAGAATAGACCAGACAGTAAATAAAGGTAAGTGTCTCTTGGTTTTGGTGTGTTTAGAATAAGGACCTACACTCAAACACGTACATCAAGGGGTAAAAAGGGATTTTTACTTTTAATTGATTTTGGCAAAATTAATACTATCTCTTTTCGAAAAAAGTGGGTCGCTCTGAAAAGATCCAGTGGGTGTTTGTATTCTTAATTAACAAAAAACAACTCAGGAACGGGACGAAATCAGTTGTACTGCCTTAAGCCTTTGCCACGGCCAAGACCTACTTCTGGACTGGTTCCTGTCGATGACATGGTAGAAATCACACGTTTTGGTATCTCGGGCAAAGTAACGGGAGTGGACTGCTTGGCTCAGGAAGACTGCTTCGTCTCTTGAATCGTTACCATTTGACTTCCACTGTCCTCCTTCTCTCCTGAACCATGTTTCGTTAATGCTTTTGCTTATTCTTTTTTCTGTCGTTTACGTCTTGCTTCTTCTTCTTGCTGTTGATTTGAAGACGTAAAAATTATTCTGCTTATTTCTGTTGCTGTACAAATTTCTCCAATTTGTTTATTTCTGTCTCTATTTAAAATTCTTGACGTGTAATAAAGAAGGAGAAGGTATTGGTACTGGACCAAGTTCTTGTGAAAAAGAGAGAAAATCAACTAAATCCCAATAAAAATCTGTCTCTTCTGGAAGTAAAAAATTGTGTTGACTCAAGCAGCCACTGCTATACCATCAATTCTTGTTACCACGGCCGGTGCAACCCAATTCATTGTCTTCATAGTTTCCGTCATGATTGAAAACTGTCGCATCAATTCACGGCGCACAGACGCTAGTGCACCTATATGAAAATGTGATGTCACAGTCCACTGTCTTCAGATTGGAAGACAGACTCCACACTGTGACTGAATTTTGTAACGAGCGATTGGATTGGTCTAAGACCTCGATCCGTTTCGATCCACTCTTCCACTATAAATAACCGCAGTTCACTGCATTCAATCATCTGTTCTCGTCACAAGATCTATACAAACATGTAGCATCGTCTACTCTCGTATCAGCAATGCTCTTCCACCCTAGACTATCCCATGTATGGCAGATCATCATAGACATGATACGAATGCCTGATACGGTCCAGAGATTAAAGTTTAAGGAAGAGCGGATGATTTTTGAGATGCCATCTATGTTAACCTAATGATGTCAACATAAACCTTGACGGTACTTTTCAGGGCCACTCTTAGGTCTCGGAAAGATTTGCTTTCTTTGCCTCAACAAACACAATACTGTAAAATATTTGTCCCTGTATATTATTATATGGTGTAAATGTTATATACATCTATGTATAGTTGAGCATGTTTCTAGTCCCTACTGAGGTCAGCCCAGTGCAGACCTGTTCCTACCATTGTGGCAACATTGTTACCGATCTTCAGTACCGTCCTGTCACCATACCTGTTCCATTACTAATGCCTCTATATAACCACTCCACTTTCCCATTGCCCCTACACAGACCCAATAGTCCCCATGTTCCATTCCCCTTGTCCTTAAACAGCCCCAGGGTGATTTTTAAAACCTTGTCCCCAAACAGCCCCGTTTGTGTTTGTAATCTATTTTCCATTGTCCCCAAACAGCCCCCATTAACTACTGGCAATAACAGTACCTGATTAATACTGTATGTATTGAATCTACTAGCTATATTGAAAAAGTGCAGGTTATTCTAACCTGATGGATAAGTAAATATATATTTATCTGTGCTTGTGCGAAGCCAAGGACATCCCAGTTGCGGGTTACATTATTTGTCTCCCCATGAGGCTGCCTGCCAAGTGGGAAGACCAACAATGTAAACTCTTTACTCGGATTTCCTTGTCTTGATGCAAACCCCACAATATATTCGTTTAAAGTTTGTCAACTAAACCTTGTAAGCTTAATTGCAACGTATGTTACGTCACATCTGCTGCCTTCCAGGAAAACGCTCCATCACAACGTTGGTGGTTTTGGCTACTTAGGGGCCCGGAGTGGCCGACTGGTCTAAAGCGCTGTTCGTTACGGGTCACTACCATCTCACATCTGTCTGCTTGGGTTCTAGTCAAGATTCGGCTAACGTAGTAATGTGAGAAAGTTTGCCAGTAGCTTCTCGTGGGTCGGTGGTTCTTTCCGGGGGGTTTCCGGGTTCTTCCTCCACCATTAATACTGGCCGCCATGTATAGCCTTTATTGTGCTGAAAAATGGCGTTAAAACATACAAAAACAAAAACAAAACACGGCAGAGATTTTAAAATGACTTCATGGGATTTAAACTTGATTCGTGACAGTAGTCTCGAACTTAAAAAGTAAGCTAGATCCGAAACAAATTTGAATCAGTACATTTTCGAAGAATCCTTTAATCATTACAGTTATGCATATGCCATCGTTAAAAAACATGACCCTATTATATAAATTGCCCTTTCGTCCGCCATTCATATAAATATTGTCAGCAAACGTAAACTTAAACTGAATTTTTCGTATATTGGTACACATCGCTGAATTGTCCCTTTTTGTAAATAAAACTTGATACATATGCATACATCTTCAAACATGTTATCTAATTTAAAACTTTCAGGCGTTCACTTATCAAACGCTTTCAACGCATTGCATATATGAATGTCATTAGTCACACGGTCCTTTTGGGAAGATGTGGGAGATAGTTCTCTTTTTATATGCCATACTTGCAAAGAATATGTATTTCTCTGCATATTTCCAGCCAAACATGATTTAAACTTCTATAGTACATCGGTATGAATTAATGTAAAGTTGCAATTACAGATTAAAGCTATTGAGTTTAAATCACTTTCTTAACAACATGAAAATTCATGGTCCGCCATCATTAAATCACATGAATCTTGTCATGCACACCATCAGGGTATTGTAAATTCTATGAAAACCTAACCTTAACACCAGATCTTAATCCTATGAATCGGGCATTTACTATATTATTGGACGTGATTTTGAGAATAACAGATTATGCACTAGACCAAGCTTTAGAAGCACATCACTTTCCAACCCCAACCCCCACCTATATAGTACGTACAAGAATGAAGTGTGGCATAAGTAGGTTCACCTTGTAATTGTAAATTAGACTTTACTAGATTTTAAACACGATGTTCTCTCAGTTGGCACAAAGGATCAGCAGTACAGTTGGTTCAGTATTTTCCAAACATTTTGAGCGAGACACGCAGACTGACGCTGAGGGTCCAACAACTTTGACAGTCTCTAACTTTAATTGGAAAATTGGAGTCCTATAATTTTCATGATTTTTGGACCTTAAGTCATCTAGACTACATTTTGCATATGCTGTCTCTGATATTGGTTGATTCATGTCTCATTAGGTATTTGTGAGGTGTTTACACAGCAAGGTTTGAGAATACAGGGCCAGAGGTTATGTCACAATATTAGTGCCAAAACGGTCTTCTGAATAATTTCAACCCACAGGTTTGAAGCACAGTAGAAAAAGGTACCATATTTTAGTGCAATCGTCTCATTTCCTCCATTTTCATTATATGTATGAGATATTGTTCGGTAAACATTCGATTCGATGTCTGAAACTAACATTTGTCTTGTTTCATCCACAGGTCGGGGAAATGTTACTGTCAGCGCCGAGTTCAATTTTAATTATGACCCCGAGGCCGCTTTTGTCGTTCTCAGTCAACTGCACGCACCAATCACTATAGTAACATGGGAATTATCGACTAACCACAGTCTGCCAAAGGTCATGAAATGTTGGAAAACAAACACTTCTAATGTTTTTATCGATTGATGTTTGATAATAATTTTGCAAACAATCACTCTTTTATAGAACCAAGTCCCCTGAAAGCATATACCGAACATTTTAAGTGGATGATAATGCTGCAATTGATGGAACCAGACCGCGATTTTCTTTCACATTGTATACCGTCCGATATAAATGCAGACACGATGCAATACACAAATACCCATGGATAAATTGCTGAACTAACTGACATCCAACGAAGAGTTTGCAAAACAAATATAAGAAATTGATCACTTAGAACATTTCGCAAAAGTGTTGCTGACATTCACCCAAACAACTTCGATACATATAAAAATCAATCTGTAGACAATTTTGCATTTTAACTTTGGTATATAGTTTTTTTTTTTTATTTTGGCTTTTCAATTCTCTACAAGACCTAACACGTAGGCTTTGATAGAATAGGCAACATAACATAATATTATTAGTAACATATTTCATGTTAAAAATTAATTTATTTGAATATTTAAAAACGTGTTACTAATTCTTAATACATTATTAATCAAACTAAAAACATATTATAAATTAATATAATTAAAATACAATTTAATGACAGTTATGTAAAACATCAAGTTAAAATATCAAAAACGCTGAAACAATGAAGCTTATGATACGAATGAAAGGTTTCGCTTACTAAAAGCCAACAGTTGTTGTGTTATTCCTGTAAATTGACGGCACGTTTAAAATATTCATGCCCAAATCGTGTCGAGGAAATGGGACATAATCGCCTTTCCCATGGACTGAGCCGGTCAAGGCGGAAAAAGCAACAGTCCTCAAAACCAAGTACTGTGTAGGCTTAAAACTTGAGTTTGAAGAGGTCAGTATTTCTTTACACACTGCTTTTAGTGTTTGTTTAAAGATCATGTGCTTCATATATATTTGCACGTCTTTATATTTGTAGTGAATATGAATAGTTGATTGAAATAGTCTTCATATATATTTGCACGTCTTTATATTTGTAGTGAATATGAATAGTTGATTGAAATAGTCTTCATTTCCATAGTAAACAAAAAAAGATGAAAGATAATTGATGTTCGGTAACTGATCCTGCAGTGGATATAAATTATTCTTGATTCCACACATCCAGGTAATCTTTAGAAAAATATTATGGAAATCGAGGTGAATGACGCTACCGTTATCGTAAATCGTTAACTCGATCAGAGCGGTCACAATTATAAACAAGTATATGATACGTATTGCTGAAATGGTATGTTTGATGCTTTGAATAGATATGCTTTTAGTAAACCAATAGGCATGCATTTGACGCTCAAAGTACAAAACAATGGAGAAAAGTACGAATAGGGTTGAGTGTTTCTCTTTCCGAATGAATCTTTCGAATGAAACAAAAATTAACCAACAATAGCACATCAAGTAATAAAAGAATCAAACATTTTGCACATTAGTCTTGTTTTCTCATAAATGAAATAAATTTGTCAAGACTGATTGTAATTGATTTATATGAATATAAAATTTACGCAACATGTAAAAGAGATAGTCTATATGTATGTATATTCTTTAAAAACTGGTAAAAATTATAAATATCAATAATTACTTTGCTACTTATTTTAGTAATATACTATTTCATATATTCTTTGTCATAGTTACCAATTCTTAGCGTGATTAGATAAAAGATAAATTACACTGCAATACATTGCCATTCTTAATCATTTGGTTATGTTAAAACTAATTTTGTAAGGAGTGCAAGAGATTAGGAAGCGCGATACATTCGCAGATGTGTATGAATTAGAGATAGTATATGAATTAGATATATTATCTGCTGCACTACACACAATATGGTCTGATGTGTGTGTATGACGGGTTATTGGATACCTTACTACAGACAATATGGTCTGATGTGTGTGACGTCGAGATATTGGCTACCTTACTACAGACAATATGGTCTGATGTGTGATACGTCGAGATATTGGCTACCTTACTACAAACAATATGGTCTGATGTGTGTGACGTCGAGATATTGGCTACCTTACTACATACAATATGGTCGGATGTGTGTGACGTCGAGATATTGGCTACCTTACTACATACAATATGGTCTGATGTGTGATACGTCGAGATATTGGCTACCTTACTACAGACAATATGGTCTGATGTGTGTGACGTCGAGATATTGGCTACCTTACTACAGACAATATGGTCTGATGTGTGTGACGTCGAGATATTGGCTACCTTACTACATACAATATGGTCTGATGTGTGTGACGTCGAGATATTGGCTACCTTACTACAGACAATATGGTCTGATGTGTGATACGTCGAGATATTGGCTACCTTACTACAGACAATATGGTCTGATGTGTGTGACGTCGAGATATTGGCTACCTTACTACATACAATATGGTCTGATGTGTGTGACGTCGAGATATTGGCTACCTTACTACATACAATATGGTCTGATGTGTGTGACGTCGAGATATTAGCTGCCTTACTGCCCACAATATTCCGCTCCGGTGGCCTACTGGTTAAATCGTCCGCCTCGTATGTGGGAGGTCGGGGATTCCATCCCCGGCCGAGTCATACAAAAGACTTATAAAAATGGTACTAGCAGCTGCCTTGTTATGCGTTTGGCATTAAGGGGTTAGTATTAGGACTGGTCGACCTGGTGTTAAGAGAATGTTAATGGGTGGGACATAATGCTACATGTCTGCGGCATGATGACCCAGAGCTAGACACACGTGTCAACAGCATGGTACGATGTATATGAATTTGAGATAATGGCTGTCTTATAGCACACAATATTGATTGATAGGTATGGATCTCAAATGTAAACATCCTCGTTTGTCTTTCTGTGTGTCAAGGATGGCAACAAGAGGTCTCAAGTTTAAAACCTGTGATGGCATACCAATTTTTTACATTTTGTTTATACTTATTTGCATTTTAGTCTCAAATAATCTCTTAATATCGCTCATCCCAATTTGTTTATTTATGTGTTTTACTTATGTTTGATCCAGTAATAGGCAAGGAAATTATATTGCAAAACATGCTGTCTTAAAACGCACAATATGATCGGAATCTTTTAATGTATATATATTTTTTCAGGACGTATACAACAAGCTGAGGAGCGAGGAAACGAAGAAAGCTGAGTTTCTAAAAAGAATTGAGGCCCACTCGCTTGAGTTTAATAAACAAAACAACGATGATACATTTAACGTGTGTGACGCAATTGCAATGGCAGCAGCGTTAGACAATAGTATTATTACCATGGCTACAAGGGTGTACGCTACAGTAGAAGTCAAAGGCCAATACACGAGCGGGCAAATGCTAGTGGATTGGAATGGACACTTCAAGAAGGAACATAATGTTACTGTAATAACCAGTATTGACGATTCCAAATTGCTGCAGATGTTGTACAAGACAGAGGAGGACTAGTTATCTCCTATAGCAGAGTTATTACTCTCAAAATATGGGATTCCTTATTGTGGCGGCTCTTCAAAAAAGAGTACTCAATAATTTCTTGTGTACCTTGATTAATTAATCATATCTTTCCTCTTTTCAAAACACAGGTATTATAAAACTATTTCTGATTGGTAAAACTTAGAAAGCTTCAGAATGACATCTACGATACACTTTAAAACTTTTGACGCCGTTTTCACATCGTGACTCATCGTATAATTTGGTAATTGCTCGTTGTAAAAGTAATTACATATTTTTCACACAATTATTATTTTGCGAGTAATTAAATAGTTGACTAACTTTGCGCAATATTAAGGGTGTGTTATAAAGTGGCAATATTTTCCTTAAGAGTTAAGGACGGTACTGTTGGGCTTACCTGAGCTTCATTGAAGCATCACCTGTTAAACTTGATTTGCGACAGTAATACGACCATCAACCGCCTCAAATATTCCAATGCAATGCTGCTATTTCCTAACTTGTACACATTTTCAGCAGTTTACAATTTTTTTAAATCAAAGTACTCGTAATTAACGTATGATTTTTCGAATAATATTAAATGCAGATGTTAATTGGCATTGTCATGTTTCAACCAGATCTTAGCTATGTTATTATCAAATGTTAAAAAGTACGGGAAGCAATTAAATATTCCCATCTTGAAACAGTTTTATTTCGTTATGTTTTATACAGCCTTGAATTAATTATAAATTTGTAACTTAACACCCGTTTGTATTTTTGGTTTAATTAGAAAATAGTATCTGATGAGTCATTTTTTAGCCTTATCCATCTAAACAGCCTTGAATTAATTGCAAAAATGTTATCTTAGCTATTTAGTATCCCTGGTGTAATTAAGACATGTTATAAGTATAAAATAATATCAAATGTCCTCATTGTGACAGAGAATGTATTCCGTATCAACGAATAATTTAGGCCATTTTGCAATGACAATATTCCTAAGTATGCGCTATTGTACATGTTTCTATTCAGTATACAGCTACCATCAGATTTAAAAATAGGGCATGTGAAGTAAAGGCTGCTTTATTGTTATTTCTATTCATTATTATGTTTAGATATTGACAAATATATTGTTTCGATATATGTACCAATCAAATATATAATATTGATTGCACCTATGCACACAGATGAGTTTAATTGAACTCGTCCCCAAATTAGTTTTGCGATTGTTGTGCATAAGAACAACATTAGGCACCACAAACAACACAGTCTGAAGACCATAGTTTAATTAACTTGCCTAAAATATAACTGAAGTAGATTCCCAAAGCTACGCCTGTTATTTAATTGGTCCTATTTTCACGTGAGCTTATTGGACGAATATTTGTTCAATCATATTGTTACGTGCTTAGGCTCGAATAAGCAGCAACATAGAAAGAAGTGAAAATAACAAGCTTGTAAAAATTTAACAAACAATTTATTGAGTAAAAATATTTTCATAAAAGAAAATATTTAAACTTACGGTTTTAGAGAATCAAGTCCAAAAATTAATCTACAAAGAATTCACAATATAATCCACTAGTGGAATTACAAGAGTCATGATAATAAAATGTCCTAATAGTTCCCGGTTTGAATCTTGTCGATGTAATCCAATTTGGACGATGATGTCACGTGATGAAATCAGTTTTAGTTTTATAATAATTCTAATGAGCAAGTAATTTCTAGATAAATAACACAATAAATTCCTCTTGATCCAAAAGGAATTAAAATAATTTACACTCAAACAATAGCACACACATCTTTGTATTCTAAAGCCCAGACTAACTACTGAACCGTTAGCTTACAAAACACATCTATATACTGATTCTCTCGTAAACAGGAAGGGGTCACATGATTTTCTACGTCATGAAAAATTTTGCTTGTCCTTGTAGGAACATCTGGAAATAAGTGCTCATATTCAAATAATAACTGTTTCAGTTCATTTCTTTCTTGCACTTTGTAAATGTGAAAGTTTCTGGTCTAGATTTTTCATAATTTCTGAATTACAAAGATTCGTCATTTCAATACCACTCATCATTTCAATATCGGTCGAATCTGATGATATTCCTTCACTGAGTGGGACAGGTACAACTAAATTAATTACATGTTTAACGTAGCTATCTCTTTCAATATACTCTTTTAGCATGTTTATATGGCAGAGTTGTTTTTGTTTACGCTTCCCAGGAGTATTTATGATGTAATTTAAGTCATTATTTTCCTGTCAGCTGTGTTGGGACCATAATATTTGGCTTCAAGAGGATTTTGTGGCATCGGTAAGAGAGCCAGGACTCTATCACCAGGCTGAAAACTCCTTTCGTTCGACCTTTTATCATAACTAGCAGCAGAGAGGGTGAATCAGACAACTTTTACATGCGTCAATTTAGCAAACTGAGGCTTCTCGAAATTGCTTATATAGGTCTCAATTTAGCAAACTGAGGCTTCCTTGAAAATACTGAATTAAATTTTTCAGTAAAAAAAATAAAATTAAAAAAAAAACCGACGTCCTCGAAGGGTAAAAAAAAAGACGCCATATAGTTGGCGTTCACCCTCTCTGCTGCTATACGCTAACAATGAAAATCACTACGATTTCAACCGAATATTTGATCAAGTCCGACACGATATCTCGTCCGAGGGTCTGATAAATTTATCGTCACAAATCCGTGTGGGATTGACTGAGCACGGCTAAAGAAATTTTTAAATTGATTATGATCCATATCGCCACCGCACCAAGTTTGCCAAATATTTCTGAGTGTATGAGTATCAACTCCATTAAATATACACAGCATATTGCAGTTATCTCTGATGACCTTCGGGATTTGTGTATACCGTTTAGTGACATATATCACATCTGTGTTTTTATGTCTGCCTCGGGAAAATTTCCTAGCAGGATTCTTTTGATTATCTAACATGATATCATCATATACGACTAAATTGTTAATACTTCGTCGATGGAGTCAATGCTAGGTGCCTCTTCGATATCGGTTATAAACTCAATAACATTATCGCCGTTAATTTCTAACGCGACTTCGTTAAAATCCTTTAGCACTTCATAGCATTGCTGATCATCTACGCTCGGAGCAATCATATACAACTTATCCCACGCCATCCATCTCGTTATCAAATTAAGTAGCAGTTGTGTTTTACCACTTCCAGATGGTCCGATGATAATCGCGCGAATAGAATTTGGTAACATTGCATGGTGTTTAATAGGTTCCCGTCGTCTCGTAGCTGAATTATTAATTACATTCATGCTGTTATATATAAATTATGGATCTATATTGTGTGAAATGTAAGACGCGTACTGGCACAAATGACTTGACGACGATTACAACGAAAAATAATCGATCAGCGCTTTCTGGTAAATGCGTACAATGTAGTACAAAGAAATTTAGATTTGTTTCCCTTGGTAAACCCAAGGAACCTTTAAAAAAAAAACGAGGAGGTGATATTGCAGCCAAGTTAGCAAAACTCCCTGGAACACCGTGGGCAAAGTATCCAGGAGAAAAGCACCTTCCAGGATATAGCTATTCTGGACCGGGAACACGATTAGATATCAGACTTGATGATCAAAACCAACCCCGACCGGGTGAATATCCAATAAACGCTATTGATAAGGCGTGTCATGTTCATGATGTTGCTTATAAAAGCAGCAATCTTCAACATAGACATCTCGCAGATGTGAAATTAATTCATGCGTTAAATGCTATTCCTGATAAATCCTTCAAAGAAAAATTGGCTTCGTGGTTGGTAAAATCAGCTATGAAAGGCAAATTGATGTTAGGTGCTGGTAATTAAAAATATGGAATCTATTTACTATTCTCCGAGAGGATACTGGAGAGGTAAGGCAGCAATCAGTAAACTCGCTAGCGCTGCAAAAGTAAAAAAAACTACAGCGGCGGATTGGCTATCCAAACAGGCGATATGGCAAATTTATCTACCAGCGCCTAAACGAATTAACTACTCGCATTTTGATGTGACAGTTCCTAATGAAGTTCATCAAGCTGATATATTATTTTTGCACATGAACGCGGTTACAAATACGCGTTAACCGTAGTTGATATTGCAAGTCGATACAAACAAGCAGAACCGCTGAAGACAAAATCATCTACTGAAGTAGCTTCTGCATTTGAAAGGATTTATCGACGAGGTCCACTACGCTGGCCAAATTTATTACAAGTTGATCTGGCAAGGAATTTCAAGGCACTGTTTTAACAACGATGAAACATCATAATGTCACCATCAGACGAGGGCATACTGCGCTATTTCGCGATCAGGCAATTGTTGAACGATTTAATCTGACACTTGCTGAGAGATTATTTGGATATCAATACGCGAAGGAATTCATCCAGAATAAACGATCTCGTGAATGGGTCAAGAGATTATCAGGTGTAGTTACCGCAATCAATAATGAGATTACTAGAGCAATCAACATGAAACCTAACAACGCTATTAAAAAGAAGTATATACCCGTACAACCACAAAAAGATTTCAAAGAACCAATTCTTGGTAGTAATGTCACTGTAAGGTACTTATACGAACCAGGAGAGCTTGAAGGTGGTAAAAAAAGAGCTACTGATCCTATTTGGAGTGTCACCGTACATAAAATATCTAGTATAACACGATCAACTGGCAGACCAGCAATCTATAAACTAGATTCAACTGCTCCTCAGCGAGGATTTACTCGATTAACAACTACAGGAAATTCCCGAGGATACTCAATTACCACCGCGTGGTATTAACTAGCACCCCGGCGTCTGTTACACTCAAGACAAGTCAGCATCACATTGTCGTTGGTATGACCAATGCTGTTATTTTTTCTATCTACGGTAAATTGCCGAGGGTCTTTATCCGACTAACTCCAACGCATTATACAATTGCAACTCGCGCAGTGATTATTCTGTTGTTGCTTCAGCGAAATTATTAATTCAGCATCAATGTCAAATTCTCTATTATTTTTTTTATCCTGTTGTTTATAACCAGAGAGTTTTTTTCTGATTATATCCTTGATGTTGTCGGCGCTGATAATATCACTTATTGTAGTGTCATTATCATCTAAAACGATTCTTCGAAGTTGATTTAATCTCCGTGCTCGAGACACTGCAAGATAAACTAAATTCGATCACTTAAATGCGATTATCTATTATCCAAATAATTGTGTCTGTGATAGTTAATCCCTGTGAAGAGTGTATTGTCACTGCGTAACCTAACGTCCATGGTGATTTATCAGCGCGTAATGCATCTTCAACGACGCTGATATCAACCAGCACAATATCATTTAATACTAAATTCTGCTTTTCACGTTGTCCAGGAATGTCAACGAAAATATTCTGTTTTCGTGTATCCGAGGGTCTATAACACAACGGCACTGGAAGTGTTGCAAATTTACACTTATGCAATTCAAATAACTTTATCTGAAGTGCGTCTCTGACTATTTTTCTACTCGCGATTATCAAATCATTTGGTCTCCACGTTTCCCAAAACTCATTCATGGGAGTTTCTGAAATTATTTCACGAGCTATTTCACATTGGATTCTATCTGGTTGTAATCTAAATAATTTCTTAAATTCTCGTAATTTTTCATCTAACGATCTAGGGTAATCGTTCATCTCTTCGTAATAGTCTACAAAACCCTTTAGCCATTCATGTGGGGATGCACCGACAAATGGTGATGGTTGGCCGTGATCACCGCACATGACGACTTTTGTGTTTTTAGTTAACAACCATTCAAGAAATGTCTGTAATACTCTCAACGATACATTGCATATTTCATCCCAGATTATGATTTCATGAATGAATTTATCGCCCATTCGATCAGGAGTCCATTTATCGCCTTTCCATCGAAAGAAGCTGTGATAAGTATAGGCTTTTACTCCCTCCGCTATCCTATCTCTGGCGAGTTTGTGAGTGGTGTTAACACAATCATGTTTGACCGACGAAATAATTTAATTGCACGAGTTGTCTTTCCTGCCCCACCACCGCCGTTTAAATAAACTGTCTTGTATCTACATATAGGATCAGATACGGGTGGTGCATTAGAAAATTCTGATTGAATTTCAATACGGTTACAACAAAGATATTTATCATCCATGGCAACGTCTGCGGATTCACAATACTCATGTAGTGTTTCCTTTTTAAATCGCCAACGCCCCCAATTTTCCTCGGGATCTGTGAATGCCGCTACAGCTGATTTGTATTTATTGTGTATATACATCGAATCAGTAGCTACTCTAACCGCGGTATTAGGAAATCTATTTATCATCGAAAATAGATTAATACAAGCATAGGCTAGCATAGAACTTCTCAAATGTGTGTACTGGGAATTATATCCATCACAGTAGGTAACAACCGTACCCAATTTCTCACCATTGGATAGAAAAACATCCTTACGGGATACAAGTTTTCCCTGTTTCGTTAAATCCGCTACAATAAAATCGTATTCTGCCTTGTCTATGATCAACCTCGAAGAGTATTTTGCATTGTCATATCTTCCACCTTGAGTGAATTTACCAATTATTTTTCGTCCGAAATCTTTGGCTTCTTTGTTTTTAATTTCAAATAACTGCCTAGACAGTTTCATGATTTCTTCTTCATTTAAAATCTTCGATTTTCCATCTAGAAAATGCTCTCGGTGTTCGTTAATTATACGATCTAAATCGGGTTGTGGTAACCAAACATCCTTCTGCGCGCGATAGCATATAAAAGCTTTACTAACAATCAACGATTGTAACATCTCACAATCAATCATATACCGCAATAACACAATTGGCATCCAATATTTTTCAGATAGGTGTCTACCAATCCAAAGGTAACTACACGGATGTAACCCTGTAGCGAGTTCAAATGATATCACACGAGCGAATCCAGTTAAATCAAAATCAGGCAATGGACCATTAATCGCAACACGAGTCATTTCATGCGTGGGGTGTCCAAATCGTTTAAAATACTCAGAGCATTCTCCATACCCGAGAAAACTTCCAGGATAACACGCGGATATATCAATTGAAATCATACCATCACGTGAGTATTTTGTATTCCACAACCCTCCATGACCAAATTTCGACGCAACTCAATTTGACATCCTCGAGAAAATCACTTCGTGTTGGACGCCATGAGTTCTTTTCTCGTGCAAATTGAGCTACCACTGATGGAATTGTAAAGCTATCCGTGAGTAGTTTTTCATTGAAACTCTCTGGTGAAAACTCATAAGCGATTTTTCTCATTCTGTTATCCAACTCTTCAATTCGATATAATTCACCATTTGGTCTTACAAATTGATCAAATCCTGATTCGGAACAAGCACTACTAAGTAACCACACTGACACAGGATCATCTTTACACAACGCATGAATAGCATCAAATAATTTCTCTTCATAGAAAACATCCCTGAGGAATTCCCCGGGGATATATCTCACGATTCGTTCTCGTGGAAATATTGTTACTGCAGCCGTCCACGCGTGTTTGTTATGATCAATAATTTGGATTGGCGCTCCTTGTGATTGATATTTCGCTTCGTATAATACTTCTCCTATTATTGTCGTTACTGATATTGGGAATCTTAATGATGTTTCTAATTTAGCTATATCAGAAATCTTTGCACCGTGCTGTTTCACTGTCAGTTCCCATTCGGTTATTTTCTTACGTCGCAGATTAGTTAGTTTATTCCCCCGGGATGCATTTGTGAAGTGTTCCATTACTCGTGTTGCTACACAATTCAGTAAACTAGAATATTTCATAGGAGCTAGTTTTGCAATATCAGGTTTATCATTTAACGGGTATATTCCATAAACGATTGCTGTTACAGGATAAGATCTCTCGTAGTATGGTCTGTCAATTCCAGTTAGAATTCCTGGTTTGGAATCTCTACTCACAATGACAGTTTTTTATCCTTGAGAATTGGATCAAATTTATCTCTGATAACCCATTCACCTTCGACTTCGATAATGAATTTTATTCTTAAAAAATACCTCTGCTGAGAATTGATTTTCCATGAAAATCCTTTGGATTTTACACTTTTGGATTTCCAACCCGTTGGCTCGCCAAGGTGTGAAATTATCTCAGCTGTTCTTTTATCGTTCATGGTAGCATCGATGTTGGGTACATTGACACCGACATCTTCGATGTTGTGTATAATTCGAAATGTCGACCATGTATGAGATGCTCCATCGCGCTTAAATTCATTAAAACAGTCGCTGATTTTACTCAACAGGGTTCTATCGTCTATTAGACTTTTGGTATATCAGAGATTCTATCTAGATTAAATCTAGCATTTTTCCAAGGATTAATTTTTGATAATCTCTCGAACTCCTTCATATCAGAGATTCTATCGAGATCGAATCTAGTATTCCAAGGATTAATTTTCGATAATCTCTTGAATTCTTTCATGCTATCGTCTATTAGACGTTTCGGTTTAACAGATACTCTATCCCGATTAAATCTAGGATTAATTTTCGATAATCTCTTGAACTCCTTCATGCTATCGTCTATTAGACGTTTCGGTTTAACAGATACTCTATCGAGATTAAATTTAGGCTTAATTTTCGATAATCTCTTGAATTTTTTCATCTTATAATTAAAACAAGTATTTAAATAAAACGTTTTTTATATAATGAATCATTGCAAATGGCTTATGATTGGATCAACGACCCCGTGTAACAAATCATGCAGAAATGAATTCTGTGGGTATCATATGCAAAGCGTGAGAAACGGTTCGAAAGGTCCTCTCCCGTGCCTCCATTGCGGGGTAGGTGTTAGAGGCAAATCACAGTTATGTATCAATTGCGGTGGTAAGCGATATAGAGAGTTGAAGCGTTATTATGACAAAAAAAGAATCAAAAATCCTGACGCTGTCAACGACGTTGCCAACGACAAAATCATAACAACTGCCAATGACTACATAGAAAGATTTCCCAGTGTTATAATTCAGCCAATCAACGAATTAGACAAATAAAGTATTATGTATACAAATGAGCCAAGAATTTCAACGACATCCTGTTATTGCAAACTATGAAGCCTCTCGTGATGGGGTTGTTAGACACTGTATACTCAAGAAGTCGGTTGGTACTCTGAGTAATCAAGGATATTTGATTTTTAGAGCTGGAAAGAAGAATAATTATAATCATCGTTTTGTATTCGAGGTGTTTAATGGATTGATCAAGGATGGTCTTGTTATTGATCACATTGATGGCATTAAGACTAATAATTCTTTAAATAATTTAGAAGCCGTTACACAACGCGAAAATATTAAACGAGGAAGAACTGGTACCTGTAAATCAATTGGGAAGAGAGCTGTAAAATCAATTAATACTGACAACGAGGAGAATAAATTTCCGTCTATGAATGCAGCTGGTAGATATTTCGGTATTTGTAGATCATCAGTACGATTTGTTGCAGAGGGGGTACAAAATTCGGCGATTTCCAGAAAAAACGGACAAAAAATTCAGTTTATTTACATCTATGTAATTTTGCATTCATTAAGGGGAATAACTCCTTTAGGTATATTACGGCCTAACAAAGAGAGGTAATCTCGATGGGTTTTGATTGTCACTAATTTCGATGGTAGTTTTTGATTGGTTGGTTCGCTGTCATGAATCTCAATAACATATAATCAATTATTCGCGTTTTGTAAGAAAACCAACAACTGTTTTATATACACTTCGTATTTGATTCGTTTTTTTTAGTGTCTTTTTCAAGTACTCACTATTAATTCTGCGCTGTCAATGATCACTATTAAAAACAACAAAGAATAAAATCACCACACCGCGCTGTGCTGTTAGTCGTGTAACAGCGGCTTATATACCATACTATAGTGTTATACTATTGGGGGTTTTCGCGTTCGAAAATCATACATGTGATCATTACAACCTATACACTTCCGGGGTGTATGGGTATCTTCTGGTATTCATACAACCTAGGATTTTGTCTAGGTTGTAATGATCACGTATGAATCTAGATCCGCCCCCGTCATCCATTGTACATACCATTATCATATATCCATTGCATTATATATACCATAATCATCCTATAATATATTGTTTTGCTGTCCCTATAATCTATTGTTGTGCCGTCGTCATTATCATCCTATAATCTATTGTTGTGCTGTCCCTATAATCTATTGTTGTGCCGTCTCTATAATCTATTGTTGTGCCGTCGTCATTCATTGCATTTGTATATAACCATTGTCATTGTAAATACCATAATATAATCTATTGTTGTACCGTCGTATACAAGCGCCTACACACTAGATCATGGGGTTGTAATGTGCCGTATGTGCCGTCCTATGTGTATACAATCGCCTACACACTAGATCATGGGGTTGTCTCATCGTATATATACCCATCATCATCCTATAATCGCATTACGCTTCTGGACATGCTAAGATGACCAACACCTAAGCGGGTCCAGAATTCATTTTGTGAAATGGAAAATGGTGAATTGCAAAGCAATTCCACACGAAGTAATTCATTAATTAAACAAACATATTTTTATATAATATGAATTCTGAAAATATCAGATGTATTATTTCTGAAATCAACAAACTCAAAACTCAAAATATTCGACTATCATCAGGGTTAAATTGTGATCAAATAATGACCGATTTTGAGGATATGGAATTTGCGCACAACAATGGAAAGTATATACACGCTAAGCAGTATTATCTAATCAAGCGCATTCAAAACTTTATCCGTGAGAGTTTAGTTAATGTTGAAGATGTTAGTGTGTTTGTACTATTATGTACGGTCGTAGAAGATGTTAGGAAGCAATTAGGTGCAGAGTATGAACAATGGAAACTTATCAATTGTAAGGTGAAACAGATAAAAGCTTTAATCGAGCAAGTTGAGCCCCACGCGTAGATATATAACTTGTATATAACTTCCGTGTACACAGGTAACGATGAATGAGTTTAGTCAAACAAAACGCGACAATGACACAATTCACACGGTGTTGTAAAAATACCGTAGTAATTTTTTTTTACTCAAAGAGTTTCAATTGCAATGAAAATCGAAGATTTTTAATTCCAATTGCAAAGTAATTCCACTCGAAAAATTCTAAAGAATTTTCAAGAGTTTCGCGATTGCAAGCAATTTGACAATAGTGATACTCTTTCAATATGGTAGGACAATCACTGACCACACGAAACGCAAAACAGCGACTGAGCACTATTAATAAACTCCTCCCACTTCGTGACAGTGTACGGGAAAAGTTACAGCAACGACAACTCCTCCAGGAAGATTTTTCTACTGATACACAACAACTTTTTAAGCCTATAATCAGTGTAACTGAGGATGTAACATCAGCAATTTCTAAACAAGAAAAAAAAACAAGAAGAGTCCTTTCTCCCTGTGTTAGAGAAAATAGCAAAACGAACTAAACAAACAAACAAATCATTACAAACACTTCCAGGTGATATATCAACGAAATTCGAAGAATTTCAAGTACGACAACAACAAGAACAAGAACTTCAACAAGGTGATATTGATATTCCCGCACCACCTGAACCACTTGAAGAATTTCAAGAAGAGGAGGGGGCTGTTTCCACTCCGAAGAGAGGTGTTACCTTTATAGACAAACTCACTCTGGGGAGTATAGAACAAATAAAACAATTTCAATTAATAAAAACCAACGATTATACCGCCTTTGGTAATTTTGCTGCTCAAAGCTATTATTCAAAAAATGACTTTTTGAAGGACGAGTATAAAAGAAGTATCATAACACGAGATAAATGGGCTGATGGGTTATATAAAATAGTCAAGGGTATTGGTCGTTTGAATACGAAAGAGTTGGGATATAGAACTTTTAGAAATGGAATTGAAAAATATGATATACAACAACAAAAACAGCAACAAGAGGAGGACAAAGAACAAAGAAAAAGAGAAGCAAAACTAAGAAAATAACCGGAAAGTGATATTCACCTATGGATTTTCACGCTAGTGTAACATGTCCTGGCAATATTCTCGGTGATATAGCACGATTAGAAGTACTTGTAGGGGGTAAACGAGCTGGAAATAACTCAACAGAAATAATCAATGAAGCAGCTGATATCTGTAGGAGGTTATTTCAAGGTGGTATCATGGATATTGCAACATATCGAGATTTTATTGAAGAGTTAGTGGAACACGTTGATGGTCACCATAGTGACTAATGTCATCGCGATTAGATAAATAGCAATTGAATAGAGAATGATCATACACTACAACCATGATAAACCAACTAACGTCTACGTGGTAAACTCACGATTGCCAAAATACCGAGCATACTATGGAGATGGTCTCGGTAATACTATAATGGGATTATTTGCAAGAATGGCTCCAAAAGTAGCGCCGCAAGCAAAACAACTATCAATGAAAGCCATTGATGTTATCAGGGATAAGGGTATTAGCGCTGTTGGTGATCTTGCCGGGAAGGCGTTTTCAGCCGCGAAGGATAAAAAAAAAAACATCGTTAGTTCGACGGGGGAAATCTTCCAGATTTTCAAAGAAACCATTGCCGTTACCATCTACTGCGGTTATGCCTGCAAGTGTTAGTAAAATAATAAATAACGCAGTAGATGAAAAACTACAGTCAATGATTTCATCATCGATGACTAACGCCCAAAATAATATAACAGCAAATATGATAGCGGGAAGTGGCTTAAACAAACGTCAAAGACAACGACAAAGTCGTCATCGGTGAAAACTGCTTGCAATTTTCGATGGAAATCTAAATGATTTTACGATGGAAATTTGTCGAAAATCCGCCTCCAATTTAGATCATCGGATATATAATAAAAAATGTTCAAACAGAACCCTGATAGTGCATTTGACATGGATGCCCCAGTACTCAAGGATAATTCTGTATGCGATTATCAATTTTTTGCCTATCACGCAGTACAACCTAATCTTCGGGGGAGAATCGAACTTCAAGTTCATGATACCAGTAAATACTTTTTGCCTTGTGAAGCCTTTATTGAAGTCGAAGGTGAACTTTTACAAGCGGATGATACACCATATGCAAATGACCCAACTATCCGAGTTGGCTTTGTTAACAATGGCATCATGGCGTTATTTGAAAGTGCTAGATATCTCATTGATGGAAAAGAAATCGAATCTATTGAACGCGAGGTTGATATTGCTACGGGAATAATCGGGTTAGCGAGATATTCTGATGACTATACTAGATCAGCGGGTCCGTCTATGATGTTCGCGAAGGATATTACTGATAACGCTGAGCACGTCCAGTATTCTAGAGTAAAAGCAACACGAGCTACAGCAGTTGATCCAGCACCAGCCGGATATGTAAGACCAGCTGCTGAATTTGATGTCATAAATAATGTTCCTAATTACAACCTAGGATTTGCAACAAGAGTAGCAATGTTACAGGGACCGCGTCGACGGTTTTCATGCGCGATTCCGTTGCATCACATATTTGGATTTTGTAGAAACGTCAGAAAAGTTATCTATGGAGCAAAGCATACTATAGCACTAGTGAGAAAGGGTACTGATGATAATGCAATCTGGCGTGATGCTGGCGTTGCCGCCAGTAAGGTCGTTTTATCAAAACTATCACTGTGGATGCCAGTGTTGACTCCGTCAATGGTAACAAAAGAACGATTACTATCATTTATGGATCGGGGGGGAAAGTCATTATTGAGTTGGTTGTCTCCGTCCACAGATAACATGGATTCTAATATTGATGGTACACTTACATGGCATCTAGCATCAAAACAGGGTATTTCAGCTCCACGTCACATATTTGTTGCACTACAGAATACTGCGCGATTAAATAATCAAGAACGTTCCCATATGATATTTGATCAAATTGGGTGTAATGAAGTCTCGCTGAAAATAAACGGACAGCAAGAACCATCAGAGGATATACAACTTGACTATAACATCAATAGTATTGCACGAGTTTATCATCGGTTGTTGTCGTATATGGGACGCGATCAAAATGTTGATACTGGTCTACAAATATCACAGTTGGATTTTAAAAGTCTGTATCCGATTTATTACTTTTCGTTGGAACATCTTGACTTGATGAGACAGTCCGTCGTTGATATACATTTCCGAGCTCGTGTAACCCGTCCTGGTGGTATTGCTAATTATAGAGCGGTTGCTGTCATTCTCAGTGATAAATCAATGATACTCGAAGGTGTTGGTGGACGAATGAGACTGGTAGATGCACCAGTGGAAAATCTTTGATTGGAAATTGTAAAGCAATTTCAATTTCACCTTCGGATTTTCCATTGAATCGCTTACGATTTAGAATCAATCTGTTTTAGTATAATGTCGTATAGTAATATCAATGTCACGTTGACACCTGGTCAGTTAAAAAAACTACATTCCAAATCAGCTAAGCAATGTGGAACCACAATAACGCTGAAACCTAATCAAATGAATGGCGGGGTAAATAAACTGTCGCTGATGAAAACTCAAGTTAATCATTTTAATAAAGCGCTTAAAGAAAAAAAGGGAGTTCAGATTACTCTTTCTACGAGCGTGATTAAAAATATGGAAAAGACTGGTGGTATATTCCCGCTGTTAGGGTTGATTCCAGGGTTGATTGCCGCAGCGGCCCCAGCGGTAGCTAAAGCGGCAGCGTTAGGAGCCGTTGGTACCGCGGCAGGAATGGCACTAAAGAAAGAAACTGGGCAGGCTTATAAAAAAAAGGGAAAAGGTCTAAGACTACCAGGAACCCCGTATTCATGATACAGCGGAAAAGGCCTGAGAATCCCAGGAACGGTTTACTAGTGGGAAACTCGAAGAGTTTTAATCAAAGATTTTTAGAGGAACCTATTGTTCCCATGTCCAATTTTGATTTAATTGATGCCGCAAAAAAACTCGCGATTGAAAACTTCACAGGAGTTTTTATGAAAGATCAGTTACCGGCACAACCAAATGATGTTGAAACCGGTATTATTAATCTAGATAACAGCTCCGGACCTGGAACACACTGGGTTGCATACGCAATTGATCCACGTGGGATTATTTATTTTGACTCATATGGACTAGCGCCGCCGAAAGAATTTAACCGCTATATAAACAACTTAAAAATACCCCGTTGGTATTCCACGTTACCAACACAAACGATGATTGACCCACCCATATGTGGCAATGAAGTATTAAACGTACTTGATGCTATTTCACGGGAATCTTTGATTCCTCAATCAAAAAAACCACCACATGTGGTCGTGAATGAGTATACTAGCGGTCGTTGGATTGAAAATCTTTGATTTTAACAGAGAAAAGATTTTTATGATAACAATGATTGATATTTGGGGACGACCTTTATCAACGTTGAAGAAACCGGATACTGATGGAGTTGAAATCAAGGGTGTTAAAAAACTAATCGAAGATGAAATAGCCGAAACGTTGAACCTAGCAAGTGTTGATCCTGGTGAAATAGTTGTATTTCAAGATCGTCAGGGTAAATTGAAAACTAGTAATGTCTCTCTCGATGATATTTTAGTTAAACGACGAGACGCAACAGAGAACACTATCGCGTTATTTTCCGATCAGGGTAAACTCAAACCAGGTGTACTTGTTTCAACGATCACAGATAAATTAAAAACATTCGATGACACGGCGAATTCATTGAAATCGCTCAATGATAAGTATGACGATCACATAAATACATTTAATAAATTTACTGATTTACAAAAATCCACCGTGGACAATATTGATAAACGCATGCTAGAATTTTTTGGAAATCCACCAGTGACCACACCAAAACTCGCCTCGATAAAAGATTCTATGTTGGAACTAGCAACTCTTCAATCCGAATATGAAAAACACGTGAAACAGTATTCAACGTTTCGTACAAAAATCAATGATAAATTTATTGTAACCTCATTTGATAAAATTGGAATAACCCTTCCTGATATTAAAAAATCCATCGATGATCTAAAAACATTCAACAATGCAATGAAGGATGATGCAGCGAGGATGATAAGCGTCATTGAAAAAACAAAAATTCCTCATGAGAAAACCAATAATATCGTATACACAATCCATTACGGATCATTTGCGTGGACTCCCACAAACAACATTTTACACTTAACCGCAGCCGTCAAGGGTATTTATCTATTAACAATAGTATCACCAACTCAATTTAATATATCATCAAGTAGTTCATCTGGAGTCAATAATACGGTATCAACGATCATCGACAAGGATGTATCTGAACAGTTCACGATAACGACCGCAGATAAAAATTTAGTCAGGGTTTCAGTAACGTGGTACGTAGAATTCGTAGTGGATTTAAGTAAACAATTAAACTGAAAACGCTAGCAATTTAAAATCAATTGAAAACGCTAGTGTTTTTAAAATAAAATGACAATCCCTTCAGTGTATCAGGATCGCTATGATCAGGTCAGAGAATTTCAAACTAAACTCAGCTCGCGCTGTGAGGAGTATCAAATAAAAATAAAAAAATACCAACGAAGAATAACCGCAGTTGATATCACCGTGTACTCGGTGTCGGGAGTAATTACTGCTGCTGGAATAATACTATCTTCAGTTACAATGATTGCTCCGGTCGTAGTTCCAATCGCTATTTCTGCGGTGGCTACAATCGCGGGTATATTAACCGGGATCACAAAAAAACTATCATCGTGTAGCCAGAGTAAACTACACGATTATGTAATTAAATTTCACGTTGCATCCGCAGCATACTCGCAATTATCCTCGTTGATATCATCGTCACTCGATGACACAACAATATCAGATAGCAAATTCTCAGCGATGGCTCAATTGTATAAATCAACAATGCTGAAATTAGAGCGGATTAATAATAATAACAATGTCAATGTCGTCACAAGAACTGCTTCAGCCAATAGCAGAAAATACAACACCGACGAAAACAAGCATGATATCAGTAACATCAAAGCGTCCTGAATTCAGTGTGAATTTCCCGATTCCCGTTCCTGTGAAAGAGATAGCGCTAGCAAAACTACCAGTGTATCATAGCTGGCCCAATATCAGATCGGTAGCATTTGGTGGTCAACAACCAAATAATTCCTTGCTGTTCGCGTGGAAAAATCGTAAAGACAGAACTCCAGACTGGAACGTTGTCTCATTGCCAACGGGGTCATATCAAATTGAGCAAATCAATAACGAATTACAACGAAGAATAAAATCTATCACTGGAAAAGAATCAAAAATCGCTATAACAGTTCATGAGCCGACGTTATCATCTGCGATCGAGATTAATTCCCCTGGGTATATCGTAGATATTTATCAGAGTTCTATAAGATCAGTGTTAGGATGGCCCGAATTACAACCTAGACGAGAAGAAAAAAAGATTAATATACCTGTAAAATCTGATTATGTCTCCGACAGAATAGAACCATATAATCCAATAAAGAGTTATTACACGGAGGATTCCTCCTTTACTCTTACCGTTCAGAAAGATGGAGAGGGTTATTTTGGACCCAACGAAAATGAAATCACTAAAAATTTAACAGCGATGAATAATGATTTTTCATTATTGTTAATATCCCTTAAATCAGGCTCTCTCACCCGAGATGAATTTATCACCATCGTAGAAACGTGTAACAAAATCATCGATGACATGAAAACATATAATTTGAAAGTTATTCAAATGATATTAGGTGGCGATCATCCTAAAACAAGAACAGAATTCGCAGCGAAGCATAACATAAAAGTTGAAGATATCCCAACATTGAAGTTTTCCGGATATAACCCCGACGAATTAAAAAAATCTCTCAGTGATGCCATCAATATCGGGTTCCAAAAAATCCACGACGATTGGGAGAAATTATCACGACAACAAATAACTACCCTCAAACATAATAATGATCCAGATGGCGGTGGTAGACATATAGCTCCGTTCAATGTGAATATATCCTCGGTGATTGCGCTCAATTTAGTATGTGATGTTATCGAGGGAAGCTATCAAATAAATCTTGAGCAATCAAATCAAGCTCAGCAGGGATATATTCTATATTCATTTGCACCAACGGCTCCTCCAGGATTTCTAATTATTGAAGACCCAACTAATCCAGTTTTTATGCGATCTCATAATAATTCTTTAACGAGAATTAATTTCAAACTCACTGACCAATCTAATAATCTGATTGATTTACAAGGTGAGGTTCTACAAATTAGTCTGTTTGTGAAATCATAAATGATTTTCATCGTAGTGATTTTCATTGTTAGCGTATAGCAGCAGAGAGGGTGAACGCCAACTATATGGCGTCTTTTTTTACCCTTCGAGGACGTCGGGGTTTTTTTTAATTTTATTTTTTTTACTGAAAAATTTAATTCAGTATTTTCAAGGAAGCCTCAGTTTGCTAAATTGAGGCCTATATAAGCAATTTCGAGAAGCCTCAGTTTGCTAAATTGAGGCATGTAAAAGTTGTCTGATTCACCCTCTCTGCTGCTTAACTTGATTTCATTTTAGATTGAGCAGAGTGCAGATTTGCTCTTGTGACCTCAGAAGCCTTTGACAACTTGTATCTAAAATCGGAAACATAATCAAGAAGACTGATTTCAGTATCTTCATTAGAAAGAAGTTTATCTTTCAATAATTTCAATGGTCCACGAACATTGTGTCCAAAAACCAGTTCAAAGGGACAGAAGCCTAAAGATTCTTGAACTGATTCTCTAACAGCAAACAATAGTAAATGAATACCTTCATCCCAATCTTTATTCGCATCAAAACAATATGATCGAATCATATTTTTCAAAGTCTGATGGAATCTTTCTAATGCCCCTTGGCTCTCAGGATGATAGGCAGAAGATTTGAATTGCTGAACGCCTAATTCATACATAACTTGCTGGAAAATTCCAGACATGAAGTTTGAACCTTGATCAGACTGAACAGATTTCGGAAGGCCATACTGAGTAAAAAAAACTTTATCAAAGCTTTTACATTGTTTTAGATTTTATATTCCTTAACGGAATTGCTTCTGGAAACCTTGTTGACGCACACATAATGGTCAACAGGTATTGGTTATCTGACTTGGTCTTGGGTAAGAGACCTACACAATCTACCATAATTCCACTAAATGGTTCGTCAAAGGCAGGAATAGGTTGTAGATGAGCCTTAGGTATCTTCTGATTGGGTTTACCTACCATTTGACAAGTATGACAAGATCTACAGTATTTGGTAACATCACATTTGATTTTTGGCCAATAGAAGTGAGTCAAGATCTTGTGATAAGTTTTATTAATCCCTAAATGACCAGTCAAAGGAGTTTCATGGGCCAGATTAAGTATTTACTGTCTGTAAGGTTTTGGAACCACTATTTGATAGTTCAGCTACCAATCATCACCAGCAGGTACCTCGGGAGGTCTCCATTTTCTCATAAGAATTCCATTTGTAATCAAATAACAGACAGGAACTTCAGTGGCTTCAGTCTCACTTATGGCCCTTTGAAACAAACAGCAGATCCAGGATATTTTTCCTGTTCGACGACAAGTGAATGTCGTTTATCACCCTGATTAGAATAAAGAGAATGAGTTGTTAAAAGAAGATCACTGTGATCAATACCTTCTGATTGATCCAAACAAGGAATAAAAGTGACCTCATCAAAAGCCTGATCTATACACGTGTCAGCTAAAGGAATGCTGCCTTCATCAACATCATTCTCAAGAGCTTTCTTTCCCATAGCTCTGGTAACTACACAAGCTTGAAATATATCAGGAAATTCTTTTTCAATTGGATCAACTTTCTAATCCAAATTAGGCTTGTCAGTTACAAGTGGATTAACCACTACCTTGTCTCCAGCTAAGTCGTTGCCTGGCAATAAATGAATGCCCTCAACGGGTAAAACCGAGACTGTTCCGATTGTCACAGGTCCTGACACTAAGTCTGATGACAAATTTACACAATGGAGAGGAACATTAACAAAGCCGCACTCTACTCCCTGAATAAGAACACTTTCATTAGAAGAAGACTTCTCAGAAAAGGTCAAAGTACCTGATAATAAAAGACTCTGAGAAGCTCCTGTGTCCCTTAAAATTTGAATAGGGGTGGGATTGGCTGAATCACCTAAGAATGATATAGAACCCTTCACACATCTTTGTATTATAACGCTCAGACTAACTACTTAACCGTTAGCTTCCAAAACACAGCTATATACTGATTCTCTCGTGAACAGAAAGGGGTCACGTGATTTTCTAGAAGGTCATTGAGCGAACCCATGCTCGCAAAGTCACGTATACAGTATGATCTAGAAAGATGTCCATGGAATCAACCAATCATTTTTAAATTAAAGTTCTAATGTCCTTGGAATCAACCAATCATTTTAGAAGCTTGTTTACACTCTGAAGCAAAGTCAGAAAATGAGGTTAACATCCGTTGTTTACTTTTAGAGTGAAAATTTCTAGAAAAAATTCCCAATGAATGAATTTTTAATCCAAAATGTCAAATTTTAATCTGACAAAAATAAATAAATTATTTAAATCAAATATACGTAACAATATGTTCCTTCAAAAGTTCATAGTCTCGACTTCAAAATTTAAATTGGATGAAATTAATACTGTGTTAAGGAGTGGGGATTTTATTCGGCATACTTCCATTGGTATAGCTTTACCGCGTAATCTGTGTTCTGATGCCAAAACAGTCTCTCTTTTGCTAGGTACCAAATGTTCCTTTTATGTTTGGCTCAATCCATACATGCTTTGGTTTCTCAAACCGAATGTTTTTCCGCCATTTTATTTACGTTTATCCTTACCCTTCATGACAACATTGTTTCCGCGTTAGCACTAGGGAATTATACACCAACGTCACAATTATTCAGGGTCGAACGCACATGAAACCTGGATAAGTAAATTGGGGTTCGCTGACATCTCTCACGCTGGCATAGCAGAAAGTTTGCATGGTGTAGTTAACACGGTTTAAAACGCCTCGTGTGAACAGTGTAGCATGCTGCCGTGGCTGTATTTGCGTCTATATTTAAATAAAACATAATAAACACAATATGTTATCTGCTGCTTAAATTTTTATTTACCTTTCTATCTAGTTTTTTTTGGCCTGTTAATCTCTATTTTTGTGTTATTATAAGCACATCTTGGCGTTTCGAATACACCTAAAAGCCGTAGAGTTCCAAAGAAATTATAAAACATATGCGTTTAAAAAATGGTTTAAAATATGTACACAAACTACATAAGTTAGTCCTCTGAAAAATGACTGAATTGGTTGGTAATTTGTAGATTTTTTTCCACATTAATATTTCATATTTGAAACTTTTCAGGAATACGAATGCTTATGAAACATCTAAATTCTCCATTCTTTTAATAATTGTAAATGGGGTAAGTTTGATGAATGCGAAATGTTTCGAATAAAAAGCGCCCTGTAGGTGAATGTCTGTTAGGTGCGCGAACGTTTCTAAAACATCAATTGTTTCAATGAAGTAAAGCATGACAAAATGATTGCTAAATAGTCTACCCTGGATTTTATTGAGTTAAAAACTTTGAAGAAGAGGTGCACTAGCCACAGGGTACTGTATATTTAGCTGCTACATATCAATACAGGTAAATAGGCGGGTTCAAGATCTGAGTTATGTACATGCTTTTATTGCAGTTAAGTGTTTCGAGTTAAAATCATCCTTTTCATCAATATAAAGTTATAAATAATGCACGAAGATACCTATTCTGAGTCTAACTTGAAATGGAGTTTTATATCAAATCCAAAAATTCAACAAAATGAATTCTTATATCAATAGAAATACTAAAATGAAATGTCAAACCTAATAATTCAGTGGAAATAATTCTTATTTCAATATAAATACTACAATGAAATGGAGTTTTATATCAAACCGAATAATTAAATTAAATGGATTCTTATATCAACAGAAAAACTAAATAGTTTGGAATTTTATATCAAGCCAAATAATTCAATGAAATGGATTCTTATATTAAAAGAAATACTAAAATTAAATGGAGTTTTATATTAAACTGAATAATTCAATGAAACGAATTCTTATATTAATAGAAATACTAAATTAAATGGAATTTTATTTCAAACCAAATCATTCAATAAAACGAATTTTTATATTAATAGAAATGCTTAATTAAATGGAATTTTATATCAAACCGAATAATTCAATGAAATGAATTCTAATATCAATACAAATACTAAATTAAATGGAATTTTATTTCAAACCGAATAATGCAAATGGAATTTTATGAACTGAAATACTAAAATAAATATTTCAAAATCTTCGGGGCTACAAAATGAAATGAAAATTCGGCCAATAGATATCGGGAATGCCGTCATATTGTGGAGAATATATTTTGCTGAATTTTACTTATTTAAATATATTACAAGAGATGTAAAATGGAGCAGGGAACACTACGCATTCCAATTGAAAAATGAGATAATAATTAATTTTAATGGGCGCTTTCAAAATATGTTTGGAAAAGATTATTAGAGACTGGTTGCGACTGAACAAATTATAATATAACGTTTACAAAAATGAAATTGAAGCTTGCATAAATCGGTCCAGGAACGCATGTTTCTCTTCGTCTTAGGATTAGAAATATTCCCGCCTAACCATAATAAATTTAATTCTGCAGTTTGAAATACATACACCATTTTTCTAACAGCTAGTAACAGAATTAAATCCCCCAAAAATGTATATATAAAAAATTCATTTTTTAAGCGCAACAAGGTTAAATTCAAAATAAAGTTTATGTTTACGTGGTTTTATTCTGTACCTAAGCCAACTACTCAAGATAGATTACAAGGACCCTTTCAACAACAAAGCGACTTTTATGGGTCTGAAATTTATTGCAACATTTCATGCCGTGTTACGGTTTGATTACGTAATTCTCTTAAGGATCAAGAAAGGCACTTGTTGTGATTTACAGAGACATCGGCTTTAACACGACAGAATAAGAAGTTTGTTTATCGATCTTATTTTATGTCATGGACTGAAGTGCTGGCCACACATCAGGCGGTGTTTGACTCGGCTGACCCTCGAGATCAAGTTAAGTGTCAGAACTTGAATCAAGAGACCTCTCAGTTGCCAAAATATAACACAAACACGATAACAGAAGAATGTATACTGTCACGCGTACCAGAGTGTCTACATAGAATATATAAATATATAAGCAAAATATGCGTACCTCACTGTACTTTCTTATATATATATATATATATATATATATATATATATATATATATATATATATATATATATATATATATATATATATATATATATATATATATAATAATAATAATAATAATAATAATAATAATAATAATGAGGACTTTGTATAGCGCCTAATCTTTAGAAGCTCTAAGCGCTTTACACCATATATAATGACATGACTACACAAAAGAAAAACAAATGACAAAAACAATGAAACCGAAAAACATAAAAACATGCTGAAAACATATAAGTACAAAACATAATTAGGTCTCTAAGTTTGTCCCTGCAGTCGAAAAAAGTGAGTTTTAAGAGCACTCTTAAATGGGACCAGCGTGTCTTTGTGTCTAATTTTAATGGGCAATTCGTTCCACGTCGCCGGGCCCTGGTATGCAAAAGAACGTTGTCCATATGACTTCGATTTCACATTGGGAACAATGAGTATACGATTGTCAGAAGAAGAGCGTAAGTATCTTGCTGGTGTATGCACATGAGTGAGGCCGGATACGTATGTTGGACTGGAGTTTGTCAGTGAAACATAGCACAGAGAACAAATTTTGTGTTTGATTCTGTATCGAACTGATAGCCAGTGTAGGGTACAGACCAGTGGTGAGGTATGCTCTGATCGAGGTACTCTAAAGATGATCCGTGCAACTGTGTTTTGAAGTTTCTGGAGTAGATATTGTGACGAACCAGACAGAATTGAGTTACAATAGTCCAGTCTTGAAAGTACTAATGAAGACACGTGTTTTAGTGACATCAACTGAAAGATACTTACGAATGGACTGATGCGTCTCAATTCAAAATATACAGCCTTGCATATGTTCATAACATATGTGTGTGTGTGTCTGTGTGTCTGTGTGTGTGAGTGCGTGTGTGTGAATACAAATAGATTAAAGGCTTAGTAGTGGTAAGGAAAAACTGTGGTCATTTACATACCGGTAGATATTATGAGAGATGGATAGTTTACGAGAGCATAGACATTTTACGAGGATTCGAGTTTTAAATGTAGGCAGATTGTTGTTCAAGTCCGACTTTCTCACTTTTTAAAATAGAAAATACATATGAAACAACAATTTTCAAATAGACAGATAAGATAAGAAAATAAGATATTGTAATAGTAGATAAATGAACAATGACATTCACTAATCGTACAACTTCAGCATTCCTTTTGGGATTGAAACGTACAATTCAGGTTTATTAATTTGAAACTTTTCACAGCAATGATTAGTGACAAACGAATTTCTACAATATTGTTTCAACCTTTACGATATTCTCAATTTCCACAGAGTTTTCTTTGATAAGATTTATCTTGCGTGTCTTGGGATGTGCGTTTTGAGATCATGTGAATGTTGACAAAATGATAAATTTGTATTGATTTTTCACTTATGAAACTAAAATAGAATAAGAATACTGTATTGGATTGAAGTTTGTTTTTTACCCAATTGATTAAATAAGAAAATCTAATAAAACTTGAGTTGTTCGTAAATTATCATCCCGCTTTTTTTATTGCGGCAGTAATATATTACTTAGAATTAGGAGTTCAAAGGGCGAAGCAATAAATGCTGAGCATAGATGACGGTAACCCGTATCTCCTATTGCCATGAGGTGCCGAAAAAGGATATATTATACTACTACAAATACAGCACGTTCTCCCTCATATCTAGAATGACTAGACGTTTCGTTTTGTTTACATCTTGCACGTGCCTTTAAGACATTTACATTTGTTCTACTGAAAAACTTTCTACCGTGTTTCTTTGTTAACATTACATGCCACTTTGCACTACTACACACTATAAAATAATAAATTTACACTCCCCCTCCATTATATTCCAAACTACACAATATAAAATAATACAGTTACATCCCCCCCATTCTGTTCCAATGCTACATACTATAAAATAATAAAATTTCCCACATTTTGTTCCACTACTACACACTATAAACTAATACACTTATCATAATTCTATTCCACTACTACACACTATAAAATAGTACATTTACCTCCATTCTATTCCACTACTACACACTATAAAATAGTACATTTACCTCCATTCTATTCCACTACTACACACTATAAAATAGTACATTTCCCTCCATTCTATTCCACTACTACACACTATAAAATAGTACATTTACCTCCATTCTATTCCACTACCACACACTATAAAAAAATATATTTACCTCCATTCTATTCCACTACTACACACTATAAAAAAAATACATTTACCTCCATTCTATTCCACTACTACACACTATAAAAAATACATTTACCTCCATTCTATTCCACTACTACACACTATAAAATAGTACATTTACCTCCATTCTATTCCACTACTACACACTATAAAATAGTACATTTACCTCCATTCTATTCCACTACTACACACTATAAAATAGTACATTTACCTCCATTCTATTCCACTACCACACACTATAAAAAAATACATTTACCTCCATTCTATTCCACTACTACACACTATAAAAAATACATTTACCTCCATTCTATTCCACTACTACACACTATAAAATAGTACATTTACCTCCATTCTATTCCACTACCACACACTATAAAAAATACATTTACCTCCATTCTATTCCACTACTACACACTATAAAAAATTACATTTACCTCCATTCATTTACCCCCATTGTGTTCCACTACTACACATTATAAATTAATACATTACCCCCATTGTGTTCCACTACTACACATTATAAATTAATACATTACCCCCATTGTGTTCCACTACTACACATTATAAATTAATACATTACCCCCATTGTGTTCCACTACTACACATTATAAATTAATACATTACCCCCATTGTGTTCCAATACTACACATTATAAATTAATACATTACCCCCATTGTGTTCCAATACTACTCATTATAAATTAATACATTACCCCCATTGTGTTCCACTACTACACATTATAAATTAATACATTACCCCCATTGTGTTCCACTACTACACATTATAAATTAATACATTACCCCCATTGTGTTCCACTACTACACATTATAAATTAATACATTACCCCCATTGTGTTCCACTACTACACATTATAAATTAATACATTACCCCCATTGTGTTCCAATACTACACATTATAAATTAATACATTACCCCCATTGTGTTCCACTACTACACACTATAAAATAATATATTACCCCCATTGTGTTCCACTACTACACATTATAAAATAATACATTACCCCCATTGTGTTCCACTACTACACATTATAAAATAATACATTACCCCCGTTGTGTTCCACTACTACACATTATAAATTAATACATTACCCCCATTGTGTTCCAATACTACTCATTATAAATTAATACATTACTCCCATTGTGTTCCACTACTACACATTATACATTAATACATTAATCTATTGTGTTCCACTACTACACATTATAAATTAATACATTACCCCCATTGTGTTCCACTACTACACATTATAAATTAATACATTACCCCCATTGTGATCCACTACTACACATTATAAAATAATACATTACCCCCATTGTGTTCCACTACTACACATTATAAATTAATACATTACCCCCATTGTGTTCCACTACTACACATTATAAATTAATACATTACCTCCATTGTGTTCCAATACTACACATTATAAATTAATACATTACCCCCATTGTGTTCCACTACTACACATTATAAATTAATACATTACCCCCATTGTGTTCCAATACTACACATTATAAATTAATACATTTTAATGTGAATGCTCGGTGCCTACTACTTTTGCCTACAGTAAGAATAGTGTGTACAATATGGCTTCAAATATACCTACATTAAGCACCCCATACAATGTTGCCAAAAAACTAACCAATACAAAAAGAAGAAGGGGTGAAAATTCAAAATATGGAAACTCTCCCATTGTTTACCAAACACTGTGCACTAAACTCAAATGTCAAGAGGATATTTATGTTGCGTTAATGATCCGAGCTTCTCTCTTTTACCAACGTTGATACTTGTATATCTTTGGAGAGCTATAGTCACATTCATTTATATTACAGTAAACACCCAGACAGTACTGACACACCGTAACCTTGTTGATTTACGGGTAATAATATTTGAGGCTCCATACCAGCCAGGGGTATAGTGTAAAAAGATATATATATATATATATATATATATATATATATATATATATATATATATATATATATATATATATATATGGATGGATGGATGGATAAATGAATGGATGGATAGGTAGGCAGCTAGTTGTATGTCACATTAACGTGCTGTATATTTCTTCATATTTTAGGGACTTGCTGAATTCAGCATCGAAGACTTTTCCGGATGATAAATCAGTTGATCCAAAGTCCAGGAGGGCGGTCTTAGGAATGGGCTGTGTAGCAATGTAGCGTACAGGGCATATCAGAGCACAAACGAAGACCTGGCCATCCATTTCAGCCAAAGAAGATGCCAGCCGTAACGAGTTATCGTCCCACTGGATTCCAACTTTTGCGGCCGAGAGGGTGAGCTTTCTCCAACGCAAAACAACAGCTTCTTCAACATAATCTCCTTCATAGGCAGATTTTTCTTGTGAAATACTTTTCAATCAAAATCATTCTTTCTCTTTGATTATACTTTGTGCAAGTTCCAAGTCCAACGGCGATGGTGGAGGGACGAAGCGACAGGTAGAGATTACTATTGATAGTCTTAGTTCCATACCTACACGGAGGCGGTCTGTGGGCGTTTTTCTTTGGACCAGGAGAGCAAAGAAGTCCAGCAGCATCCCAGACGACTGAGCAGTCCTGTTTAGGTTGGCACTGCTCACCCTAGTAATAGAATGGACTGGTCGTCTTCCAGCTGATGGCAGTTAATCCTTAATGCGGTCGGCACCATAAGCATAAACACACCAAACTCATTCTCAGTACATGGAAAGTACGCGCAATCATAGACAAAAAAGATACACGCAGGCATCAGAGAAGAACAGCACTCAAAGCCAGAGAACTGGACCGATACAAGATTGACATTGCAACTCTTAGCGAGACTCGTCTTGCCGATGTAGTATCTGCCCGCGAACTCGAGGGTGGTTATACCTTCTTCTTGAAGGGGAAAATAGAAGGGAATACAGAATCCACGGAGTCGGTTTTGCCATTCGGACTGCACTTTTGCGCCATTTCATAGCGGTTCATGCGCATGTGAACGAACGCTTGATGCAATTTCGCATGCCCATTTCTAAATCACAGTATATCGCAATCATTGGTTCTTATGACCCCACTTTGACTAGCAGCGAAAAAGACAAAGAGGCCTTTTACAAAAGTCTCGATGCCCTCGTAAATGCTATTGCAGCTTGCGACAAACACATCATCCTTGGCGATTTTAACGCCCGAGTGGGCCAAAACTATGTAAACTGGTATGGTGTCAGAACAGCAGGGAATGGAAAATATCAACACGAACGGACTGCTTCTACTGTCGATGTGTGCAGAGAATAATCACACTATATCGAACACACTCTTCCGTCAGAAGAACAAATACAAAGTGACTTGGATGCATCCAAGATCCCAACAATGGCATCTGATTGACAATATCATCATCCGCAGGATAGATGGACGCGATGTACGGATCAATTTATAATAATAATATATTGATCAAATAAGTACATCACAAGGTCCGTCTTTGTATTTAATATGTTCGTGACATAAAAGTCCAGTCAATAGGTACGTCTTTGTCAAACACCTAATATGTTCGTGACATTTTTCCACCTACAAAATACATTCTTTGATTTTAATATGTTCCTGACAAAAGTCCAACCGATATCAAGAACCTAATATGTTCGTGACGTAAGTCCAATCAATAAGTCCGTTTTTGTTCTTAATAGGTTTCTGACACAAGTCCAGCCTATAGATCCGTCTTTGTCAGGCATCTAATATATTCATGACATGAGTCCAGCCAATAGGTCCGTTTTTGTTTAAAATATGTTCATGATATAAATCCAAGAAAGATGTCCGTCTTTGTCAAACAGATAATATGTTGATGATATAAGTCCATCAATAGGTCCGTCTTTCTCTTCAATATGTTCATGACATACGTACATCCAAAACGTACGTCTTTCCATCCATTTCAGTTGATACATACACACTTTCGTTTTTACTCAGAGCTTTAGAAATGTTCATTGCGTCAGCGTTGTGATCATTATTAAAGTCTAAAGTGTACTTATCAAACACGCTTCGTGTCTTTTATTTTAAAAAAATTGAGTTTCTTTGTAGTACGTTTTATCTCGATTAGTGCATTTGGTATGTTAAATCGGTTATGATGAGTTAACCAGATTATTATATTACATTTCATAACCCGAAGAAGGCAATATTTTCTATCAATAAGTCTGCGCTTTGACTATAGCTGAAATACGAACAAATTAAACGTTGTATATTACATTATAACTAGAACCAATTACTTTTAAACTATAATCTACTTTAGAATTAGAATATAATACTTTAGAATCGGTTACTTTTTAGATCTATAATCAATTACTTTCGAACATGAATGTATTACATTTGAACTGGAATTTATTACATTTGCACATGGAATTTTTTACTTTTCTATTAGAATCTATAACTTTTGAAATTCAATCTATTGCTGTGGAACTGTAGAGCACCAATGTTATTGCCGTGCAAATTATTCAAGACTACGCCTTTCTTTTAAGGTCTGCAGAAGAAGTATCTGTTTTAGGTGTGTCTATTTAAAAACCAGGTCATTGCTTTAAATTTTGAAAATATTAGTTGATATTGGATTTTCCTGTGAAAATACGTTCTGTCTGTATTATGTGTGTTTCAAAATCACCTTTAACTATTTATTAAATCATTAACTTTTTCGTTTTTTATTTCGACCACTGTATTAGCATTTGTATTTGGCTCCTTTTGCGCAATTGTTACATGTCTGATAATGTCTAAAGCATTTTTCTGTTTCTCAAATTTGATTACACAATTTATCTCTGTAACTTTGTTGTAATTAATAACATAAATCAAATTAATATTCTGAAACAAGGTACACACACACACACACACATATACATACATACATACATACATACATACATACATACATACATACATACATACATACATACATACATACATACATACATACATACATATATATATATATATATATATATATATATATATATATATATATATATATATATATATATATATATATATATATATATATATAACCACAGTGGGACAGTCAGCGTTGGAGTGCGTAACATCAGCAACCTCCGCTTTGCAGACGACATTGATGGGCTGGCAGGCAGTAATAACGAGCTTGTCACCTTCGTAAAGAACCTAGATGAAACATCTTCCAGATTTTAGATGGAACTGGAAACAGTTCAAATACCTTGGTTATATAATCACAGAAGAGGGATCAAGAGCAGAAATTTTGTCACGAGCAGCGCAAGCAACGGTAGCTACGTCAAAGCTAAGACCAATCTGGAGAGGCCAACTTATCCGTCTGAAAACTATAATCAGAATATTGAAAGCAATAGTCAGCTCAATATTTTTGTATTCACGAGAAGCTTGGAAACTGGCAGCAGAATTACAATGAAGAATCCAGGCCCTTGAAATGAGATGCTACAGAACCATCCCTGGCATCTCTTATATGGACCACATTACAAATGAAGAAGTGCGTATCAACATCAGGCACAAAACAGGACAATAAGAAGACCGCCTCAAAACTGTCAACAAGAAAAAGCTGTTATGGTATGGCCATGTCACTAACACCAACAGTCTATCCAAAACAGTCCTGCATGGCAGCATCCAGTGTGGAAAAAGGAGAGGTAGACAGAAGGAAAAAGTGACAATATCACAGAATGGACTAGGAACAGTTTACTGAGACACAGGCATTTGCACATGATCGAGACAAGTGGATGGAAGTGGTCAGATTTTCAGCAGCACAGTGCCTCGACGACCATACTAGGTCATGAGACTGATGTGATGATGATCATGTTATATATATATATATATATATATATATATATATATATATATATATATATATATATATATATATATATATATATATATATATATATTTGGGGGAAGAAAAAAAAACACAAACGCCGACAAAATTTGTGCGACTAGTTTCGCATTTATGCTTCTTCAGGCACAAAATTGAAAGAAACTGATGACGTCTATAAAGTTATAAACAATTACGTCATTAACACAACGTCATGCTTTTGAAAGAAGCGGATGACGTCTATATATCAATAATTACGTAATTGACATAACATCATAATTTATATTCTTTATTATACAAATATCATATGTATAACTGGATCAGAATGATACATGAGTCTCTAATGAAAACTGAGAGTGAGGTTATAATGTAGAGACTAACAGTATATATATATATATATATATATATATATATATATATATATATATATATATATATATATATATATATATATATATATATATTCAAAGTTTTATTACATTCATATGGTAATGAACCTCCTACCGAACTCACTCCACCTTTGTATACCAAAGACATACAAAACTGGTACTAACAGCGGCCTCGCTTGGCACTCAGCATTAAGAAGTTAGAGATAGGACTGTTCAACCTGGTGTCAGGATAATGTGACTGTGTGGGACATAATGCTTCATATCTGCCGCATGATGCCCTAGTGCTACACATCCCGATAAACTGCCACACTGCAGACATCGTAGCAATATGACTGACAAAATGTTAAAGCTACGTTAAAATTCCAACACACACACACACACACACACACACACACACACACACACTGAATGATTTGGAGAAACTGTTTTTTCTATATCGTTATGATATCACAAAGATATTTATGGACGTGTCAGAAACTGCACTCGATGAATAGTTTGCCTGGGGAAAAATGCTTAACTGATTAATACATAGCACGAACGAACGAACGAACGAACGAACGAACGATAGATAGATAGATAGATAGATAGATAGATAGATAGATAGATAGATAGATAGATAGATAGATAGATAGATAGATAGATAGATAGATAGACAGGCAGATAGATAGATAGGTAGGTAGGTAGGTAGGTATACAGACATATAGAGATACAGATAGATATCTAGATAGACAAACATACAGATAGATAGATAAATAGATAGATAGATAGATAGATAGATAGATAGATAGATAGATAGATAGATAGATAGATAGATAGATAGATAGATGGATGGATGGATGGATGGATGGATGGATGGATGGATGGATGGATGGATGGACGGACGGACGGACGGACGGACGGACGGACAGACAGACGGATAGATAGATAGATAGATAGATAGATAGATAGATAGATAGATAGATAGATAGATAGATAGATAGATAGATAGATAGATAGATAGATATTTTGGTGTGTCATTCAAATATAGTCATGTAACATAAAATCAGTAAAATATTAATGCTTTACTCCTTGACGCTCCTTTGCGTCATCATCATGTACATAACTTGTGCTTTGAAAATATTTTATACATAGAACATTTAACATCATTATGTCAATGCCAGAAGGCATTTTAAGACTGACGAAATCGTTACACACCGAACATTTAACATCATTATATCAATGCCAGATGGCATTTTAAGACTGACGAAATCGTTACACACCGAACATTTACCGTCATTATGTCAATGCCAGAAGGCATTTTAAGACTGACGAAATCGTTACACGCTCTATAATCTTTTCTCTGCTCGTGTGTGTTATCAACCTGCTCCTACAATTCACATGAACTATAATAACACCGGTACGGTGGTTTTAAATCTATGTAATATTTATTCTGCTATTGTCAACTAAAATATAAAATAGCACTCGGTTGTACAGAATGTTAGCTGGAGAGAGGCGGCGGGGCGGATGGAATATTTTTTGCGTCTCTGACCTGTAACCAATGTTGAACTTGAGAGAACCGAAAGAACCAGGATATGCAGGCATACCGAGCACATGAGTTCGGTCATTCCCTCGATTCTATAATGAATTTCATTTATCGGTATAGGAGAACACTTAATTCCATTTCTTACAAATTTGGTAAGCTTATTTCTAAAAGAAAGTGTATCCTTCAAATGTCTTGTTTAGTTTCATTGTGTTTATCCAGTTGGTTAGATATATATTTGTTTTCTTTCTGTAGCTCTTTCATAGTAGTTATGTAATTGATTATATATATATATATATATATATATATATATATATATATATATATATATATATATATATATATATTCTTTTTTGAGAGCTCGTGTTGTTCTAATCCATAACACCTATGTATCTATAAAACCTATGAGGTAGTATTGGATGTGATAACATTTCATTTTTATCCGAATGTTTTTAAAATACAAGGATTTAATGAACTTAGCTTCCTATGACACATTGCAGCCTTGTCTCTATGTTGTCATAAACGTATCTAATTATACCAAGCCATCGTTATTATTCGATTTGCAAGTGTAGATCCCCGCCCAATGTGACATTTATTGACAAACCAGCAAAACTCTAAACAGGGCGAGGATTTGTCGAGAGATAGTAAAATTCCACTCTAGGACGTGTCGTCAGATTAAAGCGGATGACAGAACACTGTTATATTTAAGAGCGTCTGGATTAGGGCGATCATCTCAATCTACTGTGTGTCTGGCATTTAATACGAGTGACACCAGATAAATACCCATCACTTGTACGAGGGATTCGAAAGTATCAACAATGTCGCACAAGGTAATGCGTGAGATTTGTATAAGTAGAGAAAGAATTTTTCGATGTAACTTTAGTGATTGACCAGTGTGTCTCAGATACTTTCAAACGTTTAGTAATGATTAGTTTTGGTGTTTATAAACGAAATCCGTAACTGACTGAGAGGAAGATAACAGATTACAGATAATACATATCTGTACTGGAAAACATTGTTTTTTTGTAAAGAAAAAAATAGTATTGCTTGAGTACATTTATATCTGCTAAAAACTTGCCCTGATAACTCGTAATTATTTGCTCTGACGACACATAATTACTTACCCTGACGACACATAATTACTTACCCTGACGACACATAATTACTTACCCTGACAACACATAATTACTTGCCCTGATAACATATTAATTACTGTTGCTGACGATCTGCATTCACGGTATTAAGAGCTTTGGAATCATACGATACTAAATGATCAACGACAGGAATTTACCTGATACAATTTCCAAGCAATGCTAACAAACATTTTCTTCGGAAAAAAATATACATTTGTTCAAACAATTCTACAGGATTCGAAATATACAGATTCACTAAGTTATGTAATGAACAACTTTAAATGAAATTATTTTACACACGTCTACAGTGTTTGAGAAAAATAATTTGTGATTTGATTCATATGAACACAATTTAGGCCATTTGCTACTATTGCCACCTGTCTAGATATATTCTGTCGCCGAGGAAAATAAAATGTCAACTTCCTATGACAAGGTGGTCAGTGTCATCTCCAAGAAACCTGACCTCCGGCAGGACTTTGAAATTCAAGCATTGTTACCATGGTTGCGGAAGAAGTCTCAACTTTTCGCAAAGCTGAAAACGGGTATGTATACATGTGTCTGTGTTTCCGTATGTCTCAGTGCTTATGTATGTCTGCATCTGCGTTTATATCTGTCTGTGTTTATGCGTATATGTATCTGTGTTTATTTCTGTCTTTGCGTTTATGTATGCCCGTGTCTGTGTTTATGTATGTCTGTATCTGTGTTTATTTGTCTTTGCGTTTACGTATTCCTGTGTATGTGTTTATGTATGTCTGTATCTGTGTTTATGTATGTCTGTATCTGTATTTATGTATTTCTGTGTTTGTTTTATGTATACCTGTGTATGTGTTTATGTATGCCTGTATCTGTGTTTATTTCTATCTTTGCGTTTATGTATGCCTGTGTCGGTGTTTATGTATGTCAGTATCTGTGTTTATGCATTTATGTGTTTGTTTTATGTATGCCCGTGTCTGTGTTTATGTATGTCTGTTTATGCATGTCTGGGTCTGTTTATGTATGTCATGGATAGTTGTGGCATCATAAACCTAAAATATATCATTTTCAGTGCAGATTTTAAAGCAAACAAAATGAATAATTCTGCAATGACTTAGGTTGAAAATGAAATATGCGGCATATATACTTTATCTGTGGCATATATACTTTAGAACTATACATCTATTTTCGTATAGGCCAAAACGAATATAGATCTATGAAGAAAAGAAACATTGCGGAAGTTAATGGTACTTGTAGTGATGTCAAAAGTAAAGGGTGAAATAATATTACACATTCAAACAGGAAACACACTGTAATAAAATTAAATATTGCAAACGAGTTATCAATAAACGAATATAAAGTTTCCCCTGAAGCGCCTCTGATTATCCATAAACATCAACTTTAGCTGACCTGTCTTGAAAACAGAAAATACGACAGTCCCGGAAACATATTTAAGAAATGTAATTTTGCTCATCCATAACGGTTAAGTTTAATCTACCCCTGTGTGTGTGCGCGCGCGCGTCTGTGTGTGTGAAGAGAGAGAGAGAGAGAGAGAGAGAGAGAGAGAGAGAGAGAGAGAGAGAGAGAGAGAGAGAGAGAGAGTATGTATAACGAAGTTTAATTTGATTGCAATGCAAGAAACCTAGCATGTATTCATTAAGGTTGAGTTCCATTCTGGTATAACATAAAGTCACCCATCTCTCAAATTTTGATTTGTATGACATGTTACAACAGTAAAATAACATAAAATAACTGGTAACGTCCGAGTTTTCCTACCAGTTTATCTTTCGCTTCAGCAATAATTTATAAGAGTATGCTCGCTGCTAGATACCGTTGTCCGCTTTCATCAGCGAGATTTAACCAAATATCAATTTATTCTCTCTCGCTTCACGTATAAAACAAGATAACAATTGCGGTTCACACGAAAACTCCGTTTAAATTGATGGGAAAGTGATATGTATTTTGCTTACTTGTATAAATCAAATACTGCATTCCAAACGACAGCTTTTGTGTGTACATAGTAACACCTACTGAAAAATGGCGTGGAGAATAAATTAATCTCATAAAATTCGACGAAAATCCGTAAAGACCTATGCATTGGAAATGAAACATACAGATAATAAAAAAATTACAAAAAAAAAATGCATTTGCCGAACAAATACCTTTGTCACGTCTGCAAAGTATTGAACACACCCGCCCACCTACCCACACCTCACCAACTGTCACGTCCGGTGGCCTAAGTGATTAGATCGTCTGCCTAGAGTGCAGGGGTCTTGGGGGTCCGAGACATACCAAAGACTTATAAAAATGGTAGTAGCAGTTGCCACACTTGGCGTTCAGCATTTAGAGGTTAGTGTTAGTCTGGACGGCCTGGTGTCATGTAACTTACCTAGGTGTAAAACGATGCTACATATCTGCGGCTTGATGTCCCAGTACTAGACATACACTTGCCTTAATGCACGCATCGTAGTGATATGACTAAAACCGTTAAAGTCACGTTATAAATATTTTTTTTTAAAAAAAAAATAACTACCACACTATCGCAGGCAATACGATAGCTAAAACTAAACCGCTGCCGGTAGGACAGTTACATGTTATTGTTTTTTTTTTTTGTTTTTTTTTTTTTTGTTTTTTTTTTTTATAAGGGGATGGCTTGTATAATAGCATGTAGAAGAAACTCAAAGACACGAGCATGTTTTAGAGGTCAGTAGATGTAAACTGATTAGGAAATACCCACGGCCGATAAGAGGTGGAGAGGCAACCGATGATATATCGTAACACTATTTAGTTTTATAAAAGAAAGTTTGCTTGAACAAGAAATAATAGAGGCCTGGGTGTTTTCAACCCCACTGCCTGTGATTGCTCTATACGGCCCTTTTATTACACGGAGGAAAGCTACATATCATCTAAATTGTCTCTCTTCAGCCATTTGTTACGCTAGAATAAAATTACATTTTGATATTCGTTTTACATCCCCCATGTGTAGATGGGAAGGAAGGTTAGATATAAACTTGTATGTGACTAACTTTTGTTATAAGATGTAATGAAGCAATAGCTGGTGGAAAGATTTATTACCAGTCTAGGACTATTGTTAATGTGGGTGATGTAAGGGTCATGGGTAGGGGTAGTGGTGTGGTAAGATTTACGGTTTACGAGAGAAATATATTCAGTTTGTACTATAATTGAACGAGATGGGAAGATATCCTGACGATATGATGCTTTGCGTATTCACACTACATGTAATGCAATTGTCATCTTTACTCTAAAGTGATTGTTTAGCATTGTTACTAATAAAATAGTACACTGAATTATTGTTGCTGAATATATCTGTAACGAGAAGGCGACGTCAGACTTTATATTACACGTTTGGATTTAAGCTACCACAATTGAACCAATGGCATTAAATGTTCATTTCTGAAGCAGACTAAGGCTGGTTATACATGAAATACCGTCTATATTGGATTGTAAGTATAATCCAAATAAATACAATACCGTATGCACTCGACTGAAAGTCTAGTCCCAATAAAAACAATATCATCTGTACTTGATTGTAACAGCATAGTCTCAATAAATACAATACCGTCTGTACTCAATTGTAAGTCTAATCCAAATAAATGTAATACTATCTGTACTCGATGGTAAGTATACCATATAAATAATATACCATCTGTATTCGAAAGTAAGTCGAGTACAAATAGATAAAATGCCGTATATACTCAATTATAAGTCTAGTCTATACTCGATTGTAAGTATAGTTCAACAACAAGCAATGCATATATTAATATTTATAATAACACTTTGTTTGCCAACCGAGGTTTTCAGATTTTATCATAGACACTAATAATTAAATTTAGGCTACAATGCCCTCTTTTATCATGAAAGTAAAAGCAGGATGATATGTATCCATTTTAACAAGATTGGTCTTCGTTGCGAACTGTGGAATATCAAAAGAAAAACCTAAGAAAATATAGGTAAGCCAAGCCTTTTCTTACAACGATTTCCTTCCAGTTTGCAAATAACGAAATGATGTGTACCCTGGTTTGATCTACCCGTGATTCTATCAATCTCAGTGCATTCTTCGGAACCTGTTAATATACACCTCTTGTGTAAAACTCAGTCCCGGATTACCCATTAGGCAGAGTAGGCAACTGCCTATGGGCCCCGCGACTTTTATGGGCCCCATCAGGGGCCCCCATGAGACCGTGACCGTGGGTCTGGGGCCCCAAAAGTTTGACTGCCTATGGGCCTCCACGGTGCTTAATCCGGCGCTGGTAAAACTAAATCACTCTTGTAAAGAAAAGAAGTAGCTATCCTGTAAAAATATAGCAATCTAATAAAAGTACAACACTCGTGTAAAAATAAGTCTAGTCCAAAAAAATACAATACCGTTTGGATTCGATGGCAAGTCTAGTCCAAATAAATACAATACCATCTGTATTCGAACGTAAGTCGAATCATAATAAATTAAATACCGTTCATTGTTGAAATCGAAAAGTTCAAAACACAGCTGCTCGGATCATCTTTAGAGTACCGCGATCAGAGTAAACCTCACCACTGCTCTGGACCCACAGTGGTTATCCATTCGATCCAGAATCAAACACAAACTTTGTTCTCTGTGCTATGTTTCACTAACGGACTCCAATCCAACATATTATATTTCTGGCCTCACCCATGTGTATACACAAGCAAGATACTTACGCTCCTCTTCTGACCATTGTATACTCATTGTTCCCACTATGAAAACGAAGTCATATGGACATACCAGGGCACAGTAACGTTGAACGAACTGCACATCGAAATTAGACACAAAGACACAGTGATCCCTCTCAAGAGTGCTCTTAAAACTCACCTTTTTCGACTGCAATTACAAACTTAAAGACCTAATAATGTTTAATAACGTAAATATTTTCGGCATTTTTTATGATTTCCAATTTCATGGATTCTGCTATTTTGTTTTCTTGTAGTCCTATCATTATAGATGTTATAAAGCGCTTAGAGCATCTAAAGATTAGGTGCTATACAAAGTCCTCATTACATGTTTTACTATCTTCGAAGTCATGCTATCATGGACATGCTAGTTTTGACACTGTTTATATTTTTTCAAACATTTATAAAACAAATATAACCTATTTGTTATGTACTTAGAAAAGGATGCCAGTCTTTTGTCCGCTTCAATATTGACATTTTCATCAATATGAAATCTTTATATACCTAAAGATTATTTTCAGGTTACAAAGCAGCGCAATGCGACGTATCCTTCACCTTTGTCGAACCCTACACAATGCAAGTGTACATACTAGACTTGAGATTGTTATCAAGGATTTAAGTTCCTTCTTTGCTGTTGATGGTTTTTGTTGTTTTTAATAATAAATTCACTCTATAATGAATGATACAAACTTATAATTGTGGTATTGCCCAATATAATGGCCCATAGAGGAAATCGTATTATACTTAGAATAATCCTCCTATAGGAAAATGATTACAAACTTCTCCTTGGTAAAATGTCCGCCAATTTGAGGAGTAACTTCCGACTGTAGGGTTTTCTTTTACAGTTTGATATGTGCTTTTATTAACTCGAGTCTCTGAACCCTATTTTGTACACCAAGGAATTCCATTTTATTTCCATAATAAAGTATTAGTTCCAGGTTCCGGTACCATTTACCTTCTTTGGAAATATGTTGACCATATTTGAGCGACCCCCCCCCCCCCGACTATTATTATAGGAACAGCAATTGTTTATTGATTCGATGTCATGTGACAGGAGCATAAAACTAGTACCAATTTATCACTGGATTATCACTTTTCACAGGCGGAAAATTGTCACAATGCATATTTTTCTCCAAATTATTTAAATTTGTTTTCATGGAATCTATTTTCCTTCTAATTTTTATAAAAGGATATGTAGGTATAGTAATTATGACAGCTTATCATATGAAACACAAATCTGTCTACATTGTTTAGTTTTTATTTGGAATGAGGAACTCGGGAAATTTGTAAGGATATGTTAAACACTAGGACAATCGACATAACACAAACAGCGAGATTAAAGTTAACTTCAGGTTACCGTCTCATTTCTAAACCTGCGGTCACTGCCCCGAGTTTTAGCAAACCCAACCATGTCCGGCAGTTAAATCTTTCATGACGCCTGTTGTTTTCTACCCATTTTGAGCCATCTCATTCGATGTGGTGAATGATTCAAACTTTATCGGTATATGCTTCACGATGTGGACTGAATGTATTCACCTTAGTGTACTGAAGTAATCTCCTTAGTGTACTGAAGTAATTTCCTTAGTGTACTAAAGTAATCTCCTTAGTGTACTGAAGCAATCACCTTAGTGTACTGAAGTAATCTCCTTAGTGTACTGAAGTAATCACCTTAGTGTACTGAAGTAATCTCCTTAGTGTACTGAAGTAAATCACCTTAGTGTACTGAGGTAATCTCCTTGAGTGTGTTGAACATTTTGAGTGCAAACACTGGAGCAGTAAGTAAATACATTTTTTAAGTGTACTATACCTTCAGAATTCCACAATACGGTCATAGAGTTGATGAGTTATTGAAGGAGAAAGATTGAGCTTTGACATTAGCCGAACGAAGAATACGTTAGTATACCCTAATTCATGTGTACTTCCGAAGTTAGCTTGTTTAGGTGACAGTGCCCATAAACAAGATCAAAGTACGAATGTAAATATTTATCCCTCTACCCTGTTTGACCTTAATGTTTACCAAAATGCTTGAGAAAAAAGCCTTTACCTTTCAACTCTGTAGTTTCGATATTTGTACAACAATACTTTACACTCACTGATATTTTTATTTTACATTTTATGTTCTTTCCGTATCACTACAACAATGAGAGATTTGATTGTGTGGACTTTACGCACACCCTACCCACTCACACCTTACCATCTCCAAACATTATTATCCGACTTTGATCAGGCTCTAAATATTCTGAAACCTAAGATTTGTGTTCAATCATCACCAAAGCAATAAGTTATTTCTGAATGTCTTAAATTGTACTGTATCCATTCATACAACGTAGAATTTAGACATGTCTTAACTTATAATGTGTCCATACATATAACGTGGTATCTAGACAAGGTTTAAATCAAATGTATCTATACATACACTTTGGGATCTCGACGATTTTAACATTATGATGTATCCATATATGCAATGTTAAATCGAGACATATCTTAAATAATAATATATCCATGTGTACAACATAGGATAGAGACATGTCTTAAATAATAACGTATCCATAAATACATGTGGGATCTTGATATATCTTACATTATAATGTATCCATACATATAACATGGGATCGAGACATGTCTTAAATAATAATGAACTGACGCATACAACGTGGGATCTAGACAGGCCTTAAATCATAATATATCTATACACACAATTTTGGATCTAGATGTGTCTTAAATTATAATGTTTCCATACCAACAGTGTGGGATCTAGACATGTCTTAAAAAATAAGGTATCCATGCCTACCATGTGAGAGCAAGACAAATCTTAAATTATAATGTATCCATGCATACAACGCGGGATCTATACAATTCTGAAATAATAACATATCCATACATACAGCGTAGGATCCAGACTTGTCTTAAATGATGGTGTATCCATACGTACAACGTAGGATCAAGAAATGTTAAATTATAATATTTCCTAAGACATAGAGTGGGACCTAGATATGTCCTAAATTATAATATATCCGTACATACAACATTGAATCTAGACATGTCCTAAATTCTAATATATCCATTCATACAACGTTGAATCTTGACATGTCTTAAATTATAATATATCCATATATACAACATTGAATCTTGACATGTCCTAAATTATAATATATCCATACATACAACATTGAATCTAGACATGTCCTAAATTATAATATATCCATACATACAACATTGAATCTTGACATGTCTTAAATTATAATATATCCATTCATACAACGTTGAATCTTGACATGTCTTAAATTATAATATATCCATATATACAACATTGAATCTTGACATGTCCTAAATTATAATATATCCATATATACAACGTGGGATCTATACAAGCCTTAAATTAGAATGTATTCATACATGCATCTTGGGATCTTCACATGTCTTAAATTATAATATATCCATACAAATAACGTGGGATCGAGACATGTATTAAATAATATTGTATCCATAAATACACATGGAAATTGGACAGACCTTACATTATCATGTACCTATTCATACATGATAGTGCAGGATCTAGACATGTCTAAATATTGAAACCCTTGGTAGAACATAGGATCTAGTCATGTCTTAAATAATAATGTATCCATTCGTACAACGTGGAATTTAGACATGTCTTAAAAATAATGAATCCATAAACACAACGTGGAATCTAGACATATATTAAATTATAATGTACCGCTGCATACAGTGTGGGATCTAGACATGTCTTAAATAATAATATATCCCATTGTACAACGTGGGATCTACACAAGTCTAAAAGTATAATGTATCCATATATACAATGTGGGATGACGACAAGCCTTAAATTATAATTTGTTCTTATATAAAGTGTGGGATCATGAGAAGTCTAACGTGGAATCGAGATTTGTCTTACATTATAATGTATCCATACATGCAACGTGGGATCGAGACTTGTCTTATAAAATATCCATACATACAACGTGGGATCCAGGTATCAGCTCATTTTGTCCGTTTTCCACAATGGCAGATTTTCCATTAGGCAGCAAGACTTTTACCAAAATCAGAAAAAGTCAAGGGTGGCATATTTTAAAGTACTAAAATCTAACTGTTAACAAATATTCATTTTGTTTTCTCAAAAAGAAAATGAAAAGACGTAAAAGCTCTAGTTAAATGTTGCCATTATTTAATGACGTAAAGATCTCTAAAGACTGGAGGGAGAAGGGGTTGTATTATAATTTCTTATATATCACTCGCATTCCTAAAAAGAAATACTGTGCATATAGTTGAGTATTCACTTTCACTAACATACCTAAATAGAAATTCATTGCATATAGCTGAGTATTACATTCTTCTTACATACCTAACTAGAAATACAGTGCATTAAGCTGAGTATTAAATTCCACTTAAATACCTAAATAGAAATTCAGTGCGTATAACTGAGTATTGAATTCCACTTACATACCTAAATAGAAATTCAGTGCGTATAACTGAGTATTGAATTCCACTTACATACCTAAATAGAAATTCAGTGCGTATAACTGAGTATTGAATTCCACTTACATACCTAAATAGAAATTCAGTGCGTATAACTGAGTATTGAATTCCACTTACATACCTAACTAAAAATACAGTGCATATAGATGCACATTGAACTCCACTAACATACCTAAAGAGAAATACAGTGCAGGTAGCCGAAAATTAAATTCCATTGATGTACCTAAATATACATACAATGCATATAATGGAGTATTAAATATCACTTACATACCTAAACAAAAATACAGTGCATATAGCTGAGCATTAAATTCCACTTCCATACCTAAATAGAACTACAGTGCAAGTAGTTGATAATTACATATAGCAGATTATTAAATTCCACGTACTTACCTAAAACGAAACACAGAATATATAGTTGAGTATTAAATTTTACTTACATACCTAAATAGAAATATAGATCATTTATCTAGTATTAAATTTCACTTACGTACCTAAATACAAAAGCAGTGCAAATAGCTGAAAATTAAATTCAATTTACATACCTAAACATAACGGCAGTGCATATGGCTCGAAAATAAATTCAGCTCACATACCTAAATAGTCACAGTGCATATAGCTGAGTATTAAATTCCACTTAAATACCTAAAACGAATAGAGGTACAGAGCATATATCTTAGCATGAATTAAATTCCACTCACATTCCTAAGTACATATGCAGCGGATATGGCTGAAAATTAAATACCACTTACATGCCTAACAAGGATTACAGTGCATATAGTTGAGTATTAAATTCCACTTACATAACTAAATGAAATACAGTGCATATAGCTGAATATTAAATTCCACTTACATAACTAAATGAAATACAGTGCATATAGCTGAATATTAAATTCCACTTACATAACTAAATAGAAATACAGTGCATATAGCTGAGAATTAAATTCTGCTTGCATACCTAACTAGAGGTACTGTGTATTTAGCTGAGAATCAAATTCCACTTACATTCCATAATGCAAATGCAGTGCATATAGCAGAAAATTAAATTCCATTGACGTACCTAAATAGAAATACATTGCATATAAATGAGTATTGCATTCCTCTTACATACCTGAATAGAATTACAGTGTATATAGCTCAGCATTGAATTTCAGTGTAGCAAATTTTACTTACATACCTAAATAGAAATAGGGTGTATATAGCTGAGTATTGAATTCCACTTACTTACCTAAATAGAAATACAGTGCATATAGCTGAGTTATGAATTCCACTTAAATCCATAACTATAAATGCTGTGCATATAGCTGAGTATTGAATTCAACTTGCGTACCTACAAAGAAACGCAGTGCATATAGCTGAGTATTAAATTTGACTTACATACCTGATTGTAAATACAGTGCATTAAGCTAAATAATAAATTCCACTTACAAACCTAAATAGAAGTGCAGTTCATGTAGCTGAGCACTAAATCGTGCTTGCATATCGAAAGAGAAATGCAGTGCATATAGAGTAGTATTAAATTCCACTTTCATGCCTAAATATATTTACACTGCATATCGCTGAGTATTAAATTCCAATTACATACCTATCTAGAAATACAGTGAATATAGCTTAGTATTAAATTCCACTTACATACCTAAATATAAATACAATGCATATCGCTGAGTATTAAATTCCACTAACATACCTAAATAGAAATTTAGTGCCTATCGCTGAGTATTGAATTGCAGTGTAGCCAATTCTACTTACATACCTAAATAGAAATACAATGCATGTACCTATTATTAAATTTTGCGTTTTAAGCGAGTGACTGAAAGTGTACTGATGCATATGTTCGTTTCTTCTTTCTCTGGGGTGAGTGGATTTAGGTGTTGTTGCATGATAATACAGGTCATTGATGCCAGTCCTGCTATTAAATATCAATAACACTATAACTTCTTTGTTTATGTTGACCTCGTCCTATGCAACTGTATCTCATTCAATCATGTATTCATTTTGCTATTCAAACCTCGTCGTGCGCAATTTTATATTATATAATCATGTAATTTTGCATTCATTGTGCGATTCAGGAACTCTTCCTATGTTACCGTCTTTCATATAATTATGTATTCATGCATTCATTGTTGTATTCAGGACCTCGTCCAATGTAACTTTATTTCATGCAATTATGTATTCAAGCATTTTATTCAGAACCTCGTCCCATGCATCCTTATTTCATACGATCATGTATTCGTGCATTCATTTTGCGATTCATGACATCGTCGTACGCAACGTTATTTTATATAATTGTGAATTCATGCATTCATTATGCGATTCAGGAAATCGTCCTATGCAACTTTCTTTCATACGATCATGAATTCATGCAGTCATTGTTGGATTCAGGACGTCGTCTTCAGCAATTTTCTCTCATACAATCATGAATTCATTTCATGCATTCATTTTGCGATTCAGGACGTCCTATGCAACTTTCTTTCATAAAATCATGTATATATGCATTTATTTTGGGACTCATGATAAAAAAAATTTCGCTAGACGGACTTTTGATCAAAATATATCTCCTATACATTTACTTAAATGAAAATCGAATGATACATGACTACACAATAAGTCTACCTATGACTTCAAACCCAGTTTATGTTGCTAATAAAACACTTAACTTTATGACCGACCTGGAACATGACATACGACCGGTTCAAAACCATGCCGGAAACTTTTATGGTCGTTGTAATGTCATTTTGAAAATTGTAGAGTCAACAATGTCACCCAGGTCTTCGATTTATACCGATATTGCTGGCAATAAAATCCATAAACATTTGAGACATTATACATGTAGTGACAATATCATGAAAGGGTTTAAGTTTTGCTATCTCAGAAATTAGAGGTAAGACATTTGCAGTAAATAAACTAACAAAAAGTGTCATACGTAACTGACATGAACTACAGAAGATATACTATAATCGTTCCTCTTGGTTGTTGAGATCACACACACACACACACACACACACAGAGATGTGCTAATATCTCAGTATTTGAATGTATTAGTCAAGTCCTTTTATTAGTAGATTAATATTAAAATGCACGATTGAGTGTGATTTAAATCCAGTCATATGACCCTGTAATAATGATTTGAACAATGGTTAACCGTGGATATTAATTTTAGTATGATTTCCCCGATTGCAGCTAATATTGTACTTAAATGGAAATCTATGTAAAGGTTGGGCTTATTCAGTTTGGGGTGGGGTGATCCCAACTTATTTAAATTAATACAGAAGACCCACCTGGCTTATTTTTGTCAGAAATTGAAGTAGTGATGGTGAGATGCAAAGCTCTGAGCTCCGAGTCAGCGGTGCCGACCGTTAAATTAATGAATACACAAATTGCGAAATTCAAAGAACAACAATTTAATATAATTCAATAACAGTCATCTCTCAAATAAACTTCAGCTAAAATCATATCACTCGACCAAGTGACGGACTATTTCAACATTTGAATTAGTGTGTGAAATTTCCTTCTTGTCCTGAGTTTCAACTCATATGTATGATTCTTCAGAATCCTCCCTCTGTCCTTCATTCTCTTTTGTCTCTCAGAGACTCGGAAAAACTGCACTGGGTAATTCCCTCTGGTCCCTAACAGCTTCCGTACCGAAGCTCCTTGTAACTCTCAGAAGATACAATTTTCCCGCCAATATCGAATGGCGTCGGAGTAGCTTGTTTCCTTTACTTTCCGCCCGATGATTCTAGCATCCTGACTTTTTAAGTTCTCCGCATAATATATTCAAACTTGGCGATTCTAATATTTGGTATTCCGATTGGATGTAGGTTCATAATGATCAAACACCGCCGCTCCCAACAGTCTGTCAAGGACGTTTTAACAATCTTTGATGCTCCTTGCTCCGAACATTAAATCCACCACTTACCTGTGAACAATGTCACGTAACTGGCTTTGGCACAAATAAATCGCGCGTCTCTAGTTTATGGCTATGTCAATTAACTGGCTGGACATCTTCATACATTTTGACGACGCGAAATTATAGCCTCAGGGTCTAACATACACAAATGTTGAAATCTGGTTTTATTCTACAACGTGACAATATATTTATTTAAGAACAAACTTAATACAATTTCAAATTCGCGCAAAGTATGAAGATCATTAAAGATGGCAAAGATCAAATAATTTTTAAGTTATAGAGTTATAGACGTAAATATTTGTTTGTTTTGTTTAGGAAAAATGGTGTTTTAGAAATTATATATCAGATACATCAGCAACAGATGATATTTTATTTTTGTTCGTGCTAAGCAATAAAACACTTTTAGGTTTAATAATGATATATATATATATATATATATATATATATATATATATATATATATATATATATATATATATATATATATATACTACCATATGGATTATATTGGAAAAGCAATTATCCAATACATTTCCCAAACGTTGGTGCTTGATTAGTTGCCCTGGGAAGAAATGTACATGGAAGAATATAATTTTTAATATTAAAGTGGTTTTTATATTTGATACACTCGCAACAGACACAGGCACACATTCAAGTGCGTGGTTTGAATGATCTGGAAAGTTTGGGTTTGAAATTATGCATAGTCATGGAAGAATTACCTTGAGCAAGACACTTCATTTCTTTTGGTCTAGTCGAGCCAGGACGTAATTAAGTAGATGCGGCCTAAACAGATTAACTGTTGATGGAACTGGCGTCTCGTCCAGTAAGAAGTATGGACACTCGTCCGCTTCATGCCATAGAAATTCGGATAGCCGACGGCCTTATACGCATTTTGTAGATTCAGCTGTACAAAAATACCCGCGTTCTCTGATACGTGAACATGCAATTCACTTGACCTGACATCCAGCTGGTAAGTCGCTTCACATTATAAAGAAAAACAACTTCCGGCGTTATGAGCAAGATGTATACTTCGTTGTACAAGAAATAAATATATGCTAGAAATTATTCTTTGCTAGACTAGTGCATAGGAAATCGTGCACTTTCATTCACTTTACTTCAGGGTAACAGGATTACGAAGTCACTTTACTTAAAGGAAACTAGATAACTAAATATCTTTACTTCAGAGGAACTTAATAACAACGTTACTTTGCTTTAAGGGAACGGGATAACTAAGTTAGTTTACTTCAGAGGAACGGGATAACCAAGTCAGTTAAATTCAGGGGAACGGGATATCCATGTCACGTTTCTTCGGGGGAACGGGAAAACCATATCCCGTTACTTTAGAGGAACGAGATAACCAAGTTACTTTACTTCAGGGGAACGGGATGACCAAGTCGTGTTACTTCAGGGGAATGGGATAATCAAGTCACGTTACTTCAGGGGAACAGGAAAACAAAGCTAATAGACTAGGTTACCATCTTCTACAAGAGATTACATTTTGTTGGACTGGTGTCCCATTCAGACAAAAGCATTCACTCAAAGTTAAGTCAACCACTGAGCAGCTAGCGGACTCAACTATCCATAGGTAACAACATGTGGTTGACCTTTGTTGTGCTCTTGTCAAAATTCAAAAGAAATCATGCATTAACTTCACTTTGTAAAAGCTGGGTAGAGCTCTGAGCAGTTAGTAGTGTCAGCTTTTCAGCATTTACTAGAAATTAACCTTGATTGACTGGTATCCCATACAAGGGAACTCGTGAACTGACATGTATTCCATACAGAGGAACTCATGACTTGACTGGTATCTCATAGAGAGTAATTCATGAATTGACTGGTATCCCATAGAGAGTCCCTCATGAATTGACTGGTATCCCATACTGAGAATCTCATGAATTGACTGGCATCCCAATACAGAGGAACTCATGAATTGACTGGTGTTCCATACTTAGGAACTCATGAATTGACTGCCATCCCAGTACCGAGGAACTCATGAATTGACTGGTGTCCCATACTGAGGAAGTCATGAATTGACTGTTGTCCCATACTGAGGAACTCATGAATTGACTGGTGTCCAATACTAAGGAACTCACGAATTGACTGCCATCCCAGTACAGAGGAACTCATGAATTGACTGGTGTCCCATACTGAGGAACTCATGAATTGACTGATGGACCAGACAATATGGCTTAAAGTTTTGTTTTCTCTTGTTGACAATATTAGGCGTATTTAGACCTGTTCCTTTGTCTTGTATTTTATTTGTCGACTTCATATTTCCTGATTATTTGAAAGAAAATGAAAAGCATGAGATATATATGTTACAGTGATTTCAGTGACATACATTGATCCACGTGTAACAGCTCGGAATATTTCATGTTGATATGACATACATTGATCCACGTGTAACAGCTCGGTATAATTCATGTTGATATGACATACAATGATCTACGTGTAACAGCTCGGTATATTTCATGTTGATATGACATACATTGATCCACGTGTAACAGCTCGGTATATTTCATGTTGATATGACATGCATTGATCCACGTGTAACAGCTCGGTATATTTCATGTTGATATGACACACATTGATCCACGTGTAACAGCTCGGTATATTTCATGTTGATATGACATACATTGATCCACGTGTAACAGCTCGGAATATTTCATGTTGATATGACATACATTGATCCACGTGTAACAGCTCGGTATATTTCATGTTGATATGACATACATTGATCCACGTGTAACAGCTCGGTATATTTCATGTTGATATGACATACATTGATCCACGTGTAACAGCTCGGTATATTTCATGTTGATATGACATACATTGATCCACGTGTAACAGTTCGGTATATTTCATGTTGATATGACATACATTGATCCACGTGTAACAGCTCGGTATATTTTATGTTGATATGACATACATTGATCCACGTGTAACAGCTCGGTATATTTCATGTTGATATGACATACATTGATCCACGTGTAACAGCTCGGTATATTTCATGTTGATATGTCAGAGGGAATAAGATTGAATACAGAGTAAATCAAAGTCTCTTAAAAAGAACAATTGACTTCCGATTGACTAATATATCATATTAATAACAGGAGTAAACGATTTGCAAAATGAATTCTAATTGATTTGGACAGAATATTAATTAGAGGAGGAACCGATTAGCTTAGATCCAACCACTTTTTCGCTAGAGGTCGGAATGATAAAGTTTTTGTTGATAAATTGATTAAAATCGATTGATGTTATAAGTCGAGGATTAAAAGGTTTCTATATCATCGCAAGTTTGTCCGAAAATAGCGAAATGGATTTCAGTAGATTAATATTACAATTTTTATCGTTTCAATTGTCAATATTCTTTATTTTTCTTCTTCTTTTCTTCCTATAGAATACTAACTTATATAAGCGTATAATGCAGCTAATATAATATACCAAAAAGCGTTCTTTGTTAACGTTCGATGGTTCCTGCATGATTTTTATTTTATTTTCAACACACACACGACGATTCCTCTTTATGGATCATATTATTCTATAGACTAACAAACTCAATTTACAACGTGCTGTTTCTAAACGAATTATTCAGTTCTCTGCCAGCGATACATTTATACCTTCGATTCATGCACATTTATTGATTTGTCGACCATGGTACTGTATGCAGTAAAAGTCAGAATTTGCATTAAGAAATATGCATAGTTTTTATACTACATCCTCTATCGCGACCCCGATTTTTATGTCACATACACACACACACACACACACACACACACACACACGACAGTTGCAGAGTAAAGCAAAGGCGAGTGTTTCTTTTAATATTTTATAAACAAGAGCCGCGTTTTCCAATCTGCATCAACTATCAACTAAAGAGATTAAATCTTGATTTTTTTAATCGATATTCATTAACAAGTTTAATGACCTTGCACACTAAGCCAAAAATGTGTTTCCCGTCACTTTTGGTATATTTTACATTACCGTCCCTACGTGCATAATCGTTATTCGTCCAAGGTTTATTAATTTATTTGTTTATTTTATTTATTATCATGGTAGCTTATAACTTTTCAGTACTGACTAATTTTAAGATAAACTAATAACAGCGTTGTCTCTAAAATTGTATAATCCTGTCAGTTTTACAGGCTTCCAGATATCAAGAAACTCTGTACATATGATGCTTTGTTTCCTATATATTGGTCACTATAAAGACTGGTGTACTTTAGGCATGACATTGTGTTTTTTGTGGCTATAATTTAAATGTGTTACCAGTAAATGGTAATATATGGCTATATGTATATTAGAGGTAACACTGAAGAAACTATGACCATTAAAATATTAAATATTAACTTGAAATAAATAATTTAAAATATAAACAAAAATTAAAATACAGTTTTTGAAATGATATGAACATGGAAGTTTATAAAAGTTTATGATTAAAATTTACACGAACCTTGTGCATGCAACATTCGTGCAACAATGTATATCAATTTGCATACTAATTAAATAGTTATTCTTTTTTAGTTTCTATTTCTGTACACATTTCATCTTTTTATATAAGCCAAACTTTTGAAAATATAGAGGTGTGGACCTTGAATCGAGCGTAACCTACCTACTGATACTCCTAGAACTACTACGAGGAACGACACATATTAGCACTAGATTGAAACAATATATAAAAAAATTCCCAAGAAGAAAAAAAAAAGAGGAAAATAAAAATAGTACACCTTTCCATCATCAGAATTCAAAAAACCATAATATATATCGGGTCCTAAATCCAAATTAGTAGAAAAGAAATACAACTGGGAAAAATAACACTGAATCTAAAATTGCTGTCTCAAACATATATATCAAATAACATACACACAATATAGCACCACTACATATAACAGATACTGAGACCTAGGCGACCTCTAGCAAAGGTCACAAAAAATACAAGGGAAATAACTTCGAGCAAGGCGAACAAAAAAAAAAAAACAAACAGGCTCGGACGAACAACCTTTTACATAACACTAAGGAAACATAAATACCCCATCAAAAATTCTAAGACTATACACAGTACAGCACAATAAGGGTGTACACACATTACAGCACAATAAGGTGTACATACAGTACAGCACAACAAGGTGTAGATATAGTACAGCACAACATGATGTACATATAGTACAGCACAATATGATGTACATACAGTACAGCACAATAAGTTGTATATAGAGCACAGCACAACAGATGTACATAGAGTACAACACAATAAGGTGATGCTGTTTTATTTTATTTTTAAAAATTTTATATAATCCATTATCCATCGCCTTTCGTTGTTATTTTCATACATCAGTACTCATTAGCTAAATTTTGGGTTCATTCAAGCATGATATGTGCTTCTTCTTCGCCATAAAACACTCCAAGAAGGCAAATATTTATTGGTCACGTTTTAGTCTTTCAAAATGTATGACAAAGCCCCACCCCCACCCCCTCCATTTTGAATACTTTTGGAAAGAAGTGTGGTGTTTTAAATGCACTAAGAGTCGCGAATCATGATTTCTAATAAAATTATTTTCGATATCCCAGAAAAAAACTAAAAAAAGAGAAAAAAAACAGTAATAAGTTAATGCAAACTAGATCAAATGGAGGAAAAAGATTTCTTACATACAGAACTTGGACGAATAATGCTTATGTACGTATGGCCGGTAACATGAGACATGTTGATCAAATAAAATCAAGATTTAATCTCTTTAGTTGATAGATCTCGCTTTGTTGAAGCAGAAGAAACTCGCGCAGTACAGGGCAGAACTTGAAGAAAGAAAAATATACACGCACATTCATTAATGTGGATAAAATCACTTTATGCTGATTGGAAAACGTGGCTCTTGTTTACAAAATACGAAAAGAAACGCCTTTGCTTTGCTCTGCAACTGTCGTATGCAAAAATCTCAGCCGAATGCTGTAAATGCGACCGTCGATTCTGTTTCGGGGTGTTGACAGCATACGTCATAGATAACTGCGCCCCCCTGTGATTGTTTGGATTTACACTAGCTGATTCGTATTTTGATCAGATGGTTTACTTTCAATACGTTTCATGTAATACCACATCATTTGGAATATGAGCTGATCATTCCATTCTTCTCTTCAGACCATTTAAACTAATGCCAGATCATTTGGAATCTGAATACACCATTTCTTTTTTGGGGTTAAATCATTTAATTCAAGACTACATAATTTCATTTAATACTACGTCATTTGGAAGCAGAATTCATCAATCCGTTTTGCTATTTCAATCATTTAATTTAATATCACATCATTTGGAATCTGAATTCATCATTTCATTTGTTGAGTTAAATCATTTTATTTTATACTACGTACTTTCATTTAATAATATATCGTTTGCAACCAGATTTCATTAATCCGTTTTGTTCTTTAAATCATTTTATTTAATACTAGATCATTTGGAATTTAAATTCATGAATTCATTTGTTGAGTTAAATCATTTCATGTTAGACTACATCATTTTATCTAATAGCACGTCATTTGGAAGCATATATCATCATTCCGTTTTGTTCTTTAAATCATTTTATTTAATACCAGATCATTTCATTTAACGCCACATCATTTGAAATCTGAATTCATTATTTCATTTTTGGAGTTCAATCATTTCATTTCATGCTACATCATTTCATATCACGCAACATCATTTGGAATCTGAATTGATCATTCCGTTTGTTGGGTTAAATCATTTAATTTCACACTTAATCATTTCATTTAATACCACGTCATTTGAAACTTAAAAGCTTCATTCGGTTTTGTTAGTGAAATCATTTCATGTGACACCACATCATTTGGCATCTGGATTGATCATTTCATTTGCTAGATTAAATCATTTGATTTCATACTAGATCATTTGATTAATGTAATTTTGGCGGCGACGGCTGCCCATAGTTAGTGCTGGTGCTAGAATAACGTGACAAGGTCGGACATGATGCTACATGTTTACGGCATGATGCCTCAATGATAGACATCACTATGAACTGCCACACTGCAGAGATCGTAATGATATAGCTGATTTTTTTTTTAAAGCTACGTTAAAAATACAAATCACACACACACACACACACACACACAGCACGTGAATGCGGATAGTCATGTAAACAAATTGTCTTAGAATGAAATTCTATTTGTTGATCGAATAAGTACGATACTCGACTCTGTATAATAACACAAACTAGTACGTATATATACACAGATTTCTATATGTGTGCCCACAGGAGTTTTTGTGGGGCCGGGGTCAATCAGTCACGGCCACATTTGCATATATATATATATATATATATATATATATATATATATATATATATATATATATATATATATATATATATATATATATATATATATATATATATATATATATTTGTTTGAATGGGGGAGTCACGTGACCTCCTTGATATATGATGCGGGCGCCCATGTACATTTACATATAGATAAACACAGACTAGTACATAGACACAGAGGCACTTTCATAACAGTATTGACCATATCATGCCGAAACACTACAAGCTTAGTATCTATCTAACGGCACAAAAAGCAAAATGAGTTTGTCCTGAACAGAAATCGAAATCTCTAATATTGGTACAAACAATTTAGCTGCAATTTTTATTGGTGTTTTGTTGATTAAGTTACACCATAATGACGTATGGTGATTGGACAAATAGTGTAGTTATTTAGTCACGAGTCCTCAAACCTCCATCACTAATTGATCTGTTTTAGTGTTTAAAAAATAAATTGTTAGTAAATATGTCCTAACGGCTCTATGTAAGAAATTATACAAATCTTACTTAAATTCAATGGAACATAAAAATGTTAGTATCCAGCGGCTTTTAGTGGACAGTTATATTTCAATGATCCGTTTTGCTCCATAAACACGAGCAATATGTACTGTCCAGTTAACAGAGACTACAGCCGTGAAAACGTTATCAACTCAAATTGATGTTTTTCTTTTTATTATCATTGTTGCCATAAATTGCACATAAAGACCTGTACAAATCAATACAAGGATTGTACAAATCAAGATAAGGACTGGACTACAAGCCATCGTTTTTTTTTTAACCTCTCAGACCCAACTTCTTTATGTTCAAAAGTAGTATTTATTTATTTACAATGTCTCCAAAACATGATGTGGGATGGTCTGCCTGGACGATATGTTATATTATACAGCTGGCAGGTGCGTAGCGAACAACAAAGTGGTTGCGTCTATTCAATGTAAACACTGGTCGTGAAATCATGGAGTGATTTTTCTGATATCAAAGTTGGACTATTACAATAGTAGCAAATCATTAAAATAATTGGTTTGAAATGCAATATATTTTCTTGTTAAAATTTAGGAAGGGTTCCAAGAAAAAGATAGTACGGCGGTATACCGCAATTATATTAACATCCAACGATTCAATGATTAGCAGCCAATAATTCGATGATTAGCAACAAACAATTCAATGATTGGCGATCTGCAATTCAATGATTGGCGACCTGCAATTCAATGATTAGCAACACACAATTAAATGATTAGTGACAAACAATTCAATGTTCATGGGCAGGAGCCTGCTACCATATTTGTGTTCAATTTCCATCTATAAACAGCTGGAGAAAACATATGTTGCTCTGATTTATAGCAAACATACACCATATTATATTCATGTTATTATTTAATAAAAGTAAATATTAATTATCTCGAGATATCTTTTTAAAAAGTTTATTTTAGTCCCCGAAAACTAAATGGACAGTACATTAGAGTAGGTGAATTTGTTATGTGTAAGATAATTGTTGTACAAGCTGTTATTAAAGTTGGATAATTTTAAGCTTACACTTTAGATAATATTGTGAAAGATTTTGTGCTTACGTTTGAGAGCCTATTTATAAAACTTGCACATGTTGATACTGAGGTATGCAGATTGCATAGCTACACTATTCATATACTAGATATACTAGGTGGGAAAACTTTTGAGTGGGGATACCAGCACCATGTCAAGATAATTTGTGTGTGTGTGTGTGTGTGAGAGAGAGAGAGAGAGAGAGAGAGAGAGAGAGATTTTGTAGACATGAGAAATTACATACAGATGAGACGGAAACATCTGCACTTGGGATGGTTCGAAGTTTACAAAGGATTTGGCCCGAAATTATTTCACAACTTTCCATTTGGTTATCGTGTTCCCTGTCAAACATGTGATTAAAGGATCATGAATTCATAATTATAATTATATTTGTAATTTTCAATATAAATTTGTGACAAATAGAACCATTATATATATATATATATATATATATATATATATATATATATATATATATATATATATATATATATATATATATATATATATATATATATATATATATATATATATGTTTTAAATCTTGTAAATTCTGTCCTGAATTATGAAAACACTTTTTAATATTATTACAGTCGTATCCACATTCATAGGAATTTCGAAAATTTCTTGACCGAAAATACCGACATACTGGTACAGTGTAAATGATCACCTTTACTATATAACATTAAAAGCTAAATTCTCACTAAATGGCAGAAAAATGAGCTCATATGGGTTCATATTCTTTTTAACCATTAGCCATAGTTAATATCCTAAATATTTATTTAGATCGAGATAGACATTGAAAATAAAGAACAACTTCGATAGAACATTAAAAAATCATCATGCTTTTACAAAAAATATAATTAAAATCAGTTTCATCTTTGTCCTATATTCATTCCCCCTCCTCTTAATCTGTTTGTTCTCCTCCCTACCCGTTACACTAAATGTATTTCTTCCTGCAATGAATGCTTATATGACGTTTTGTCAACAATATCTGAAGAAAATTTAATTGTAAATTAATTTGAACATCTGATCACATCCGAATGAGAAAGCTAAAAAGTGTGTCCCTACCCCGTTTTTGTACATGGTTGTCATTTTAACACATTAACACCAATCAATCTGTTTAGGAGATATAACGCGACCTGCGTATGGACAGACAGACAGACACACGCATTATATCAGAGAATATCAGCAGAGCTCAGACCGCTCCGGTGGTCTAGTGGTTAGAGCATCCGCTTTGGATGTAGAAGGTCGTGGGTTCGTGCCCCGCCTGAGTCATACCATAGACTTACAAATATGATACTAACTGCTGCCTCGCTTGGCTCTGAGCATTAAGATGTTAGTGTTAGGACTGATCTGTCAAACTAATGTGACTGGGTGGGTCATCATGCTACATGTCTGCGGCATGATGCCTCTAAACTGACACAATGCTGACATCGTAGCGATATGACTGAAATACTGTTAAAGCTAAGTTAAAAATCCAACACACACACACACACACACACACACACACACACACACACACACACATTTCAGTAATCACTGGAATCATTTTGTTTACATGTAATTCGAATAAACAGATTTCATGTCAAGAAAAGAAAACATTATAAAATATTAGTAATTTACTAATAAATAAACCTAAGCAAAATAAAATAATAAATAAACCTAAGCATTATCTTCCCGAATGATCTTATGTTTCACAAGGAAAGTTGTCTGTGTGCTACCGTAATGATAGTTACATGTATACTCTGTATATCCCAGATGTGGTAAATATGTCTTGTCTATCGCAACTGTGATTGATTAAAAATCTGTTCAAAGGAAAATAACATGGTACAATCATAATCAACTCCAAACACGCTAAGCTTGAACCATGTTAGCCAATAATCTCACTTGAAGGTTGTAGCTTAAACTGGTGTTGTTGGGGTTTTTTTTGTCGACACCATTATCATAAAAATAATTAGATAAGAGTTGTATATTGGAGAATAAATCTTGCATATATACTTTTATCTAAATCTTGACCTAAGAGTGCAGTAAATAATACAATAAAAAGTTAGATAATTGGTGTACTTAGTTGCAAAGACACTCTCACTTTAAAGTCTTCACAATGAATTCTTCTGCACATGTTCATACAAGAGTGATAAAAAAAAAATTAAATTATAGCCCGGTCGAATATTAGTAAGCGTGTTTTCTCACCAGTTCTTCCCGGTGTAGGTATTTAATTATCGATGATATGTCAACTCTTGAACAGTATTCAATGAATAGAGATCGCTGAATCAGATATAGAAAATGTAAATTATTATAGAAAATGTAAATTATTATAGAAAATGTAAATTATTATAGAAAATGTAAATTATTATAGAAAATGTAAATTATTATAGAAAATGTAAATTATTATAGAAAACAATAATTAATATTTAACGTAAGCTAAACACTTTACAATAAATTCAGAATAATTCCTCACTACTGCTACCACCACTGCTACCTACTACTACTACTACTACTAATACTACTACTACTACTACTACTACTAATAATAATAATAATAATAATAATATAATAATAATAATAATAATAATATTATTATTATTATTATTATTATTATTATTATTATTATTATTATTATTATTATTATTATTAATGTATTCATAGTCTGTTGGGACAGGTTTATGGATGAGGAGAAAGTTCAGGATCATAAACAAAATTCAACAAGATGGCAGTGTATAAGCGTACCCTAAAAAGTCTAATTTGTGTTGATACTTTCAAATAATTTTGTTCTGTCAGATGATTGTACACATGTTTTATACGATCTTAAGAATTCCAATATTTTATCAAAGTCCGATTTCTGTGTTGACAAAAGGTCCGATTAATGTGTTTATCAAAAGTCCGATTGTTGTCTTGACTAAACGTCCGATTGCTGTGTTGATCAAAAGTCTGATTGCTGTGTTGACCAAAGGTCCAAATTATATGTTGATCAAAAGTTATATTGCTTTGTTGACCAAAGATCAGATTGCTGTGTTCACCAAAGGTCCGATTAATGTGTTGGTCTAAAGTCCGATTGTTGTGTTGATTGAACGATGTATTAATCAAAAGTCTGATATCTGTGTTGACCAAAGGTCCAATTAATGTATTGATCGAATGATGTATTGATCAAACGTCCGATTTCTGTGTTGATCAAAGGTAAATAAATGTGTTGATCAAAAGTCCGATTGCTGAGTTGATCGAATAATGTACTGATCAAAAGTCCGAATGCTGTGATGATCGATTGATGTATTGATCAAACGTCCGATTTGCTGTGTTGATCAAATGTCCGATTGGTATGTTGATCCGATTTGTTGTGTTGATCAACATTCCGATAGTTTTCTTAATCAAAAGTCCGATGGTGTTGATTAAAAGACCCATTTATGTTTTAATCAAAGGTCCGATTGCTGTGTTGATCAAAAGTCCAAATGCTGTGTTAATCAAAAGTCCGATCGCGGTGTTGATGAAAAGCCCCATTGCTGTGTTGATTAAAAGTCCGATTGCCATGTTGACAAAAAGTCTGATTGCCATGTTGATCAAGTTCGATTGTTGTACTGATCAAAAATCCAATTGTTGTGTTGAGATAAGGTCTGATTGCCGTGTAGATCAAAAGTCCGATTGCGGTGTTGATCAAAAGTACGACTGTCGTGTTCATCAAAGACCCATTGATGTGTTGATCAAAAGCCCGATTGATGTGGTTATCAAAAGTCCAAGTGTTGTCTTGACCAAAAGTCCGATTAATGTGTTGATATAAAGTCCGATTGCTGTGTTAACCAAAACTTTGATTGCTGTGTAAATCAAAAGTCTGATTGCTGTATTGATCAAACGTCGATAGTTGTGTTTGATCAAAAGTCCGATTCTTGTGTTGATCAAAAGTCCGATTCTTGTGTTGATCAAAAGTCCGATTCTTGTGTTGATCAAAAGTCCGAATATTGTGTTGATCTTAGGTCTAATTGATGTGTTGATAAAAAGCCCGATTTTTGTGTTAATCAAATCTCCTTATGTTGTGTTGTGTTGATCGAGCGAAAGATTGCTGTTTTGATCAAACATCAGATTACTGTGATGATCTGGTCCGATTGTTGTGTTGATCAAAAGTCCAATTGCTACATTGATCAAAAGTCCGAGTTATGTTTGATCAAAGGTCCGATTGCTGTCTTGATTAAAAATCCGATTGATGTGTTGATCGAAAGTCTAATTTTTGTGTTGATCTATGGTACGATTGCTTTTTTGGTCAAAAGTCCAATTGCCCTGTTGATCAAACGGCCGATTGTTATGTTGACCAAAAGTCCGATTGATACCTAGATTGAACGTCCGATTTATGTGTTGATCAAAAGTCTGATTGCTGTATTGATAAAAAGACCGAATATTGTTTTAATCAAAAGTCCGATTTCTGTGTTGATCAAAACTCCGATTGCTGTGTTGTTTAAAAGTCCGATTCCTTTGTTGACCGAGTAATTTTTTTGTCTCCCTGTTTGGTTTCTATTCCATCACATTGCATCTTTCTTTATACGGGAGTTCCATCTGGTAGGAAATATCCAGAATTTTCAAGAATGTTTCTTTGTTTTTATTGGTTTGTTTTTTCTTAAAGTAAGCGTCTGAACAAAACTAATGCTGGAGCAATAAGAACCCCCTTTGAAGTGAATATATGCTAAACTAGAAAAATACCGTGTGTATTCATTTATATATTGTCTAAATGCAAAATCTACATATTTAATGCTCTGTAAGAGCTGGGTACATTCATTTAGTTAGAATTAATCAGTATAACGAATATATACCCTGGTCTACCTTCGGATTATGTGACGGGAGTTCAGGGTCTATGTTGGTTTAAATTGAAATCGATTTTAAGGCGAGTACAGACTACCTCTACATAATGCATCTAGTTTTAAGTCAATGAAAATAGAGTTTTAAATTGGGTAGGCTTGAAAAAAGAGATGAATAAATGTTTAAAAATCTAAATGACGCGTGTACATTATATTTTTTTAAAAATAAGTTAAACGCGATTCAAATATAATTTTTGTCCTATTATCAGATGTAATTATGCATGGTACTAAAGTTTAAGTGAGATGTAGCATTTCTTCACGTGCGAAATATGCACGAGCAGTTTAAGGGGTTTCATCTGTTTAATCTGATCGTTTAAATGAATTTATTGGAATATAAATCGTAAAGTAATATCCCCAAAGCTCACACATAAAATATATAATTAAATGGGGAGAGCATAGATCAAAGAGTTTATAATACCCTAACCCGAACGCTGTTAGGTTTGCATTCCCATGTACTTTGATCGTAAAGACGTTAAATCTCCATGTCGATGGCAATGCATTTGCTAAGAATTGCAATTCATTCTTTAAACGATTCAGGAACTCATGAAACCGGAAATTCGATTACACCCAGCGTGGTCGACGATAGCTAAGGACATTCTTTTAGTGTGCAATAGCTTTTAAATTAATGACTTCAAGAATCCTGTATTTCAGTTCAACTCTTTAAATTACAAACAGTGATAAAATTACATGACCCAGAATAACAACATGCAAAGCTATATGTTAACCATTGTTTACAAATATTGTCAGTGAAAACAAAAACGTAGCATGAACGCATACATAGCTCCTATCTGATGCTAAGATTGGCGCAATAGTTATTAGGCCACTATGAACGTTAGGTGTCGCTCTACAGGTTTTAGGTAATTCTGAAAGCGTGACGGGTTTGTGTTGAAGTTATGTACATTTGTCACAAGTATATTGGAGAAATGCTGGTATATCTATATGCTACTTTCATGCACTGTGATTATATTTTTTATATCTAAGGAACAAGGCACTGTTTAAAGCACACAACTGATCGAAAATTGAACCTTAACTAGTCCAAGGCATAGACGACAATACTAACTTTTGAAATATCAATATATGAATTTTCATATATATAATTTTTTAAAAAAAAGTTAAAAGGCTTTTATCTTTCCAACTTACATTTGAAGTCCAGGATGTTAAATAAATAGCCTAAGCAGAGATAGCATATATTCGAGAGGTACACACACGAAGTGATGCCAAGCTGCACTCATATTTTAAAAATACCTACAGGGTTATTTTGTAACAAATAACTTGATAACCAGCAAAATTATTTTTTTTAAAAGCACTGTGGAAAGTAAACATCAGTATGATTCATGTATACATATTTTTATGACATATGGCTCATGTATACTTAAGCTTATGGCATATGTGTCCTGGATATTAATTTTTTGGCATATGACTCTTGTATATTAATTTATGTGGCATATGACTCCTGTATATCAATTTATGTGGCATATGACTCTTGAATATTAATTTATGTGGCATATGACTCTTGTATAATAATTTATGTGGCATGTGACTCTTGTATAATAATTTGTAGGCATGTGACTCTTGTATATTAATTTATGTGGCATATGACTCTTGTATATTAATTTATGTGGCATATGACTCTTGTATATTAATTTATGTGGCATATGACTCTTGTATATTAATTTATGTGGCATATGACTCTTGTATATTAATTTATGTGGCATGTGACTCTTGTATATTAATTTATGTGGCATGTTACTCTTGTATATTAATTTATATGGCATGTGACTTTTGTATATTAATTTATGTGGCATGTGACTCTTGTATAATAATTTGTAGGCATGTGACTTGTATATTAATTTATGTGGCATATGACTCTTGTATATTAATTTATGTGGCATATGACTTGTATATTAATTTATGTGGCATATGACTCTTGTATATTAATTTATGTGGCATGTGACTCTTGTATATTAATTTATGTGGCATGTGACTCTTGTACATTAATTTATGTGGCATGTGACTATTGTATAATAATTTGTAGGCATGTGACTCTTGTATATTAATTGATGTGGCATATGACTCTTGTATATTAATTTATGTGGCATACAACTCCTGTATATTACTTTTTGTGGCATATGACTCATGTATTTTAATTTATGTTGTATGTGGCATATGACTCCTGTGTATTAATTTATGTGGCATATGACTCCTGAATACTGGTCTTTATGACACAGGACTTATGTGTACTAGTCTTTATGACATAGGAATCCTGTATACTGGTCTTTATGATATAGGACTCCTGCATACTAGTCTATGTGATATAGGTCTTCTGTATACTAGTGTTTATGACATAGAGCTCCTGTATACTGGTCTTTATGACATAGGACTCCTGTATACTAGTCTTTATGACATAGAACTCATGTATACACTCGTCTATGTGATATTGGACAACTGTATACTAATTTTTATGACATTGGGCTCCTGTATACTAGTCTATGTAATATAGGACTCCTGTATACTTGTTTTTGTGACATAGGACTCCATTATAATGGTCTTTATGACATATGACTCCCGTATACTAGTTTGTATGACATATGACTCCCGTATACTAGTTTGTATGACATAGGACTCCTGTATACTAGTCTTTATGACATAACTCCTGTATACTTGTATTTATGACATAACTCCTGTATACTAGTACATGTGATATAGGACTTCTGTATACTAGTTTTTATGACATAGGACTTATGTATACTAGTCTTTATGACATTGGACTTTAGTATAATGGTCTTTAAGACATAGGACTCCTGTATACTTGTATTTATGACATAACTCCTGTATACTGGTATTTATGACAAAGAACTGTATTCAGGTTTTATGAATTGACTCCTGTAAGTAATGCGTCGTTCAGTTTTCACAAATAAATGCACCATATTTGGGAAAATTAAAGGTACTGATATTCAATATCGAATCATTACCCCAAAAGCCAGAAAAGCTCGCTTAATTCTAGACACCTTTATAGTCGCTAATATTTGTGTGGTTAACTGTGTTTATATTTCAAAATATTCCACCATTCATTGCACGATACATGCCTAATTCAACATTCTAGAAATATGCTCAGAAATATTTTGTACATTAACTATATGTATTTTAGTTTTACACAGAAGTAGAAAAGTTAATTCTAATACAATTTATAATTTTTATTTATGAAACGTAAAGTATTATGGGCAAAATCTCTGAACATAAATCGTGTCTAAATCTAAAATTCGCATTTGACTAATATTTTAAAGGTACGTTTTGCGTACATATAGTTTTATGTCCACGGCGAAGAAAGCTGTCTCTTCAAGCAAGGATCTATTGATTTGTATGAAGCAACACTCTATTAAGACCCATTAAAGTGCGTTAGAGCGAACTCATTATTCAAGATTTGTTATCTTTTTATATTGACTTATTGATCGGCATACCAGTTTAAAAAGCTGAGGCGTGTCAAAACTTGGAACCGTTGCTTAAATTTGAGAACAAAGAACCTGTGTGTGTGTGTGTGTGTGTGTGTGTGTGTGTGTGTGTGTGTGTGTAAATGCTGCACTGCCACATGACTTACAGTTATGGATTAGATCCATGAATTTCAGTACCATTGTATGTCTGGATAATCTTGAACCATGATTTTTTTTACGAGCAGTTAATGGAAAACGATTTCAAACTTTCTATAAATAGAATGAAAGCCTGATGACAAAGTTTCAAACGATCCCTCAGAGATAAGGTTTTATAGTTGTTTATTACAAATATATTCTGCACTGTTCTGTTTATCTTCTGGGCTTATCCCACTGCAGTTTAACGCATGAACACATTCATTATGACCGTTTCGCTTTGAAGTAGGAATTTTAAAGTGCTAAATCTGCAATGTAAATTTGACAAGCTGCGGGTGAATTTTAACGACGTGATGACATGCTAGCTACAAAAGCTTAACTAAATAGGTAACTCACATGTTAGCGAAACTTTGCAGTTAATATGTTGGTACATGTATAAATAGCACTACCAGTTTAGTGTAAATTTTTTACCTGATTTTTTTTCTTCTCAGATTGTCTTAAAGACATTGTTCGGAACTGTGGAACCATGAACTTCGAAAGAGATGACATTATTATTCGTCAAGGAGACCGAGGAGACTGGTACACATATATATTAGGCCAGATTAGTAATCCACTAATTTTTGGCGATACAACTTTTGTCTTAATGTCATTTTCCATTCATATTTATTTTAATATTAAACCTAAAAGAATGTTAATATTGTATCTTATCAGAACAATTTGTTTGTCATGTTTGACCACTGGTTTATCTGCATGATAAAATAAGCTAGTTAACTCTCTCTCTTTCTCTCTCTCTCTCTCTCTCTCTCTCTCTCTCTCTCTCTCTCTCTCTCTCTCTCTCTCTCTCTCTCTCTCTACACACACACACACACACACACTATACTCTGCTGATGATACTGTCATAGCCATGATGCTTTTGATGCTTTAATTATCATCAACTACCATCTTTTGCAAAACGTCAAACAAAATTATATATATATATATATATATATATATATATATATATATATATATATATATATATATAACTCAATCTGCACAAGCCGATATGAAGCTTCCAAAGAATCAAAGTTGTGCTAATGACGTCACAACCCCATCGGCAGGCATATTTCAGTAGATTCCTTCATTTGATATTTATTGCCTTGCCGATTTAGGCACGGACACATTTTAATAGATACTTATTAGCAAGATCCGTTTTCATAAATAGTCCCGATTTGTAATAAAAACGTTCATTTATTACTGCTTCAAACTTTTGGTGATTAGGCGACAAAATATAACTGTATTCCGCCATCGTTGAATATAGTCCTGAAATTAACTACTGTCTACCCTTTATCCACTGCATCAATTATTCTGCATCAATTTAAGCTAGACTAAAATTGAAAATACAAAAAGGTGAATTTACACCATTGCAGTTACAGGAGTGTGCCCAATTAGGTTTAAATAATCGTGACAACATCTTAATATCACGGTTACGCACGACATCAATTTCATATTATCAGAAAATTGCCACTATTTGCGGAAAAGTCTATGTCTACTGTTAGGAGAAAATCATCACACGGAGACACCATATGGTCTTTTTGAACAAGACAATCCTGTGTGAAGCTTCCAAACTATTCCGACTCGCCTATATGTGAAAGACGTTCATGATGTGCGAATAACGTCACTAAATAAGAGATTTTTCTTGGAACAAGCCAACATAATTCTCTTGCGAATTCAGATAGGGTTAAAAAAAAAAAAGTAAAATTAAAGTCATACTTTTGGACGGTAATTTCGTAACATATGTTAAGAAAATTTAATTCAGCATTGATTTTCAAACAATCTGGTAATTATTAAGCTTAATCTTGAGATATTGACGATAACTTTGAAGATATCTCACTGGGTCAAAATTCCGAAATGCTGGCCGTAACTTTATCTGTACATACAGGCACGTTCAAGTTCTGAGCGGCGTTCTTAAACAAGTTGAACAAGATTTATGAATGACCGGTCAGATAATGCCAATCATTGACAGGCAGAGGCAAGGAGATATTTCTTGCAATCAATGGGCTCTAAAAGGTTCAATGTGAAGGTCAAAGTTACAATAGTTGCCGGCGAAAGAATATATTCCACAAATAACGAAATTTTAACAAATGTTTGAAAAATCCTATAAAAGAAGACAAAACCTGTTCAGCATAAAATCTAAACTTCTGAATAAGCTGGTTATTCATTTTATAATCATTTTTCGAAACATTCATCCTCTCTATTCTGGAAACAGAATAATTTTAAGTTTTGAATCATGTTTCGTCTTATTTTAATTAGTGTTGGGCTGGCATGTCAACGCATGTTTCCAAATAAGTGGTTCATGCCTAATATGGTTTTGGCATTTCAAAGAATGTTTCCAAAAAAAAAATACTTCATGCCCAATGTGATTTTGGCATGTCAAAGAATGTTTCCAAAAGAAAATACTTCATGCCCAGTGTGATTCTGGCATGTCAATGCATGTGTCCAAATAAATGTTTCATGCCTAACGTGATTCTAGTCATTATTATCAGTCTCCATATACGTTTAGCATTCCTCAGGGAAAAGCTTAGAATTTAACGTTATGCCAATGCTTTCTTTTAATGTAGTTTTTACATCATACTGGGTGGGAAGATCTCCATTTTCATCATCAACAAGGACAAAGAGGAGGAAGGGGATGAGACTAAAGCGCTTGAACAGATCGGAGCTTTGACTAAAGATGGTGTGCTGGACAGATCAAAACTTGGGAACTTCGTCTGCAATCTTGGTGGGAGTAATTTTGAATGTGTAATTAAAAAGTCTAGATTATAAATCAGTAGTTGAAGAAGTAGTTGTTGTAGCTGTAGCACGAGTTGGAGGAGAAAATTAGGAAGGGTAAAAAAAGGAGAAGTGACGCTAGAAAGGAAATTATACTTTTCTGTGTGGAAACAGGCAACAGAGCTTCGATTTAATGAAATGATAATTTTTGTCACATTTTAATTCAAAACATCAACACCTATCCATTAATGATGTTTCACAAATGTTTTGTCGACATAATAGAGTTTTGCTTAAAATTAAACTGAAATTCTGTGAAATTTGCAATTAAAGTTGCTGTACATTATACAAATTTTCTAATCAATGTACGGAAATATTTTAAACTTTTTTTTAAATTGACTTCTTTGCGTAGCAACAATATGCGTGGTTTCAAAATTCAATATCGTACTTTTTTTTCTTCTTCAAATTTAGAATCTGGTGTACCTTTCGGAGAGGTAGCACTGATATCAGAAGACTGCATTCGAACTGCCACTATTATAGCAGAGGAGAAGACTGACCTCTTAATGGTGGATAGAGCGCTTTATAACCGCGCAGTAAGAGATGTCCTTGCGCAAGAATTTGAGGAAAAACAGAATTTCGTTAAAAACCACCGACTATTCTCAAACTGGGCTCCGAAGTACCGGAAACAGCTGACTATGGCACTGTACAAGGAGAGTTTCCCATATGACACTCATCTTGTCCGACAGGGGGAGACTGTCACCAATATTTACTACTTAGTAAGGTACGGGATCGATAATACATCAAATGAGAGAAATTGATATTAGATTTCATTCCTTTCCTTTTCTTTCGTTTTTATTGCTAATGCTGATAAGTACAAGAATATTCAAACATCTCATCTCAGATGACGCATTCGCTTAGTTGTAAGTTAGCTAGACACCGATGAAAAGGATACGGGACACAGTAGTCCCTTTTAAGAGTGCTCTCAAGACTCACCTGTTTCGACTTCAGGGACAAACTTAGCGACCTAATCAAGTTTTGTATCTTATATATTTTCAGCATGTTTTTATGTTTTCCAATTTCATTGTTTTTGTCATTTGTTGTTCTGTAGTGTAGTCATATCATTATTGATGGTGTAAAGCGCTTAGAGCTTTTAAAGATAGGCGCTATACAAAGTCCTCATTATTATGATTATTATTATTATTATTATTATTATTATTATTATTATTATCATTATTATTATTATTATTATACGGGTTCCAGTTCTGATATCAGATAAACCCTTCTGTTGTATGCTGAATACAAGGAACTTTACTCGATTACATCGGTAATTGTGTTTCTGTCAAGTAAAATACCAAACTAAACCAAACTAATTTCTAGACGGAGTTTTACCGATAATCTTTTAACATTTAAACAGAAACATTTTCCATACTATGTGATAACGACATAGATGTTTGAATGCTTCTGCCACTGAAATCCTTAATTTTCTGACGAACCTTAATCAGATTGCACCAATGGACTGGTCGCTGTTTAAAAGTTCTGACGACTCCCTATTGTGGTTTTATTGCTTTAACATACCAAACAACAAATTTTAAAGAAAGTTCATTAGCAGCCGCAGTGGTTCCGTGATTGATCTAACTGGCAAGCCTGAAGGATGCAGGTCCAAACTATGCCAGATCGAGCTTGTGCTTCTCTGGGCAAGTCAGGTTATTCCATTAACTCGGCACAATGTAACCGTTCAGTGGTTATATGCTGTAAATACCTATAAATAAACAACAAATACTTCATGCACAATAAGCCAACCAAAGATTTGTTATTAAGGTGATAAAACGTAGGTGTTTTCCTGTAGGTGTTTTAAGGCACTGCCATATGTTATTTAGTGCAGAGGCAATTGGAATAAAATGTCCTGACCAGGGAAAACCTACTGTAACTTACAGTGCGCTCCCGTATGGACACAATATAAATATATAGTTCTAAAGAAGCAAAAAGTCAAACAAAGATAATTAGCAAAATTGTTTCTGTTTTGCTTTGAGCAGAATGCAGCTAGCATGAAATATATTCTTCCAGTGTACGCTTAATTTTACAGTGTTTGTAACTGAGGTTGCTAAGTGTACAAGTATAACGCGGATTTCATGATCAGATGGTGTAAAGTTCATTTATTTTCATTGACTGAGATAAAAAAAATATTTTCCTGCATGAATTAGCACACTTGTTTACATCTCTCTCTCTCTCTCTCTCTCTCTCTCTCTCTCTCTCTCTCTCTCTCTCCATGAATTAGCACACTTGTTTGCATCTCTCTCTCTCTCTCTCTCTCTCTCTCTCTCTCTCTCTCTCTCTCTCTCTCTCTCTCTCTCTCTCTCTCTCTCTTATTCAATATCGCTGCGAAGTTGGACAGCATAACTTCGGCCGAGGGAGTGTAAGACCTGTTGCCAAGGATATACGCTCACCGCAATCATTCGTCATGAAATGATTGACGCATTTTGAAAGTTAGCCTTAATGTGGATGAAGCAATTAGTTTTATTTATTATGGCACAATATTACTTTTGTCTTAAGCCTTCATGAATAGAAGTGAAATGGGTTCCTATTGTTTATATATATATATATATATATATATATATATATATATATATATATATATATATATATATATATATATCGCCTAATCTTAAGAAGCTCTTAGCGCTTTACAATATATATAGTGACAAAACACATGAATTTAGAAAACATAAAAAACATACAAAATGCTGAAAATATTTAAGATAGGAAACACTATTAGGTCTTTAAGATTGTTATTGCAGTCGAAAAAGTTGAGTTTTAAGGACACTCTTGAAAGGGATCACTGTGCCTTTTGTCTAATTTCAATGGGCACGTTTCAATTCATTCCACTTTGCTGGGCCCTGGAATGTAAAAGATCGGTGTCCATATGACTTCGTTTTCATAGTGGGGAAAATGAGTATATGATTGTCAGAAGAGGAGCGTAAGTATCTTGCTAATGTATGAACATGGGTGAGGCCAGCTAGGTATGTTGGACTGGAGCCCGTCATTGAAACGTAGCACAGAGAAAAAAAAATTGCTTTTGATTCTGGATCAAATGGATAGCCAGTGCATGGTATAGAGCAGCAGGGTGGTGTGCTCTGATCGTGGTACTCTAAGGGGGATCCGATCAGCTCTGTGTGTGTGTGTGTGTGTGTGTGTGTGTGTGTGTGTGTGTGTGTGATTTCAGAAAACAGTCATGTGACACATTATGTCGAACAGATACTTTACAACCAGTGAAACAAACGTAAAATGCACTGTAATTAGCATTACTTGTCCGTTTACACTCTAAATGTAGCTAATATACAAAACGTACGTGTTATGTTCGGTCCGTCCAACATCATAACTAACATTGCTAGGTATGTATCAAGAGGAAACAACTGAACGCTGACAACACTGAAAATACATTGACTAGCTTGAAGAATCAATATTATATGTCCGAAACAGACTCGTACGTGCAAAAATATTTTGAGCATTTAGAATAAACAAGTAAAATTTAATATTTTTGAAACAGTGTTAGTCTAGCGATAGAATATATACACTGTATGAAACAGGCCGATGCTGGGGTGGTTATTTTTCAAAAACGAGCATGCAAGTGACTGGGCATAAATATATATATATATCCTAGCTCGTAGTAAGAATGGTAACATACTTAATATACTTAAATATGCTTAAATTTATTTCATCGTGAATTTCTTCAAAATTGTTCATTCTTAGTTCTGAACATCCGAATGGCATGACCATTGGCATGGTAAATATGAAACACCAGAATTGTAATTTCGACTTCATTTCCAACTGAAATCGCATTCTCCTTTCTGCACTGAATTGACCCAATAAATGCAGTACATCATACGCAGAAAGTAGATTTGAGATTGATTAAAAGAAAAATAAAATCCATCCATTCCAGACCAAACTGTAAAATGTTTTTCAATACTAATTTATTCAAATATGACTAAAAATTTAATGTTTAGGCCGGCCGACATGAAACTTTGTTTTAAAAACTAATGTCGAGCGCGCCACAAAATTCAAAGGTTGCTGGGCGGTGCTATGCGAGATGTAATATTGCTACTATATTGATAAATCTAGTTTTATAGTTAGTTTGAAAAGCAGCATCAATTCAGTTTCGGTGTTTCTTGTGGTGTATCAATCCCAAAGTAAGGAACGCATTACATGTAGATAATAAAAATGATTATTGCATTTGAATGGGAAAATACGAATAATTTTTTCTCGACTAGTATTGTATTTCCAAAGAAAAACTCGATCATTTATTGCCCAAGAAATGCAGTATATATATATATATATATATATATATATATATATATATATATATATATTCTTACAAGTCTATACTCTTAAAATAAGTAACAGGAACAGTGAAAAACAACAGTCCTAATAATAAATCGGATCTATTCATTATTCAATATGATACAAATATTTTGTTTCAGCGGTCAAGTAGAGATTCGAACTGACCCAACTCAGCATCCAAGTCAGTTCCCCAAATTATTCAAACTGCTTGAAGACGAACCAGCAAAGTGAGTACACGTATTACGTTCCAACATTTCATCGACAAGTTTTGGAATTTCATTGTTTGAGTGGATTGTATTCTCTCTCTCTCTCTCTCTCTCTCTCTCTCTCTCTCTCTCTCTCTCTCTCTCTCTCTCACACACACACACACACACACACACACACACACAAATAAAAATAAGGCTTGAATATTGTTAAAAATTGAATTAGACCAACTTGATGTCAGAACATATCTATTTAATTCCGTTTAGTGCACCATCACTGAAGCACGTCTTCGATCTAAGTATTTCGACAGTTATGTTTTGCAAACACATTAAAACTGGAAAAAGTAACTACATTACATAAGAAGGGACATCATTCTGATATGAAAAATTGTATGTGCGTGTGTATGTGTGTGTGTGTTATCATCGCTTTGCAAGATATTAGAAAGTCGTAATGAATTCACAAACTACCTTGAATCATTTAATTATCTAATTATCAAAATCACGACAATCACGCTGTTGTGAAGGATATTCTTGAAGGTTATAATGGTGAATGAATGGTTAACAGCAATATATAACTTTATACTTTGATAGAACAGTATTTATTGACATTACAAATGATTTTCACCTTGTAAATATCGCAAACCCGTTAGACAAGCTCAAGATAAAGTAATAATAATAATAATAATAATAATAATAATAATAATAATAAGTAATTTGTATAGCGAGACGAACCAGATGGAATTGAGTTACAATAGTCAAGACTTGAAGTTACTAATGAACACACAAGTGTTTAAGTGGCATCAACTGAAATATATTTGCGAATGGAGCTGATGAGTCTCAGCTTAAGAAATGCAGCCTTGCATATGTTTCATGACAAGTTGGTGCAATGTGAGAGCAGTCCAGAGTAACACATATGTTTCGTACTGACTGTGAATTTGATGTTGGTTTTGCTAATATTTAATGTTTTAGGTAAAGGATATGAATGAGAAAGCCTTTGTGTTGTGATCCGAATAGCCTCAGGTTTATCATCATTTATCGGCATCTTGTTGCATGTCATCCATAATTTCACATCAGAAATGCGCCTCTCTACATCTTGTATAGTAGCATGAACTTCAGTTGGGTGGCAAGATATGTATATTTCGATGTCATCAGCGTACGATTAGTGAGACACTGGACGATGACCTGTGATACTTGGTAGCGGCTGAGTGTGGAGATTGAAGAGAGCAAGTCCAACAACAGACCCATGTATTACACAACATAGATTAACTAAGCGTTTAGTTGAGAACCGAATAAAGGAATTTCTGGTTTCTCTTTGGACGTCATGAACTCCTTTATTCGTGCACCATATAGAAAATGTGCGATAAATATACGAAGTTAAAGATGAAAGCTTAACTTGGTTTAGAACCTATCCTGCAAGCAAACAACAAGGATCAGAACACTGGTAATTATTATATCTGCTGTACATCAATGATGTGCCATATCACATTGAGTTATCTACAACCAACACGTTCACAGATAACACGACATTATATAACATCTGATCAACATATTAACACAATGGTATGGAGATAAATATAAACAAATCAAAACCCGTGATCATAGATAGTCGTTAAAAAAAGGTAGAAGCTGAAAAGATTATTTAAGGCAAATGATAAAGGCAATGGTTCTACAACAGCCAGTAAATGAAAAACTACATAGCATCCTGACAGACAAGATCTTGTGCTGGAAAATACAAGCTTATATTAAAATGCTAATTCACTGCGTTATTTCTTGAATAGAATAAAATCTGATCTACCTCAAGAACAGACAAAGACCACCTGCCCACTTGAACATCTATTGCTATGCCTCCTACCTCCCTAAACCTAAATAATCAGATTACAAATGTCCATGTATGAACACGGTAAACTTTGCAGGCGCCCATACAAACGTTGATTTCTGGATAAACATTATCAAATCCTGTATGTTATTATATATTATAGACTAATTCAAGAGAAAAAGTTGCGACCGCCCACTGAGGTGCAGTCTACATCGATCAGTCTGAAGAAAAGAGACAGTTCGAAAACTACGAAACTCTTTTTTCTTGGAATCAATGAAACTATTGGTAAGTAATATTTACGTACTGAACGATTGACATCAGATTTTGAGTGAAAATATATTTATTTCAAGTTTCTCGCATTCTCATGCTGAACAAAGGCGATTTCTTTGTACCGTTTGGATTCAAAATGCAAAGTAGCAAGAAAAGGAAAGGAAAAAAGACAAACGTGCAAAAAGAAGATAAAATGTAACAAGCTTCATCTACTAAGATATAATATCCTATGCTATAAATTCCCTCAAAATAGGTATCGAGTTTCGTGTTCATCTCCTTGAGACAATCTCCGGAAGAGCATGATGCATTGTTCATTTAAGTCGGAGGTAATAGCTTTCTTACTTCACATTTTGATCGCGTAATATGTACACAAGTCATTATATTTATCACTTCAGAAACAATGAAATATTGTACTGAATCTGTGCTAAGTTTCATGTTGTATATTTTTCGATGAATATTTCTATTATTTTCAGGGGAAGCGGAAGTTCTGCTTGATATGGACACCTACATTTATACAGCTGTGTGTACAGAAAAGACGGATGTCTTGGTGCTCGAGATGAAGCATTATGAACGCCTCTTTGTTAAGCGACATCCGCGCACCATAGAGAGCATGTGCGATAACCTTGGGGTCAAACTGGAGGCCAGAAAGTCACTCATGACGTCCAAAGAGAAAAGAGAAATTCCATTATTCGGTTTACTGCAAAAAGCTCTTTACTTAAAGAACAATCCTGCTCCCTCGGCTGACAAAAGAATGAAAGAAATTTCGGTACAATCAGCGCGGAAACAATTTATTAACCATAAAGGACCATTATTCGACATTTATGGACCTGGGAGTGTGTTTTATATGATACGAAAGAGAGAGGAGTTGAAATTGAAGTTCAAAGCTTACCAGAAAAAGAGAGGAAATCCAAAAGTGAAACAACAAACTAGGAGTCAAATGCATTCCATTAGCTTGCCCCAATCTTTGCTAATGGCAGCAGGATCGTTTGGGACGAGAAACAATGACGCTGCAAAAGATACAGAACCTAAGGTTCAGTATCAGCAAAATAGATCCAATAATGCCAAAACAAACAAACCTTCAATCAGAATGATTAGGGCAAACAGTTCAAAGCAAATTAAAGACAGTGATCCGTCGAGAAGAAGAATGCATAGTCCAACACAGACTGGTTTGGATGTAACAGAAGAAAACTCAGGCGAAGAGGACCCTGTAAATAAAGTCACGTCGTTTCCAAGTTATCTGATTACTAACAACGGTTCGAGTTACGACAGCGATGAAAACGAGGCAGCCTTATCAGAACTAGAGCAGAAAGTTTTAGTATGGCTACGGGAAAATAATCCAAAGGGAGGTAACAAAATCACCAAACTGCGAAGGCTGGCCTTGGCGGTGAGCATATTTATGGTTTGGTAGTTAATTATTATTATTATTATTATTATTATTATTATTATTATTATTATTATTATGCAAATAGATTTCTCAGATAAATGAAAACATATTTTGATCAATTGCATTTTCAACATTGCATATAAAACTACTTTAAACAAATACACTCGAATTGTTGATTAAATTTTTCAAAAAATCCAATAGAATATTATTATAACACTATTTAAGGGATATAACTTATCTCAATTGGTTGTGGAACTTCATTATCCACCCTTTCAAAATTGGCATTTGTCAAGCTTTCTTTCTATCACTGTAAGACCAAACAGATCCTGCGTGTCAATGAGGACTGGCAGACAACAACGGCACATTAACGAACTAGAAGGCGAAATGTACATTGTTGGCTTTATTTGATACATGCGCTACTCCTAAAACTGATTGGCATTTTAATACAGTTGAATTATAATTAAATTTCCAAGCAAACCTGTTTACCAATCTTGAAATATGTTTTACAAGTGACTGGACTAACAATCTAGTCACTACAAATTTCACAACAGCACGATTCAAGAGGTAGATTTGATTTTACCTCTAAATGTTAATGTATGATTTCTTCTTACTTGTATTTGAGATGAACATACTTGTTTTAAGTTGTCCATAATTTGACGTCATGTTGAGCTTTGAAAAGAAAGCTATTTTTCCCCCTTCCTTCTTTTTGTTTAATAATCATCTTCATAGATCTCAAAATATCTATTTTGAAAGGGCTATATTTCATTCCAGAAAATCGTAAAGGGAAAGAAATAAAGGGTATGTTTGTCGTTTGGTTATTGCATTTTACAGTAATTGTTTTATTCTGTTAGCATCTAGTATGCATGCACTCAGACCGAACACTTTTAATTACCATAATGGTAGGTGTGGCAACATAATTGTTCATTTCCCTCATCAAATGAAAACTGAGGATTTTGAAATCAAGAGGATTTTTGACTGCTAGTTCTCGCTTTATATGCCTGACAAGATTTTAGTATATACACAGAGATTGTAGAATTTATTGATATCATTTCTGCATGACTTTGTCTACTACAAAAAGGAGAGTTAGATTGGTAGATAGCTATTGTTATGTGCTTAAAACGGACTGGCGGTCTGGTTTGGAATTATTGTCGGCAGGGATGGGTTTAGGTTTATAGATTTTATCGATTGATAGATACTTCCTTTAGTCTTTAAATTCATTGTTTCTAGAAAACCATAAAAATGATTACACCTGGAACGACTGTTGATTTGCACAAAGTAAGCCATTGGTGACGTTATCACATAATTGTATCTCCGACACACAATTGTATCTCTAACACACAGTTGTATCTCTGACACACAGTTGTATCTCTAACACACAGTTGTATCTCTAACACACAGTGGTATCTCTGACACATAGTTGTATCACTGACACACAGTTGTATCTCTGACACACAGTTGTATCTCTAACACATAGTTATATCTATGTCACATAGTTGTATCACTGACACACAGTTGTATCTCTGTCACACAGTTCTATCTCTAACACATAGTTCTATCTCTGTCACATAGTTGTATCTCTGTCATATAGTTGTACGATATTTTGCATAGAACATAGTGGACCTATCTTGTTTGTTAATTAGTTAGGTAATCTAAACTTGTTTTTACTTAGCTAAAACTTGCGTTTTACAGGCGATGCAGTTTTGGTTTCTGCATTATATATATATATATATATATATATATATATATATATATATATATATATATATTGATAGATAGATAGAGAGAGAGAGAGAGATGATAATAATAATAATAATAACAATAATAATAATAATAATAATAATAATAATAATAATAATAATAATAATAATAAAAACTTCACAAACAATCTTCGGAAGATCAAACTCATTAGAGTGGATCTATTTATGTAGATCACGTTATAGAGGAGACCCGATTCTGTACCTAATGCGTGTTGGATAAATCTCTTACCATCATGCTACACTATAAAATGTGTTACGTGCTTAGGCTCGAATAACAGTAACATAGAAAGAGTGAAAATAACAAGCTTGTAAAAAAAATAAAAACTTAATAAAACAATTTATTGAGCACAAATATTTTCCAGAAAAGAAAAAAATAAACTTACGGTTTTAAGAATCAATTCCAAAATTAATCCAAAAATAATTCAAAATATTATCCACTAGAGAAATTGTAAAAGTCCTGGTAATAAAATGTCCAAATAATTCCAAGTTCGAATCCCAGCGGAGTATCCAAGATGGAAGACGATGTCACTTGATGAAGTCAGTTCTTGGTAATAAAATTCTATGAGCACAATTCTTTTCCAGATAAATAACAAAATAATTCCTCTTGATCCAAACGAATTGACATAATTTCCAGTACAAGGTAACATAAAATAGCTCAAAACGACACACAACTTAGTATTCTAACAGCCCAAATTCTTCTACTGAATAGTTCGCTTCAAAACATAATTTATATACCTGTTTTTACGTAAACAAGAAAGGGGTCACGTGATCTTCTAGAATTTTTTAGAACAAATTTACGTTCAAAAACTCACGTACCCAAATAAAATTACGGTTTTAAGAATCAATTCCAAAATTGATGACCCAACTAAAATAGAAAGATGTTTATACAAAGCTCCATAATGTCATTGAAACCAACCAATCATTTTAAAAGCTTGTTTACAACTCTGAAGCCAGGTCAAAAATGAGGTCAACACCTGGTGTTTATTCTGTAAAGTACAGGTCACCCCCCCCCCCATGAACGAATCGTAAACTTAAAATGCCAAATTTGAATCTAACAAACAAACAAATTTAAAAATAAATGACTTAAATCAATTATACGTAACAAATGTCACACTGCAGACGTCGTAGCGTTATAACTAAACAATTGTTTAAGCTACGTTAAAAGTCCAAATTACACGCACGCGTGCATACATTCCAGCACACACACACACACACACACACACACACACACACATCTCTTACTCGTGAGTATATGACACAAGTTTCCTACTTTTGCATATCTCCTGATGGGATAAATCTAGACCAGAGTAACTTCGTCGCCAGTGTTGAATGACAGATGAGCACATTCGAGTCGAATGTATCGATTGGCACTCAATGAGCTATTTGTTTCTTTTCTTACTCACTGAGCTATTTGTTTCTTTTCTAATTTACTTTACCTCGATAAAGAAAATTTATGATTATGTACCATTTGATAAAAGTTTGAACTTTCTAAGAAATTGTAGTTTACATAGTTATTTCTTATGGACTGTGCTTATTTTAGTTCTCTTTATTTACCTCTCCAAGAATTGTGAATGTTGTCTTATCTACAAGCTTACGTTTATTGGTAAGATTGTATCGTCCTGGAGATTTAAGCAGCTTTTTTTTCTTTTTTAATTTTTTGAAGTAATATTTTAGTTGGTATTTCAGAGCTAATGTACCGTTAAACTACATACATATTTACTGAGATAAATTTTTAAAATTAAAGAGAATAATAAATAAACGGAAGAGAGCGACAGAGGAGGGGCCACTGTAGCTCAGTTTGTGTAGTGTCCGACTCGTAATCCAAGGGCCGCGGTCTCGAACGCTTTCTTCATTTTGATATTATTATTATTATTATTATTATTATTATTATTATTATTATTATTATTATTATTATCATAGGAACTGGAAACAAGACCAAAACCTGGGAATAAGATAGTAATCCGAAAGCGATACAAACTGAGCAAAAGTGAAAGCAGCACGGAAAACAGGACTGTTGAAAATACAGAGGTTTCGGAGCACAGTTCTTCCAACACAGCCAGGAGTAGCACAGAAAGATATAGAATCTTACTCAGTTTAACTAAATAAAACCAAGCTAATAATAATAATAATAATAATAATAATAATAATAATAATAATAATAATAATAATAATAATAATCTCATACGGAGCATTAGTTTCGTTATAGATTAAATAGTTCAATTCAATATATTATTACTGACGCAAGCAGAAGAAAACTTCGCTCTTGCCATGTTCTATAATGAACATTTATAATATTTAAAGGATGTATAAGCATGATACCTGAGATTAGAGGCAATGACAAATCTAAGTATATCTCTTGTTCGCATACGCTCTGCTAGTCTGCCTTCCATGGCAGGATCCGAATGATCTCAAGACTACCCTACACAGTGACTGAAAAGTGCGGAAATAAGTATGATAATGTCTCGAGAAAAAAAAAAACATATATGACCAAGATATGTATACAATCTATTAGATAATAAAACTGAATAAAGCAATACAAATATCAGTTAAAAATTAGTTTAGGTTGCAATGAAATCCGTCTGAGTAAATATTTTTTTTTAGGAACTCCGTTTTAATAGTTTGCGCTAATAGAACAAAATTAGCTTGAACATTTCTCTTGATTAAGTCCACCCTACGGTGCAAATGCAATATATTGTATTCCGCATGCAGCAGATATTTGTGTTTCCAATGCAGGATATTTGTGTACCTAATGCAGATGGTATTTGTTCCTATTACAAAAGATTTGCGTTTCCAGAGCAGGAGAGTTTTAGTCAAATACTTGAGATATACTGACACATTCCCAATAGTTAATCAGTTCAGCATTTTGGAAGTATTTGACAAACTCTATCTTTCAATTTAAGATGGAAAATTATGAAAAAACAAGTAGTTTGTTATATTTGCCTATCCCAGTTAAATACCACAAATATACCAATCCAGATATACGTAGTACTGCATCTGCATGTTTATTAAGGAGGGTTATCTTATCCAAAAGCAACAATATTTAAAAGTGAAAAAATACGTCTCTATAATAGGATCGATACTGGTTTAGTTTAAGCTTATTTTCACAAAGATCATTCTCTGAATTATCCCCCTTGTGTGCGTCCCTATGGGAATTAACCAATATAAATGTAATTATAAAGTACCTACCTTGTGTGGGTATTTATTATAATTGACCTATATGAGTGTAAATATAAAGTAACTACCTTATGTGAGTATGTATGGTAATTGACTGATATGTGTAATTATGACTCATACCTCTTGTGTGAATATGTATGGTAACTGACTGATGGTAATTGACTAACATGAGTGTAATTATAAAAGTACCTACCTTGTGTATGTATGGTAATTTACCATTATAAGTGTAATTATAAAGTACCTACCTTGTGTATGTATGGTAATTGACTAATCAAAGTGTAATTATAAAGTACCTACCTTGTGTGAGTATGTATGGTAATTTACCAATCAAAGTGTAATTATAAGGTACCTACCTTGTGTATGCATGGTAACTGACCAATCAAAGTGTAATTATAAAGTACCTATTTTGTGTGAGTATGTATGGTAATTGACCAATCAAAGTGTAATTATAAAGTACCTACCTTGTGTGAGTATGTATGGTACCTGACCAATATAAGTGTAATTATAAAGTACCTACCTTGTGTGAATATGTATGGTACCTGACCAGTATAAGTGTAATTATAAAGTACCTACCTTGTGTGAATATGTATGGTACCTGGCTGATATAATTACAGTTATATAAACACTACTCTTGTATGACAAATGACAAGGAGAAACATAATTAAAAGGTATTAATCTTGTCAGCTTCTGATGTAAATGTGTGTCACTAAATTAACCAGATTTTTGCTGAGATTTGTGTGACAAATGTTAAAAACCGAGATATTAAACTGATCCATCTTACGCAATGGTGTCCCAACCAACAGTCCAGAATATTGTAACAAAATCCCGATAGAGATGTTGCTCTGTACCACAGAAACGATTATGATGGTTGATTGTTCTCACATTTTTACAAAAGAAGAAAGAACAGCAGAAAAAGATGGAGGATCGTGGTTATGAATGCAGTTATAGTAACACACATTCCGACCACCTCAAATATTTATGCAATAGAAATTAAAGTATCAGGTGTATGGCAGCGCAGTCATTTAAAGCAAAGTCATATTTTTGTAATATTCTTTATTATATTTGTGCGTTATTATGTTAATAATCCAATATTTGGAATAAATATATACGCACGTATTCATAATTTAATTGCTCATTCGAGTCTTTCATTATTAACCTTTGTATTTATATCATCGTCAAAAGTGCTCTGTTGTGAATCCGAAAAATCTCACCCGGTTATCTTGTTACATTAAGTCAGGTCTAACGGGAAACAACATACACCCTGGTCAACAATAGCATTCCATGTGAGAGGACCCGAATGTATATGCTATGTTGTACTGATTAGGCCTACGTCATTGTGGACACCCAGATCTGCCAGCACAGTATGCCACAACAGATCATGGTCAAAGCGGTTCGCCTATGAATAAACTTTATACTGCAATTCACTTAGTACATTTCTATTCAAACAACCGCGATTGACTTTAAGATTTTATTGACTATAGGCCTTACCCAGAAGTTATTCGTAAATAACAGGGGCGGTCCGAATGGCTACTAATGCCATATATTCGAGGTATGATCCGGAGAATTGACGCCGACGATGTTTATGAGTTATACAGCTAAATCAACCCCCAACTCTCTATCAATACTGATTGATGATTTTTGTAGGTCTGAATTCACCTATTTATAAAATCGAGGAATTTTTTGCAGACAATACTATACATTTCACATCGGTGTACATTCTAAGACATCAGTATTTATCACGTCTCTTGTGCAACCATCGGTTGAACGGTCCTTGCAGCGATAGGTACAGACTAACTCCTGATCATATATGTTTGAGAAATTGTAACTCCACGTGTATATCAAAACCCTATGTTGTATGACAATTTCTAATTTCATGGCTGAACTGTACGCTGATTGTCTTCCGATCAGATTTGCATGCATCTACATTATACATTTTAATGAACAAGTGACATCAAACATCGTCCATCAGTATCAACATATATTGGAGGTGGGGGGATTGTCCGACTAGAATGAGTATAACCTAGCATCGTAACGTTGTTTGAACATTAGAGTCAGCTTTTAGAAAATGCTTTGTTTAGAGACAAATATTATTATAACCAAGATTTTGTTTATTAAACAGAATAACTTGTCTTTTCAATATTCAAACACAAGAAAGATATTTTCAAGACGTTTTAGGCATGATATCACATGGGTTTATCACACATACCTTTCTCACGTACATAAAATGTGGCACGCAGATCAAGGAACGGTGAAACAAAGATTGAATTTATAAAACTCAATTTCAATGAACGTTTAGAAATGGCCATTGCTTGTCGATTGCGTATCATATACACCACGCTTTTGTTAAGTTTCTATTCTGCTTGTTTTATTCTGTAAAAGGAGATTTGTTTGCAAATTTCTTCCGTGACAAAGTACAAACCATTAGAGATACGCTTGACAACACAATTTCAATTGACTCATTGTCACCATGTAGTTGCCTTACAGAATTTCAGCGGCAACCGTTAGCAGCATTTGAACCAGTCTCTAAGGATTTAGTACGTACGATCGTGATGAAACGGCACCAAAGTCAGGTGAACTTGATTCAGTTCCAACATAAATGCAGATAAATGTTGTTTGAGTGCTAAGATCTAGTATTGTGAACACTAACTAATGTTATTAATACCTCTCTCTCATCCGGGGAATTTCCATCATTTTTAAAAAGTGCCAATGTAAAGCCTCTGCTGAAGAAACCAACACTTGATCATGTAAAGGTTTCCTTTTATTTAGGTTGGGTTCGGCGCTCCCAATATTATTTAAGTTATTACAGAAGACCCACCCTTGCTAGTTTTTGTGAGAAATTGAAGTAGTGATATAGAGATGCAAAGTTCCGAGCCCCCAGTCAGCGGTGCCGGCAGTTAAAAATAACGAATACACAAAATGTGAAATTCAATTACCAACAATTTAATATAATTTATTAGCAGTCATCTCTTAAATACAATTCAAACAAAAACCCTATCACACGTCTTTCACTAGACCTAGTGACGGCCTATTACATCATCTGACTTAGTTTGATAGGTTTTCTTCGTGTCCTGTGTTCCTACTCATCTGTATGATCTTTATCTGGACTGGTAATCCAATTCTCTACAGACCGTCTAACTGCTGCTTCCGTTCTTTCTTTTTCTTTGTCTCCCAGAGAATCGGACCAACTACACTGAGGTAATTCACTCTATCTTCTACAGTTCCTTTGGTCCCTAAAAGCTTCCTGTATTAACACACAAGGAACATGAGCATAGCATATTTCACTAGCTATCTAATTCACAATAAACAACAATGTCATCAGATAAGCCATTACCTTTTTTGGTCACGCATCAATGCCCATCGAAATACACGTTCTCTCTGACATGTGTACACGGTATATATAGATTCTAAATCGTATTATAAAGAACAATATCATATATTCAGGTGCATTTCTGTACATTGCGCTTCTACAAAGTGTACACAGATATGCATATATTCCATGCGCTGATATATTCTTGCACATGATACTCCTACAAAAGTATATACAAATAGACAAATTCATATTAACTATTGTTGCACACTTTAACCATTATACAAAGTTATAATTCAATTCTGCAAATCTATAATATCAAATGAATAAATTTACGAGGCTACTCCGAATTAACCCAATAGCGAATTACAGTACTAATTCTGTACATAAACATTGCTCATATCTCAAAATATGCATGTATATCAAACACTACGAATGAATAGAACCCTACAAATGGTAATTCTATGTACTCAAGTATACATACTGCAATAATTCAAGTACACTTACTTTCTCGTAATATTACAACGATCGAGCAAATAGTCACTGACCTGTACTGAAACTCCTTGTAATTCCCAAAATAACAAATGTCCCGCTAATTTCGAATGACGTCGGAGTAGCTTATCTTCCCATACATCCCGCAAGCTGATATTAGCGACTACTCGTTTAATTCTCAAGATAATATATTTAAACTTGCGATTGTAATGTTTGCCACACCCTGCTCAATTCCGAGTGGATGGTTAATTCATATAATTATCAGACACTGCCATCACCCTAGAGTCTGTCAATGGTGGATTACGACCCCTACTTGATGTTTATTTGATCCGAACACAGTATTCCAGCACTTACCTGTGAAACATGTGATGAGAATTATTACGTAACTGGCTTGCCCTAAAAAAGGCCAGGCAGGACTTTTATGACCATGTCAAATAACTGGCTTAACACCTCATTGTTCGCCGAACTGACCTTCATACATATTTACGGCGCGAAATTATTAGCCTCAGGGTCTAACATATACATGATGAAATATGGTTAATCCTCATAACGTGACAGATCATAACGATATAAAGAACTACCACCAATTTCTAATGTCACATTCACATAACAAATCTTAGAAATATTGTTCCAACCCAACTTATATCATCTGAATTCAACAGCCTTTTTAGCGATGCACGGTCTGCATATTGCACTTGTTACAGTACTCTTCTAAAAGTAGTTAATGCCATTATATTTACTTTGGATAGCGGAAATAGTACAGTCTTTAACATCCTTGATTTCTCTGCCGCATTTGACATCATAGACCATGAAATATTACTTCACTGTCTCCAGCTTGTATTTGGCACTCATGATACACATATTGTATCCGCAATGTTGTGGTGTTCCACAGGGGTCTGTTCTAGGACATGTTTATTCATTCTATACACTCAGCCGCTCTCAAGTGTCATAGGTCATCATCCAGTGTTTCATCAACTGAACGCTGATGACACCCAAATATACAACTCTAGCCACCCAAATGAAGTTGATGCTACCATCCAAGGTGTAGAGAGGAGGTGCATTTATGATGTGAAATCATGGATGACATGTAACAAGCTGCATATGAATAATGATAAAACTGATGCAATTCTGATCACAACACAAAGGAATTTTCATTCACATCTTTTACCTTAAACAATAAATATCAGCAACATAAACATTACATTCACACAGTCGATATGAAACCTAGGTGTTACTCTGGACAGTACTCTCACAGTGCACCAGCATGTCATAAACAAATGCAAGGCTACATATCTTGAGCGGGGCGCATCCGCTCCATTTCGCAAATATCTTTCAGCTGATGCCACTTAACCACTTGTGTGTTTAATAGTACTTTCCAGACTGTACTAATGTAACTCAACTATGTCTGGTTCGTGTCAATATCTACTCCAGAAATTTCAAAAGATTAAAAACCCCGCTGATCGGACCATCCTTAAGTACAACAATCAGAGCACATCTGCCCACTGCATTGTAAACTACACTGACTATCCATTCAATCAAGAATCAAACATAACTTTTTTCCCCTGTGCTACATTTCACTGACGGAATTCAGTCCAACATATCTATCCAACCTAACCCATGTGTACACACCAGCAAGATACGTACGCTCCTCTTCTGACAATCGTACACTCATCATTTCCACTATGAAAACGAAGGCATATGGACAACGTTCTTTGCTATATCATGACCAAGGAACGTGGAACGAATTACCCACTGAACTCAGACATAGAGTATAGGAAAGCTCGGGAATTTGAAGCTCGTGCGAGCTCGAGCTCGACAATTTTTTTCAAGCTTTCGAGCTTGAGTAGTGATGAATATGATGAATGCTACGCAGATGTCGACGCACTGTTGAAGTGTTGAATTGTGGACAAGAAATTGTCTGCTTAGATTCATTGCAAGCTGCGAAATTATCCTTTTCGCGCTTGTTAAAATAAGTCCAAACAGCCGATGTCTTATTTTTTGACATCGCTACTGCTTTAGAAATAAAATATAAGTAAAAATTAACAAACAAAGAGCAGATACAATACGAAAAATCGCTGATAACACGTTTATGTTATTTGAACAGTTCAAAAATCAGTTTAAAACAAATCCCTCGGGAGTCAGTTGTGAGCTTATTGCCCCTCCAGCACCACTCATCGTCAGGCCAAACACTTGAGAAGTTCGCCTGTTCTCTTGCTTGCAGAAGTTGAAAAACTCCTTCTCCCCGTCAGCCGCAATCATAATAATCGGAATTATTATCCTAGGAGCCCCCATCGATGACCGTTGCAAGGCAACGACCGCCCACTGGTCAACAAACGCATGGGGAAGAGTAGGTCGTGTGAATCTGTATAGCCGCTCATTCCCACAGTCAATTAATTATTGCACGGGTTTATCCGGTCCGATAATATCAAAAAGCGGAGAATTTTTCTAGGCGTAAGCTTGAAGCTCGTCGAGCACTGGTATCGAACATTTGATGCTTGAACCAATACCATTAAAACGTTCAATGTGCAGTAAAAATCCTTCAAATAATTAATTTTGATATTGGTGAGAAAAAAAAGATGATCCGAGAAGCTGTGTTGTTAGCATATTGAAGTCTCTGAAGTAGATATTGAGACAAACCAGCCAGAATTGAGTTACAATAGTCCAGTCTTAACAGTACTAATGAACACGCAAGTGTTTTAGTTGCATCAACAAGTTCCATTTGTAAATATCTTTCAGTTGATGCCACTAAAACACTTGTGTGTTCCTTAGTACTTTCAAGACTGGACTATTGTAACTCAGTTCTATCTGGTTCGTCACAATATTTACTTCAGAAACTTCAAAAAGTTATAATTAAAAAAACAGCTGCACGGATCATCGTTAGAGTACCTCGATCAGAGCACACCTCACCACTGCTCTGTACCCTAAACTGGCTATCGATTCGATACAGTATCAAACACAAAATTTGTTCTCTGTGTTATGCTTCAATGCCAGACTCCAGTCCAACATAACTATCCAGCCTCACCCATGTGTATACATCAGCTAGATACTTACGCTCTTCTTCTGACAATCGTATACTCATTGTTCCCGCTGTGAAACAAGGTCATATGGACAACGTTCTTTTGCATACCAGGGCCCGGCGACGTGGAACGAATTGCCCATTGAAATTAGACACAAAGACACAGTGGTCCCTTTTAAAAGTGCTCTTAAAACTCACCTTTTTCGACTGCAGGGACAAACTTAGCGACCTAATCATGTTTTGTATCTTATATGTTTTCAGCATGTTTTTATGCTTTCCAATTTCATTGTTTCTGTCATTTGTTTTTTTGTAGTGTAGTCATATCATTATTGATGGTGCAAAGCGCTTAGAGCGTCGAAAGATTAGGCGCTATACAAAGTCCTCATTAATATTATTATCATCAACTGAATTATATTTGCGAATGGGGCTCATGCGTCTCAGCTCAAGATATGCAGCATATGTTCATGACATGTTGGTGCAATGTGCGAGTAATATCTAGAGTAACACCTAGGTTTCGTACTGAACTGTAAGAACGTAATATTGGTGTTGCTGATATTTATTGATTGAGGTAAAGGGTGTGAATGAGAAAGTCTTTGTGTTGCGACCAGAATGGCCTCAGTTTTATCATCATTCATCTGCAGCTTGTTACATGTCATCCATGATTTCTTATCAGAAATGCACCTCTCTACTCATTGGATGGTAGCATCAACTTCAGTTAGGTGTACAATTGGTGAGACACTGTGATGATCTATGACACTTGAGAGCGGTTGAGTGTATAAAGTGAAGAGAAACGTCCAAGAACAGGCCTCTGTGGAACACCAAAACTTGGATCAAGTGTCTTGGAGTGTATCCCATTTGTAGATACAGTTTCTGTCCTCTTGACTAAGTAGGACTTGAACCACGGTAAGGTTGTATTGTCAATGTCAAAAACATGCTGGAGACTTCTGTAATATATTATGGTCAAGTGTGTCAAATGCTGCAGACAAATCAAGGAGGGCGAGGACTATAATATTTCTGCTAACCAAAGCAGAGAGAATGTCATTCAATACTTTCAGAAGAGTAGTTTCAATACTGTGGTAAGGGCGATATGCAGACTGTACATTGCTAAAAAGACTGTTTGAATTCAAAAGTTGGGTTAGAGCAACTTTTTCTAAGACTTTTTTATATGAACGGGAGATTTGAAATTGGGCGGTAGTTCTTTAAATCGTTATGGTCCAGTGTTGGTTACTTCAGCAAAGGCTTTATGATGGCAGTTTGGAAAAATGATGGGAATTCTCCGGTTGATAGAGAGATATTAATAACATCAGTTAGTGAAGGCAATATTGGGTTAAGCACTCAAGCAGCAGTGATGTTGGAATTAGATCAAGTTGACATGACTTAGGTGCACTTTTCATCACGATTGTCCACAGTAGTCCATAGAGACAATTTGAAATGTTCCTAATGGTTGTCGCTGTTAATTGATACTCTGCATTTGGTAGCTGGGGCATATGTTTCAAGCAATTAATGCAGGCAGTTCGTTATTGAGTTGTCTGCTGTAGGAGGTAAGAAAGTTGTTAGTTTTTTTTAGATGTCATGAATTAGTTTGGTTCTATTTATCATACGGAGGTTTCTGTTAGTAGTAGAGAAAGGTGGAGTGTTAAGGAATGACACGTCCAGATGGCATATAATGAGGTGAACCATGGTAAGGTTCAATGCTGAATGCCAATACATGCTGGAGACGGTGAAGTAGTATATTATGGTATATTGTGTCAAATGCTGTATACAAATCAAGGAGGATGAGGACTGTAAACTATATCATAAACTAAAGCTTATAGAGGTGATCTGATGCACGTTCCTGGGATACAAGGTTGGACCGTATACTATTATCATCAGGTCTATGAAGAATCCAGTCTAAACTGTGACTATGTTTATGGGTGGATTGGTTAACTGACTATATAAGGTTGCTACCTATCAAATTCCCATACCCCAGAAGATTTGGAAACTGATCCAAAACGAGAAATTCAGTTAACTTGTTTTTCTACTAGGAGGACGACGGTAGACGCAGAAAAATGGACTGACCTTTTGTTACAGTGTGAGTGTTCTTTGGTTTAGTTCAAACGATGTGTGGCAGAAATTGAAGGTTGTGTTGTACTTAAGACATTTTATCATGGAATTCTTTTTGATGAAAGCAATTCCACCACCGCGAGAGTGGCGGGGGAATGACTTAATGGAGTAAGCAGTGGGTATTAATATCCGTGCACATGGGCTCATCACCTGTTGTTTTTAGCCATGTTTCTGTCAGGAAGTAGATCTTGATATTCTGGTCGTTGATAAAATTAACTATTTGTTTACGCTTTTCCGGTGGTCATATTGATTGGGCGTTAAATAATTCAATATGCAGTGGTATCTCTGAAACAGTTGACACAACGGTTGACAATTTAGGATAGATGTACACTAGGCTATCAAACTTACTGGCTGAATATTTAAATTGTTTAGCTGGAAAAGACGAAGGAAATAACTAGAATTCTTCCTGTTCTATGCCTGCCAGCTTTTAAATGTTTCTTTTTTCGCTTCCGTTTACATTTACTATGTCTGCAGTGTGACAGTTTATTGTGATATCAAACACTGGGGCATCATGCCAGTCATGTAGTATGATGTCCCATTCAGTCATATTTTATCCTAACAGCAAGCTGACCAGTCCTAACCCCAACTCGTAATGCTGAGTGAATAGCGAGGTAAATATTATCATTTTTATGTCTTTGGTATGACTTGACCAGAGTTTGAACCTGCAATATACTGCATCTAAGAGGGATGCTCTAATCACAAGGTCACCGGAGTGATTTCATGTAAGTATTGTAGCATTTCTTGTGTGTATTGTTTTTTTTATATCATTGCTATAATATTGACGAAGAACTGCCCAAATATGTGAATAAAATAAAACGCTATAAGAGAGATTAATATTTTATTTCCATTTTGTTACAAGAACATTATTCCACAAAACTGGCAAACTTTTAGCTTAAGATGTTTGCTATTTTCGTCAGAAAAGATGCGTTTCAATGTAATATAAACTTTTGCTGCTTAAATAAATATGCTTCTTAACAAATGAAGATTCTGGATTTTAGTTCTATATTTACTCAAAGACTCAAAAAAAATGCAAAAAAATTTAACACTACAAAAAATTGACAGATATACAGTTAAAGACCCTGAAATGGGTAAGTTTGAGCATGAAATAGAAATGGAATATGGAATGAATGCAAACCAAATGGAGGATGAAAGCAAACTTACAGCACATTGAACACAAATGAAATGAAATGAAGAATAAACAAAAATCAAATGAAAATTAGAATGAACACAAATGAAATGAAATGCAAAATTAATGCAAATAAAATAATGAATAAATTCTCAAAAGAACGACATGAAAATACAAATGTAGCATGCACAATAATGTATTCTAGATAAAAAGGAAGCAAAAGCAACATGCTATTATTTTGAAACTTAAATTAAGTTTCCATGGTTGAAAGCCCTTTAACATCATATCTGTAATCATATTATTTTCACTGCCAGCCAATTTTTCACACCTATATATCTATATGTTCACACACACTCACAATTGCTACTGATGTCCTGACATCATTACCAATGTCTTTCCAATCTACATTGAAACAAAATGAATATAATAACATTGGCTGACAAATGCTCTACAATTTGCATCTACTGTAGCTGTGGTCAGATTTTAATTTATCATAAACTCAGTCCTATATTTTTCCTTTTGTTGTAGCTGTGGTTATATTATCTATATGTCATTCAAACACTTTTATTACATTACAATATACCAAAGTGATAGATCTCTCTCATTAACACTTTTATTACATTACAATATACAAAAGTGATAGCTTTCTCTCATTAACACTTTTATTACATTACAATATACAAAAGTGATAGATCTCTCATTAACACTTTTATTACATTACAATATACAAAAGTGATAGATCTCTCATTAACACTTTTATTACATTACAATATACAAAAGTGATAGATTTCTCTCATTAACATTTTTATTACATTACAATAAACAAAAGTGATAGATCTCTCTCATTAACACTCTTGAAAATGGACAATCCAACTATGTCAAATGTATTCAAATTTCCTTTCAACAGCAAAATAGATATGATAAATAAAAACAAAAAATACAAAATCTAAATCCATTTATGAGATGATGTATGAAATAAAAACTGGAATAGAATATAAATGAAATGCAGACAAAATTACCCATTTAAGGATTTATAATAAATATTGAAGTATTCATGGTGAGTTAATTAAATTATAAATAATACTGTACATATAATGGAGAGATAAACATTGCTCACCTTTCCAAGCAAAACCTAGGCTGCCATATATAAAAAAATAAAAAATGTTTATTTTGGGCTATTACAAAAAAAACTTTAGTCTTGATATGGCTCCCAGTCATTGCTATTTTTCATCCAATTTATAGAGAAACTATCCTTATTTCTCCAAAAGACAGTTTGATGTCTTTCTTTGGACTTTTAGTTACACATCTGATATCTTTGTCTAGTTGTATCACATACTATACTCGTCTAGTTGTCTCACAAAGTATATTAGCCTAGTTGTCTCACTATATTGGTCTAGTTATCTCACATACTATATTTGGTCTAGTTGTCTTACATACTATATTTGGTCTAGTTGTCTGACATCTGATATCTTTGGCTAAGTTGTCTCACACTGAATATCTTTAGCTTAGTTGTCTTGCATTTGATATATCTGAGTCCATAAGACAGCTTGATGATGTATTAGTTTTCAACACAAATTCTAGAGTTAAAAATATGATATAACACTAATGATTTTGTTCCAATTTTTGAGAAAAATATTCATTGCATGGGTTGGTATATCTTCTGTCTACACATATCCTTTTCATCTCTACTGCTTCTGCTGGTCAACAAAACTTATAAACTTGGCCTAGTTCTACATATACCCATGTTTTGTCATGGCATAATCCCAAAATATTGCAACATTGCTTGTGCAAGAAAATTGTATATGATTTACTTTTGCTCCTAATTAATATATTAACTGTCACATTATCACTTTGCAAATGTTAAGCTACATGACTACACATACCACAGTGTTAGAGAAATGAACTGAGTGATACAAAAACTTAATGCTTATGACTACACCAACAGCAAGAATGATAAAAGAAAAGAAATAGATACATCTAGCATATGCTTCAAAGTTGTGACAAAAACATCTGACATAATTTTGGAGAATTTTACTAATGTCTGATGATTCGTGCATCAACCATTCCAATAAGCTGGACAATAAATTTGAAAAATGAATGGAATGCTTGTGTGCAAATGTTTGCCGATACACAGTGATAGAGTTTGAATCTTTGCCTCAATTTGTTTCCATGGACTGAACAAATAGTGAATGCCAACATTTAACAGTACATGCATCAAATGGCTCACACTGACATTCATAAATTATTTGGTTGAAATGAATAACCCAAGAATTATACTCTGGGAAAGAAAATGAGAAGGCAGACAAACAGACGGACATGTATATTACCCTCCCCATATCAAATACTGGAACGGATAAAAAAAGTAATGTCTTTAAAATAATATCAAAAGTAATAAATATTATTATGAAGTGAAAGAGTTCTTTGGAAATATAACATATAGTACACAATTTTGTTATAAACATAAATATTCAAAGATGACAAAGTGATACTCTTCACTATCTACCCAAATGATGAATGAATGACCTTTTTAAATACACACTCTCAGGCACTAATCTCATTTCAGTCTGAATAAATTGAGTTGAAACTTCATTTTCCATTAAAAAAAGGTAACTAATTTTTTTTAAATATATATCCTTTAATTTCTCCAATTTCACCTTCAACACAAAATAAGAGAAATTTGGGTAGATCTCAGAATATAAGTCCCTTTACCCAAGGCTAATGTTACCTGACCATGCATATATCTGTCTTTTCATGGCCAGTAACTGTATATATGTTTATAACATTGGCATCTCAACAGTCTCCATGTTAAAATTTAGACAGCATGTCACTTGGGGTAGGGACAGACACCAAGGTTTACATTAACATATATAGGTCTTTTTATATGTTCTCAGACACATATGAAAAAATAACTTGTGTTGTACCTTATTGTGTCCTATAAAACATAATTAATTCCACTATGTAATTTCTCCAAGTGCAATATGAAAGAAATCACAAAAACAAGTAGCATATGTTTTGACATTTAAAGATGTGTGCTGTTTAAAGGTTTCATGATAACTTCCCAACCCATTGTAATTACAAAATTAGTTCTTGTTTTGAAAGGTTCATGTTTTACACCCCCACCCCCATCCCCAGCCTCAAGTAAGTGCATCATTCTTTTTAAAAATTTATGCCTATGTCTACCAGTATGTAAAAGAGATCAAAATGACCTAAATAAGGTTAAATAAATTTATTACTGGATTTGAATATTACGCCTGAGATGCAAATAGGTCAAGCACAAGACTTCAGCATCAATACATTTCACAAAATCTTGAGTTTCAAACTATTAGCATATAAAGTTTATATAAATTACATATAAAGAACAAAACCCGATCATAATCTTTCAATATAAACTGATTCAGGCTAGCATTTCAACACAAATGAAATGTAGTTGATTTATTCCAACACTAGGTATGTTTACACCACACATATGATAAATCACTTGTAAAATAAGGGATGCTGAAAAAAAATGATAGGTATGTTTACAACACATATGATAAATCACTTGTAAAATGAGCGATGCTGAAAAAAATGATACAGACATCACTCAAAACATTTCTATAATGCAAAATCTATAAGACATCTGATCCCTCATTAGCTTAATGTGGCAACAACAAACTGGTGGCTAAAAAGATATATCCTTGGTTACTATATATATATATATATATATATATATATATATATATGGACACATCAGTGATAATGAAATCAATGTATTATGTATTTGCTACACATAACAGGCAGATCAAAGGTTCTGATCCTCACATGCTATGACCAACTGGACTATGTTCATAGGAAATACCAAATATTAACATAAAATTGCCATTTATTTGTTTAATCAATGAACTGTTAAGTAAACATATTAATGAAGAAAGGATGAAAGGTCAGTAGCTCAAGTTAACAAGTATTGGAAAATCAATAACGGTGAGTAAATGGTAACAAGGTCCTGGTTACACCTCTTTATTAATCAAAGGTGTCTTTTTCAGGCAATCAAAGGTGTCTTTTTATCAGATAATCAAAGGTGCCTTTGCTAGACAGAGGTGTATTTGTCAATCAAAGGCATCTTTGTCAGACAATCACAGGTGTTTTGTCAGATAATTAAAGGTGCCTCTGTCAATCAAAGATGCCTTTGTCAATCAAAGGTGTCTTTGTTAGACAATCACAGGTGTCTGTCAGATAATCAAAGGTGCTTTTGCCAGACTGAGGTGTCTTTGTCAATCAAAGGTGTCTTTGTCAGATAATCACACATGTCTATGTTAATAAAAGGTGTCTTTGTTAGACAATAAAAGGTGTCTTTGTCAGATAATAAAAGGAGTCATTGTCAGACAATTAAAGGTGTATGACAATCACAGGTGTTGCAGACTAAGTTTGCTTGATCATGACTTCCCCAGTAGTTTATTCTATAATCACAGAGCACAAGCCAAAAGGTGTACATTTTGAAGTTTTACTCCCTGTATCTGAATGGCTGGCTTATGGTCAGCACTATACATTATCCCCCATCCCACAAAACATTTCCTACCTATACACCATTACACTCTGCATTATTCCCCCACTCCATAAAACATTTCCTACCAATATACTATTATGCCGTGTCATTGTGCCCCCTCCTCATAAAACATTTCCTAACTATATACTATTATAACTGTGTCATTGCCCCCCCTCCAATAAAACACTTCCTAACTAAATACCATTACACTGTGTCTCAAAATAGCCCTACCCCCAATTGTTACTGTATTAGCAAAACTAACTGATTTTATTATCTTTCTCTAAAACATTTCTTAGGACCTTTACCATCCACCTTTACCAGAAATACCTATCTACCTTTACTAGAAATACCTGTCCACCTTTACCAGAAATACCTGTCCACCTTTACCAGAAATATGTCCACCTTTACTAGAAATACCTGTCCACCTTTACCAGAAATACCTGTCCACCTTTACCAGAAATACCTGTCCACCTTTACCAGAAATATCTGCCTACCTTTACTAGAAATACCTGTCCACCTTTACCAGAAATACCTGTCAATTAAGTGAAACATTTCTGAAGTAGCTAAGTCTGCTTATTGGTCACTTAATGATTATTTTTGTTTAAAAATACAGCACAAAATCTGGAAAGGAATTTTACATATTTTCCATTACAGGTAAACCTTGAAACATTAATCTTTGTATTTTTGTCTCAACTTGTTTTAAAAAATTTGTTTCTATCAAATTTTACAAATATTTATCTACCATATTTGTTTAAGAAAACAAATCGATCAAGAGCCATTATAATTTCATGATCTCTGATATATCCAATAATTCCAGGAAGCATAAAATATTTTTAAAAGTTTGATTGCTTGCTGAATTCACACAAATTGGTCATTTACAGTAACTTATTGAAATAATTTTTCTAACTTTCATCAATTTCTTTAAGTCGATTGTCTGCTGACAGTTTTTAAAGAGACCATTTAAAAAACCAGTGAGGAAACATTAGCCTCAAAATTAAATATATACCATCCTGCCATTGAATCTCTAGTCAAACTGTATTTACAAGGTATGACAGCTCAAGCAATAATGGAGTACATGTTAAAATATCAGATTTATGTCATCTTCTTCTATTTCTTCTAAAGGGTCTTGTTCTGGCCTGATGTTTGAAGGTTTGCTCCCGCTGTTCTCTGTTCAAATAGCTAAGTCGGCTTGATCCTGGAGGTGCCTCGGGTTTTAGTGAAAGTGAAAACTGATGTTGAGAGTCCTCCATACTTTTCAGCTTGGCTTCAATGGCTCGAATTGTACTCTCAGCACTACAATGGAGGTTTATGAAACATGTACAACCAAGAAAATTTGAAACTTTAATGTTATAAGCAATTTTTCATTTTCATTCATAAGGTTGTCATTGCAAGAATCAGAATCGGTCATACATACATTACCCACTCCCACATACTAAAATGTGAAGATCCACCAGAGTGCATTTCTTGCAATGAACCATTCACTGTTAAACATTTTTTGACCGAGTGTTCCAACCTGCAACCTACACATGATAAATACTATAATGTACATGACATGAAGGAAGTTTTTGATACTATACAAATCACTTGTATTTTAGATTTCCTGAAGGAAGTAAATCTTTATTTTAAACTATAACTTGTATGCCATCACCTAGAATTTTTTATCTAATGCAAATATGGCCTCTTATTTTCAACATCTTTTCATCAACATACACCATTTACATCTCCTGTTGAATGGGAAGCTTCATATTTTCCTGTTACCAACATCTTACCTGTTATATTTAACCATAATGGTTTTTTATATCGCTGGTCGATATAAAACCTTTTAGTATTTTTAAACATGTATAAGTACAACCTATTGTATGGCGCTAAATAGCCTAAGTGTGCTGGTGCGCCGTTAAAAATCAAACAAACGAACTACTTTTAACTTTTAGAATTAACATATTATTTTGTGTTTTCATTAAATGTTAAACCAAAGGATATAGAATAAATGTAATGTTAACTTTAACCATACACATATTTATTTTGTTGCTATCATGAAACATGTTTCATATATATTTTATCAAACATATTTTACCACATATATTAATTTGTTATTTCTCCACTGGTAATAGATTTCCCATACTATTAATGTTTGTTCTCAATAGGTACCAATTTTTCCATATTATCATTTTGTTATTTCTCTAATACCATATTTTTTGTGATTGCTACAAATTTAAAACCTAATGAATAATAAATCTGAGGTGGAAACAATCCCACCCACCTTACAACTATGAAAACCCCCCAAACTGTTACCACAAATATAAATTAACTACCAGTATTCAATACTGCATTCTTGAAAAATAAGATTTTATCCTGTTACTTAAACATGTCAATACAATAATTAATCCTAATAATATCAAGATGGTATATCTTTAATTTACATGGAAATATTATTGTTGAAATCAACTAATGAATAATAATTTTTGGATATAAATAAAATTAAAAGGTTAAATGCCAGTCTTTATTTGTGTTTACATATATATTGTAATACCATGGAAAATTCTGTATTCACATATGTGAAAGTCAGAATGCCTATGGTAAAATAATCTAAATCCAAAGAGTGTTTCCTATTAGGACCTATATGACACTGAAGCCAGTGTGAATGGAGTCTATATGACACTGAAGTGAATGTGAATGGAGCCTATATGACACTGAAGCCAATGTGAATGGAGTCTATATGACATTGAAGCCAGTGTGAATGGAGTCTACATGACACTGAAGTGAGTGTGAATAGAATCTGTATTACACTGAAGCCAGTATGAATGGAGTCTATATGACACTGAAGTGAATGTGAATAGGATCTGTATGACACTGAAGCCAGTATGAATTTAGTCTATATGACACTGAAGTAAATGTGAATGGAGTCTATATGAAACTGAAGTGAATGTGAATGAAGTCTATATGACACAGAAGTGAATGTGAATAGGATCTGTATGACACTGAAGCCAGTATGAATGGAGTCTATATGACACTGAAGTGAATGTGAATGGAGTCTATATAACACTGAAGTGAATGTGAATGGAGTCTATATGACACTGAAGTGAATGTGAATAGGATCTGTATGACACTGAAGCCAGTATGAATGGAGTCTATATGACACTGAAGTGAATGTGAATGGAGTCTATATCACACTGAAGTGAATGTGAATGGAGTCTATATAACACTGAAGTGAATGTGAATAGGATCTGTATGACACTGAAGCCAGTATGAATGGATTCTATATGACACTGAAGTGAATGTGAATGGAGTCTATATAACACTGAAGTGAATGTGAATGGAGTCTATATGACACTGAAGTGAATGTGAATAGGATCTGTATGACACTGAAGCCAGTATGAATGGAGTCTATATAACACTTAAGTGATTGTGAATGGAGTCTATATCACACTGAAGTGAATGTGAATGGAGTCTATATAACACTGAAGTGAATGTGAATAGGATCTGTATGACACTGAAGCCAGTATGAATGGAATCTATATAACACTGAAGTGAATGTGAATGGAGTCTATATGACACTGAAGTGAATGTGAATGGAGTCTATATGACACTGAAGTGAATGTGAATGGAGTCTATATAACACTGAAGTGAATGTGAATGGAGTCTATATCACACTGAAGTGAATGTGAATGGAGTCTATATAACACTGAAGTGAATGTGAATAGGATCTGTATGACACTGAAGCCAGTATGAATGGATTCTATATGACACTGAAGTGAATGTGAATGGAGTCTATATAACACTGAAGTGAATGTGAATGGAGTCTATATGACATTGAAGTGAATGTGAATAGGATCTGTATGACACTGAAGCCAGTATGAATGGAGTCTATATAACACTTAAGTGATTGTGAATGGAGTCTATATCACACTGAAGTGAATGTGAATGGAGTCTATATAACACTGAAGTGAATGTGAATAGGATCTGTATGACACTGAAGCCAGTATGAATGGAATCTATATAACACTGAAGTGAATATGAATGGAGTCTATATGACACTGAAGTGAATGTGAATGGAGTCTATATGACACTGAAGTGAATGTGAATGGAGTCTACATGACACTGAAGTGAATGTGAATGGAGTCTATATAACACTGAAGTGAATGTGAATGGAGTCTATATCACACTGAAGTGAATGTGAATGGAGTCTATATAACACTGAAGTGAATGTGAATAGGATCTGTATGACACTGAAGCCAGTATGAATGGAGTCTATATAACACTTAAGTGATTGTGAATGGAGTCTATATCACACTGAAGTGAATGTGAATGGAGTCTATATAACACTGAAGTGAATGTGAATAGGATCTGTATGACACTGAAGCCAGTATGAATGGAATCTATATAACACTGAAGTGAATATGAATGGAGTCTATATGACACTGAAGTGAATGTGAATGGAGTCTATATGACACTGAAGTGAATGTGAATGGAGTCTACATGACACTGAAGTGAATGTGAATAGGATCTGTATGACACTGAAGCCAGTATGAATGGAGTCTATATCACACTGAAGAGAATGTGAATGGAGTCTATATAACACTGAAGTGAATGGAGTCTATATGACACTGAAGTGAATGTGAATGGAGTCTATATGACACTGAAGTGAATGTGAATTGAGTCTATATGACACTGAAGTGAATGTGAATGGAGTCTATATGACACTGAAGTGAATGTGAATAGGATCAATATGACAGGGAAACCAGTGTAATAATGACTTACTATAAAACTTCCATTAACCAGTGACATTTGGAACTGCAAAATTCAGCTGTTTCACAAGAGTGGCTTAGAGTGTAAAGAGACTGCGTTAGTAATAGAATGATTTGGATCGAAGCACAAGACCTTACATTTATCTACTGATGCAATAGTTTTTAAGCTAACCTTCTATTAAGAATGTAGGGGCCTCGAGTGGCCGAGTGGTCTAAAGCGCTCTCCGTTACGGATCACTGCCATCTCACCTGTCTGGGTGGGTTCGAGCCTAACATTCAGCTAAAGTAGTTATGTGAGAAAGCTTGCCAGTAGCTTCTCGTGGGTCTGCGGTTTTTTCCATGGGTTTTCCCAGGTTCTTCCTCCACCAATAATACTGGCCGCCATGTATAGCCTATCGTCTGCTGAAAAATGGTGTTAAACCCTACAACAACTACAACTACAGCTATTAAGAATGGTAAGAGGTTAATACATGCAGAGTTTTGGTGAAAGAACAAAGAAAGTAGGTATCTGATACTACCTCGTGTCTCTCTGAGAATCTGGTCTTTTCTTATCTGCCACATTTGTGCTTGGTGAACTATCCTGAAATAGCATGAAAAGGCTCATGGCATAAACTTATAGTTTACAAAATAAAAAATTTACCTATAAACAATAGTGCTAATTCTGCAATGATACATGCCATCTGAATGCTTATCACTACAAATGAAAGTACTAATTCTGCAGTGACTAACGCTCTTTGGATGCTTATCACTACAAATAAAAGTACTAATTCTGCAGCGTCTAGTAAGAAAAATGTCACAAACATAGTTCATGCAGCAAATTCAGTCTACTGCAGTACTAAGATCACTGAAAGTTCCAGCTGCTAAGTCAGCCTACTATAGTACTAAGATCACTGAAAGTTCCAACCACTAAGTCAGCAAAGTCAGCCTGCTATAGTACTAAGATTACTCAATGTTCCAGCCACTAAGTCAGCCTACTACAGTACTAAAATAACTGAAGGTTCCATCTGCTAAGTCAGAAAAGTCAGCCTACCACAGTACATGTATTAAGATCACTGAAAAATCCAGCCACTAAATCAGCAAAATCAGCCTACTATAGTACTAAGATTACTAAAAGTTCCAGCCATTAAGTCAGCCTACTATAGTACTAAGATCACTGAAAGTTTTAGCCACTAAGTCAGCCTACTACAGAACTAAGAAAACTGAAAGTTCCAGCCACTAAGTCAGCAAATTCAGCCTACTACAGTACTAAGATCACTGAAAAATCCAGCTGCTAACTCAGCAATGTCAGTCTACTTCAGTACTAAGATCACTGAAAGTTCCAGCCAGTATGTCAGCAATGTCAGTCTACTACAGTACTAAGATCACTGAAAAATCCAGCTGCTAACTCAGCAATGTCAGTCTACTTCAGTACTAAGATCACTGAAAGTTCCAGCCACTGTCAGCAATGTCAGTCTACTACAGTACTAAGATCACTGAAAAATCCAGCTGCTAACTCAGCAATGTCAGTCTACTTCAGTACTAAGATCACTGAAAGTTCCAGCCACTGTCAGCAATGTCAGTCTACTACAGTACTAAGATCACTGAAAAATCCAGCTGCTAAGTCAGCAATGTCAGCCTACTAGAGTCCTATGATCACTGAAAGTTCCAGCCACTGTCAGCAAAGTCAGCCTACTTCAGTACTAAGATCACTGAAAGTTCCAGCCACTGTCAGCAATGTCAGTCTACTTCAGTACTAAGATCACTGAAAGTTCCAGCCACTGTCAGCAATGTCAGTCTACTTCAGTACTAAGATCACTGAAAGTTCCAGCCACTGTCAGCAATGTCAGTCTACTTCAGTACTAAGATCACTGAAAATTCCAGCTGCTAAGTCAGCAATGTCAGCCTACTACAGTCCTATGATCACTGAAAGTTCCAGCCACTGTCAGCAAAGTCAGCCGGCTATAGGACTAAAGTGCTGATGTACCCCACCAGTTACAGCAAGAGGCTTGGTAACTGTTTTATTTACAGTAACAATTTCTGTTTGGTAAGTACAACTCGAGTCAGTCAGTTGAATTTTATCCCACAAGAGATCCTTTTTGGAACCAAACTGAATCATCTACTTTCAAATTGCCAAATACCTTTTCTATATAAACATGACCATAACAATGTATATACCTTCTTAAGTTTGATGGAAACTATCAAATTTGAAATTAATTAGGCATGAATCCAAAGAATTTGAACTAAAACATGCTAAAATTCAAACAGTATATTATTTTACACTAAGCATATTTCCAATTGGATGCAGACTGCTTTCTCAATGATTTGTTTTATATCATTCTCAGAATTTATACTACAGATTTACTCATTATAGGTGACTGAAGTCTTCTTGATATAGTCTGCATCCTTTACAAATTCAGTAAGTATATTATTTATTCCTAAATTAGACTACAATTCCTGACAAATAAACTATATCATTCCTTCTCTATGTTTGCATACAATCAATGACAATTGCACTTTTACCAACATTTTTGTGACAGTGTTAAAAATATTCATTTAAGGACTTGAAATATTTTGAATAATATACTTAATATTTCTTAACATTTCTGTATTATATTGTTGTCCCTTTTGGCTTTGGGGTATAACACTGAACTGTACTGTAATCACTTTGCCTATAGGTATAACTCTAAACTGTACTCTTGTCTCCTTTGGCTTTGGTTACACCCCTAAACTATACTGTTTTCTTTTTTGCTTTTGGGTATACCTCTAAACTGTACTCTTGTCCCCTTTGGTTCCGGGGTATAACTCTGAATGATAATGTCCCTTTGGTTTTGGGGTATACTTCTAAACTGTACTGTTGTCCCCTTTGGTTTTGGGGAGTAACTCTGAACTGTACTGTTATCCCGTTTGGCTTTGGGTACACTCTCTACTGTACTGTTATCCTGTTTGATTTTGGGGAGTAACTCTGAACTGTAATGTTATCCACTTTGGCTTTAGAATCTAACTCTGAGCTTTTAGTTTCTAAATAATGGGGGAAATGCACATGATCTCCCAAACAAATTATGATTGGGTAATGTACTTCATCAATAAACTCTGTTAATTTGCAAATCTTGTCTTTTTAAGAGACTTGTTGCAGTATCTTGTCTTTTTAAGAGACTTGTTGCAGTATCTTGTCTTTTTAAGAGACTTGTTTCTTACCTCATCCATAGCATAAGCCCACTTAACAGCAAGTTTTTTGGATAGAGCTAGTTTTCCATCCAGTTTTCTGCGGGCATTTTCCGCTTCCTGTAAAGTGCAAGATTTACAGATTGTCAAAGTTAGATCTTTTGTGTATAAAATAGTGAACTGTGTAATTTTCTAATGTAATTATACCCAACCTCGTAAACATCACACCCCTACTATCCAATGAGAAAGATGAGTACATGTATATTGGCAAAAAAAGTACAAAGTGCACATAACTCTTAAGAAAATGGTAACAATACAAGGAATATCTCATGACAATGAGCATTTTACCGAGTTTCAAAGCAATCCAGTAAAAACTAAAATAAATACATTCACAAAACTGTGTCATGCACTGAATCCCGTTATAAATCACTGTAAGATGTACCAAATCTTACAGCTTGCGAGAGCAAAGTGGTTTGTTGATGGGCATATCTTTTATCAGCCATTCAAAATCTACTTAGCTTGTTATGTTAACAAGGTTCCACAGATGTGATGGCTTGTATTTTCTTTTTTATCATATGTCACTAATGATTATTGATTGTGTTGAAATTGATCATTGATATATATTCAACTGCAGGATGGATCCTACATTGTTGAAATTGATCACTGATCTAGAAACAACTGACGATGGTCATGAGAATTTTTATGCTATTTTTAATGTATATATATATATATATATATATATATATATATATATATATATATATATATATATGAAGCATAATAAAATCCACCTGAAGCATAAAGGATGCAAAAAATATCATTATGATAACAGTTTATTATTCCACTATTAAAGTAACTTGACGATTATGATATTACAAAACATACTGTATACACTTCCTTATAAGTCAAATGCAAACAGCAAAGACCAAGATCTACAATTTCATAATGCACCAGATAATCAGGGTTAATGCAGTAATCAGTACAATAAATAATAAAGACCCTGATCTGTCAGTCTCTTCTGTGACAGCACATTAAGATTTTTGTTCTTCGCAATTGGCATATCTTCAGAACTGGAGGCAATTTGTTGTTGTTGTTGTTGCTGTTGTTGTTGTAGAATTTAATGCCATTTTTAATCAGTTCACCTTAAAAAAATAAATTCTATCCTCTCCATCTATCCATTACTAAGTGGTAGGTACAATACATTTTGTTTAACTATCTTTCCTATACAACTGGTACAATACATTTTGTGTAACTGTCTTTCTCTTACTAAGTGGTACAGGGGCCCCGAGTAGCCAAGTGGTCTAAAGTGCTCTACATTATGGATCACTGCCATCTCACCTCTGTCTGCGTGGGTTCGAGTCTCAAATTTTGCCAATGTGGGTACATAAGAAAGCTTGCCAGTAGCTTCTTGTGGGTTGGCGGTACTTTCCGGGGCTTTCCCAATTTATTCCTCCATCATTAATAATGGCCTATAGTGTGCTGAAATCCTATAAAAACAAACAAAATAGTTCAATACATTTTGTGTCACTGTCTTTCACTTAATAAGTGGTAAAATACATTATGTGTAACTGTCTTTCCCTTACTCAGTAGTACAATTTATTTTGTATGTGTATTTATTGTCATAAAATGAAGTATTCAGAACTGGGTGGAATCAAAAATGGTAAATTGTAGAGGTCTGGAATTTTATGCAGATTCAGTCATTGATGCAATGAGACCAAATGGTGAATAGAAAATGATTCAGTGAGATCAATTGTGGATAAACACTCTTATCAATAATAATAATAATAATAATAATAATAATAATAATAATAATAATAATGAGGACTTTGTATAGCTCCTAATCTTTGGAAGCTCTAAGTGCTTTACAATATATATAATGATATGACAATAAAAATTAATAAAACACCATGAAATTAGAAAACATAAAAAAATCCGGAAAATATTTCAGGTAGGAAACATTATTAGGTCTTTAAGTTTGTTCTTGCAGTCAAATAAGGTGAGTTTTAAAAGCACTCTTGAAAGGAATCACCATGTCATTGTGTCTATTTTCAATGGGCAATTCAATGAGATCATTTGATGAATATACACTGATATCAATGATATCACTTGGTGAATATGCACAGATTCATTGAGATCAGTTGGTGAGTTTACAATGATTGAATGAGATCAGTTGGTGAATATGCACTGATTCAATGAGATTGGTTGGTGAATATGCAATGATTCAATGAGATTAGTTGGTAAATATGCACTGATTCACTGAGATCAGTTGGTGAGTTTACAATGACTCAATGAGATCAGTTGGTGAATATGCACTGATTCAATGAGATTAGTTGGTGAATATGCACTGATTTATTGAGATCAGTTGGTGAGTTTACAATGATTCAATGAGATTAGTTGGTGAATATGCAATGATTCAATCAGATTAGTTAGTGAATATGCACTGATTCATTGAGATCAGTTGGTGAGTTTACAATGATTCAATGAGATCAGTTGGTGAATATGCACTGATTCAATGAGATTAGTTGGTGAATATGCACTGGCACTGATTTATTGAGATCAGTTGGTGAGTTTACAATAATTCAATGAGATTAGTTGGTGAATAAGCACTGGCACTGATTTATTGAGATCAGTTGGTGAATATTCACTGATTCAATGAGATCAGCTGGTGAATATGCACTGATTCAATGTGATTAGTTGGTGAATATTCACTGATTCATTGAGATCAGTTGGCAAATATTCACTGATTCAATGAGATCAGTTGGTGAATATTCACAGATTCAATGAGATTGGTGAATAAGCAATGAGTCAATGAGATTAGTTGGTGAATATGCACTGATTCAATGAGATTAGTTGGTGAATATGCACTGATTCATTGAGATCAGTTGGTGAATATTCACTGATTCATTGAGATCAGTTGGTAAATATGCACAGATTCAATAAGATCAGTTGGTGAATATTCATGGATTCAATGAGATTAGTTGATGAATATGCATGGATTCAATGAGATCAGTTGGTGAATATTCACAGATTCAATGAGATTAGTTGGTGAATATGCATAGATTCAATGAGATTAGTTGGTGAATATGCACTGATTCATTGAGATCAGTTGGTGAATATTCACTGATTCAATAAGATCAGTTGGTGAATATTCATGGATTCAATGAGATTAGTTGATGAATATGCATGGATTCAATGAGATCAGTTGGTGAATATGCATGGATTCAATGAGATCAGTTGGTGAATATGCATGGATTCAATGAGATCAGTTGGTGAATATGCAAATACTTGAACTATTCACAATTTTCTTAAACATGCATGTTCCAATGCATGGTTATCTGCAGAATATTTAATCTTAAAAATGTAATCACTTTCTGTAATATGCATCTATTTGAGTTTGTAACTGCTTTATTGAAGCCCAGAGGTGGCAAGGGACAGTTTCATAAATTCACCCCAGGCAAATTCCTTAACTTAAGGTTATGGTGTGACTTTTTGAGATATTATTGTGTAATAATCAAAGATAAGGATACATTTGTGAATTTGGGCTTGTGTTGTTCTTGAAATTGATAAGGGGCATATTAACCTCATGTAGTCACTGTGCAGTAAGTTGCCGGTGAAATACCAACAGACAGCTAGGAAGCAGAGCTAGCCACTCATAACATGCTGGTTCAAGGAAGGTACAATATCTCAAAAACTGCTGTATGAAAACTATTTTGAACTGCATCAAGCTATTAAGTACATAAGGTTCACAGATGAAAAGTGCTTGTCAACTCCTGACACTGTGACCTACTTGTGGATAAGGCATAAATACCTATAGTGCCAAGGGACACATATGTTCAGGAAAGAAACGAGGTCACATTTGTCACCAAATCATGGACTTGGAACACAAATGCTACATTCAAAAATAAAATTCCAAACAAGAGGAGGAAGATGACCAGAAGAAAGAGAATTTCATCTTTTTTTATTTGGAATGCATGCAAGAGACCAGCATTTATATTCACAATTTCTGTGTGGATCATCGAGTGTGCGAGAAGTGCATCCAAGATCTTACCTTTAGTCATTGCCCTCACTGCAGCAAGTTTCCTGGAGAGCATGAAAACATATTTAAGGGACCGAACACGCTGTCCAATTTCACCTAATGCATCTTAATCTCCATAAATGTGAGGTGGAGTCAAGAGGACATTGAACATTACGGAGATTGTCATTCCCATGTTACAGTAATAGCTCACAAATTTTGGGGATGTGATGGACAGTTTCTATTGAGATACTATAAGTACCAAACATCTTAAAGTGATTTTGAATGGAGCCAAAATCATTTCATGCAAGTGAATGAGTGCAGTTTAAAGATTTGATCAGTTACTTGGCCATGCCTTTGCGTCAAATGCCTAAAACTTTTAGAATGACAGAAATGGTCAAGGATATTTTCTGAACTTTTTCAATACCAAAGCCAATCAAAACACCATTCTATTCCATTTATCTGAGGCTCACTACTATGATCCAGACAAACAATGTTAAGCTTTTCATGACTTAGATGCCTTAAACTTTCAGGAAGAAATGATAGAGTATTGTTGTTCTGACATGGTCATTTAGTGTCGTTGCTGTGGAAAATTTTGAGAATTAGTCGTGGAACATGGAGAGTGATCCTTTGAGAGAAGCCTGCACCCCTGCCAAAGCATGTTCCTTAGTGTATCACAAACAATTCATGCCCCATATGCCAGATGGAAAATTGGAAAGAGGAAATAAATAGATCAAAGCATCCACGCATGTGGCATAGAAGAAGACAGAAAAGTCTTCACTATCGTTGAAAGTGAAGACTGGGAGAGCGAAGCCATTCAAGCCCCATCTGCATTATCAGCCACAACCTTAATTTGGGAGCAGGACTGGAGCAAGTGATGTGTCTGAGGCCTCGGAGATGTCAACATTAGCCAGGTGTATTTGGAGTTAAAACAAAGCCCTTCTCTGGGCTAACCAGATCATTAGAAAAAAAGACTATTCAAGTTGCCAATTTGTGTGAATGTGGAGTATACTGACTCCTATACTGGTGTGTGTGTGTGTGTGTGTGTGTGTGTGTGTGTGTGTGTGTGTGTGTGTGTGTGTGTGTTTGCATACATTTGTGTGGACAGTAGATTTTGGGGTTTGTATGCATGTGCATACACTGTGTGGATAGTATATTTTGGATTTGCATGTGTGTGCATTGTTGTGTGGATGGTAGGATTTGGGTTTGGATGCATTCATGTTTATTTAGTTTTTTTTCCCTTCCCTTCTGTGTGCATAGTAGATAATATGTGGAGTGAGTGTAAGAGATGTTTTCCTTCAAGTCGATGTGTGAGGTATATAAAAGGAAGCGTTCATAATTCGTACCATTAAACATTGAATAAACCAAGACGGCATCGAAACACCTTGACAAGATGAAGAAGTTGCAAGACGTCCTAGCCCATTTGGGAATGATGGAAGAGATGCTGATAAAACTGCATGATTTCATTAATTACAGTCCCCATCAAGTGAAGATGGAAATAAACAACGTTAGAATGTCAAATGAAATATTATGGGAGCTGATGAAACAAGAAAAGGAGGAGGAGGATGAAGAAAATAGATAACAAATGAGAGAATGGGATGAAAAGATATAAAAGGAAAAGAAGAATGAGAAATTAGAAAATAGAAGAAACCCAAAAGACATTTTCAGGGTCACTTCACTGCTTTGACAAGGTTTCATGCCTATATAATTGGTTTTTAGTATTATTCATGTGTTTACCTAAGACAACATGTATTCAGGTCAGTCATTTGCTACATTGTTGCCAATAGCTGGTACTGTGACGTCACCCCACCTGTTCTGTTCCTATTGTCCCTATACTGCCAAAATACATTTTGTCCCTCGATAGTCAAACCCATGTTAAAATTCCCCGTATTAAATTCCTCTTTTGCCTAAACGTTCCCAAGGTGATCTGAAAAGTCTTGTCCCAATGGTTTTTCTTTATATGTTCTCATTTGACCAACAGTCCCCTATTACTACTTTTAAGGCTATGCTGTGACTTTTATAGCTAGTATTGTGTAATAATTAGAGATATGGATATATCTATAAATAGGGTCTTTCTGGCTTGCGCTGTTCTTGAAATTGATGGTAGGCATGTCCACATCATGTAGTCACTGTGCAGTATGTATTCAGTGAAATACCAAGAGTAAGCAAGTATAGCTAGCCACTCATAGTAGTGGACATGTTGGTACAAGGCAAGTAGAATATTTAAAAAACTGCCTAGATGACAACTATTTTGAATTGCATCAAGCTATTCAGTATATGATGTTTTTCAAAATTATCACCCAGGGAAAGAGCTTGAGTTTGCACTGTGAGCATCACGTGTTCTAAAAAATGACCATCATACATGAAAAATGGTTATATAAATTTCGTGTTGGGGTGAAACTTTTTATTCTATGAATTACCACTGACTTGCCAGCTCAAGTGAATGATATTCTTATATTTGGCTATATTAAACCTATCCTAAAACATGGACATTTTTGACCTCACTTATGTATTTTATCTTTTATTAATTTTTATATTAGACAGGTGTTATGTAACTCCACAATCTGTTGCATGACCAAGAGAACATTTATTAAACATTTTCTTCACTTAACTGACTTTTTCTTTTAGTATCATCTTACTTAAAATATATTCAAGGAAGATTATTATAAAATGAGAAAAAGTTGACTGACATTCATATTTACCTCCCTTGAACTGTAGCTGGCAAAGCAATACCCCCTAGGCTTGCCCTGGTCTGGTCCAGACTTATGATATAGGAAGTCAAACTTAGTCAGGGTGCCATGTTTCTGCAGGATCTTCAACAATGCAAACCTGAAAATGTACATGGACTGGGAATGGAAAGGGTCTAGAAATAGACAGCTCTTCCAAGCAGTTTGGCAACAGCTCAATGAATTTGATTTCGTCCAATCATGGCAAATAAAACTTTAGCAGGATTTTTTTTTAAAAAGACAATGAATTTGAAGACAGTCTTACCATGGTTGGTTAATTGTGTTTAATTAACAGTACATTAGTCTGTAAAAGAATATTTTGTCTCATGATAATGGGATGGTTGGTTAATTGTGTTTAATAATACATCAGTCTGTAAAAGAATATTTTGTCTCATGATAATGGGATGGTTGGTTAATTATGTTTAATAGTACATCAGTCTGTAAAAGAATATTTTGTCTCATGATAAATGGAATGGTTGGTTGATTGTGTTCAACAGTACATCAGTCTGTAAAAGAATATTTTGTCTCATGATAATGGGATGGTTGGTTAATTGTGTTTAACAGTACATCAGTCTGTAAAAGAATATTTTGTCTCGTGATAATGGGATGGTTGGTTAATTGTGCTTAACAGTACATCAGTCTGTAAAAGAATATTTTGTCTCATGATAATGGGATGGTTGGTTAATTGTGCTTAACAGTACATTAGCCTGTAAAAGAATATTTTGTCTCATGATAATGGGATGGTTGGTTAATTGTGCTTAACAGTACATGAGCCTGTAAAAGAATATTTTGTGTAATGATAATGGGATGGTTGGTTAATTGTGCTTAACAGTACATTAGCCTGTAAAAGAATATTTTGTACCATGATAATGGGATGGTTGGTTAATTATGTTTAATAGTACATCAGTCTGTAAAAGAATATTTTGTCTCATGATAAATGGAATGGTTGGTTGATTGTGTTTAACAGTACATCAGTCTGTAAAAGAATATTTTGTCTCATGATAATGGGATGGTTGGTTAATTGTGTTTAACAGTACATCAGTCTGTAAAAGAATATTTTGTCTCGTGATAATGGGATGGTTGGTTAATTGTGCTTAACAGTACATCAGTCTGTAAAAGAATATTTTGTCTCATGATAATGGGATGGTTGGTTAATTGTGCTTAACAGTACATTAGCCTGTAAAAGAATATTTTGTATCATGATAATGGGATGGTTGGTTAATTATGTTTAATAGTACATGAGTCTGTAAAAGAATATTTTGTCTCATGATAATGGGATGGTTGGTTAATTATGTTTAATAGTACATCAGTCTGTAAAAGAATAGTTTGTCTCATGATAATAGGATGGTTGGTTAATTGTGTTTAACAGTACATGAGCCTGTAAAAGAATATTTTGTGTAATGATAATGGGATGGTTGGTTAATTGTGCTCAACAGTACATCAGTCGGTAGAAGAATATTTTGTCCATTGATAATGGGATAGTTGGTTAATTGTGTTTAACAGTACATCAATCTGTAAAAGAATATTTTGTCTCATGATAATGGGATGGTTCGTTAATTGTGTTTAATTATCAGGACATTAGTCTGTAAAAGAATATTTTGTCTCATGATAATGGAATGGTTGGTTAATTGTATTTAACAGTACATCAATCTGTAAAAGAATATTTTGTCTCATGATAATGGGATGGCTGGTTAATTATGTTTAATAGTACATTAGTCTGTAAAAGAATATTTTGTCTCATGATAATGGGATGGTTGGTTAATTATGTTTAACAGTACATCAGTCTGTAAAAGAATAGTTTGTCTCATGATAATGGAATGGTTGGTTAATTGTGTTTAATTATCAGGACATCAGTCTGTAAAAGAATATTTTGTCTCATGATAATGGGATGGTTGGTTAATTGTGTTTAACAGTACATCAGTCTGTAAAAGAATATTTTGTCTCATGATAATGGAATGGTTGAGTACATTAGTCTGTAAAAGAATATTTTGTCTCATGATAATGGAATGGTTGGTTAATTGTATTTAACAGTACATCAATCTGTAAAAGAATATTTTGTCTCATGATAATGGGATGGTTGCTTAACTGTTTAACAGTACATCAGTCTGTAAAAGAATATTTTGTCTCATGATAATGGGATGGTTGTTTAATTGTATTTAACAGTACATCAATCTGTAAAAGAATATTTTGTCTCATGATAATTGGAATAAAATGCCTTGCTGGAGACACAATACCACATACTAAAGTAAAGAATGGCCAATAGCTGCCATTAGAACCATATGGTTCAACATGTAACACATCATAAATAAAACAGATCTCTAATTGTCCATGTCATATTTTGTGCATTCATGACTAGTTTACAATAAATAAAATGTTACTGTTGTTATTTATATTTAATTGCAGTGCTTGCAATTAGTTATTTTTATTTTTTTTAAATTAAAATTTAATTTCATGCTACTGATAATGTGATATTATCTGTTGGATTTTGACCTTGTCCAAAGTTAATTTTCAACTTCAGCTAATCATTTTTTTAAATTCTGCAAACAACTAATAAATAGATAAATAGTTTTCCCTTCAGTATTGTTCAACTATTAGAACTATTACTTGTGCCGAGTCAAGGACAGGTAAATGTAATAATTCTAATAGTTAAACCAGGGTCAAGGACATTGTGTATTCTGACTATAAGTTGCTTTTAACCTTCAGGAACCTTCTAGAAGGTTATTTTTTCATTAAGTAATACTTTCTATTAGAAAATGTTCCTGCTGATCTGAGATTAAGTAGCGGACAATATATTCGAGTTTTTCTTTAAAGTATTAGGTTGTGTATTAAGGCCTGAGTAAAACCAATAGCAATTTTGTGTCCAGTAGTTCATTTGGGCTGGGATAAATGATTTTAAATTATGTATTCACTAGCAATACAAAGTACTCATCCAAAATAACATTCCTGGAAATAGAGACTTGAGGTTAAAGTGATATTTAAAATAAGTATATATTCTTGGCTTGTATTATTATGATCCAACAAAAGACTTGGCACATGACAACTACAAAGGCCACCATGGCCATATCAACACTTTCAGCATTTGTTATATTTGGTATTTCCACTAAAGTTTATTCAGAACTTCAATCATCATGAATCAGGACCTGTGTCTGTAATTCGTGGTATTTAATTAGCAATAACCTATACCTTTTTTACATTTTCACTTTGTGTTCGAGGGAAATAAATTGTTTGTTGAATTTTACAACGGGTATTGCTTCTCACTCTATTATCTTACTTATTTTAAGGCCATCGAGTCTGTCCTAATACTGCACACATGCTAAAAGAGCGTTTATGATCCGACTTACTCTGTGATTCTCGGGTCTAGGTTTCCAATCCAGAGTCTGCATTGGTCTTTGTCAACCTCTCCCGCGTCCTTTGGCAACGGGACCGGCAGCAGACCCTGAAAGCAAAGATTACGATTACCGTTATATCACACTGTGTTACCTCTTCAATTCATACCTATGACACTAGGACAAAATGCATTACTGGCTTAGGGGCTTGGATTGGACACTATTAACGAACACGCGCTGCATCATGGAGATTCATGGTAGGATTCCCTATACCAGCACGTGCAAAAGCACGTGGCTGCTCCTCAGAGGTCACTCGTGTCATACGTGTTCTACGATTAGACCTATACGTATCTCACCGACATTCTCGACTTTTCGGTCAATCTACAGATTATGCATAGAATGTAAGCCAATAACTGCCATTAGGACCATCTGGTCAATTAGCGAAATAAACATGGACCGTCGCATTTAATTTCAACCCAACACAGCGTGAGTTATCTGTCTTCAGTTGATATTATTCATAAAAAAAATCGTCTTTTTACTTTCGCTCGAAATGAAAATGGTCATAAACGTAAGTAATTGTTGACTTTGAAACAAAAATTACAACTTTAAATCAAAAGAAAATAATTTAGTGCTTAAATATGGCGTTGTCCATTTTATGAAACTATTTCACGCCAGAAATATTATAAGTGCAGTGTGAATAAACAGAATTCATGATGCAACGAAGCATTCAGAAATCTTCAGATTCTTGCCATACATCTTTATCCCTGCAATATGGCGTTACATATTAACACACAGTAGATGCTTGAACTAATAAGCTGCATCAAGCATTTAATGATTTTTAAAAAAAGAGATTGAATCATTTAGGATGTGTCCAGGTAAGGGTACAGAACCTGAAGTGATCTCACCTCTCGACCGATGCGCCCCGTTAAGGGTAGAGTACCTGAAGTGAACTCACCTCTTGACCGATGCACTCCGTTAAGGGTAGAGAACGCAAAGTGATCTCAGTAATACAGATGCGTCCCGTTAAGGGTAGAGTACACGAAGTGATCTCACCTCTCGACCGATGTGCCCCGTTAAGAGTAGAGTACCTGAAGTGAACTCACCTCTTGACCGATGCACTCCGTTAAGGATAGAGAACGCAAAGTGATCTCAGTTCTAGACCGATGCGTCCTGTTAAGGGCAGAGTACACGAAGTGATCTCATCTCTCGACCGACGCATCCCGTTAAGGGAAGAGTGCACGAAGTGATCTCACCTCTTGACCGACGAGCGCTGACAAGGGTAGAGTACACGAAGTAATCTCACCTCTCGACCGGGCATATAATAAAACTTCAATTTGCCTGCTGACCAGTCAAACCACTCAATTTAGTGTTGACGTTGATGTAACATTTCTGCTCCACATGTCGGTCGGTCAATGTTGATCCAGAATCGCTTGTCTAATATTCGTGAAATCTGTACTGCATACTAAAAATCCCTTGCAATAACAATGACTGTATTCTCCTAAAATCGAGTATGACACTTCCAATCTTTATGTTTAAAAGTCAAACGAAAGTATTACATCTAAATTTAGATGTAATTAAAATAAACATTATTTCCAACAATGAATTCTGTTGCAATAATATTTGATATGCACATTCTAATCACTAAAAAACTGCATAAAAAAGTCAATTGCATTGTTTGACAACCGGTTACTTGATTTTCTTTTCGAGAATCAACTTTTAAGACTTTCTTTGTTACAGAATGCTGACTGCATCTGACACAGATATCGGCTCTCGACATACAATCTTACGACAGAAGTTGTCACAAAATGATGGTTGCATCTCACGCAGATTGGCTCTCGAAATAGATTTTTACGACAGAAATTGTTACAAAATTATGATTGCAGCTAACGCAAATCGGCTCTCCAGATACATTTTACGCGTTAGAGAATAATGATTGTAGCTCACGTAGATCGATTCTCGAAATAAGATTTTTAAGACAGACTTACAAAATAATGATTGCATCTCACGTAGATCGATTCTCGAAATAAGATTTTTACGACAGACTTACAGAACAATGATTGCATCTCACGTAGATCGATTCTCGAAATAAGATTTTTAAGACAGACTTACAGAATAATGATTGCATCTCACGTAGCTCGATTCTCGAAATAAGATTTTTACGACAGACTTACAGAACAATGATTGCATCTCACGCAGATCGATTCTCGAAATAAGATTTTTACGACAGACTTATATAATAATTATTGCATCTCACGTATCTTGATTCTCGAAATAAGATTTTTAAGAGAGACTTACAGAATAATGATTGCATCTCACGTAGCTTGATTCTCGAAATAAGATTTTTCAGACAGACTTACAGAATAATGATTGCATCTCACGTAGATCGATTCTCGAAATAAGATTTTTACGACAGACTTACAGAATAATGATTGCATCTCACGTAGATCGATTCTCGAAATAAGATTTTTACGACAGACTTACAGAATAATGATTGCATCTCACGTAGATCGATTCTCGAAATAAGATTTTTAAGACATATTTACGGAATAATGATTGCATCTCACGTAGATCGATTCTCGAAATAAGATTTTTAATACAGACTTACAGAATAATGATTGCATCTCACGTAGATCGATTCTCAAAATAAGATTTTTACGACAGACTTACATTTTAATGATTGCATCTCACGTAGATCGATTCTCGAAATAAGATTTTTACGACAGACTTACATAATAATGATTGCATCTCACGCAGATCGATTCTCGAAATAAGATTTTTACGGCAGACTTACATAATGATGATTGCATCTCACGCAGATTGATTCTCGAAATAAGATTTTTACGACAGACTTACGGAATAATGATTGCATCTTACGTAGATCGATTCTCGAAATAAGATTTTTACGACAGACTTACGGAATCATGATTGCATCTCACGTAGATCGATTCTCAAAAAAAGATTTTTAAGACAGACTTACATAATGATGATTGCATCTCACGTAGATCGATTCTCGAAATAAGATTTTTACGACAGACTTACATAATGATGATTGCATCTCACGTAGATCGATTCTCGAAATAAGATTTTTACGACAGACTAACAGAATAATGATTGCATCTCACGCAGATCGATTCTCGAAATAAGATTTTTACGACAGATTTACATAATAATGATTGCATCTCACGCAGAACGATTCTCGAAATAAGATTTTTAAGACAGACTTACAGAATAATGATTGCATCTCGCGTAGATCGATTCTCGAAATAAGATTTTTAAGACAGACTTACAGAATAATGATTGCATCTCACGTAGATCGATTCTCGAAATAAGATTTTTAAGACATACTTACGTAATAATGATTGCATCTCGCGTAGATCGATTCTCGAAATAAGATTTTTACGACAGACTTGCAGAATAATGATTGCATCTCACGTAAATCGATTCTCAAAATAAGATTTTTACGACAGACTTACATAATAATGATTGCATCTCACGCAGATTGATTCTCGAAATAAGATTTTTAAGACAGACTTACGGAATAATGATTGCATCTTACGTAGATCGATTCTCGAAATAAGATTTTTACGACAGACTTACGGAATCATGATTGCATCTCACGTAGATCGATTCTCAAAAAAAGATTTTTAAGACAGACTTACATAATGATGATTGCATCTCACGTAGATCGATTCTCGAAATAAGATTTTTACGACAGACTTACATAATGAAGATTGCATCTCACGTAGATCGATTCTCGAAATAAGATTTTTACGACAGACTAACGGAATAATGATTGCATCTCACGCAGATCGATTCTCGAAATAAGATTTTTACGACAGATTTACATAATAATGATTGCATCTCACGCAGAACGATTCTCGAAATAAGATTTTTAAGACAGACTTACAGAATAATGATTGCATCTCACGTAGATCGATTCTCGAAATAAGATTTTTAAGACAGACTTATGGAATAATGATTGCATCTCTCGTAGATCGATTCTCGAAATAAGATTTTTAAGACAGACTTACGGAATAATGATTGCATCTCACGTAGATCGATTCTCGAAATAAGATTTTTAAGACAGACTTACAGAATAATGATTGCATCTCACGTAGATCGATTCTCGAAATAAGATCTTTACGACAGACTTACATTTTAATGATTGCATCTCACGTAGATCGATTCTCGAAATAAGATTTTTAAGACAGACTTATGGAATAATGATTGCATCTCACGTAGATCGATTCTCGAAATATGATTTTTACGACAGACTTACATAATGATGATTGCATCTCACGTAGATCGATTCTCGAAATAAGATTTTTACGACAGACTTACGGAATAATGATTGCATCTCACGCAGATCGATTCTCGAAAAAAGATTTTTACGACAGACTTACATAATAACGATTGCATCTCACGCAGATCGATTCTCGAAATAAGATTTTTAAGACAGACTTACATAATGATGACATCAGCTCACTCACGTATCTAGATACAGTTATGTCTTGCATCAATCAAACTAATGTATGGCGGACAAGTAAAAACAATCTTCCATAAGTAACCCAATTTATTTCAAGTCTTCGATGCAAATATATGGCTGTAATGCATCTGTTAAAATGGAAGACTATTTGCTATATCCCTAAGAAGATTTACATCAGGTGTACATGGATGTTACGTATCTTATTTATGTATGCATGTGCATGACTGCTGTATATTTTAGTTTTATCTTTCAATTTGTTTACGTAAAATGATTAGAAGTTTAATGTCCTTGAACGTAATTATTTCCATCTGCGTTTTTGTAATTTACACTTTGTTTACTTTTCCAAGCCAGACACCATCAATATAGGTAGGATAGTAAAGTGTACTGTCACGACGACTCTGTATTATCAAACGTCCTTCGTTTGATGTTTCTGCCTGAAGAAACTAGTATCTAAATACATCCTTCTTGCATACTAACTTTCTTATCTGCGTATCAAAAGATAAAATGCCTGGAAGCTGAAGGTGTTAGCTTACATGACGTGACACTTGCCATCACTCTTTTGTCCTCAGAAGTCCACTTGACAAGTTACATACACCTCCATCTGCTGTCGCATAATGCGCTGGTTAAAATTGGGTCTATGTTTTTCGTTACGTTTAATCAGTAGAACAAGCAATAACGACTCTGATCTGCTTATACATTATGCGATGATAACTCAAGCAATAACGACTCTGATCTGCTTATACATTATGCGATGATAACTCAAGCAATAACGACTCTGATCTGCTTATACATTATGCGATGATAACTCAGGCAATAACGACTCTGATCTGCTTATACATTATGCGATGATAACTCAAGCAATAACGACTCTGATCTGCTTATACATTATGCGATGATAACTCAGGCAATAACGACTCTGATCTGCTTATACATTATGCGATGATAACTCAAGCAATAACGACTCTGATCTGCTTATACATTATGCGATGATAACTCAGGGTTTATGTTTTCTACAGTTGGACTTGACTTAGAAACGAGTATAAACGGTACACAAATACAGATTTTTACAATATACTATCCACTGAAGGCCACTGATAAACAAAATGATTATGCATTATCTACGACATAAATAAGAAGTAGAAAAAATACACTACAATTTTTTAAAGGATTCTTCTTAATATATCTTTCAATGTCTTTTTATTTTTTTTAAATCCTAGTCCAGGTAGGATAAAAACATTAGAGAAACAAATAAAGCAAGAAAATAATCATAGAGAACTAGTCCAGGTAGGATAAAAACATTAGAGAAACAAATAAAGCAAGAAAATAATCATAGAGAACTAGTCCAGGTAGGATAAAAACATTAGAGAAACAAATAAAGCAAGAAAAGAATCATAAAGAACTAGTCCAGGTAGGATAAAAACATTAGAGAAACAAATAAAGCAAGAAAATAATCATAAAGAACAAGTCCAGGTAGGATAACAACATTAGAGAAACAAATAAGCAAGAAAAGAAACAAAGAACTGATATATTTGTCTGCGTGAAAAACACCCGTAGTACACAACAACAAAAACAACAACGAAGACGAAATTGTTGCGCGTTCATCACAAAGCATTTCTGTCAGAATTGTGTTTCCCTTCTTTCCGATAATTCTATGATTACATATTTTACATTATCGAGTCAAATTTCAAACGATCACCTACTGAATCCAGCAGACTCTTAAAGTAACCTACTGGCATACTCACACACTATCTATCTATCTATCTATCTATCTATCTATCTATCTATATATATATATATATATATATATATATATATATATATATATATATATATATATATATATATATATATATATATATATATATATATATATATATATATACAATTTAACATAATTTATTTCTCTGGAAAAAGAAGATTGTAAAAATAGATAAAGAACTTAGTTTTAAGAAACAAATCCAATAATAATCCAAGATTATTCCACGAATTAAATTACAAAAGTCTTAGTAATTAAATGTTCTAATAGTTTCAAGTAAGAGTCCTGTTGGAAAGTACAAGATGGAAGACGATGACGTATATTGAAGTCTGATTTGTGTTTATCTACAATTCCTTGTAAAAACACGATATTTAACACTCCAGTATTGGAAATCTGAAAAAAATTTGATAAAATGTGTTTGTCCAAGAATTCGGAATGAGCACATCAAATATTTACAGAGATACAAATTAATTCATTAAAATCCAACTAGTCTGAAGAAACGTTAACATTAATTCAAAAACTGGCTACAATAAAATAAATGACTTAACGTCAGATATAAAAGCCCAACACTAACTATATATCACTAAAACAAATATTATATTGTATTTTGATACGCAGTTTCGAAAAAAAATCACCAAATTGCAAAAACGGGGGGGGGGGGGGGGTGAGAAAAGTCACGTACTCCTAACATGACCCTGACGAGAACCAATTAATTTACTTTAACAATAAAAGTTGTTTACTTCATGATTCACTAGTTCCATCTTTACCTTGATAACAACCAATCATTTTATAAATAAAAATAAAACCTGCTTACGTGGTTGCCAATAACCTTGAATCAAGATCAGATCTAGATCAACATTACTTGTTTACCAAAGAATAATACACGTCACATGATCTTCTGAAAACACATCATCTCTAATGAATAAAATTACATAACAATAGAGTGGCCCCAAGTGGCCGAGTGGTCTCATGTGCTCTCCGTTACTGATCACTACCATCTCCCCTGTCTGTATCGGTTTCGAGTCTCAGATTTGGCCAATGTGAGTATGTCAGAAAGCTTGCCAGTAGCTTCTCGTGGGTCTTTGGTTCTTTCTGAGGGTTTTCCCGGGTTTTTCCAACACCATTAATACTAGCCGCCATGTATAGCCAATCGTGTGCTGCGAAATGGCGTTAAACCCTACAACAACATAACAATAGCACTTAATGAAAAAAAAGAACAGAATTTAAAACTGACAAACAAATCTATATTAAGTCAGATATACGTAACAAATACATGCATGCATACATACATACATACATACATACATACATACATACATACATACATACATTAGCTGATATTATTAGAACATAATATGTTAGCAGACTGTTGCACAGCACAACGGAGTACAGAATCTGAAAGTGCTGACAATGTTCAGTATAGAATCTGTGAAATTGTGTGCGTGCGTGTATGTTGATGCTTGTGTGTGTGCATGTGCATGTGTGTGTGTGTGTGTGTGTGTGTGTGAGAGAGAGAGAGAGAGAGAGAGAGAGAGAGAGAGAGAGATGTTTTGGATAGTTAATCTAGCTTCAACTAGGTCTGTGTCATATCACTACCATGTCTGCAGTATGGCAGTTTATAGTGACTTCTAGCACTGTGGAATCTCGCCGCAGGCATGTATCATCGTATCTCACCCAGTGACATTATCCTGACACTGGACCGACCAATCACTTAAAGCTGAGCGCCAAGCGAGACAGCTACTAGTACCATTTTTAAAAGTCTTTGGTATGATTCAACCGTCTTTGAACCCGCGACCTCCCGATACATAGGCAGACATTCTAACTACTAGGCCACCGATTCGCAGACCTGCCAACCCAGACGAGTCCGTCTCAGTAAGGGAGTTGAGATTGACCAGTTATCTGTAATGTGTAACAAAATATCAGTAACTTCTATTATAAAACTGGAAAACGTATAAATAAAAGTTAGACGCATCGACGATAAACATTATGTTCAACAGAAATGTTTGTAAAGTAATCGCGTAGACTTTTTTTTACCACTAGGACAGTTGAACAGTTCTAAGCCCTAGCAGCTCAATGGCGTGTTGTTATCCTCTCAACTTGACATAATTCTTGGAAATTCTTTTCCATTTCACATGACGACGACAATCATATATCTCCCACCACTATACATACTCAAATTGGCATGTGATGTCCAATAAACGTAACTGTGTCCTTTCCAGCTTTTATTCACGAGAATCTGAATACTTATTTTTATTTTTCTGTGTTGACCCTTGACATGAACAAATAGATGCAGTTTAAAACGTCTTGGTGATGCTGTAACGTCCGTCTGGTTCCCTGACTAATTTCACTAATTCTAAGATTAAACCCGGATCCAAATAAAACACAGATGAACGAATTATCCAGATTTTTCGGCAACGATCATTTCTTCGTCGTTTTTGCTAGCATGCCGTAAGTCTCTAATTTTGAAAGATTAGGATACATATCATTCTTTTCAGAAAACATCTAAAATTAATTTTTTTTTAACAATTCGCTGGTAAATATTTATAAAACATTTTATTCTTAAGCAAGTCCAATATCTTTCGACGTATCTCAGATCTTTCAGTATTGCTGTGTGTAATTTAACGCAATCTTTCAGCACACAATACATGGCAGACATAATACTGGGTTGAGGAAAACCCAGAAAGAACAACCTACCCACGGGAAAACTACTTAAAACCCTTCGTACATACCCGCGTTGGTCACACCATAACCATAATCCAAGAGGACGGATGTCAGGTCTGAGATAACTGAAAAGGCAAGCACCGAAAATTACTGGACCACGCGTGGCCCCTTATATCAAACGGATAGACAAAATCTATGATGGCTTTATATCTTTAATTTTAACACAAAATACATCAGAAGTGGATCATATAAAAATTTCATCTATGACATCTCCTGCCCTTGGACAAATCCCCACTCACTTCTGTTCCCCCACCCACCCCAACCCAAAAAGTGAACGATGACCCTGGAGCATTACTTTGAACGAATTAGTCTTCTCCCTCATACAGACGTAGTCAAGTTACAGAAAATGTTTGCACCTCATCAATATATGGGCATATATCTTTATTTCTTTAGTTTTTTACGTCACAACAACTCTTTGAAGGTTTTATCATGCCGAGGCCAGGGGAGTAACGGGCCTTATCCAAGTACACTATGGTAGCCGCTGTGGACTGACCGAGGAGCCTTGCTAAAGTTCAAACCACGGCAGCAGCTACTGACCTGAATATCCAATGACCAAGGGATTTAGCCCAAGTACAGAGCAAGGTAGTCGCTATTAACAAAGTACATCTTTAATGGGTTGTTAAAACTTCTGTTTAAACTTGTGTGTATTTTAAAATAATTAGTTTAAGATTTTAATATCTGCTTCCATATATATATATATATATATATATATATATATATATATATACACACACACATACACACACACAATCATACAATAATCAAACGCCAAACAGCAAAATAATTACGTTTTATCCAATATCAAGTTATGCCAATAACAACTAGAACTTCATATACACAAGCGAATTATTAAGAACAAATAAATGACAAAATCATTTGTTATCACATATAAAGAACCATGTCCGTTTCAACCAATCGTGCCCATCGGCAAAACGCTGCAGGTAATAACAATTGTCCAAATATTCGAACTCTGTGACTTGGAAATTGTCGTGTGTTTGGTTCGTCCTTAAATTCGGCCTATTACAAACGATTTCAAATATAATTCAAATATGTCGAGCATATCTCTGGAATAATCCATGACGAATACATCTTATATATTTACAGGCATAGTTCTTGCAAAGTTAATATCCTTATTATTTTATAAAGTAAAAAGTCTCCCAGAAGCTGCCGTTAGAATTTTTCTTCCATATATTACTTCCTGCGATCGATGAGGATCAGCCTGTCCCTAGGAGCGTCAAGGGCCGGAAGTCGAGCTTCGATGGAAAGTACACCGCTGGCACTCAGTTTAGATATAAGTCTTTCTGGATCGACTTCTCTGGGGATTACATATTGACGCTTAAACTCGCTGCTTGATACCTTGCCTCCATCTTTCTCTTCGTGCTTCGCATGCACACTAAGCTGGTTTCCGACTGTACGCACCGAGATTTCATCCGGTTTAAACTGACGCATGTCAAACTCGAGCCTGAATTTTCGGCTGCCATCACGTTCGGTAATTATCGGCTTTTCCAATCCGAAATTTTCCGTGAGTTTCCAATCATCAACCGTTCCAGGATTTCCGAATTTCTGTGTATTCTGCAGCATTTTGTTCATTTCATCATGCATCCTTCTCATTTCAGACTCTAGCATGTAATTCTGTCGGTCCCGGCCTGGATAATGGACTAAACTAGACGATCTAAATGGTGACGAGTAAGACGACGAAAGGGAAGGAGAAAATTCAGACGAACGGCGCCAAAGGTCAGCCTCCTTGTAGACGGGGATGGTCCTGGGAATCATGGACATTTTTAGACGACTTTCTTACAAATTAAATCAAATCGTGGTTGAGGTACACTCCTAAAAACAGAACTAGTCAATGTTTGTCAAGTATCAAGCAATACACACACCACTCTGTGCCCGTGAGGTAAAATGATACATTTGAACATCGCACAGACTGTAGCAGACTATTATATACAGCAATGTAATGGGAGAAGCATCCTTCTCCATCAATGCGTGTCACGCTCTAGGCTATGTTGACGATATACTCTGATTCATGCTTGATGAAGCTCTCAGATCTAATCTGAAGTAGCGACTTTCCAGAAAGAACACTGGACTGTGCCCTGTAAATAGCTGGCGGATACAATATACGTGATGACACGACTACAACATACATTCTACTAACAATCCCATTACATCTGCCCAATGATAATTTGCATGTTTACTTATTGATATACATATATCTATTAAAAATACAATAAACAACTCGTTTGCTATGTCGTACGCCAATGACAAAATAAAATATTTTATCATGAACGACAAGAAATACAGGCAATACAAAATAGCAACGATTTTAATCGAGTAGTCACAACATTAAAGTTTTTGTCTTCTCATTTCGGAATCTAAATAATACGTATAAAATACGTTTGAGTATAAAACCGCGCTATTGTAATATGTCACAGAAACAGCATCTTTATCAAACAGTTTCTGTATCTAATTTAAAGAAACTATATTTAGTAAAGTTCCAATTAATAATAATAATAATAATAATAATAATACCTAGGTTTCTAATTTAATCGCTGAGCAAAAACAAGTTTTTGTGTTAGAACAGGCAGTTGGAACACCTTGTGATGCAAAATGTGGCTTTAGAAATACTGCGATGGCGCATCATTAACTAGAAAGTTGAACATGCTAAAGTACAAGTTCAAAGGAGATCCATGCCAAAAACACGAAAATGCATTTTGGAATTATCTTCACAAGTTTAAAAAAAATATAGTCATTTAATAAGATCATAACTGAAAATACAATCTGAGTATGTGTCGGTCAGGAACAAGTAATCGAAATCAAAAAGTGGTCTTAATGAATGCAGTGGTGGTGTTTGACGTGTACACGATATTTTACAATATACAACATGAATGTAAATGTAATGGCGTCTACAAAATTATTTCCAATGTGTTTGTCCTATCACTGCCGAAAATGTGTATTATGAACGGAAATGCAGTCTTAAAGACAAGACCTCCCACCAAAACATAACGTCTCTGACGGCTTAAAATTATTATTTAAAAAACTTCGTTTTAAGCAGCTTGCTGTCAGACGTCATTAGTATGCTTTCTTCTTAGTACAATATGTCGCTGATTTAAATATGCCAGACTGCATTTACAAACATGAAAAATGAAATCTGGAATTCAAAATAAAATCTGTAAGAAAATACTTCAGCTCACATTTACAGCATTATTTGTCACAGACGTCATGATTTCTATAATTATGTGTGCCTCTAATTCGACCTTCCTAAAACTTAAGAGGTAATTTGCGTAAAGGAGCACAAATGATCAAGATACATTAACTGTGCCAGCTTTCTGCAAATCATGCTGCCACACACTATGAGACTGTGACAAATACATTTTTCATACTTCGTCGATAAGACCAATACATTTTTCATACTTCGTCGACAAGACCAATACATTTTTCATACTTCGTCGACAGAGTACATAAAAACGCCTTTAGTTGGACAGCTCTCTAGGGATGTTAAACATAACAAATCCAACAGCGGAGTGAAACTATCGTCATCACATACAGTTTATAATACACATTTGTTCCTAATTGGCACAATGTTTCTTCTTTCTATATTATAAAATAAATACATTTTGCACATTGTCGAGAATGTAACAATCTTAGGGTATATGACAACCCTAACCCCAAATGGCCGAGTGGTCTAAAGCGCATTCCGTTACGGATCACTGCCGTCCCACCTCTGTCTGCGTGGGTTCGAGTCTAAGGTTCGGTTAATGTAGTTATGTGAGACAGCTTGCAAGTAGCTTCTCGTGGGTCGGTCGTTCTTTTCTAGGTTTTTTTTTCCGGGTCTTCTGCCACCAATAATACTGGCCGCCTTGTATAGTCTATCATGTGCTGAAACATGGCATTAAACCTTAAAACAAACAAACATTACTTTTACGTCTTGCTTGATAGATTTATATGTTAGTGATTCTTTGATTATAGGAACCGTTATTGAGAACACATTTCCTGACCTGAGTAAATAGTCCATTATTAGGTTCATGCATCATTTACCCTAAACTGTATTGGCAAGATTGTTTTAGTTTCCTAAAATAGCCCCAGGCAAATTAATTATTTTAAAAAAAAATGTTTTCTAACATTTAGTAAATTGAGACAGGAATAATTGTGTGTATTAGGTTTCGGGTAATATTCTGTAGTACGTGACATAAAATACCAATATACGTCTAAGAAATACCTACTGATAAATCATACGATTATGAAATAAGATGAATTTGTAAAATACCAAAACGTGTGTGCAATCGAGGTCTCATGAATGTGGGTCCTTAATACGATTAGCAAACACACTGTATCATTAGAGGGGCTCCGAGTGGCCGAGTGATCTAAAGCGCTCTCCGTTGCAGATCACTGCCATCTCACCTCTGTCTGCGTGAGTTCGAGTCTAAGATTCGGCTAATGTAGTTACGTGAGAAAGCTTGCCAGTAGCTTCTCGTGGGGGTCGGTGGTTCTTTTCGGGTTTTTTTCCCGGGTTCTTCCTTCACCAATAATACTGGCCGCCATTATAGCCTATCGTGTGCTGAAAATTGGCGTTAAACCCTAAAAAAAGGATCATTAGAAAATCTTGTTGTCAAGAGGTCTATGAGAATATAGTAAACAGCGACCTCAACGTAAACTCGCTCGTTGTGTTCGATATTTTGTTTTGTTTTTTTCTTCTCGAGCAGAACTTATACTAGTTGTCAACTTGTCAATAGCTAGTGGAGGTTTCTGCAAATATTATAACCGAGCATTGCATGGCAGCGGTAAGATTTGAGATTTTCTATATTTGTATATTTAACGTGATTGTTTACTTAGATTAAATCGGGCTATCTGACAAATGAGTTAGAGGAAAATACGAACGTATCATTTAAATTGTGATGGGCGTATACGAGAAAAATATAATCAGATACATTACTCTTTTTTACTGCATAAAATACATATTTTGTTGTTTTAGTGGGTACTGGTGCAATGTGGAAGCTGCTTATCTGTCGTGCTATGACGACACTGAAGATCTGATCAAGCAAATGTAACCTGACATGGCCTGAAGTCGACGCAATGCGCGATCGGCGTCTTTTAGCGTGGAAGCGCTAGGCTTTGTTGTCACCGTGTTGGGCGATTTGTAGCACGTAGACAGATGCGATGTCGTAGGCTCGTTACTAGTTGGAAGCTAATATTGTGGAACAGTTTATATGGAAATCTTTTGGGCAACTACAAAAATCTATATAGCTCAAGCTGAAATTTATTTGTAGTGGTTGATAAATTTGCCTGCGTATTTGACCATTTGTTTCTGGCCTACTCTTTGACGCAATATATTCGAGGCAAAGCCTGATCTTGATATGGCCAGGCCCTAAGCTTATGGGAAGCTGCAGAGACCAAATTTAGTAAGTGTTAACGTTGAAAAATGCTGTGTAATAATTGAACTTATACAATAAATTGTTCTGCTAATTATTAGTGCGAATTATTATAAGTTATATAAAATATGCAATGCACAGAAGCAAGTGACATTGCAAAAAGATGGACTGATTATTGTAAAAGAACTCTACTATCATCCGTACACAAGAGACCCAGAGATGCTTTAAGTTCCAAACTTCACAACTGATGATTTCCCCATTCTCAAAGAAGATGTGGAGTCAGAAATAAGAGCACTGAAGAATAGGAAGGCAGCTGAGTAGACAACATCCCAGCTGAACTTATCAAGAATGGTGGAGAATCAGTGATAGAGCCACTAACAAAATCTGCAACAAGATCTGGCAGACAGGCGAATGGCCAACACAGTGGACGCAGCCACTGATCATAACACTCCCCCAAAAATGACAATCTCCAGCTGTGCCAAAATTACAGAACTATCAGTCTGATCAGCCATGCTAGTAAGGTGATGCTGAAGATCATCTTGAACAGACTGAATCCACAAGCAGAAGAAATGATTGTTGAAGAACAGGCAGGGTTCTGGAGTGGAAGAAGCACAACAGAACAAATATTCAATCTCAGAGTTCTGTGTGAAAAATACTCACAACATCAACAAGACATATATCATGTATTCATAGATTTCAAAAAGGCTTTTGGAAGAGTGTGGTATGAGGCATTGTGGGTCACAATAACATGGGTCAAACGTTCACCAATACCATCACAAAGCTGTACGCCAAGGCTACCAGTGCAGTAATAGCTCAAGGTTTTGTGGGGAACTGGTTCAAGACAACAATTGGAGTACGGCAAGGCTGTCTCCCGTCACCCACGCTTTTCAACATCTACTTAAGAGCGCATCGAGAGCGAAGCCCTGGAAAACCACTGTGGAGGCGTAACATAATTGGAGGACGTAAGATCACCAACCTACGCTTTGCAGACGATATTGATGGGCTGACAGGCAGTGAAGATGATCTTGCCACCTTAGTGAAGAACCTGGATGAAACATCTTCCAGATTTCACATGGTGATAGGTGCAGAGAAGACAAAGCTGATGGCAAATAGTGGCAAACAAATCTCAACCAAGATTAAAACCAGAGGACAGGAACTGAAACAGTGGGCTAATTCAAATGCCTTGGTTCCATAATCACCGAAGAGGGATCAAGAACAGAATTTTTTCACGAGCAGCAAAAAACAACGGCAGCTACATCAAATCTAAGACCCATCTGGTTTGTTTGTTTGTATGATTAAGATTTGTAACGTAGCTTTAAAAAAAAAACTTTCAGTCATATTGCTGCGATGTCTGCAGTGAGGCAGTTTATAGCGATGTCTAGCACTGGGGCATCCTGCTGCATACATGTAACCTTGCACACATTATCCTGACACCAGGCCGACCAGTCCTAACACTAATCTCTTAATGCTGAGTGTCAAGCGAGGCAGCTGTTAGTACCATTTGTGTAAGTCTTCAAAGAACCATCTGGGGAGACAAGAATATCTGTCTTAAAATTAAAATCAGACTATTGCGAGCACTAGTCATCTCAATATTTCCGTATTCATGCGAGGCCTGGACCCTGACAGCAGAATTACAACGAAGAATTCGGGCACTTGAAATGAGATGCAACAGAACCATCCTTAGCATCTCCTACATGGACCACATCACAAATGAAGAAGTGCGTAACACGATCAGGCACAAAGTAAGCCATTATGAAGACCTCCTCACCAATGTCAGAAAGAGAAAGCTGAAATGGTATGGCCATATCACTAGAAACAACAGTCTATCCACAACAGTACTACAGGGCAGTGTCTATTGTGGCGCAGGGAGAGGTAGACAGAGGAAAACGTGGACTGACAACATCATAGAATGGACTTGGAAAAGTTTTGCGGAGACGCATGCATTGGCACATGATCGAGACAAGTGGAGGGAATTGGTCAGATATTCAGCAGCACAGTGCCTCAACGACCACACTAGGTTAAGAGACTGATGATGATAATATAAAATATATTGCAAAGATAATAATAAAGAACGAATTATGCAAATAATCGAGGGCTAGATTATTACCTGAATACAAATTATAATAAACCTGAAACAAATTTAATAATAACTTAAATTTTGAAAGGCCCTTTCAGACTGTGAGGCCCTAAGCTGTAGGTTGTATAGCTTATGCCTAAATCCGGTCCTGATGCGAGATGATGTAACTGTAGAAGTTGTGAGAAGCTGCCAGTTTGCGTCGGCACAGTTTTTAGCAACTATTATGAAATAAGCGAGGTTTTAATGGGTTATTTTATGTTTTTGTTTTTTGCTTTCTTTTTTATTTATTTTTTTTTTTTTTTGGGGGGGGGGGGCTTACTATAGTGTGGTTATCGTCTTGCTTGAAAGTGAGTTTGCTTGGAATGATCCGGTGTGTTGGAATGCACTTTGAACCTACTACTGATACGCTAAGGTATGTTTACAGTCTTTAGAGTTCAGCGATTGATGAGCAATGTTTGAATTTAAGCTAGTACATAATCTATTTCTATCTATATTATTATATCATGAGAGATTATTATTTCGTTCCCGGAGAGGGACGGGTTTTGATCTTTTTACAATCACAAATCGCGTAGGTTGTTGATTCAGGAAGAGTAATCAACTTAATTAAGATTCTAAAGCTCATGTATAACGTCTGTGGTCACTAGGATAATAATTTTCGGAGACGTGGGCAGCATATAAGACGTGTGTGTTCTTGTGTACACCTTTGCAGAGCTTTAAATAATGCAATTTGGCATGAGTGAGTGATTATGCATTTGATATTGGGAAATCTTTCTTAAAAAAAAATACTTCTCAAGAGATTAACTGGCCAGTTCGTAGGTACATATATCATTCAAAATGAACCGTGTTCGCGGCACTTTATGGTAACGCGGAATAGTTTGGTAAATCTGTCTATACAGACTTTAAATATGAAGAATTGTTCAGATAATCTCACCTGTAGAAGTTTAGGATACTGAGGTAGGAATAATTCGATGTATTAGCTGACGGGGTCATGTTGTTTAGTTGCATGGTATGACATACAGGTTTGAGGTTTAAAATGAGAATTGATAAATAGTACGAATGAGACAGAAGAAAAACAATACAAGTGTGAAATTAGAATCTCGTGAAGGTGTCGCCCCTAACATGATTATATAACATAATTGTTTTAATATTATCGCATTTAATAGCTTTCCAACTGGCAACGACTTCTGTCTTGAAATCCATGGAAATAGTGTAAACAACGATCTCAAGCCAAATTCACGTGGTTTATTCGACATTTGCTTCCCCGCTCCGTTTTGAGGTGAATTTGTACTAGCTGCTTTCAGGGCCCTGGTTAGTTACAACATAAAAACCATAAGGCAGCTAGAGAAGCTGCATAAAAATATGTCCTCACAAATAATATTCCGAGTTTTGACTGAAACTGACTTCATAGATTTCGAGAGTTCAAAAACACATTTTCTCCACCCAGTTACTTGTGAAGTCACATGTTTGATATGGAACCATGAAAAAGCAATTTTGAAGGAACATATCATAAAAAGAATTGATGTAAAGTTAGTCGAACTTAGCCAAGAATCTTTGAAGGCGATGTTGAGAATAATTCTCCACCTGCTTGTTATGAAAATCAATCAGTCGCTTTGGAAGACACAAAACCACAACTTGGAAAGCCGTTAAAAATGCAACATATCCAAAATTATCTGTGTTGTTTCGGATCATGAATTAAATTTACTTCGCAGCTATATAACTAAACAGTTGCTAGTGATGTCACATAAAACCGACTTTGGTAAACACATGTGGTAAGATAAAAATAAATAAAAATACATTTCCTAATTGTTAGAGAGGCAACAAAACACGCAGCATTGGTAGAACAAGTCTTCAGAAACAGTCGTATAAATATTGATCATGATAGTCAATGTTCAATTTTTTTTTATGTCCGAAGTAGATATGTTTCTACCTTGATGTCATAGATACCACAAGACATCTTGATAGCCACCCGAAGTTTGTATTTGACAGAAAAGTTCACAAGAAATATTCTAAAAAAGTTTCTTAAAATGTTAAAATTTGCAAAGCAGATTATTTTCTGTATGAAATAATACATTTCCAACCTAGTTTCAATGTGGATCCATGGTTTCTACGGAAGCGAATGACATACACATTTGGTAGTAAAGACCAAATGAGATATTCCAACAATAATTAGTTTCGAGATGACTTAGTTTTGACGCACGTGTCAAAGCCATGAGAAAAAAAAATATTTTGAAGGAATATATTCGTAAATGCATCCCCATAAAGTGTTCGATTAAAATTGGTTTGTCGGTCGTGAATATGTAAAAATGTGTTCAATGGTGACCGACACACGCAGGGCGAGGCAAAACAGGGCGAGGCAAAACAGACCGTGTCATACATGGTCTTCGGCCCCAAACGCTAAAATGGAACACGAAAATAGTTCATTCTCCTGGACCTATAAATTCCGAGCAAAATTTTAACTTGTGACCACTATTATTAGTTGTAATTTGAAGAAAAAAGCTCCGAGCGAAATTTGAACGCGTGACCACTTATTATATGTATTTTGAAAAAATAAATATGAGCAAAAACTTTAACGTGTGACCACTGTTATTATATGTAGTTTGAAGGGAAAAAATCCCGAGCGAAATTTTAAATGTGTGACCACTGTTACACTGTTGTAATTTGAAGAAAAAAAAGCTAAAAGGAAAACGTTAACTATTATTTTTTTTGTAATTTGCAAACAAAATGTTATTTATATTACAATAATGATGGAATAATAATTGCGTATCATCACGTATGGGATTCTCACCTGGCTGACGCCATTCAACGTGTATAACGAAGTGTTTAAAGATGTTTAATAATGTATACATGCTTGCTTCTGACATCCGTGTATAGAGTGAACTTGAACGAACCCCATTCAAATATTTAGCGCTTGTTAAATTACTTAAATATCGGCTTATTTACAAAATTTCTGCAAATATTATAACTGAGCATTGCATATAAACAGTTATACTGAAATAAATCAAATAAAAGCATGAATTTTGTTAGTCCTAAAAGATGCTTTAAATGGATTTGGTTTGGGTGAAATGTGAATGTTTTTGAATTTGTAAATTACTGCAAGTTTATTCCAATTTTTGTTTAAAAACAAGTGTTTAAGTTTCTTTTCTATTAGATTAAAATAATAACTCACAAAATTCTAACACAATCTCTGTAAAAACTATATAAAAACTGACTTCGGCCTCGAACGTTTTTTTTCAAACGCTTGTATAACCCGTTTTTTCAAACGCTTGTATAACCAGTTTTTTCTAATGCTTGTATAACCCGTTTTTTCAAATGCTTGTATAGCCATAAACTATCGATCACCCTCTAAAAATTCCGAGTGTCTTCCCATAATCTAAGAATTAAAACTGGGACATATGGAAGCAATTAAATCGATAGACGTGAAAAATATTGTATGCTCTGTGCAATACAATTTTCCTGTGTATACTAGTTTGGCTGTGAACGTAATTCGAAAAGTATTTCTGGAATAAAACATCCCATGTACAAGTACATTGAATTGTTAACATTTTGTAATAAGAAAGTAATATATTCACTAGCAAAATTTCTTTATGAAGAGTGTAAAGTAAAGAAAGATTATTACAAAGAATGTGTATATTTGTCCGTCCCCTCTTTTCAGTTCTTGACAATGGCCGTTTAGAGTTTTCTGTTTATGTTGTACGCAGACCGTTTTCTAACCACTTAATATTTATCATATGCATTCTACACGCACATGAATACTTACGACCGACTTTAAATGAATTGGATTATGATATTAAATAAAAACACCTCCGTTAATGTATAACAAGTTATAACCCCATTACACAACATAAACGATCAGTGTCAGGTGGTAAAAGAGAACTAACGACGAAAATCATAGAACCAAAATGCTACAGGTAAAAAGTCACACCTGGAAAAAAATAGAATTCCAGGGAAAAAAATTACCGATATAATTGACACATTCGAGTTCGGATGAGGTGAAATAGTTCAATCTAATCACACGTTCCATCATAGCAGTTTTGTATGGCATCATGTTAAGTACGCATAAAACCATGGTAACAAATATTTAGACCCCATTTACAGCTATGAATGATTTCCAAAAGATTTCGATGGATTGACCAAATAAATCGCAAAATATCATGCGGCAAACATTTACAATTTGACAATCACAATGAACGCGTCTAGTACATGAAAAATATAATGACATAAATTGTACGCAAATGGATAAAAAGAATAATGATGTCAATATTTTTGTATGCAATACTCTGTACGGTGGCCACTTTGCCTGTTGATAAGTAACTGCAGGCAGATGTTATGAGTTTGCTTCCATATGTTGTTTTCCCCAAACACAATTATTAAATTCGCGATAGTTACTCAACAAACTCTAAGACTGAACAAACTAAGCGTGTAATTAGGCGATCTGAACTTGTTTACTCTAACTAAATACACTCTGAACACACCATTAACTTTAATTACACTTTGTACACACCATTTACTTTATCTAAATGCACTTTGTACACACCATTAACTTTATACACCATTTACTTTAATTACACTTTGTACACACCATTTACTTTAATTACACTTTGTACACACCATTTACTTTAATTACACTTTGTACACAACATTTACTTTAATTACACTTTGTACACACCATTTACTTTAATTACACTTTGTACACACCATTTACTTTATCTAAATGCACTTTGTACACACCATTAACTTTACACACCATTTACTTTAGTTACACTTTATACATACCATTTACTTTATCTAAATGCACTTTGTATACCATTAACTTTACACCCCATTTACTTTAATTGCACTTTGTACACACCATTTACTCCAATTACACTTTGTACACACCATTCACTTTAATTACACTTTATATAAACCATTTACTTTAATTGCACTTTATATATACCATTTACTTTAATTACATTTTATACACACCATTTACTTTAATTACACTTTATATATACCATTTACTTTAATTACACGTCCTACACACCATTTACTTTAATTACCCTCTTTACATACCTTTTACTTTATCTAATTACACTTTCTACACACCATTTACTTTAATTACACTCTATACATACATTTTACTTTATCTAATTACAATTTATACACACCTTTTACTTTATCTAATTACACGTTATACACGCCATTTATTTATCTAATTACACTTTATAGACACCATTTACTTTATCTAACTATAGTTTATACACACCATTTACTTTATCTGACTATAGTTTATGCACACCATTTACTTTATCTAAATACACTATATACACACGATTTACTCTAATTACAATTTATACGCACCATTTACTTTAATTACACTTTCTACACACCATTTACTTTAATTACACTCTTTACATACCTTTAACTTTATCTAGTTACAATTTATACACACCTTTTACTTTATCTAATTACACGTTATACACACCATTTATTTATACCATTTATTTATCTGATGACACTTTATAGACACCATTTAGTTTATCTAACTATAGTTTCTACACACCATTTACTTTATCTAAATACACTATATACACACCATTTCCTCTAATTACACTTTCTACACACCATTTACTTTAATTACACTTTATAGACACCTTTAAATTTATCTAACTAGTTTCTACACACCATTTACTTTATCTAACTACACTATATACACCCCATTTACTGTATACAGTTTATACACACCATTTACTTTAATTACACTTTACAGACACCTTTAACTTTATCTAACTAGTTTCTACACACTATTTACTTTATCTAACTAAACTATATACACACCATTTACTTTATCTAAATACAGTTTATACACAGCATTTAATTTATCTAACTATAGTTTCTACACACCATTTACATTATCTAAATACACTATATACACACGATTTACTCTAATTACACTTTATACACACCTTTTACTTTATAAAATTACAAGTTATACACAATATTTATTCATCTAATTACATTTTATACACACCATTTATTTATCTAATTACATTTTATACACACACATTACTTTTTCTAAATACAGTTTATACACACACATTACTGTATCTAATTACATTTTATACACACACATTAGTGTATCTAAATACAGTTTATACACAACATTTAATTTATCTATTTACTTTACCCTTTGATCGGGAACCTTCATACATAGCTTCACTATCTCATTGGTTTTTTTATCACTAGCTGATCGCGAGCCACTTTTTATTCAAAAAATCATTTATCATAACTTCTTGTGGCGCCATATAGCCTTATAGTAATGGTACGCCGTAAAATAACCGTACACCCCAACCCCCAGGCAACAAAAGAAAAATCAGAACAATAAATAATGTTAAAAACTATAACATTAGCACAACCTGTCCAAGAACAAGATAGCACAAGTAGAGGAATTACAAAAACATTTAGAAAAAACTTGGGTATAACCTCAATATATGTGAAATCGCTACAAAATAAGTGGCAAAATTCAAAGTCATTTATTTAAAAATGTATGTGTACGATAATAAATAAATAAACATGCCGTCTTAGGATAAGTGGATTGAGGAATTGATCTTCAATATACCTTTTCCACGCGACATTCCCTCTATATGGTATCATATGTAGAATCAATACATACTTTCCACGTGCCATTAAGTGGTACATCAACATTGATAAAAAAAAAAAAAAACACACACACAAGGGTGTTGGAGGCATTAGCTTTCCGTTCTGACAAAATTCAATTCGTTACATGCCATATGCAATGTCCGATTCAAATTATTTATCCGAGACGGCAAGAAACGCTGTTCAGCACAAAGCAAAATATTAGATAACAAAGAATTTTCATAAAATATTTATTATAAACTGGACTTTTGGGTTTAATTTTTCCAATGTATTATTTCATTATAAACAGCAGCAGATTTCTTTAACAAAGCATATTGTGACAGTGTTTCCTATAAAAAAAAATGTTCGCTGCTACATAATGGACATCCTCGTGGTTGGAAAGAAAGCTCATTACAGTACTGTTCGTCTCTTCTACCCTAAGTCAAAATCTAGGCTGATTAAATATTTGATATTACCATTGGTAAAACATAATCTCATTATAAATTACAAAATAATACATTCAAAGTTTTATGAGAGTCCTTTATTGAATGCATGTATCAAAAAAAGTATTAATGATGGCATTTATAATTGCTGAGATAATTGTTATATTAATTTTTGTAATCGGTTAATAGCTCCGACTAGCTGATCTGCCTGTTTCTTGTAATAGTGATGTGTAATATTAACATAAGGACTCTATAGCTACGAAAACAATGGTTACATCTTGTCCACTATAGCAAATGCAATATTAAAGACGAATGTCTGAATCCACATCTTGGAAAGTAGTTCCTTTCAATGCCATCTTGAAAAGTGGTTCCTTTCAATGCCATCTTGAAAAGTGGTTCCTTTCAATACACATCTTGGAAAGTGGTTTCTTTCAATGCCATCTTGAAAAGTGGTTCCTTTCAATGCCATCTTGAAAAGTGGTTCCTTTCAATGCACATCTTGGAAAGTGTTTTTTTTTTTCAATCCCATCTTGGAAAGTAGTTTCTTTCAATACACATCCTGCGGCTGAAGTGGAAATTAATCCAATAAATATTGAAAACACTGTCATAACCCAAGAATATCTGTATCTTGTTAACATTTTGCAGCAAACATCAATTTAAGCGTCGTCAAGATCATGGGTAAAAAGATTATATTGTCCTTAAATTTGGCTACATCAACATAACCGAATAGTGTGATGATAAATTACTTCTTGTGGTCGATAGGGATCAGTCTGTCCCTGGAACCCTCCAAGGCTGGAAGCGGGGCCTCAATAGAAAGTATGCCGCCTGCGCTTAGCTTTGATATCAGCAATTCGGGATCAACGTCCTTGGGAAGAACGTACTGACGCTGATATTCTCGGAAACCCGATCTGCTGCCATCTTTCTCTTCATGTTTTGCGTGTAAGCTCAGCTGATTTCCTGCCGTGCGCACAGAGATCTCTTCGGGTTTAAAATGGCTCAAGTCAAATTCAAGCTTGAATTTCCTGCCGCCATCGCGTTCGGAAATGATTGGGTTGTCCATTCGAAACTTTTCAGTCAGACGCCAGTCATCGATAGGATTCGGGCGATCAATCTTTTGCATGTCCTGGAACATCTTGTTCATTTCCTCATGCATCCGTCTCATCTCGGCCTCAAAATGCGACGTCATATTGGAAGAGCTGTATGGCACTGGTGATGAGAAGAATGACGAGGAAAATGGTACTGACGAGGAAAATGGTAAAGATGAGGAAAATTGCGGAGCTAAGTCCCATGATGGCCGCCAAAAGTCCACATCTCTGTAGACTGGAAGAGTTCTTGGAACCAACGACATCTTGCAGTAAGTTAAACAGTTAAAAGTCAAATAAGAAATAAAGTATATATATTTCTTGAAAACGGGTAGCAAAAATGACTGTGTAATCCGTTCGCTCAAATCGATCAAGACAGGCTATGCTGCTTCTCTCTTATTTGTAGGCTAGAACAGGACAAGTGGACAGTGACATGCTGTTTTATATACACTGGTCTGAAAGGCTGGTGCATCTTTCTACGTCAACCCCTCAAGGCATGTTGACTTTATATACTGAAAAATACTCTCTGATGAACACAGATTCCGCATGAAGACGGAGCAGTCTAGAAGGAATGTGTGAACACTCAGAAGGCGTGCCGTACAATAAACAACATGCTGCTGACAAAACGCCATCACACCTTGCTGCGGGACATTTTCAATTATAGTCAACACATTTTTCTTCTTTTTCCCTTAATGATATACAATTATTAGGAAAACGTTACATGCTGAGCACAAAATTTCAACTACGAACAATCTTAAAGTTTCGAAACAGGAAGATTCTACGAAAGCTTTAAATTTACTAGATATAAAATTAGTTACTGGTTCGCAGAAGCTCACACATCATGCATGTTCTTCTTACCATGTTTAAATATATATATATATATATATATATATATATATATATATATATATATATATATATATATATATATATATATATATTCACACTGCAATAACATCTCTCAAAGACTCTGGATAAACTGAAAGAACATAACATTTCTTGCATATATATGAATGTTCGGCAGTAACACGGTGTAAGGTTGTATAAATAACAAATAATTCGCAAAATCCCTTTTTTCTGCAATACTTCCTTAAATTTCCTCAAAAATGGTTGTAAGGAAGTAGGTAAAATTTCGCTGCGCATGTACCCAATTTTCACATCATATCTGGCCAACAAAGTGTCAACAGGGCCGTCCGATCAGCATATAAGGAAAAGCGACGACGAAATAATTTCCCAAAATACCCCTTCTGACAATCGTTTGAGAATTTCTTAAAAATGGACCATAGGAAAAACATTAAACCATACTGTGCATCTAGAACAAGCACATATCCAGGTCCTTAAAATTTCACCAAAACCCTCCAACCAGTGTACAACAAGCGCCAAAGAAACAGAAACCTCAGGCTGACCATTATTCCAGATTCCACGAATATGGACCATGGGCAAAAGATGCAACCGATCCTAAAAAGCGTCATCACAATATACCAAGCAGTGCAAGTGATGTTGTGATTAGCTAAATTCTCATAAAGCCATCATTGATAAGTTTTCTAAATATTTTCGTTAATATGACTCAACCTGAACCATATACCTAGACAACAAAGTTTCAGTAAAACTCTAAGTTGTGGAGGAGGATCAGAAATGAACTATATATATATATATATATATATATATATATATATATATATATATATATACACCACCCCACCCCACTCTCGTTTCTAGCAATTTCGCAATTATTTTAGGCAAAAGCACGAAGAAAAAATATAAAATCTTTGGCGCATTTGCACCAACAACATAGCTTGCTTACAAATGTATTAAAATTATCCACAAGGCGTGTTGTTGTTGTCGAGTTTAACGCCATTTTTCAGCACACCATAAGCTATACATGGCGGCCAGTATTAATGGTAGAGGAAGAACCCGAAAAAAAAAACGAAAAGAGAAACAGACCCACGAGAAGCTACTGGCAATCTTTATCACATACCTACATTGGCTGAATCTGAGACTCGAACCCAAGAAGACAGATATGAGATGGCAGTGATCTGTAACGGAGAGCACTTCAGACCACTCACCACGCTCCGCCACCCCTACCCCACCCCCCTATCAAGGCGCGAGAAGTGATGGCTGTTTAGTAACGGACGGACAGAATAACGAACACTGTGGTTGTCCATCAGTAGTTGGGAGTACAATTGCATAAAGACTAAGTAAACAATTGATGGACCTATTTACATAACATACTGATATTTTTAACTCCAACAAAAGATCATAATTTTGCAGTAATTGGCCGGGGTTAAGTTTCTGTTCTAAGTTTTGTGCGATAAAAATGAATGCACTGAATGCGCTTAAAAAATCGGACCTTTCAAGCCATCCCTAAGAATAAAGACTATCAATACTGGCTACTTTGTTATCTTCCTGATAAGGTGTTGTTGCTGTTGTAGGGTTTAACGCCATTTTTCAGCACACGATAGGTTATACATGGCAGCCAGTATTATTTGTGGAGGAAGAACCCGGGAAAACCCCCGGAAAGAACCATCGACCCACGAGAAGCTACTGGCAAGCTTTCTCACATAACTACATTAGCCGAATCTTAGACTCGAATCCACGCAGACATAGGTGAGATGACAGTGATCCGTAACGAAGAGCGCTTTTAGACCACTTGGTCCCCCCTCCCCACCCCCGATAAGGTGGAAAATACGCCTAAAACGTGTCACTGTTTTGTAAGTACACTGAACGTCCTATCGGTACAAATGTGTCCACGGTCCTTAAAGGAACCATGTCATTATTTTGTAGGTACACTTAACGCCCTAATTCTGGGCAATCTTTCACGATTAAGTGACTATAAAACGCATTGAGTGGAGTTGGGATGAAAGCCGATTGATTTGGTTGGTGGTTGGGTCACAATTTCATATGTAGTAGTGGTAGTAGTAGTAGTTGTAGTGTTTAACGCCATTTTCAGCATACGATAGGCTATACCTGGTGGCCAGTATTAATGATGAAGGAGAAACCCGGAAAGAACCACCGACCCATGAGAAGCAACTGACAATCTTTCTCACATACCCACATTGGCCTAATCTGAGACTCGAACCTACGCAGAGGTGAGATGGCAGTGATCCGTAACGGAGAGCGCTCTAGACTACTCGGCCACTCGGGGCCCCAGTTTCATATGTAACTTGGTCTCTTGCTGCAAACCTCATATATGTTTTACATAACTGAGGCTGCGTGCTCATATTGAATGTGATGCTTCTTTGGTGTTTTGTGTTTGTTTTATTTGTTGGCTTTTTTGGGGGAGGGGGTATACGACGTTTAACGTTTCTGGCTCGAAACGTGGTAGGTACGTTGAGAGTGATCAAGCGTAAAATAACATGCGGATATTTTCGATCGCTTTCAGTTTTATCATTTAAATGTGACCGAACTGTCGCGCGTTGTTTCGCAATATAAATAATTTAAATGCTGGCCTCTCCATGTAACTATTGGCAATATCAAGAACCCGTATTTGTATTTGAGATTGCACCGAGAAAAAGATAAAAGACAAAAGTTGATACAATCCCTAAAAAAAACAAAGTCCATCTTTGTCAATATTAATTGCAATCCATTGAAAGGATGAAGACACTCTTAGCTTAAACATCAAGGAAAACATCCCAGGGCAAAAAGATTGCCCGCATTAGTCGTCTCATACTACAAAGCAGGAGGGCACGTCGTGCCCATCCTACAACCCCAAGACTGCCAAAGGAGGGAAGAATTGTGGCAGTAGCACTTCTATATCTAGAGGACACACGGTACTAATTGTATGAAAATATTCGAACCCAGTCTGGAAATGGGTAAATAAGAAACAGAGTATGAAAATATTCGAACCCAGTCTGGAAATGGGTAAATATGAAATAGAGTATGCTGTATATGGGTTCGACTGGCTAAGATTGGTTGATGACGAAAGATAAATTTTAGTAATAAAAATATAATCTTTTCAAAACTTTCCTAGTTGAAACTGAAAGAAAAAAAATATAGAGCAACTGTTTTATTGATGGATTATCAGTCCTTTAACAACCCTTTCGGTGGCCTCGTGGTTAAAGCGTCTGCTTCGGAAGCGGGAGGTCGTGGGTTCAAACCCCGGCTGAGTTATACCAAAAACTTACAAAACATAGCAATACTAAAAGCTGTCTTGCTTGAAGTTCAGCATTAAGTGTTAGTGTTAGGGCCGAATAATGTAACGGTGTGGGACATCATGCTGTCTGCGGCAGACACTTGTATGTCCAGAAACGCCGCGACACATATGCTTTTCTATACACAGAAGCTGACATCCAGGTTTCATCTATACTGATAAATATAGGGTTTGATCACGAAAACTCAAAAATTCTAAGTTACTGAATTTGTAATATCGGTGTTTGCATAGATTTACTATGGAACCTGAATTAGTCCCGTTAGTCCTACAAGCCTGCAATGGGAGTGGCAGTACCGGTTGAGACATAATTTTGTGTAATTGGGAAAACTATCAAGAAAATCCGCCTGATCGAAATGTTCAGAGATGATGTCCACGCCCTGATGATTTACTGTTGTAACTGAAGGAGGTAAACTGTTGAGTGGTGTTAATTCTGTTTTTTTAAAAGTTAAGTTATGTATTTATTACAGAGTACTGGCATTTGTAATCAAAAAAGTCCGATACAGACTCGTGCGGAGAATCGCGTATCCAGTCCACTGTCCCTCAGGTTAATTCCTTCAAATCGTATTGCAAATATACAACGTGTAATTTAAAAACATTCTGATATTTTTTTTTTTGCAAATAACAAAAATGTCTTGATATGCTTGCACGAAAAATATGAATGTATCTCTGCGCTAGCAAGAAAATGTGTGAATGCGATCTTTTCGGCCTGACAGTCAGTTAGTACAACTCGTACAAGACTAATTACTCACAATCGTGTCCTAAAATTCGGAACAGTAATCCTAAATTTATTCCACATTCGTAATATTTTCGGTCGAGGATCGTTTGCGATGTATATTAGCGAAAGACCTGAAAATAAATGTGTGCGAAGTATCGATAAATATATTACGTGAAAATGTGACCAAAACAAAACTATACGTTTTGTCCTCGAAATGTATTTGAACTTTTACTACCTGAAGAGAAATCTCGATGCAAGTAGCGTAACTGCATCGCCGGCACTACGTACATTAGCTACTACGTATTCCGCTCATTTTGCCCCTGAGCAATGGACTTGAAAGACGACCACATACGATGTCATGTATTCAGCTCTCGAAATAGGGCTAGCCATAAAAGCTGCTTTCCATGTACCGAAACAATGACGAATTGTTAAGGTTATGTTAAGTTCAACACAATAGAAATATACAGCTTCCTGCCCCCCCCCCTTCTCCAGAGAGAGAGAGAGAGAGAGAGAGAGAGAGAGAGAGAGAGAGAGGTGGAAGTGGAATGGATTTGGCATTTACAAATTGGCAAATAGTTCAACCATAGTCCGAAAGAAAACTCACAGTGCTATAATTGATTTTATTCACATTTAAAGAAAAGCAAATTCAATAGAAATTGAATCTAATGTAAAGTGTTGCAATTAAATATATCTCAATAATCTGGGTCATGGTTCATAAATTCTAATGAGAGAGAGAGAGAGAGAGAGAGAGAGAGAGAGAGAGAGAGAGAGAGAGAGAGAGAGAGAAAGACAGGTGCAAGTGGAGTGGAATTTGGCATTTCCAGGACTGGTGTCATGTCTAAATTCCGCACACAATCTCCTTAGTAAAATAATTACATAAAAAGCACACAAGATCTGATAACTTCCAAAGCTGATGGTATCAACAATTAATAATTACTTGGCAAATCAAATTTCACTTATGTTTGTAATAATTATAAGCACACTCACAACCAGATAATTTACATTCTCGATACGTGATTTCGCGTCAAGACTGGCTAAGCTGAGTCATTGTTTATTCTATGCAAAAATTAAATTCTCCAATTTTCTTTTAATTTGAACATGGTGATAAACTTGAGCAATCTAAGATCGCACACTGTATGCCAATCATTCACTTGTGTAATATCTCTGCATATAAAGCGCAATTCCAGATTTGTTTCCCATGTACATATTTAAGGAGAGATCATGACAGGATTTTATATTAAGGGACACCTCCCCTTTATCAAAGAAAAAGGAGGGAAAAAGACATGGTCATGGACCAATATTCATCAAAATGTCAATGTTTCCCTTTCTTCCTGTTCCACTTTCTTAAAGCTATACTGAAAAACAGGTTCCTGTTACTTAATTATGCGCATTCAATGCTCCTTTTCTTTGTATCAATAGTGTTATGTGCTTCTTTCTGAAAGGGTAGATACATAGCTAGCTTTATTCAGCCTGAATAGTTTGGGAAACTGGTCGCATATTATCTTTAGGATACATCAGCTCCACAAAAGAATTATTCACTAACATAAACTTCCTTTGTTAAATCAGTAGTTTACTGATTGCTATGCCAAATTTCTGATCTGTTCTATAATGCTGTATAAGGGTATTTAGTCCATCAATGCATGTGCAGACAGAGGTATTAAAATAAATATCTTTACTTCTTAATTACATTTGTATCCCTTCTTTGATTCAATTTATCTTGACCCTGATATGTATATGGTTTTGTAGCAAATGATCCTCAGGTGAATTTAATTAAAAATATTAAAACTGCACTATAATTTTAAATTGTTTATTTTATTTAGGCTCAGTATTCTGCCCTTTGTATATTCAATTTCGAAAGGGTCATGCCATTTATTTCTTATTTCCATCCAGCATGTACATCTGACACATATTTAGCATTTTTTCCGGCTCAAAATCACTCACTGATGTAAGACCGCTCCAATGGTCCAGTGGTTAGAGCGTCAGCCTCGGATGCGGGAGGTCGTGGTTTCAAACCCCGGCCGAGTCATACCAAAGACTTTCGCAAATGGAACTAACAGCTGCCTCGCTTGGCGCTCAGCATTAACAGGTTAGTGTTAGGACTGGTCGGCCTGGTGTCAGGCTAATGTGACTGGGTGGGACATCATGTTACATGTCTGCGGCATGATGCCCCAGTGCTAGACATCACTTTAAACTGCCACACTGTAGGCATTGTAGCAATTTGACTGAATAATTTTAAAAGTTTCGTTAAAAATCTAAATCACACACACACACACACACACACACACACACACACACACAATAATTTTTCCAGTAACACTTTCCCAGCTCCAATATATTGACATACTTCACACTGTAAACACCATTGTCATCATCAGCAAGTATTCGACGAACGAAATCAAACTGGACCACACAGGGAATCAGACACTTTGGGTTTTCTAAGAAGCACATATTTTAAAAACGCATTTGTAAAGTTTCCTTCATGAATGGTTCAAACTATGCCATACCTTTTTTTTAATTCCTGGGCATGTTGCTCTAATTATATTTAGTTTCACAACCATTCATGTCGTGCTCGAAGAACCCAGAACAGCTGCTCTCCGAAAAACAGATGTTGCAATAAGAACGGTTAAAAAAAGTTGTATATTTCAGAGAGCACACTTTCACCTATGGGACTTTTAAGGAGTTCTCGCTTTTCGCTGTTCTCCAAGCGTACGAATTCATACAATTCCGCACGATTCTCGCAATGGCATACCCTGACAGCATATCCGCTTTAGTATTTGACATATCTACTACCTTTCCAGTGAAGTCTCTATGTTGTTCTGCCAATACTTCCTGTTTGTCATGCGGATAAAAATCTACATTAGTTTCTGATTGGTGGTTATTGACTAACCTGGAGCGGAACGAGCAATAACTACAAATGAGAATCCAATGTATCATATTTCAACGTACAACACACCGGTGGCGCAGCTTTCAAATCGACCAAAGTCGAGCTACAATTCAAAGTAGAAACTTTGCGTAAAAAAGTGGTTATTACATGATGATTTGTTTTTCTTTGTTTGATTAGGATTCTTAACGTAGCTTTAACAATTTGTTCAGTCATATCGCTACGATGTCTGCAGTGAGACAGTTTATAGTGATGTCTAGCATCATGCCTCAGACATGTAACATGATGTCCCACCCAGTCACATTATCCTGACACCAGGCCGACCTGTCCTAACACTAACCTCTTAATACTGAGCGTCAAGCGAGGCAGATGTCAGTCACACTTTTGTAAGTCTTTGGTATGACTCGGCCGGGGATCGAACCCACGACCTCCCGCTTCTGCGGCGGACGCTCTAACCACTAAGCCACCGGAGCGGTTGTTATTATTACATGATGAGTAAAGCACATCATTAAACATGTAATACATATATTATATGATGAACATACTTCTGGATCAACAAAATTAACATGAAATCATGGGGGGTAGAGATTATGAACCATGTCTGTGTTAACTTGTAGGCGGCGAGCAGGTTTTCTAAAAAACAATATTGTATGCTTTAACTAATAAACAGAATAACAAGGCAACTAATAATAATTATTTGTGACTGCTGAAGACTAAACAAAAACGCATACGTATCGTTTTGTATCGATTCTTCGTCTCTTGTATCAATGTGTATCGTTTCAGCAAACGTATCGATGCATCGATATATCGATGAATTGTTTCACACTTATTAATTGCTATTCTATCAATGACACAGTACACAAAAACAGTTATTCAACAAGTTGTTCGCAATACTTTAAGGCTGCGATATGGTAAGATAAATATATAACGGTCTTCATTCCTGTCTTTATCACCTACTTGAGAATATATGATCAGTTTTAAGTTGCATTCACTAATATATTGAGAGAAATGTTTAATTCAAATAAATTAAAAATACAAAGTACTTGTTGATGTTATATAACTAAAACACTACTTTGCGATTACTGATAACTCCTTAAAGACATTCAAAGATTGTTTGTTTGTTTGATTAGGATTTTTAACGTAGCTTTTAACAATTTTTCAGTCATATCGCTACGATGTCTGCTGTGAGGCAGTTTATAGTGATGTCTAGCACTGAGGCATCATGCCACAGACATGTAGCATGATGTCCCACCCAGTCACATTATCCTGACACCAGGCCGACCAGTCCTAACACTAACCTCTTAATGCTGAGCGTCAAGCGAGGCAGCTGTTAGTATCATTTTTGTAAGTCTTTGGTATGACTCGGCCGGGGATCGAACCCGCAACCTCCCGCTTCCGAGGCGAACGCTCTAACCTTCAGAACATTTTGTACTTTTGGACTTGTGAGTTTGGGCTTTTTAGGGATTTAATGCATGATACCACAAGTTCCTCCAATATTGTCACTATTAAAATGCAACCCATCGAAAAGAATTCGTACAAACATTAAAGAAATCTGATTCCGAGAAGAAAAAAAAAGCTTGAGATTTTCCATCATATTCGCTGTCCTCTTCCCTGTCTCAGCCTTTTCTAGAACTCCATTCACTCCATAGGTAAGCGCTATATTTCATGCTTTCATTTGCGCCTACCGGGCGCTCTTTGGTATGTTTGACAGTGACCTATGGCGTGCTATAAAAGTGTTAAACAACACTAAAATGGGGGTCACGAGACAAATAAAATTAATCCAAGATGGGTTCCGATTCATTGCAGGCAAGAAACCGAGATGCGTGCGAAAGAAATTCTGAGGAATGTGATAATTTCCCAATCTTGCCAGTGGTTTTAGTAAAGAAATATGAAGACAACGAGATATAGCTCTGATTATCCTGCCTTGATCGAAAGTGACTACCAATGACGCATATCTATTACAAAGGATCTCCGAGTCACTTGGCCCTCCTTAGTAACCAGGCTCTCGACTTTAGACCTCACGAGTGGATAGTGGCAAGTGAAAATGGAGCCTGATAACCAGAAGAAGTATTTATTCGCAACTAGGTTAGGTTAACCGCTATACGAATTCAGTGTGATGTCGATCGGGCTCTGTAATGCGGTCAAGACCACCAACAAAGATAAAAACCTTATGGTGGGGCTACAATCGCAGATATACGCATTGCACCTCGAGGATATAAAAGCTTTGTTCGCATGTTGGAAATGGAAAGGAATCGTCATCAAGTCCTTGAAGCTCAAATCCCATAAACGCCGACTACACTCACAAGCGGTAAAATACATGTGTCGACGGTAGGGGCATGTATATATGCCGAAAAAGTACACACACACACACACACACACATATATATATATATATATATATATATATATATATATATATATATATATATACAAGAGACATCTGACGTCGCATCGAAAACTTTGCAAGTTCACTATGATTACGATGTTCCAGGCCAAACAGAGAAAATCCTGACGGTCAAAAACAATACAGAAATGAGAAAACCTCGACTCCAGCTGTATTAGACAATTCCCATATTCCGGACTGAAGATCATCTTGAATAGACTAAACCCACAAGTAGAAGAAATAATCGCTGAAGAACAGGCAGGGTTCCGGAGTGGAAGAAGCACAACAGCACAAATATTCAATCTCAGGCTTTTGTGTGAACAGTATTCGCAACATCAACAAGACATCTATCATGTGTTCATAGATTTCAAAAAGGCCTTTGACAGTGTGGCATGAAGCATTGTGGGCCACATTGAAGAAGTACAACATGGGTCAAAAATTGACCAAAACCATTAAGGAACTGTACGCCAAGGCTACCAATGCAGTAATTGCTCAAGGTTCTGTGGGGGACTGGTTCAAGACAATAATTAGAGTATGTCAATGCTGTCTCCTGTCACCCGCGCTTTTCAACATCTACGTCGAGCACATCATGGGCGAAGCCCTGGAAAAGCACTGTGGGACAGTCATCAAGAAAATTCCCAAGACAGTTCAACCCAGCCGTGAGACAATTCGACCCCAATCACGCTATTAATTAATTGACGTCTGCAATTACAGAATACCAGCGCACTGCTAATTCGCCGAGAAAAAAATGTCAACTGTTAATTAAAGTCACTTTTTTTCAGTCAATGAACGTACACTAAACTGAATGAAAAGTACATGAATTTACCTCATACTGAATTTTTATATGAAATTTCTAATTTTTGTTGTTGTTGTTGTTGTTGTTGTTGTTGTTGAAGGATCTAACGCCATTTTTCAGCACACGATAGGCTATACATGGCGGCCAGTATTATTGGTGTAGGAAGAACCTGTGAAAACCCCCGGAAAATAATTTGAAAAGTGTAAATGGGTGCTATAATCAAACTTTGTGTGTAATTTGACAGGTAAGTTGACATGTATAAATGGGTGTTATTATCATATTTTGTGTGTAAGTTGACATGTGTAAATGTGTGTTATGATCATATTTTTTGTCTAAGTTGACAAGTGTAAATAGGGTGATATGATCATAATTTGTGTGTAATTTGACATGTGTAAATGAGTGTTAAGATCATATTTTGTGTGTAAATTGACATGGGTAAATGGGTGTCATGATCATATTTTGTGTGCAAGTTGACAAGTGTAAATGGGTGTTATGATCATATTTGGTGTGTAAGTTGACATGTGTAAATGGGTGTCATGATCATCTTTTGTGTGTAAGTTGACAAGTGTAAATGGGTGTCATTGTCATATTTTGTTTGTAAGTTGACATGTGTAAATGGGTGTCATGATCATATTTTGTGTGTAAGTTGACAAGTGTGAATGGGTGTCATGATTATATTTTGTGTGTAAGTTGACATGTGTAAATGGGTGTCATGATCATATTTTGTGTGTAAGTTGACATGTGTAAATGGGTGTTATGATCACATTTTTTTGTGTAAGTTGACAAGTGTAAATAGGGTGCTATGATCCTACTTTGTGTGTAATTTGGAACATGTAAATGGGTGTTATGCTCATATTTTATGTGTAAGTTGACAAGTGTAAATGGGTGTCATGAACATATTTTGTGTGTAAGTTGACAAGTCTAAATGAGTGTTATTATCATATTTTGTGTGTAAGTTGACGTGTAAATGAGTGTTATGATCATATTTTGTGTGTAAGTTGACAAGTGTAAATGGGTGTTTTGATCATATTTTGTGTGCAAGTTGACAAGTGTAAATGGGTGTTATTATCATATTTTGTGTGTAAGTTGACATGTGTAAATGGGTGTCATGATCATATTTTGTGTGTAAGTTGACAAGTCTAAATGAGTGTTATTATCATATTTTGTGTGTAAGTTGACGTGTAAATGGGTGTTATGATCATATTTTGTGTGTAAGTTGACAATTGTAAATAGGGTGCTATGATCATACTTTGTGTGTAATTTGAAACGTATAAATGGGTGTTATGATCATATTTTGTGTGTAAGTTGACAAGTCTAAATGGGTGTTATTATGATATTTTGTGTGCAATTTGACAAGTGTAAATAGGGTGTTATCATATTTTGTGTGTAAGTTGACAAGTGTAAATAGGGTGGATGGGAAGCTTTTTGGACAGCATATTTATATTTACAGAATGAAATTAAGGCTTTCAAATGTCTTTGTGCATATGTGGGTGTGGGTGTGTGTTAGATGGAAACACCTATGTTTACACACCAACTTTAGGTGGATTTCCTCCTGGTGCGTCCTTCAGTAGAGTAACATAAGAACAAATTTATATATAATAATTTTTTAATTTTTGTAGTTAGATCGTAATAAATTTTGGTCATATTGGTTGGGCCAAAATCTTGTATAGATATGATAATAGGTAAAGAAAATGTGTAAAACAATATTTCCCTCTTATCTGACATACCTTTGGAGGACCTGATTGAAATGTGTATCAACTGTCACTCAAAAGACTTGCTAAAGATATCACTAATAGCAAAATATATGTAGTTATTAATTTTCTAAGACTACTAAATGCTTTCTAAATGAGAGAATACACACCTTTTGTGAAGTCCTCTCAACATTGGTGTGTAAACAAATTAACTATTGAACTTGTGTTGATGTTAATACCAATGACACTATCTCTCAATGCTGATGGGTAGTCAGTTCAGTGCATTATATGACACATATAGCTAGTAGTGTGCTGATGTGCTATTAAACCATACATACATACATACATACATACATACATACATACATACATACATACATACCACCCTGCTGGTATGTAATATTTGTGGGTGTCATCTACCTTTAATAATGTGTGAAGTTACAAGTTTGAGTTCACAGGCTCATATATTTAATCATGCAGATGGTGTTTAAAATGTTTCAAAAGTCTTATTAATGTTTTGGAAGCTTATGGACCTGCGCAAAATGGACTGAAGTAATCTTAAATATGATTTAGTTCAAGATAATAGGCAAACCATCCTGCTAATGTCAGCATTTTGATGATGAATACAATTTGCTGAACAAGTCCAAAATAACCATTGTCTCTTATTTTTATCAGACAGCATTGATACTTTTTTTGAGAGTGAGACTGAGAGTTGCAGTACAATTATTGGCAAAATAACAGAATTTTAAGAAAAATCTTTGTTCAATATGCTGACCAAACCACTACGCAAACCGATGCAAGCTGACAGAGTTTAAGTACAATTAAATGTATCATTACTGCACATTCTTTAGGCTTAATGATAGTTTCAATGACAGTAGAATTAATAGAAGCAAATATGTATGACTGTTATTGGATATGTGAACATAAAACATGCTAAGGTTACCTGGCTAGCGCTGAAACACTGTCATTAAAAAATTTGTGTTTTTATTTGGCAATGTTATGGGCATTTAGTTTGTATCCAAAGGATAAGTTAACGAGTTACCTCAAGGTACATCATGTTCATACAATCAGTGTGTGTGTGTGTGTGTGTGTGTGTGTGTGTGTGAGAGAGAGAGAGAGAGAGAGAGAGAGAGAGAGAGAGAGAGAGAGAGAGAGATATTACACATCTTTCAACTTGATATGTCTTTGGACGTATGGTTCTCGCACATGGGGTTCGTTACAAGAAAATTAGAATTATCCATCCATTATAGAAGGGATGGGGGGGGGGGTCTAACCCGTCACAATTTAACACAGGTTAGACACACACACACACACACACACACACACACACACACACACACACACACACTGTTTATCTGTTTATTTTCATGTTCGGATACTCCTAATTTCTTTGTAACGGACCCTTGGGGTCTCGTTTCGTTTTCATGGAGTTGTGTGGAGTTGAATATTGTATACAAAAGTCATAAAGCTAATATCAAAATACCTATAAAAAAAAAAACATCTTTAAAAGTAAAATATTTTTTAAACAAAAGTTAAATAACCAAACACAAATAAAACAAAAATTACCTGGTCCATTTCCCTTGGAAGTCCAGAAGCAAAAGGAAGTACTGGTTCCAGATTTCGAGATGTCGAAAATCGGGTGTGATTTTAAACGCAGAAACTAATGACGTTTTGTTCGTTTGGTGTCGATATAGATTTTGTTGTCAGAGACGTCGTTGCATAGTACGTTACATTTTTGGATTGCGAGTAAGAATGCACGTAGTATCTCTAAGTAGAATTTAAATTGACAAATAATTATAGACTTACAGTCATTCAAGTACAAGGTTATAACAAAGCTCGCTTGCATTTGACTAGTGAATAATAAAAACGTTTTTAAAACCGGTGATACAACGAAAACTATCTTGTATAGATGATATCCTAAAAAGAACTATCTTGCTATAATTAAGATTGGTATATAGACAACTTCTGCAGAGCAGTGTCATTGTCTTTCACGTACATTATTGTTTAACTTCCAGATCAAATGTGCATTTATTATTTTGGAGATTCACGTGTAAACGTTATCTTAAATGCAGTCTAATAATATGTCATTTCAGATGGCATCTCGAATGGTACCCGGTTCTGTATCAACAAATGCTCTTTTGACCCATGGTATTAAATCCTTCAGAAAACACTTTCACTTTCACTTTATTAACCCCTGTCTAAACAGGACACCTGTGTATAGTGTTGTTCCAATTATCGATTATGATCAATAATCAGTTAGTGTATCTGTTTTTATTTAACTAAAATTTTAATTGCTGAAGCATACATGGAAGTCAGCATCACCCCAAGGTAACAAGTAGAGAGAGTCTAGTGTTACTCTTACATTGAGGTGATGCTGCCTTCCACACATGCATTAGAATTTTAGGAAAGAGTAACAATGAATACACAGGTGTTTGGCTATGACAGGAATTAAAAACAAGTGAATGTTCTTAAAGATTTAATGCAATGGGTCACAAATAAAGGGATATTACTAACCATCAGCATACAGTTCATTTAAACCAACAGAATAGCCCGTCTTGAAAGATAGCTTATTTAGGATACACACCTTTCGTGCTAAAAAAAATCATTTCCATTCCCAGATCAACTGTTATTTATTGATGACTTTTAATGAGAAACCATTGGTCTTTAGAAATCTTTTCTTTGTTAGTTAATGTGATGGCTTTTGAGCTATATATGATGTCTTCATAGAATTTTAAAACTAGGAGTCCAGGATTCTCATTTTGGTAAAAATAGGAATCCCACCAGCAAAAGTTGCATTCCCCTCCTAGAAAATGTTGAACATTGCAGATTAGAAGAAATGTTGGTTGCCATTGAGTTTAATTTCCACATTCTTTATCTTAGTGACATGTACAACATGTCAGCCTATTCTGTGCATCTGGTAATTCTGCACAATGACACTGCATTTCTATAAACATTTGATCACATGCTGTTTTGGTTCAAAAATCAACTTTTGGCTGAAATGCTGACAGAAATATTCAAAATGTACTTCATTTCCGTAGCCTGATGCATAAATATTACATTTTTCAAAGCCATGCGCAGAATAGTCCGCCATATATGGAGTCATTAAAACAGAGCTGTAGTATCCTGTTGTCCAAAATTAGTATTATTTTGAATAGAATATTCTGGTAACAATTGCTGCTTTTCAATTGGTAAGCATTGCTGAATTTTATTTTTGTCAATTAAATTCTGTATGGGTTTTGTGCCAATATTTTTTTTATTGGTGCCCTTGGATGCGCAGAATAGCCTGATTGCGGTGTAACTCTTATTAGACCATCAGTTTGAGACTGAATTTTGTCAATTCAAGGAATGGTCTCATTCCAAACATAAGCCAGGCATTGCACACTTACTTACACATGGCTACTATCCCATCCAAACTATCAGTTTTAGCAACTTTAGCACTCTTCTGAATCTCATTAAAATCATTGTCAGTTTGCCATTTAATCCAAAAATACCTATCCAAATTTGCAAACGACATTTTGTCCAAGTCTTGATGTGCCATTATTTCGAGGTCGCATGCACTAGCTATTTGCATGCATACAGACTACTCCTGCATGGGTGATTTTCTGCATCCCAGATTTAAAAAGATTGCATCCAAATATGCATAATTAAGCGTTTTCAAGATATATATACAAGATATATATTTTTTAAGTCTTTTATATATATATATATGTATACATGTGTGTGTGTGTGTGTGTGTGTATATATATATATATATATATATATATATATATAAATATATATATATATATATATATATATATATATATATATATATATATATATATATAGATGTATATATAGATGTATATATATATATGTATATAAAATCAAATTCTAAATAACCATTTTTCAGAGAAATTCACCATGATTAAATTTAGCAAGAACAATTACTGATTTCTTTAGTTCATATATAGCATTCATTGAGTCAGAGGTCACATGCTAACCAGTCTAGTTGGACCAGACCATTTTTGAAGTGGAATGTGCACATGATTGTGAGATGAATTAACTGGGTGTGTATTCTAGTAGAATCCTCCAAATATGAAGACTTGAGAGCAGGATCACATGACGTCAATTACAGGCTGTGTGGAAAGAATTTTAATATTTGGCACTAAAAGTCTTCAGATGGATTTTACTTGATGTGTATGTAAAGCTAAAAGTGCTACATATGAAAACTTGAAGCAGTAAATGATGTTAAAAGATGAGAGGGACAAATAAATCATTGTTTTTTGAAATTTTAGCATGTTATATGGTGACAATGCCACTGTTTGACCACTTGGATTTTGCTTTTTCCTCGTCAGGGGTTGGCATGTATGCTTGTAGTCAAGTGGTAAGTGTACCATTTAACAGTAGCTGGTCCATACCTTTAAGTCTAGTGATATGTGTACCAGACTGTGTATATATAGCTGGTTCATACCTTTAAGTCTAGTGATATGTGTACCAGACTGTGTACAAATAGCTGGTCCATACCTTTAAGTCTAGTGATATGTGTACCAGACTGTGTACAAATAGCTGGTTCATATCTTTAAGTCTAGTGATATGTGTACCAGACTGTGTACAAATAGCTGGTTCTTACCTTTAAGTCTAGTGATATGTGTACCAGACTGTGTACAAATAGCTGGTTCATACCTTTAAGTCTAGTGATATGTGTACCAGACTGTGTACAAATAGCTGGTTCATACCTTTTAAGTCTAGTGATATGTGTACCAGACCGTACAAATAGCTGGTTCATACCTATAAGTCTAGTGATATGTGTACCAGACTGTACAAATAGCTGGTTCATATCTTTAAGTCTAGTGATATGTGTACCAGACCGTGTACAAATAGCTGGTTCATACCTTTAAGTCTAGTGATATGTGTACCAGACCGTGTACAAATAGCTGGTTCATAGCTTTAAGTCTAGTGATATGTGTACCAGACTGTGTACAAATAGCTGGTTCATACCTTTAAGTCTAGTGATATGTGTACCAGACTGTGTACAAATAGCTGACTCGTACCTTTAAGTCTAGTGATATGTGTACCAGACCGTGTACAAATAGCTGGTCCATACCTTTAAGTCTAGTGATATGTGTACCAGACTGTGTACAAATAACTGGTTCATACCTTTAAGTCTAGTGATATGTGTACCAGACTGTGTACAAATAACTGGTTCATACCTTTAAGTCTAGTGATATGTGTACCAGACTGTGTACAAATAGCTGGTCCATACCTTTAAGTCTAGTGATATGTGTACCAGACTGTGTACAAATAGCTGGTTCATACCTTTTCAGTTCAGTGTTAAGTGTGACAGACTGAGTAATTTTTTGCTTGAAGGATACATCACAGTATAGTGTATTATGTCATGAAATCTTGACCTAAAAAGGCTTTAATAAATTTGACCTATTCGATTTTGTGTCCTTCCTTTTGTCCATCCAAAGGCCTGAGGTTCCTGTACACCAGTATATGCAGGTTTTTACCAACAATATTTGCCTCCGTACCAGAAAAAAGATGTTGGTATTCATGGACCAGCAAACTGTAAGATGTGTTTTAAGTCTTAAAAGTACACTCTCTCAACTTCAAAGTCTATAAGAAGCTGATTTTTTTCTTTTCATACAGTTGTAGTCCCATATTCCTGTAGATATTTGATCAGTAAACGTCAGCAATAACACAGACTAGAAGGAGAGTTGGCTTATCTTTTTAATGGATTGAAAGGGTTTGATATTTGATTGAAGATGAAGCAATAGAAATTAAAGCACTCCACTTTCTGTATCATAGATGTTAATTGCAGCAGTCACATTCTGTTTCATTCCATTTACATTTAAGAATCTTCAATATCAAGATATTTATTTGTTATGGAGTTTATTTTTGGTCTAACATTGGTGTATTTACTTTTATTCAAACAAATTAATAACCACATGGTTTTTTTTCTGGGGGACAGGCATAGTTCATAATTTGGTAGTTTCTTTCTATGGGTGATTGCAGGTCATGGAATTTAGCCAGAGTGAATTTGAAATCTTTCCATCACACCAAGCCACTAAAAGTAAATATTGTATTTGTTTCATGGAAGACTTTAGGAATTTGTTTTATAAATAAACTCTGAACAAAGTTAATAATTTTGTGTGGTTGAAGTTGGTGACTAACACTGACAATTTCGGAATGGGATTATTATAATTTGTTCCACACAGAATTTTATCCTAAAGGTCAGAAATTCTTTCATTTCATTTTGTTACTCAAAAATATTGTTTGCAACATAATGTCCTCCACTCAATGCAAGTGATAAACCATGCATTGATGAGATTGGCTGATTGGCATTTGTACCAGTAAAATATGTTCTTGAACCATCTTTTTCCATGCATGCCGTTACGCGATACTGGTAGTAGCATATATTTCCTAATTTTATTTCTGCACATTTAGTCTGTTTAACCCATCAAAAACAAATTAAATTGTGGAGTTTATTATTGGCAAGACTGTCAGCATTATGTATCATTATTATTTAGTGTAGTTATGGCCACTGATCCACTATCAATATACCCCTAACATTTGGGACTTTGAATTAACATCTTGAATGTATTGAATTTACAGTACTCTTAATATTCATTTAATGGGGCTACATGTATTTGAGTAATGTTATCTCTTTTTTTCATGTACTTGGGTAGTGTTATCTCATTTTACATGTACTTGGGTAATGTTATCTCTTTTTACATGTACTTGGGTAATGTTATCTCTTTCTACATGTACTTGAGTAATGTTATCTCTTTCTACATTTACTTGGGTAGTGTTATCTCTTTTTACATGTGCTTGGGTAATGTTATAACTTTATATGTACTTGGGTAGTGTTATTTCTTTCTACATGTACTTGGGTAGTGTTATATCTTTTTACATGTACTTTGGTAATGTTATCTCTTTTAACATGTACATGGGTAGTAGTATCTCTTTTTACATGTACTTAGGTATTATTATCACTTTTTACATGTACTTGGGTAGTGTTATCTCATTTTACATGCACTTGAGTAATGTTATCTCTTTTTACATGTACTTGAGTAATGTTATCTCATTTTACATGTACTTGAGTAATGTTATCTCATTTTACATGTATTTGAGTAATGTTATCTCTTTTTACATTTACTTGGATAGTATTATCTCTTTTTACATGTACTTGGGTAATGTTATCTCTTTTTACATGTACTTAAGTAATGTTATCCTTGTTTACATGTACTTGTGTAATGTTATCTCATTTTACATGTACTTGAGTAATGTTATGTCTGTTTACATGTACTTGAGTAATGTTACCTCTTTTATTTGTCTTCAAGCCATGTATTTATTGAGGAAAATGGATTTTGCTAACTCAATTGACCTTAACCCTGACCCTAACACTAACACTAACCTTAACCCCGTTGATCCTAACCCTAACTCAGTGGACCCTATTTTTCCCGGCTGACCCTGCATTTTTTTTTAATCTTGAAAAACACCAAAAAATTAACAAAAAAAGATTTGTGTAATTTATTCAGCACATGCAAAGATATATATATATATATACCATATGTTCTGTTGATATAAATATGGCATACATGAAAAGCATTTTAAGTACATGTATATATAGAACTAGTCTCCCTTACTACCTTATATATGTGTTTTTAGGCATTAAAAGAAACATGGTTTTGTTTACCTCATTGTGCTAATATTTGTATGTGAGAAGCTGCTTATTTCATTTTATTAACATTCATAGATTTCATAAGGGGCATTTTTTTTCTATCTCTAGGTACCAAAATGTCATCCATACAGACCTTCAAGAGCATGTTATACCACTACAGGTTAAGTCAACATATTACATCCTGTGTACATCATAGATGTAAATCTACCGCCACCTGGACACCGTTAGCTTGTGTAGTAAACAAAAGCTCCATTGCCCTGTACAGCTCTGACCAGCAGAAGATTTTAATACCAGTTCAAAGCTACAATTTTTTCTTGCAAAGGGAGACAACCAGACTTAATCCTACATGGTCAGTTTGGAGGTATTACAGCGTGAAGATGCCATCAAAAAAGGATAAAGGTTTATATTTACGACTTTGTTATTCAAATAAGTGGCTATTACAAAGGTGCAATAAGGTTTTATTTTATTTGACTGTTGCATTTTATTTGTTGAATTTTTTTAATTATTAAAAGAAAAGGGTATTTTGAGCAGTAACATTTTAGGGAAAACAAGACTTATTTTTTCAGTTGTTTGAAATATTGTATTGATGCTTTGAATTTGATGTAGAATGGTTGGGTTCATTAAACAAATGGTTATAGATTTTATTAATGGTTTTAGAGTTAATAAATGGTTGTGTAAATTTAATAAATGGTCATTGTTTTAATAAATGGTTGTGTAGATTTAATAAATGGTTGTATAGATTTAAAAATGGTTATAGATTTAATAAATGGTTGTGTATATTCAATAAATGGTCATAGATTTAATAAATGGTCATAGAGTTAATAAATTGTTGTAGATATAATAAATGGTTGAGTAGATTTAATAAATGGTTATAGATTTAATAAATGGTTTTTAAATTATGTAAATGGTTGTAGATTTAATAAATGTTTGTGAAAATTTAATAAATGGTCATATATTTAATAAATGGTTCTATAGATTTAATAAATTGTTGTAGATATAATAAATGGTTGTGTAAAATTACTAAATGGTTCTAGAATTTATTAAATGTTTGTGTAGTATAGTAAGTATAGAAAATATGTGCAGTAAGCTTGTAGGCTAATTAAGTATAGAAAATATGTGCAGTAAGCTTGTAAGCTAATTAAGTGTAGAAAATATGTGCAGTAAGCTTGTAAGCTAATTAAGTGTAGAAAATATGTGCAGTAAGCTTGTAAGCTAATTAAGTGTAGAAAATATGTGCAGTAAGCTTGTAAGCTAATTAAGTGTAGAAAATATGTGCAGTAAGCTTGTTAGATATAGAAAATATGTTAAGTATAGAAAATATGTGCAGTTGGCTTGTAAGCCAACTAAGTATATAAACTATGTGCAGTAAGCTTGTAAGCTAATTAAGTGTAGAAAATATGTCAACTAAGCCTATAAGCTAATTAAGTGTAGAATAAGAAGTGAAATAAGCTTGTAAGCTAATTAAGTATAGAAAATATGCACAGTAAGCTTCTAAGCTAATTAAGTGTAGAAAATATAAGTTAGCTTGTAAGCTAATTAAGTATACAAAATATTTGCAGTAACCTTGTAAGCTAATTAGGTATAGAAAATATGTCCACTAAGCTTGTAAGCTAATTAGGTATAGAAAATATGCACAGTAAGCTTGTAAGCTAATTAGGTATAGAAAATATGCACAGTAATCTTGTAAACTAAATAGGTATAAAAATAAATATGCACAGTAAGCTTGTAAGCTAATTAGGTATAGAAAATATGCACAGTAAGCTTGTAAGCTAAATAGGTATAGAAAATATGTACAGTAAGCTTATAAGGTAAATAAGTACAGAAAATATGCACAGTAAGCTTGTAAGCTAATTAGGTATAGAAAATATGCACAGTAAGCTTGTAAGCTAAATAGGTATAGAAAATATGTACAGCAAGCTTATAAGCTCAATAGGTATAGAAAATATGCACAGTAAGCTTGTAAGCTAAATAGGTATAGAAAATATGTACAGCAAGCTTATAAGCTCAATAGGTATAGAAAATATGCACAGTAAGCTTGTAAGCTAATTAGGTATAGAAAATATGCACAGTAAGCTTGTAAGCTAATTAGGTATAGAAAATATGCACAGTAAGCTTGTAAGCTAATTAGGTATAGAAAAAATGCACAGTAAGCTTGTAAGCTAATTAGGTATAGAAAATATGCACAGTAAGCTTGTAAGCTTATTAAATGTAGAATAAGTTGTGCAATAAACTTTAATAGTTTTCCTTCACTTCACGTTTTGGTATTTTTCTTAAACATTTTTACCAAAACATTTGATACATAATTTTCTTAATTAGTTTGTCATAAATGCAAATAATGACGCATTAAAATGCAAAGCCCTTGGCTCAATATGTTTGTAAAACCTGATTAAGATATCTTTTTGAAACCTAATTAGAGTAACCACTTGGCATTTATGGTTAAATCATTGTGCACAAATTGATTTTATTATAGAAATGCAGGGTAATGAGTGACCACCTTCCTCATGGACATTATCAAGCATGTCATTAGTAACCACCTTCCTTATGATCACCAACCATCAAGCATGTCATTAGTGACCATATTCCTCATGATCACCATCATGGATGCCATTAGTGACCCCCTTCCTTATGATCACCAACCATCAAGCATGTCATTAGTGACCCTATTCCTCATGATCACCATCATGGATGTCATTAGTGACCCCCTTCCTTATGATCACCAACCATCAAGCATGTCATTAGTGACCCTATTCCTCATGATCACCATCATGGATGTCATAAGTGACCCCCTTCCTTATGATCACCAACCATCAAGCATGTCATTAGTGACCCTCTTCCTTATGATCACCATCATGGATGTCATAAGTGCCCCCCTTCCTCATGATCACCAACCACCAAGCATGTCAATAGTGTCCCCCTTCCTCATGATCACCAACCACCAAGCATGTCATTAGTGACCCCCTTCCTCATGTACCAACCACCAAGCATTCATCAGTGACCCCCTTCATCATGAACACCAACCACCAAGCATGTCATTAGTGACCCGTTCCTCATGAACACCAACCACCAAGCATGTCATTATTGACCCTCTTCCTCATGAACACCAACCACCAAGCATGTCATTAGTGACCCGTTTCTCATGAACACCAACCACCAAGCATGTCATTAGTGACCCCCTTCCTCATGAACACCAACCATCAAGCATGTCATTAGTGACTCCCTTCCTCATGAACAACACACCATCATGCATGTCATTAGTGAACCCCTTCCTCATGAATACCAACAATCAAGCATGTCATTAGTGACCCCTTCCTCATGAACACCAACCATCAAGCATGTCATTAGTGAATCCCTTCCTCATGAACAACACACCATCATGCATGTCATGAATTACCATCTTCAGAGGCCATGATTTTAGACAAAATATGCTCTCAACACCACTACAAGCTGATCGAAGGGAAAAGATGCAACTACTAACGACCTTTATTTAATGCTTTGTATCAGTCATCACTAAGGAAGATTGCAGGTTCTTGATGCATCAAGAGCCTCCCTCAAAAAAAGAAACAAACAAAACACAACAACGAGTTGGGTGGCTTTAAGTTTTTATAAACCAGCAGGTCCTATGTTCCTGACTGTAATCAAGATTTAAGAACTTGTCATTGTCCTATGTTCCTGACTAATCAAGATTTAAGAACTTGTCATTGTCCTATGTTCCTGACTGTAATCAAGATTTAAGAACTTGTCATTGTCCTATGTTCCTGACTGTAATCAAGATTTAAGAACTTGTCATTGTCCTATGTTCCTGACTGTAATCAAGATTTAAGAACTTGTCATTGTCCTATGTTCCTGACTGTAATCAAGATTTAAGAACTTGTCATTGTCCTATGTTCCTGACTGTAATCAAGATTTAAGAACTTGTCATTGTCCTATATTCCTGACTGTAATCAAGATTTAAGAACTTGTCATTGTCCTATGTTCCTGACTGTAATCAAGATTTAAGAACTTGTCATTGTCCTATGTTCCTGACTGTAATCAAGATTTAAGAACTTGTCATTACGTTCAGAGTTAATGTATTATTTGTTTTTCTGTTGCATAAATATAGTACTATGCTGATAATGTCATGATATGATTACATTTCACCAAGCTTTGACTGCAGCATATTGGTACATGATTTGCAATGTCATGATATGCAATAATGTCTTTGTCTCGTGATAATTTAATAGCATTTTCTGTATGAGTTCATTTTCTAACCTCTGTATAGGTTGCCATTACTTCATTCTTTACTCGTGTTCAATTTTGTAAAACCCACACATCCAGCTGATCACCATAGTTCCTCATTTACAGGCTTTCTTTATCTTTATCAGGTTAATCCATTGGTGAATTAAACCAATGGCTCAGGTCTCTGAATAGATTTATTATTTAAGGTTTATTTAATTCTGTCATTGGATTTAATATATAAATTTCTTGTTTACCCGTGTCCTGCTAAGAATTGCTATTGCAATATCCTTCTCTTTTATAAATTTGAATGTTTTATGACAGGTGTATATATTTGTATTGCCATTAAATAGTTTATGATGAAGTTGAATTATAGTGCTGTATCGCCCACTAGGGGCATGTAGCACTGTTTTAAGTTTCCAGCAAAGCTGGATATTTAATTTCTCCTGGGGGTGAGGAATGGTGCCACTTCCCCAGGCATTTATGTACTTAAGGAGTACTATTTAATTTGGTCGTCAGGTCGGGGTTGCTATCAAGTAACCATCGACCTGAATGGAGGACCCTGGGTGAGTGGGAATAGACCCAACACACACTCTACCCTAACAGCCAATTAGGTGTGTTTATCTCTGAATCGACACATTGTGACAGTTTTAATACATACAATAGTACTTTTCAATGAATGCATGTAATACTTTTACTAAAATGTGAAATAAAGTCCAGTAATTATGTGCATTTCCTTCCCAGTCACATGTCAACTAGCAATACCTACAATGAGAGAATACTTGAGATGTCAGTTGTTTTGGACAGAGGGGACATGTTGTATGTACTCTATCTATTTCTACACAGCAGAAAAATCTTAGAATGAGAAGAAAATATAACTGTCACTAATTGTTGATCCAGAAATAAGACAATAAGCATATTTTGTTTACTCAGCGGGAAAGTCCAAGGGGAAGTCCCCAACAATGGAGCTGACAAATGAAGAAATGGATGGGATTATAGATCCAGATAAAATGAAAGCTCAACTTCAGCAGGTGTTGGACCACTTAAAGGAAAACTACATAAAGAATATGTCACTCCGCACATCCACAGGTAACACCAATAAATTCATAATATTCATAGTGTTACGTATATTTGATATAAGTCATTTATATTTATTATTTTTTTTCTTTGTTTGTCAGATTCAAATTTGAAATTTTAAGTTAAGTTTTATTTATTGGGGGGTGACCTGTACTTTACAGAATAAACACCTGGTGTTGAACTCATTTTTGACCTGGCTTCAGGGTTGTAAACAAGCTTTGACAATGATTGGTTGGTTCCAAGGACATTATGGAGTTTTGTATAAACATCTTTGTATTTTAGTTGGGTCATACGGTGTTTATGTGATTTCTTGAACGTAAATTTGTTTTGAGAGATTCTAGAAGATCATGACCCCTTTCTTGTTTACGTAAAAACAGGTATATAAACTATGATTTGGAGCGAGCTGTTAAGTAGTAGAAGAATTTGGGCTATTAGAATACTAAGTTGTGTGTTGTTTTGAGTTATATTAATTACCTTGTACTGGAAATTATGTCAATTCGTTTGGATCAAGAGGAATTATTTTGTTATTTACCAGGAAAAGAATTGTGCTCATAGATTTTTATTAACAAGAACTGACTTCATCAAGTGACATCATCTTCCATCTTGGATACTTTGCTGGAATTCGAACTTAGAATTATTTGGACATTTCTTAAAACAGTCAGTTTATTTTTCTTTTCTGGAAAATATTTGTGCTCAATAAATTGTTTATTAAGTTTTTACATGCTTGTTATTTTCACTCTTCCTATGTTACTGTTTATTCGAGCCTAAGCACGTAACATAGAAACTGGAAGCTCGTCCGAAATTGAGATCAATTGGAATTTGGCTAGAAATTGTTTCAGACAATGTTTGTTTTAAATTTGATTTCCCCTAGTTTTTCAATTTTTAAAAAAATCTTTAGTGACATTGACAGGATTGTATTAAAATGACATCTAAAGTAGAAATATTTCTTTCTGATCCTACTCAGGAGCAATTAGATCTTTTCAAAAAAGATGAGTTGAATCAACTTGCCAGAAAATATGCTCTTTCTGAAGTCAAGGCTTCTTTAACAAAACAAGATATCAAAAAGATTTTGGTCCAATATTTGGTAGAAAAGAATGTTTTGGAAAAAAGTGCTTTGATTTCTGTCAGTAAGTCTGCATCAGACTCTGACATTAAACTAAAGAAATTAGAATTAAAATTCAAGATGGAATTAGAGTTGAAGAAGCTGGAATTTCAGGAAAGGGAGAGAGAGAGAGACAAGAAAGGGAGAAAGAAAGACAATTACAATATGACAAAGAGGAGAAAGAAAGACAATTACAATATGACAAAAAGAGAGGGAAGAAAGGTAATATCAATATAGAATGAAAGAATTAGAGCTGGCAAGTGAAAAACACCTTCATACTTCAAATCCAAATTTAAGTTTTGATTTAGCAAGGAATATTAGATTAGTGCCCCCTTTCAGAGAAAAACAAGTAGACAAATACTTCATTCATTTTGAAAAAAGTTGCAGAAAATTTAAAGTGGCCAAGGGAGCATTGTACACAGTTATTGCAATGTGTACTCACTGGTAAGGCTAGTGAGATTTACACTTCACTGTCAGTTCACCAAAGTGGTGACTATGATGTGGTTAAAGAATTAATTTTAAGGGGTTACGAGTTAGTCCCTGAAGCTTATCGGCAAAAATTCAGAAATTACAGAAAAGAAGCTGGACAAACTCATGTCGAATTTGCTAGAGAAAAAGAGCAGTTGTTTGATAGATGGTGCTTAGCCAAGAAAGTTGAACAAGATTATCAAAATCTCAAGCAAATGATATTAATTGAAGAGTTAAAAAACTGTGTCCATAGTGACGTTAAAACTTATCTCAGTGAGCATAGGATTGAAACCTTGGAGAATGCTGCTCGAGCTGCTGATGAATATTCTTTGACACATCTAGTTAATTTTGTTAACAAGACTTCTACTCAATAGTCTTCTGGCAGAAAAGTATTTCAGCTTATTACCAGCCCTTTTAAAACTCAAACTAGCACAACTTTCAAAAATCAAACTTCAGAGAAGCTTGATTCTAGATCCTTGTCTCTTCTGACATGTACCTATTGCAAGAAAAGAAGGACACATTATTTCTGATTGCTACAAATTGAAAAATAGGCATCAGAATCAAGACAGACCTGTTCCAAATGCTCTTATTTCTAAGAGGCCAAGGTCACGGTCATGTATTGAAAGCAATACATTTGTTGGGTCTAAGAAACCCCAGTCTGATTTTATTATGGAGAATTATGAACCATTCATATCAAAGGGTTCTGTATCACTCTTGGATGATTCAGCCAATCCCACCCCTATTAAAATTTTAAGGGACACAGGAGCTTCTCAGAGTCTTTTATTGTCAGGTACTTTGCCTTTTTCTGAGAAGTCTTCTTCTAATGAAAGTGTTCTTATTCAGGGAGTAGAGTGCGGCTTTGTTAATGTTCCTCTCCATTGTGTAAATTTGTCATCAGACTTAGTGTCAGGACCTGTGACAGTCGGAACAGTCTCGGTTTTACCCATTGAGGGCATTCATTTATTGCTAGGCAACGACTTAGCTGGAGACAACGTTGTGGTTAATCCACTTGTAACTGACAAGCCTGATTTGGATCAAAAAGTTGATCCAATTGAAAAATAATTCCCTGATATATTTCAAGCTTGTGCAGTTACCAGAGCTATGGCAAAGAAAGCTATATATTAGTATATGTACATGATTTGTGAAATTAACAAAGGTAATATTTATCATTTTTATAAGGAAACTTCACATGGCCATACATTTTAGAGTTGTTTCAAATGTAACAAAAACTGCACAATTATATAATATACACATATATACATATATATAATCTTATTCTTTGCACTTAATCACTTTTCGTTAAGAAATTTATTATACTTTTTTTTTGACATCTTTTACTCAGCTGTTTGATCTGAACATGTATCTCTGTTTCTGAGCAAAGAACAAAGGTTTTGGATTATCATGTTGTAAAGCATATTCTTTAATCTCCTTTAGATGTTCCATGATTGTAGAATGTGAAATAACCAACATTTTGCGATAAGTCTCCCCTTTTTCATTTCTTTCAACTACATTCATTCTTTCTTCCAGTGTTAGAATATTGCATGTTTTCATTGGAGGTTCTGCTATTGTTATTAATTTTGATATAATAACAGCTAGGTGTATTTCGGTTTTGATCAGATTTTGGGGACATGTGGTATAAATATCTATTATATACCAATGAATGAAACCAAAAGACATAATTAACTTGTCAAGAAACAATTCATTTATTATGAGCTGAAGTTTAAATCAACAGTGTTATAGCTCAACAGACAAAGGTTGCGACCATCACGCAGGTAAATTGTGGCTTGGTGAAACACTAACAAAAGAAAAATTTTTTAAAAAAGTTTCTGGAAATGATTCTCACTTACTAGTATTAAAGACAAAGAGCTTATTCACCTCCCAGGCATTACATTACATATTAACTGGAAAGACAAACAATCTTCTCAACCCAACACTGAAATATTTTAAAATATTTCTCACTTGGGTATTGTATCTGTTTTCACAAAGATATTCTATGCAGCAAACTTTTCAGAAATTTATTGGTTAGTTTGTAGATTAGTTTTACTATTTTAATTGCAAAATAAAAAATATTTGCTCAAAGATGAAACTTCCATACTTCATCATTAGTTTACTATTTCATACATAACTGAGTTGATTCTTTTACATAACTCGGCTTTTAATGTTTAATGTTAATTTCAAATTTGGTATGTGTTATATCATTTCTTTCTACATGATAGCAAAGTGCATGAGAATGAGTATTCTAAACTGAATGTATGTAAAGTTAGTGTTTAAATGATATTTTTCCAGGAATTTTTGACAGCCTAATGGTCGAGACTGAAGATGGAAAATTCCCACTGAATCAATTAGCTCAGATTGGCCAGAAAAATCCACAGCTTGTCATAATCAACATGGCTTCTGCACCTCAAGTGAGTGAAATGAATCTACAGTTAATTTTGTAGTGATAAACACCTGTGTGAGACACTCTTCAGTGGCAGAGTACTGCCAGAATATGTTCAACCCAAATCATGTATAGAATGCACCTGTCCAGCAGATCCGAATCTATGATGTTTTTAGGACTAATGGAACAAACAGCATAGAACCTGATCAGCTAGCACAGTATGTCATGGAGCATCAGTGTCTATATTGTTTGCATACATGCAATTATATCTTATGCTGGCCTGAATATGGACTAAGCTTTTCTGCTCCATTAAAAAATAAAATAATAAAGCAATAAAAGTTGTTTTTTACGATTTTATTATCATCTGTTTAATCCCATAAAAAATTTCAGAATATTCTAAAATTAAAGACTGCTGTAGAATAGTTCCAAAAAAACAGGTGGGGTTTCCTTAATTTGAAAATTTGCCTCACAGATTCATCCTAATAATAATATTGTTGGTGTTTTATTACAAAAAGTCAGAACTTATTATTACAGGAAATGACATGTTAACTCATTAACCCCTGGAGGGTTTTGTCATTTTTGCCTGCAATGAAAGTAGGAAACACATTTAAAGGGGCTCTTTTTGAATGCATCCTAATACTTCCAAGAGATTTCCAGTTAACCTAATTCCTAGTTGTGTTAGAAACACTGTTTTTCATTGGCTACTTTGCTTGTGCATGAGCAAAAGGGTAAAAGTTGGAGGTTGTTTTCTTCTTCTTCTTTTTGCTTAACAAACCCATCATTTTATATCCAGACAACTATTTTATTTCAAATGCCGATCTTGCAACAGTTCGCTGTCTGTGTGCAGTTCAAACCAGTCTACCTGAGATCTGAGGCCCAAAAGACTAGATTTTGGATCATAGTGATGATGCTGTTTTGCAGAATTCACTGTCATTTCTTGTTCTTGTATAGACTTCAATCCTTTTACAAATAGTTTTGCAGTTTTGTTAAATGTTATCATTGAAATGGTTCATTACAACTGTGCTTGGCTGAAATCATGGGTCCCAATATTGTTACATATATGCCAGAAATTGAATATATGTACTAAACAGTTTTTTAATGCACTGGTTGCATGCGTTTGAGTTTATGATTAGTAAATACTTTTATAAAGAGGTTCATACAAAACAATGAAAGAGTTCTGCATGTAATATGGTGTCCTCTTTTTGCAAAGTTAAAATGAATACCGGTAGGCACGTACAAGCATAATAATACAGAATATTTCATTTCACTGCGTTCTTAACTGGAACTTTCTGTGAAACTTGACATATAGGATTAACTTTGACATATAGGACTAACTGTTGCATGTATCTGTGCCTTTTATCGGTCTAATTGTTACATGTCTCTGCCATTTATTGGGCTAATTGTTACATATATATGTGCCTTTTATTGGGCTAATTGTTACATGTCTCTGCCATTTATTGGGCTAATTGTTACATATATATGTGCCTTTTATTGGGCTAATTGTTACATGTCTCTGCCATTTATTGGGCTAATTGTTACATATATATGTGCCTTTTATTGGGCTAATTGTTACATGTCTCTGCCATTTATTGGGCTAATTGTTACATGTAACTGTGCCTTTTATTGCGCTAATTGTTACATGTCTCTGTGCCATTTATTGGGCAAATTGTTACATGTATCTGTGCCTTTTATTGTTTTTTTTTTTTCTTTCTTTCTTTTGAAGTCCCACTTTGAGAGAGTTATTGCCATTTTTATCAGTATTACATATCCACATCTGTAAATCCATGTAACCAACATAAGTCAAGAACTATTCAACATAGTTTGATGCAGTTTAGTATTTGCTTTGTCTCGTAGACCTAGACCTGCCTTCTGTGGGAGTTATAGACCTTTACTTAATTTTGTGGGAGTTATAGACCTTTACTTAATTTTGTATCATCACATATGTTGCTTGTATCCAGCACACTGCTTCAATCCTTGACATAATTAGATGCCATTTGGTAGATGTGTGCCTGTTACATATAGATGTAACTTCTAGGTAATGTCTTTTTAGGTTTGAGTTATTGCCCTTTTCATTATACTGTACATTCCTAAAACTGCTTACTCCAGCATAATTTTACCAAGGAATTTTGCGTTTCAGCTTAAGCTATTGCACACTTTTATATTAGACTCTGAATTGGATTTTCTAGCAATCCAGTTTCATTGAAAAAAATTATGTATCTAAATGCCCATCTTCTCCAAATTATTCATAGAGAGCACCCACCACTACTAGCTATGCTTTTGTTTCAGTATATTCCTGCTGTGAAGAGAGCAATCCAGAGCTCAGGAATGAATGTAAACCCACAACAAGATGGCTCTTCTTTGTTTGTTCCCATTCCAAAGTAATTCTCTCTCTCTCTCTCTCTCTCTCTCTCTCTCTCTCTCTCTCTCTCAAAGTAATTCTTTATATCAAAGCATGAATCTATTGTTTCAAACTAATGTATACATGCATACATGTAAACTAACTGCTCTTTTGACACATACGTACACATGCCAAATTCATGGGGCCCCGAGTGTCTGAGAAGTCTAAAGCGCTATCCATTATGGATCACTGCCATCTAACCTCTGTCTGCGTGGGTTCGAGTCTTAGATTCAGCTAATTTAGTTATCTGAGAAAGCTTGCCAGTTGCTCATGGGTCTGTGATTCATTCCGGGTGTTTTCCCAGGTTCTTCCTTTACCATTTATACTGGTCGCCATGTCAAGCCTATCTTGTGCTGAAAATGGTATTAAACCCTACAACAACAGCACATGCCAAATTCCTGTTTCATTTCATTTTGGCACAGGTAATATATCATCATATTTAGCTGTTCATGGTAAAGATATTTTGACCGCCTGGGACAGGTGAGATATTGATAACTATGTGTGTAACTCGCATATATATAATTAAAAAAAATTCATTTGTATTTTGCATTCCTTCACTTAACATGCAAGGTTGAACTTACCAGAGTATAGTCACTATAAATTAATGTTAGCATTTGCTCTGGAGCCAAAGAACTCAATTATCCTTTGAAGAAAGTCAACCTTTCTTGGAGTGACAACTGTAATTAAGAATTGATTAGTACAATAAAGTAATGGAAAACATGTATAAATCATATTAAAGTAATTACAATAATTGTACCTAGAAAAATTCTAAATTTGCATTTCAACTAAGCATATTAAGATGTAAAAACAATGTGGTTGGCATATGGATTATTTTTGGATTGTATAATACTTATGTTGCAGCTATATTTGCAACTTAATATTTTGTTTACTTTCAGTAATTTGTAAACAAGGCTAAACTATCTGAATAGGACATGTCACTTCATAATAGGTTGATGGAAATCTTAAAAATGAACTCCAGAGTATTTATATTCAGTGCATACAGAAATATAACTTACCAAGTGGTGCAAGCTTTCTATTAGTTTTTGACTGTTGCTGCAAGTCTTTAATCTGGTGCTCAGTTCTTTGCTGCTCTCAACCACGCCTGATCATGCTCAACAGTCAATACATCAATATGTGACTGGATGTCTACTGAATTGGCAGCAGCCAAAGCTAAAAGGTTCATAAATATGTAGGGCTTGATCAATAGTTAACTGGAATATCTATTAAAATCATCATCTACCACTCATCATCTCTTTAAATGTTTTTTTTTATGGCCAGTGTTTTCACACTTATCCTTTTGCTGTGTAATATATAAATAAACAAGATAATAACATTCTAAAGAAAACTCGTTTACATTTGTTTGAACATAACAGATAAATACATTGAAAACTTGTTTACATTTGTTTGAACATAACAGATAAATACATTGAAAACTCGTTTACATTTGTTTGAACATAACAGATAAATACATTGAAAACTTGTTTACATTTGTTTGAACATAACAGATAAATACATTGAAAACTCGTTTACATTTGTTTGAACATAACAGATAAATACATTGAAAACTCGTTTACATTTGTTTGAACATAACAGATAAATACATTGAAAACTCGTTTACATTTGTTTGAACATAACAGATAAATACATTGAAAACTCGTTTACATTTGTTTGAACATAACAGATAAATACATTGAAAAAGATTGGGGCATAGGAAAATTAGGCATATTTTAGTTTAAAAAAGCGAGCAAAGAAAGAGCATTAATCTTAATATGGAGTTACGAATCTTGGACTCAGCATTCTGTATAATTTTTAATTGTACTACATATTGTGCAGTTATACTGACACTGTCAGGGAAGTGTTCTGGAGACAAAAATTTAACTAAAATACATGTCAAAATTAGACATAATTATTAAAGCTTTCTTGGAAGTTATCTGACTGTCAGGGAAGTGCTCTGGACATGAAAAATTTAACAAAAATACATGTCTAAATTGAACATATATCATTAAAGATTTCTTGAAGCTAGTTGACACTGTCAGTGAAGTGCTCAGGACACAAAACAATTAACTAAAATACCTGTCAAAATTGGAAATAAATAATTACAAATTTCTTGAAAGGTTATGGTTCTTGCACACTGAACACTGTCTCTTGTGATGTTTATTTGTACTAAGTTTGATCCAAATCTTTCATACATTGTCAGAGGTATGCTCTAGAGAAGTAAAACAGGACTGATAGATGGACAATGTGTCATGTGAGATGATTATATGCTCCCCCAAATTTTTGGAGAGCATAAACATTAAGGTTCTAGATTGCAAAACATTTGCTTTAGCCATTTCTGAAGTTATTCTTCCAATAAAATTGGAGTTTCTGATAAAATATTTATGGTTCACAATTTCAGGGTGACAAGAGAACATAGAGAAGGTTTGGCCAAGTCTGCCAAGACTCTCTGTGAGCAGGCTAAGATAAAGATGAGAGACATTATAAAGAAGTATCACAAAGACATACAGAAGGCAGAAAAAGGACATTCTCAAGACCTGATACAAAACCTCAATGCTTTTGTGAGTATATGTTGATACTATCATTTTGAGTATTTGTTGATATTATCATTGTGAGTATTTGTTGATACTAGCATTGTGAGTATTTGTTGATACTAGCATTGTGAGTATTTGTCGATATTATCATTGTGAGTATTTGTTGATACTAGCATTGTGAGTTTTTGTTGAAACTCTCATTGTGAGTATTTGTTGCTACTATCATTCTGAGTATTTGTTGATACTATCATTGCAAGTATTTGCTGATATTATCATTGCGAGTATTTGTCGATACTAGCATTGTATGTATTTGTTGATACTAGCATTGTGAGTATTTGTTGATGCTATCATTGTGAGTATTTGTCAGTCCTTGCAAAATTGTGAATATTTGTCGATACTAGCATTGTGATTATTTGTTGATACTGTCATTGCAAGTATTTGTTGATACTATCATTGTGGGTATTTGTTGATACAGTCATTTTGAGTATTTGTTGATACTATCATTGTGAGTATTTGTCAGTACTAGCAAAATTGTGAATATTTGTCGATACTAGCATTGTGAGTATTTGTTGATACTATAATTGCAAGTATTTGTTGATACTATCATTGTGAGTATTTGTTGATACAGTCATTGTGAGTATTTGTTGATACTATCATTGTATTTGTTGCTACTATCATTGTGAGTATTTGTTGATACTATCATTGCAAGTATTTGTTGATACTATCATTGTGGGTATTTGTTGATACAGTCATTGTGAGTATTTGTTGATACTATCATTGTGAGTATTTGTCAGTAGTAGCAAAATTGTGAATATTTGTCGATACTAGCATTGTGTGTATTTGTTGATACTATCATTGCAAGTATTTGTTGATACTATCATTGTGAGTATTTGTTGATATTATCATTGTATTTGTTGCTACTATCATTGTGAGTATTTGTCGATGCTAGCATTGTGAGTATTTGTTGATACTATCATTGCGAGTATTTGTTGATACTATCATTGCGAATATTTGTTGATACTATTATTGTGAGTATTTGTTGATACTATCATTGCTAGTATTTGCTGATATTATCATTGCGAGTATTTGTCAATACTAGCATTGTGAGTATTTGTTGATACTAGCATTGTGAGTATTTGTTGATACTATCATTGTGAGTATTTGTCAGTACTAGCCAAATTGTGAATATTTGTCAATACTAGCATTGTGAGTATTTGTTGATACTATCATTGCAAGTATTTGTTGATACTATCATTGTGAGTATTTGTTGATACAGTCATTGTGAGTATTTGTTGATACTATCATTGTGAGTATTTGTTGATACTATCATTGTGAGTATTTGTTGATATTATCATTGTGAGTATTTGTTGATACTAGCATTGTGAGTATTTGTTGATATTATCATTGTGAGTATTTGTTGATACTAGCATTGTGAGTATTTGTTGATACTAGCATTGTGAGTATTTGTTGATACTAGCATTGTGAGTATTTGTCGATATTATCATTGTGAGTATTTGTTGATACTAGCATTGTGAGTATTTGTTGAAACTATCATTGGGAGTATTTGTTGCTACTATCATTCTGAGTATTTGTTGATACTATCATTGCAAGTATTTGCTGATATTATCATTGTGAGTATTTGTCGATACTAGCATTGTATGTATTTGTTGATACTAGCATTGTGAGTATTTGTTGATGCTATCATTGTGAGTATTTGTCAGTACTAGCAAAATTGTGAATATTTGTCGATACTAGCATTGTGAGTATTTGTTGATACTATAATTGCAAGTATTTGTTGATACTATCATTGTGGGTATTTGTTGATACAGTCATTGTGAGTATTTGTTGATACTATCATTGTATTTGTTGCTACTATCATTGTGAGTATTTGTTGATACTATCATTGCAAGTATTTGTTGATACTATCATTGTGGGTATTTGTTGATACAGTCATTGTGAGTATTTGTTGATACTATCATTGTGAGTATTTGTCAGTAGTAGCAAAATTGTGAATATTTGTCGATACTAGCATTGTGTGTATTTGTTGATACTATCATTGCAAGTATTTGTTGATACTATCATTGTGAGTATTTGTTGATATTATCATTGTATTTGTTGCTACTATCATTGTGAGTATTTGTCGATGCTAGCATTGTGAGTATTTGTTGATATTATCATTGCGAGTATTTGTTGATACTATCATTGCGAATATTTGTTGATACTATTATTGTGAGTATTTGTTGATACTATCATTGCTAGTATTTGCTGATTATTATCATTGCGAGTATTTGTCAATACTAGCATTGTGAGTATTTGTTGATACTAGCATTGTGAGTATTTGCTGATACTATCATTGTGAGTATTTGTCAGTACTAGCCAAATTGTGAATATTTGTCAATACTAGCATTGTGAGTATTTGTTGATACTATCATTGCAAGTATTTGTTGATACTATCATTGTGAGTATTTGTTGATACAGTCATTGTGAGTATTTGTTGATACTATCATTGTGAGTATTTGTTGCTACTATCATTGTGAGTATTTGTTGATATTATCATTGTGAGTATTTGTTGATACTAGCATTGTGAGTATTTGTTGATACTAGCATTGTGAGTATTTGTCGATATTATCATTGTGAGTATTTGTTGATACTAGCATTGTGAGTATTTGTCAATACTAGCATTGTGAGTATTTGTTGAAACTATCATTGGGAGTATTTGTTGCTACTATCATTCTGAGTATTTGTTGATACTATCATTGCAAGTATTTGCTGATATTATCATTGCGAGTATTTGTCGATACTAGCATTGTGTGTATTTGTTGATACTAGCATTGTGAGTATTTGTTGATGCTATCTTTGTGAGTATTTGTCAGTACTAGCAAAATTGTGAATATTTGTCGATACTAGCATTGTGATTATTTGTTGATACTGTCATTGCAAGTATTTGTTGATACTATCATTGTGGGTATTTGTTGATACAGTCATTTTGAGTATTTGTTGATACTATCATTGTGAGTATTTGTCAGTACTAGCAAAATTGTGAATATTTGTCAATACCAGCATTGTGAGTATTTGTTGATACTATCATTGCAAGTATTTGTTGATACTATCATTGTGAGTATTTGTTGATACAGTCATTGTGAGTATTTGTTGATACTATCATTGTATTTGTTGCTACTATCATTGTGAGTATTTGTTGATACTATCATTGCAAGTATTTGTTGATACTATCATTGTGGGTATTTGTTGATACAGTCATTGTGAGTATTTGTTGATACTATCATTGTGAGTATTTGTTGATACAGTCATTGCAAGTATTTGTTGATACTATCATTGTGAGTATTTGTTGATACAGTCATTGCAAGTATTTCTCGATACTAGCATTGTGAGTATTTGTTGATAATATCATTGCAAGTATTTGTTGATACTATCATTGTGAGTATTTGTTGATACAGTCATTGTGAGTATTTGTTGATACTATCATTGTGAGTATTTGTTGATACAGTCATTGCAAGTATTTGTTGATACTATCATTGTGAGTATTTGTTGATACAGTCATTGCAAGTATTTGTCGATACTAGCATTGTGAGTATTTGTTGATAATATCATTGCAAGTATTTGTTGATATTATCATTGTGGGTATTTGTTGATACAGTCATTGTGAGTATTTGTTGATACTATCATTGTGAGTATTTCTTGATACTATCATTGCAAGTATTTGTTGATACTATCATTGTGAGTATTTGTTGATACTATCATTGTGAGTATTTGTTGATACTATCATTGTATTTGTTGCTACTATCATTGTGAGTATTTGTTGATACTATCATTGCAAGTATTTGTTGATACTATCATTGTGGGTATTTGTTGATACAGTCATTGTGAGTATTTGTTGATACTATCATTGTGAGTATTTGTCAGTAGTAGCAAAATTGTGAATATTTGTCGATACTAGCATTGTGTGTATTTGTTAATACTATCATTGCAAGTATTTGTTGATACTATCATTGTGAGTATTTGTTGATATTATCATTGTATTTGTTGCTACTATCATTGTGAGTATTTGTCGATGCTAGCATTGTGAGTATTTGTTGATACTATCATTGCAAGTATTTGTTGATACTATCATTGCGAATATTTGTTGATACTGTTATTGTGAGTATTTGTTGATACTATCATTGCTAGTATTTGCTGATATTATCATTGCGAGTATTTGTCAATACTAGCATTTTGTGTATTTGTTGATACTAGCATTGTGAGTATTTGTTGATACTATCATTGTGAGTATTTGTCAGTACTAGCCAAATTGTGAATATTTGTCAATACTAGCATTGTGAGTATTTGTTGATACTATCATTGCAAGTATTTGTTGATACTATCATTGTGAGTATTTGTTGATACAGTCATTGTGAGTATTTGTTGATACTATCATTGTGAGTATTTGTTGATATTACCATTGTGAGTATTTGTTGATACTATCATTGTGAGTATTTGTTGATACTATCATTGTATTTGTTGCTACTATCATTGTGAGTATTTGTCGATATTAGCATTGTGAGTATTTGTTGATACTATCATTGTATTTGTTGCTACTATCATTTTGAGTATTTGTTGATACTATCATTGCGAGTATTTGTTGATGCTATCATTGCGAGTATTTGTTGATACTATCATTGCAAGTATTTGTTGATATTATCATTGTATTTGTTGCTACTATCATTGTGAGTATTTGTCGATGCTAGCATTGTGAGTATTTGTTGCTACTATCATTGTGAGTATTTGTCGATGCTAGCATTGTGAGTATTTGTTGCTACTATCATTGTGAGTATTTGTCGATGCTAGCATTGTGAGTATTTGTCGATGCTAGCATTGTGAGTATTTGTTGATACTATCATTGAGAGTATTTGTCGATGATAGCATTGTGAGTATTTGTTGATATTATCATTGTGAGTATTTGTTGATATTATCATTGTGAGTATTTGTTGCTACTATCATTGTGAGTATTTGTCGATGCTAGCATTGTGAGTATTTGTCGATGCTAGCATTGTGAGTATTTGTTGATACTATCATTGAGAGTATTTGTCGATATTAGCATTGTGAGTATTTGTTGATACTAGCATTGTGAGTATTTGTTGATACTATCATTGTGAGTATTTGTCAGTAGTAGCAAAATTGTGAATATTTGTCGATATTAGCATTGTGAGTATTTGTTGATACTATCATTGCAAGTATTTGTTGGTACTATCATTGTGAGTATTTGTTGATACAGTCATTGTGAGTATTTGCTGATACTATCAGCATTGTATTTGTTGCTACTATCATTTTGAGTATTTGTCGATACTATCATTGCGAGTATTTGTTGATGCTATCATTGCGAGTATTTGTTGATACTATCATTGCAAGTATTTGTTGATACTATTTTTGTGAGTATTTGTTGATATTATCATTGCGAGTATTTGTTGATGCTATCATTGTGAGTATTTGTTGATACTATCATTGGGAGTATTTGTCGATACTAGCATTGGGAGTATTTGTTGATATTGGCATTGTGAGTATTTGTTCATACTATCATTTTGAGTATTTGTTGATATTATCATTGTGAGTATTTGTTGATATTAGCATTGTATTTGTTGACACTATCATTGTGAGTATTTGTTAATACTAGCATTGTGAGTATTTGTTGATACTATCATTGTAAGTATTTGTTGATACTATCATTTTGAGTATTTGTTGATATCATTGTATTTGTTGATATTATCATTGCAAGTATTTGTTAATACTATCTTTGCAAGTATTTGTTGATGCTATCATTGTGAGTATTTGTTGATACTATCATTGTGAGTATTTGTTGATACTAGCATTGCGAGTATTTGTTAACTATCATAACATTTTATCAAATAATTTTTATTGGTCTTTGATCTGGAATACATTCACATTTCACATTGTCATTTTAAATAATAGTTATATAAATTAGTTGATGAGTAGAGGATATGTTGCTTGAATTCAATGGTGGTTTGACTGCAAAGGATTATATTTGATAAACTAGTTTTGTATATAATTAATGCAAATGAGAACTTGTTATTCCAAGGCGTTTGCATTATTTAGTAGAGAAAGGTTTTAAGTTTATATTATACATTATTTGTTCTGATTTCTATTGAGTTTTGATGGTTCTTGTAATAGATGTATTTTAAGGGGTTTCAAATTTGAAGGTAGTGATGGGAATCGGGCAGAAATTCATAATCGATAATCGGTTCCCCTTAACCAACTGATCATCGATTATAATCGGTTACTAATTGCAAATTTTAATTTTTGTTAAACAGTTTTATCTTTGATCAAGAGTTCAATATGTTTATAAATGTACAGGAGTAATCTCTTTTAATGATATGTATACTTAAACCTGACAATAATATTACATTGTGTGTTACTTTTGTTCTACAACTTTGTTAAATTAATGCAACTTTTTATGGCTGATCAGTCATATGTAACTAAGATATTGCTACAATCCCCCGAAATTCTTTTGCTCACATGTGACGTGTCTGTAATTTAAAGTATAAACGGACATGTTTTTCTTGTTTGTCTTTGTTTATAAATACTACAAAAGATGTTGCAATTTGACTGAAACAAATCAACAAAATGTGTTTAAATGTATGAACTCAACAATTTAACAACTTGACCACGTAATAATGACTCTATGTTCCTAATTATAAATAATAAGCTTTCATATATGTAGTTGTGAATAGAATTAATAACTTTCAGGTCAACTTAGTGGCTGCAAGTTTTACAAACCTTTGTGCTTTGCATACACCTAAAAAGTAGTCTCCCTTTAAAAACAAGCGATTATGGAGTTCACAATCGATTATCTGCTCAACCAACTGATGATCGATTATAATCGATAATCGGAACAATTTGAAGGTACAAAAAATGTTATTGGGAAACTTTTGAAATATTCTAATTCAATTCTAATTTAATTCTATTTTCTACAAAATAAAGTTTTTACGACTGTTCATTTTCATTGTGATATTTATTCTTACTATTGCATACATGTACATTTAGTGCAAGTTAAATAACCAAACTATTGATCATTGAAAATTGAAGGAGTCATGGCTTAAATACCTTATACTCATCAATTTTTCATTATGGTTATGAATGTGTTTCTTGCAGTTTATTTAGCTGAATACACAGGTAAAGAGTAGTTATGACATCATTTCTATAACAAGATGAACCAAATTGAGGTCAGATTACATTGAAGACACTAAGAATGGAAATGAAAATACAATGTTTCTTTATAAATGATTTAAGATATATAAAAAAATCCAAATTTTTAAAACAATGATGCACACAAGAGTGAAATAACTGAACAATAACTTAAATAATATAATGAAAAACGATATGGTTCCTAATTGAAATGAATTATTTAATATAAAATGTAAGATGTAATATAAAATGTAAGATGTTATATACATTTTAAGATGTAATATAAAATGTAAGATGTTATATAAAATGTATGATGTAATATAAAATGTAAGATGTAATGAAAAATGTAAGATGTAATATAAAATATAAGATGTAATAAAAATATCAGATGTAATATAAAATGTAAGATGTAATATAAATTTTAAGATAGATGTAATATAAAATGTAAGATGCAATATAAATTTTAAGATGTAAGATGTAATATAAAATGTAAGATGTAATATAAATTTTAAGATGTAAGATCAAATGTAAGAGGTAATATAAACTGTAAGATGTATTTTAAATTTTGAGCTTTAATATAAAAGATGTAATATAAAATGTTAGATGTTATATAAAATGTATGATGTAATATAAAATGTACGATGTAATTAAAAATGTAAGATGTAATATAAATTTGAAGATGTAATATAAAATGTAAAATGTGATATAAATTTAAGATGTAAGATAAAATGTAAGATGTAATATAGATTTTAAGATGTAATATAAATTTTAAGATGTAATATAAGATTTAAGATGTAACATAAAATGTAAGATGAAGATGTAATATAAAATGTAAATGTGCTATAAAATCAAAGCATGCTTTTCCATTGTACTGTTCTGAAAATTATTCTTTTTTGCACATGTGGCCATTGAATGTTTTTGCCTCTGTACATATATGGCAAAAGATAATGGCATCTTCACTGTTACATTATTCACTAGACTTAACTTCTTTTTTAAAACATAGCCATCAGTGTTTTAACCATTGCTTTACAAATTATGTTTTATCTTGTAACCATTACCTCATCTTTGGATGTTGAAGGCTTCTCTGGTGTCATAACAATACTAATATCATCTGTCAGTCATAAACGTGGTCCAAAGGATAATTTCGGTTGTTTCGGATCTATTTTCAATTTTTGCCTTGGATGACATTTTCAGTTGAATGCTGGCAGTATCTTGTTATTACGCAGGGCATACGATTGAACAAATGAAAATTGTTGCTTCATTGCATGACAGGGGTGTGCATAAAATAATAGTTTCTCGTGAGAATCAATTTAAAATCAAGTGTTTATTTTCCTACTCTTTCTTGGATGGGGTGATTATACAGGTTTTTTTAATCCTTTTGCTACAAATGAGGTGATAGTTACAGGTCACATACGGTCAGCTTCAGGCCCCACACTGAGTTGTAACCCTTTGCATCATAACATTACCATAAGAAACTGATGTGTGCATGTTTACCCTGTTTATGACATTTGTAACCTTAGCCATTAAAGTAGTCAGACCAAACCTTAATTTTATGTTAATCAGCAACAAATAATAAATCAATTTAAGCACCATCAACCATTTTTAGACCAAACCAGCGTTTCGTTCTTGTTAATCAGAAAAACTTAGCATTGGATTGCATCCATTTACAAACTGGCAATGATATTTGTGCATCAAATCAGAAAAGTTTGTGTTATAGATGCACGGGTAGAGAAAATACTGAGATATATATATATATGCTTTCTTGTTTCCTAAGTATATATGACAATCATATCATAAATCAATGAATACTTGACTCCGCAGTACATGTATTTCTCATCCTTGCCTCCTACCCTTAGAGTCCCAGGTAGAACGGGTCGGGGAATTGATCAGAGGTTAGAAATACATGAATTTCAGCCACAACAAGCAACAGTTTCAACTGTTGTATGATTAAGCTGTCCAGTCTTAATGAAAATACTTATCCTCATAAGGCAGATTCTGCATTAGGCATTTTGTGGGATGGACTACAAGGTGAGGAAATTGGAATATGGACTAAAAAGGTTGTGGCAGATTGAAATGACAAGCCAATGCAGTTGCATTAACTGTTGATGTTCTTATTATTTAACCAAATTTAATTTCTTATAGGTGCAGCAAATATTGGATGATCACATTGAGGAAGCCGAGAAATTGATGACCCAGAAAAGGCAAGAACTGTTGGGAGAATAGTAGGTCAAAGACTTGGAGAAAGTCTTGTATTAAGGAGACTTGTTCCCCAAATAAAAATACCAGTATACAATAGAAAACTGGATCTTGTTTGAACTTCAAGAATTGCGCTTGTTCATATTCAGAAAATATGGATTGTCTGTTTTAACGACTTCAGCCTGGAACATGATTCATCTCTGGTCTTCGTTCTACCATTTGGCAATCATGGTTGTGATAAAGAACATACTTTAGAATAAAATGCCAGGTTTGACCTTGTGCTTGTAGTGACGGTAACCACATACTTATCTGTTGATCATGGACTTAGCAGGATTGGAGATAGATTTAGCAGGATTGGAGATAGGAGGTTGTCATCATTGTTTCGACTCAGCCAATTTTTGCCAAAATCTATTTTTCTTTATGAATACTTCTTCAGAACCAGTGTCTTTGATCAGAGTGCTAAAACACTGTCCAGATGTAACACAAGGATAAATAGAGCAAGACCTTTTCATGTAAAGTGTGAACAGTGCCAAGACATTATCACCACAAAATATTCTAAATTTTGTATGTTATAACTACAAGTTTTTTTGTGCATCATATGCAAAATGGATACAATGTAGTTTTTGTTCAAAATGAATGTATAAATCAAGTAGAAAATTGTCGGATTATAGAAGATATTATTTTCAAAGACATTTTCAGACTGTTTCAACTCACAGTGTTCTGAGAAGAATATCTTAATAAATGCATGTCAATATAACTACTTTGAGCTAAGCTAATAAATACATGCCATGTCACATATGATTACTTTGAGCTAAACTAATACATGCCATGTCACATATAATTACTTTGAGCTAAACTAATAAATACATACCATGTCACATATGATTACTTTAAGCTTAACTAATAAATAGATGCTATGTCATATAATTACTCTGTGCTAAACAATAAAATATATTTGACAACATTTTGGCTAAAATCTGTTTTACCTACCATCCTCTCATTCCCTGTTGACCATGCCATGTGTTTGCAGGCGACATGAACATGTGCTGCCTATGTAATTGCAAGTTATCTCAATCATGGAAGACCAGTAAGGGTATGTGGTGTGAGTATATGCTAACTTGTACCATTGCCAATTATCTCAATCATCGAAGACTTGGAGAAAAGCATGTGACATGGCTATAAACATATGCTGACTTGTTTCATAGCTAGTCATCTCAATCATCGAAGACTCGGAGGAAAGCATTCGACATAGATATGAACATATGCTAATTTGTACATTTGCCAATTATCTCAGTCATGTAAGACTACTGTGGATAGTGAAAAGAACAGAAAGTTTATTCAGGACTATAGCTCTTCATAATATATTTAATACATAGTGCGCTATAAATTTTAGTAAAATACACTGCTTATATTGATGCTTTTTAAATATTTAATCCTAAACTGGTGTCACAGAATTAGGCGAAAATTTGAACTGATTTTTGTTGTTCTTCAATTGCAAACGAAACTCACCATTTTCTTGATTTCGTCGTACACGCATTACCTGGGGTGATTAAGTGGCGTGTAACGATTTGCATGTGCCAATTTGTAATTTACATGAAATCCGAAATACTCGTTGTACGTGGTGCACGTCAAGCTCGATGTGATTTATGTTCACCTATTGAGAGTATATAAGGCGATGGATTTCTCATTATTATTTACGGGAACTAAAATATCTAATCAAAGGATAGATAACCTCGTCTTGCAAATCTCCAGCCAAAGGGGTGAGTGTTAAATTTACATTTCGTTTTATTGTGAATTTTATTCAGATTATCATTTCGTATAATGATGCCTTTATTGCAATGAACGTGGAATATTTGGAATTACTAGTCACTTTTAGACTTTAAATGAAATATCGTAATCTACAGCTTAGATTATTTTTGAGACAACTATTATTAGTCTGGTTTTGTTTATTATAGTTGATTCCGGAGATCTAATAACATCGTTGATTCCGTAGATCTGATAACATCTGACAATCATTGATTCCGTCTGATTCAGTCTGATTCCAGCTGATTCCGTCGTTGATAACATCTGATTCCGTCGTTGATACCGTAGAAGTACATCACTGATAGCGCATCTAATAACATCGTTGATACCGTCTCTGATACCGTAGCTGCTAACATAGTTGTTACATTGTTTCTGATACCGTAGCTGCTAATAACATCGTTGATACCGTAGCTGCTAATAACATCGTTGATACCGTAGCTGCTAATAACATCGTTGATACCGTAGCTGTTAACACATCTGATACCATCTTTTGATAAACGTCTTTGATATCGTCTGATTTGTTGTGGGACATCTATTGTTTGTTCTGGAACATCTCTGTATAAATATCTGAATGTGCTTGTGCCGTTAATTTGTGCAAACGAATTGCACCACAATTAATACTTCCAGTTCAGTACCCACGAATGTAGTCCCAGTCTATTTTTAGAACATTTTTTCCTCTCTCATTTTGGTGGTGATAGAAGAGTTATATTGATCCATATTTGGTAGGGATTTAAAGGTAATTGTTTATTCTTGAGAATATGAGCAGAGAGAGTGGTTGTCAGTGTGTAATTTGGCGACAGTGCAAATGGAGTAATAAGGCCTTGGTGATGATCCGGAAGTGAAATATGTGTTCTGTTTACATGCTGCTATGTTTACAGTGCTGCAGCTCAAAAAAATGCCGATCAACCCCTGACAAGATTTTCACCGTGAAGTCATCTTTGGAGGTATTTTGGATTAACATATGATTTGTATTGATTGTCACACTGTGGAAAGGTCAGTACTGAGAAATATATGTAGAGAACATATAGTAAAATTAATTGTGGTCTATGTCCTGTACAGGCAGTATTGATGAAACTTTAATTTGCTATAAAATTTTTATTATTAATGATAGACAGCTGAAATTTTGACACCTGGTGTATATTCACTGTAGAAATTGGAAATTAAAAAAAAAATTAAAAAAATTAAATTAATTTTTTTTAAAATTAATTTTTAAATTTTTTTTTAAAAAAAAGTAATTTTTACCCTATAAATGTACAGAAATGGCATCTGACGGAGAGATAACTCATTAGTATTAGCAGCAATGTATTCCTACACCAAATTAAAGTTGCAATGGAGGCTTTTTTTCAAAACTTGTCAGCCAAAATTTCTTTAAATTCTGTCCTAGCACATAATAGTGATTGTCGAATATGGACTGGAAATGTAACTTCCAATGGATTATATGGCCTATTATCATATAGGGACCCTGAGACAAACACATGGAAGAAAAAGCATGTCCACAGACTGGCATTAATGGTCAAGTTAAGAAGTCTGACTATTCCAAAGGAGCTTGATGCATCCCATTTATGCCATAATAGTTTGTGTGTGAATACGGATCATCTAAATCTAGAACCGCATTCCATCAATAATAATAGGCAGTGCTGCAAAGGTTATGGGCATTGCATTGGCCATGGTGACTTTCCAGACTGCATGATGAAGTTGAAATTATAACAATGAATAATACAGGTATCATGATATATCCTGTACACCCACCCACATCCATGTTGAATTATGCCTGGCATTGATGGATGGATGGATGGATGTAGTGAGTAAGGAGGAGAAAAGAGAGTGTAGTCTTTATTTTAGTATGTCATTCATACTGGTATAAAACTGCTCTTTTAGATTCATTCATTCCTTCCTTCCTTTCATTTCTTCCTTCCTTCCTTCCTTCATTCTATATTATTTATATTTTATGTTGGAATGTTGTTACAGATTTATTTATTTATTTATTTAATTTAATTAATTTATTTATTTATTTATTTCTTTATTTTAATTTATTTATTTATTTATTTTGCTTTTTAATTTCTTTATTTGTGTCTTCATAGTCAGAAAAACTGTTTCGACCCCTCCATGGGTCTCATCAGGTGGTAGTAAGTAACACAACTGCACATAACATGCGTTGTGTTACATACGGATTTCCCCACTACAGTTTTCCCATGTGTTCTTTTTTGTTTCTTTTAACAACATTCATGTTGCACATGGAATTAAATCAATCTTTTCTCTCTGCAGTGTCCCTTGGCTAAACCTGTGCATAGGAGTGATCATCCTTTTTGTCCAGAAGTCCTTTGCAGTAGTCAGACTTTCTACTGCCTTGCTGAGTCCTGTACCTCAGATGAGCCTGGATCATTTTTCCTCGTCTTGATAGGAGACGTCGCCTAGTTTGTGGACTCTTTTGATACAACTGATGGTAAGTGCATCGTTTATCCATTGTATCCAGTGATCGCAAAGTCCTTGATGACAGTTGACCTTTCAAGTGTGTCACCTTGGCTTTCAGTGATGATCCCAAGCTATTATTGAGTCTGTGTATTGTTGAATGCACTCTTGCCTCAAAGTTTCTGGAATAGTTCACATTTTTGGGTAAGGAAACACTGATTGATCTGTTCATAGCCTCACATTTCTGTGTGTTTGTATTCAGTCGCAGTCTTTGTACAGCATCACAGGAGAGTTTCATTTTGAGAACTTCTAACAGGATTGTCTTATCATTTTCTGTCATGTTAAGATGAGTCACTTTATGAGGGCCTAGGTATGCTGATCGCATCCACCAGTTGTTAGTACTTCCTCCCCCACAAACCTTGGAATAACGCCGGCATTTTGAGCAGTCCCCTGAATAACAGCGCAGAGTGGCATCCAGTACTTGTGGAAGTTGACCTTTAATTTTTATAACATCACCTCTGTTATCCTCCATCAGTTGTTTGAAGATCAAACTGCACCGAGCTTTGATGTCTTGACTGATAATTTTCTGTTTGAGCCTTTTTCCTTCTCTTGTTGTTATTCCTGGAAACATTTCGGCACTAAATACTGCAGAGTTGCACCGTTTGAACTGTGAACGACCCAGATGGATGGGGTCTGACAGTCTTTCTACTTTCCACATTGGATGCAGAATGTTGTAAGCAGCTTGGAAGCCAGCAGCACCCTGTGCATCTCCATCTGTAGTTACATGTTTAATGAGAATCTCTTGCAGCACAAATTTGTTTCCAATTTCTTTTGCCATCTCATACTCAGAATGTGGTGCAACTGGTGACAAATTTGATGTGCAGTCAACATGGCCTCCTGGACATTTCACATCAAAACCTTTCCCCTTCAGCCATGCTCCAGTCCAGCAGAGCTTGTTTTCTACTGTACAACCCACAATGTACTGCTTCTCTGTTACAGTTTCACAGGCAATTCCAACAGCTTGTGATGAACTTTGGCCAGGTTTCTTTTCATGTCCAAAGCTAAAGGCATTATATCTGGCATCAAAAGCAACATTTATTTGTTCAGGATGCTGAACGCCACGCATGACATTAACCTGTCGGACTAGTTTAAGTTTGTTTGTCATATCAATTTCATTGAGCTCAACGGTTGCTTTGCCTACAATGTTGGATGCTCTTTGCATAGATGATCTGCTAGGTGGTGGAATGTCAGTGGCTGCAAGCAAGTATCTAGCTCTGGTGTTGCCCATAGGGGTATCTTGTAGTCCAGCTTGAAACATCAGATTAACAGCAGCAGGATTTGGCCCAGGTTTATCTGTTTTTATCTCCTCATATAACTTGTACTCTGGTGACTTAAAACTGCAGTTTTTGCACATCATAGTCTGCTTCCAAGCAAGTCCCCATTTTCTTTCATCAGCAATTTGGAACTCTGGCCTGTCACACATGTCGAATTGATGACCATGGCGATGAATGATATCATTCCACATTTCAACATTTTTTTTCATGCATATGATTCGTGTTCCATCTTGCTCATTTAATTCTATCTTTTTCAGGTCCAGTTTTGATTTGGATAATGGTTGTAGAGTTTTTGCAGACCCCGGTTTGGCATTAGAGTCTGGAACCTGAGCAGATGAAAGAGACCCATTTGTCGGCTTTGTCACTGCTATCAGTGAGAACTTGTCTGCTTCCATTCTTCTGGTCACTGGGACTGATGCAGCACTGGAAATTGGTAGAGTATCATCCGTCAGATATCTGACTCCTTTGTTATGTGGAATATTTCCAGGTTTAAAATAAATTTTCTGCCTCTTCTTGTACCCCTTCATGGTTTCCGTTACAATAACTGCATGTAAATGACAAGAATTATCCTCTTTCCATCAGTTTTATAACTAGGAAAAGGCCAGTTTGCTAGGTTTTAGATTCCTGCACCAACTCTTCAATCTGATTGGAAGCCTACCATAAGGGTTCCTCCCCTTCATGACTGTATATATTGTCATATAGGTGTTAAGTACCCCTAGCTACCTTTGTTTTGATGATTTCAGATTTCAGGGTGTTACATTTGATTGACAGACCCTGGTTTTATTGCATCACAACTGATAAGGAAAACCCTTGATGTTTATAATTAAGGAATGGAGAGACTTTGACATAGAACAAACTTTGTCAACTTTTGGCTTCAAATTTTTATTAAAATTTAAATTAAATTTAAATTTTCTTATAAAAATATGTATCATTTTTTAAAATTACATTTTCTAAGAGAGTTTCACAGTGAAGCTTAATTTCTAGTAATTTCCAGATTGTTGCTAGAACTAAAAACTAATTACAGTTTATTTGAAGTGATTATCTTGATTAATAAACTCACAATTAAACTTTAAGTTTTGAGCATTTTTGCCATGCGGCCATTTGGAATGGGCTGGTTTTTGTGTTACAGTGGTGTCAGCTAAAAGCCTGTAACTATTCTATTCATTGATGAAATTCCTTCAAACTTTGCAGAAGTATTTCAGACATATTGATTTGATCATGGATGGAAGTTTGGTCCATTGAGGTGAAATTGTCTAACCCTGTTAGGAATCGCACCACAATTAATACTTCCAGTTCAGTACCCACGAATGTAGTCCCAGTCTATTTTTAGAACATTTTTTCCTCTCTCATTTTGGTGGTGATAGAAGAGTTATATTGATCCATATTTGGTAGGGATTTAAAGGTAATTGTTTATTCTTGAGAATATGAGCAGAGAGAGTGGTTGTCAGTGTGTAATTTGGCGACAGTGCAAATGGAGTAATAAGGCCTTGGTGATGATCCGGAAGTGAAATATGTGTTCTGTTTACATGCTGCTATGTTTACAGTGCTGCAGCTCAAAAAAATGCCGATCAACCCCTGACAAGATTTTCACCGTGAAGTCATCTTTGGAGGTATTTTGGATTAACATATGATTTGTATTGATTGTCACACTGTGGAAAGGTCAGTACTGAGAAATATATGTAGAGAACATATAGTAAAATTAATTGTGGTCTATGTCCAAACGGAATTGAAGTATCTGTCTGTGTGTCGAACTGTCTGTTCGTCAACATCTGTGTAACGTGTAAATATCCGGAAAGCTAGAAGTCCGAGTGTAGGAGCTGTCTTAGAGTTGTAAAACGTCCGGGTAGACATCTAGGGGAGTGAGGAACCGTTGGTTCGGGTAGATGTTGTATGCTGTCTGAACGTATAACTGTGGTGGATCCGTGAAGGGTAACGTCCGATAATAGTATTGGTCAACCCTCGGTTCTCGGGGAAACTGGGAGACGATTCAACTGTTGCTGAATCGTGCGGTTATACAGGGGAGACACATAGGTGTATTGAAATTGTAATATAATTTAATACATTGTTGTATTTGCATGCTTATGTCAGATCGCAATAATATTTCAAGTGATCACATAGATATCAATAAAAGCTAGCAACTTGATTCAATACAAGTATATGATCGTGCTAGTTATCGCAATCCATCGTGCGATAGATAGTTTGTCGTTTGTGTTATTTTTTTCGTAAATCATACTTGCATTTATTTAACTTTCGTAAAGGATTCTTGGATCTGTGTATAATCCAAGAGATCCCTTTACATCTGAGATTCCTTTTGTATTGTTATTTAATTGGTTCATGTATTGTGAATGGTTGTGAGTGTAATTGTGGGTTGAGTGCATGAATTATTGTGTTGTTACATCTGTATTTTTTTCATTTACAATTTATTACATAAATTTATATTTTCTTTCACAAATTGTGTTTGTATTGTTCATTTAATCCACCCTCCTCTCGGTAACAATTCTGTTACAATGGTGTCAGAAGTGGGATCGTTGGATTAAGTGAACTGTCAATCATTTTTGTGAAGGTATACATTTAATGTTTATATTCGAGCGTGACCTTCTGTTAAGATAATACTCTAGTTGGAGTTTATTTTTGTTTAGTTTACCTAGGTCCGTGTGTCCAGTATAAACGTGTTTAAAACATTGGTTTGGTTACCTATCTATATTCATATTACAATTGTCATGTCATCCCTTAAGGACTTGGTTGCCTTAGGCAAAGAATTTGGATATGAAGGTGAAAGCTTAAGGAAATTTATTCAAGAAGAACAAGCCCGGGAAAGGGACGAAAGGGTAAGAGCAAGGGAATTAGAAAGGGAAGCCGAAGAAAGGAAAAGGGAATTACATAGGGAATTAGAAAAGGAAAAGGGGGAGGCCGAAGAAAGGAAACGGGCATTAGAAAGGGAATCCGATGAAAGGAAACGGGCATTAGAAAGGGAATCCGATGAAAGGAAACGGGAATTAGAAAGGGAATCCGAAGAAAGGAAATGGGCCTTTGAGAAGGAAAAGATAGGATTAGAGAAGGAAAAGATAGAATTAGAGAAGCAGGCCGAAAAGGACAGGATAGGATGGGAAATTGAAGCGGAGCAAAAGCGAATAGAGTTAGATAAACTAGCTAAAGTAGAAATGTTAGAGTTAGAAGAAAGATCAAAACAACGGGATCATGAGCGTAAGGTAGAATTAGCGACATCTGGAAGAGAACACGATTCTGCCACTAACAAATTAAGGGGCCCCAAATTACCTCCCTTTGACGATGAAAAAGATAACATAGATAGTTATCTTCATCGGTTTGAGCGGTATGCCGAAAACCAGAAGTGGAGTCAAAATGACTGGGCGCTGCATCTGAGTGCTTTATTAAAAGGTAAAGCACTGGATGTATACTCGCGACTTCCTAGGGACGATGTGTTTAAGTACGACGTCCTAAAGGAAGCACTTCTCAAAAGGTACGAGCTCACTGAACAAGGTTTTCGAAAAAAGTTCAGGTATAGCAAGCCCGATAAGGGAGAAACCTTTGGTCAGTTCACCGTCAGAATTGCGAACTATTTTGAGCGGTGGATTGAATGCGGCAAAGCGGTGAAAACGTTTGAAGGGTTGACTGATTTCTTGCTCAGAGATCAATTATTTAATACAGTTGGGCGAGAATTAGATCAATTTCTGAAGGAGAAAGTCTTCACGAACGTAAAAGATATGGCTAAGCAAGCCGATTTATTTGCCGAAGCTCATGGGGGAACCCAGAACGTGGTTTTGAAAGATTTTAAGTCTGGAAACCAGTCTGTAAGACCTATGCCTAGGGAGCCTGTAAAATCAGCTGAGGTAAAAAGGTCAGTTGGGAATCCAGTTTTTCAGCGTGTGCGGTGTTTCTTGTGTAATGCATTGGGTCATGTTCAAAAAGACTGTCCTAAAAGAAAGGCACTTATACATAAGGTAGCAGTGGCTATACAAAGTAAAGGTATAACTGATAACATCGTACAGGTAGAACCTTGTATTCATTCGCTTGGCACGTGTTTATTTCCTGAAGCGCGTGTACCAACCGCGAGAGGGTTTGTCAACGGTCGAGAAGTCGTGGTATTGCGTGACACTGGTTGTACGGGCGTAGTGATCAAACGTAGTCTCGTGCAGGATAACCAAATGCTCGGGTGGGAATCCCCATGTATGTTACTTGATCAGACGATGGGTCGCATTCCCGTAGCAAGGATCACAGTAAATACACCTTTCTTAACGGGAACTGTTGATGCCCTTTGTATGGACAATCCTATTTACGATCTGACGATCGGTAATGTTGAAGGTTCCCGTCTTCCAACCATGGCCGATTTTAAAATACCTTTGGCTCAGGCAGTCGAAACGCGAGCGCAAACACGGCGAGAGAAAACCGCGTTTCATAAATTAATAGTCCCTGAATCGATCTCAGGAATTTCCCGCGATGATTTCAAACAAGAGCAAGAACATGATGAATCCATCAGAACAATTGTTGAGAAAATCACGTCCGGCGCGATTAAACATTGCAAGCGTGGGGGTAGCTCGAGATTCGTACGCAAGAACGGATTAATTCATAGGGAGTTTAGCGCTCGGGAGGGTAAGAAGTATTGGCAAGTGGTCGTACCCCAGAGATATAGATCTCAAGTACTTAGGGTGGCGCATGAGTCAAGCATGGCAGGGCACCTAGGTAAGGCTAAGACCACTAGCAGGGTAGTCGCTGAATTCTACTGGCCAGGTGTTAATGGCGATGTCACACGGTTCTGTAGGTCGTGCGACGTATGTCAGAAAACCGTCTGTAAGGGAAGGGTCACAAGGGTGCCCTTGGGACAGATGCCATTAATAGATACACCGTTTAAAAGAGTGGCAGTAGATATTGTAGGACCAATACACCCGGTTACCGAAAGAAAGAATCGGTACATACTTACTCTGGTTGATTACGCAACCAGATACCCCGAAGCCGTAGCGTTACCAACTATTGAAACGGAAAGGGTAGCTGAAGCATTAGTTGATATCTTCAGTAGGGTAGGGGTGCCAGAGGAAATCCTCACTGATTGTGGTGCCCAATTCACCTCTGACCTCATGGGTGAAATAAGTAGGCTGTTATCCATCAAACAGCTAAACACTACCCCATACCATCCGATGTGCAATGGACTGGTAGAGAAGTTTAATGGTACCCTGAAAAGCATGCTGCGAAAGATGTGCGCGGAACGTCCGCAAGACTGGGACCGTTATTTAAACGCTGTTCTGTTCGCGTACCGTGAAGTACCGCAGGAAAGTTTAGGGTTTTCACCCTTCGAACTGTTGTACGGTAGGACAGTTCGAGGCCCGATGCGGATACTACGCGAACTATGGACTGGTGATGTCGCGAACGAGGAAATAAAAACGACTTACCAGTACGTGTTAGATCTAAGAAATAAACTTGAGAGTACATGCCAGATGGCACGTGACGAATTGATTAAATCCGGGCGCAGATATGCCAAGTATTACAACCGCAGAGCGCGTAATAGGAAATTTCTTGTGGGAGATCAGGTGCTATTGCTTCTTCCAACGAGTTCGAATAAGTTATTAGTCCAGTGGAAAGGTCCATATGAAGTTAAAGAAGTAAAAGGTGACATGGACTATAAAATTGACATGGACGGTAATGTAAAAACATTCCATGCGAACATGCTCAAGCTGTATATCAAGAGACAGAGCGACAATGTCAATAAGGGGAGTTGAAAATATAGGCGCAGACTACTTGAGTAGGGCATGATGGGAAATTTGTATGAATTTGCCCAAGTAATAAAATCCAGTTTGTAGTATAACCAGTGTAAATGTTGTAAGATATCATCAGTAGTTATTTTTCTTCTATTCTGTGTTAGTTTTAAAAATGTGTACATTTTTATTCTTAGGGGGGAGGTATTGTCACAGAATTAGGCGAAAATTTGAACTGATTTTTGTTGTTCTTCAATTGCAAACGAAACTCACCATTTTCTTGATTTCGTCGTACACGCATTACCTGGGGTGATTAAGTGGCGTGTAACGATTTGCATGTGCCAATTTGTAATTTACATGAAATCCGAAATACTCGTTGTACGTGGTGCACGTCAAGCTCGATGTGATTTATGTTCACCTATTGAGAGTATATAAGGCGATGGATTTCTCATTATTATTTACGGGAACTAAAATATCTAATCAAAGGATAGATAACCTCGTCTTGCAAATCTCCAGCCAAAGGGGTGAGTGTTAAATTTACATTTCGTTTTATTGTGAATTTTATTCAGATTATCATTTCGTATAATGATGCCTTTATTGCAATGAACGTGGAATATTTGGAATTACTAGTCACTTTTAGACTTTAAATGAAATATCGTAATCTACAGCTTAGATTATTTTTGAGACAACTATTATTAGTCTGGTTTTGTTTATTATAGTTGATTCCGGAGATCTAATAACATCGTTGATTCCGTAGATCTGATAACATCTGACAATCATTGATTCCGTCTGATTCAGTCTGATTCCAGCTGATTCCGTCGTTGATAACATCTGATTCCGTCGTTGATACCGTAGAAGTACATCACTGATAGCGCATCTAATAACATCGTTGATACCGTCTCTGATACCGTAGCTGCTAACATAGTTGTTACATTGTTTCTGATACCGTAGCTGCTAATAACATCGTTGATACCGTAGCTGCTAATAACATCGTTGATACCGTAGCTGCTAATAACATCGTTGATACCGTAGCTGTTAACACATCTGATACCATCTTTTGATAAACGTCTTTGATATCGTCTGATTTGTTGTGGGACATCTATTGTTTGTTCTGGAACATCTCTGTATAAATATCTGAATGTGCTTGTGCCGTTAATTTGTGCAAACGGAATTGAAGTATCTGTCTGTGTGTCGAACTGTCTGTTCGTCAACATCTGTGTAACGTGTAAATATCCGGAAAGCTAGAAGTCCGAGTGTAGGAGCTGTCTTAGAGTTGTAAAACGTCCGGGTAGACATCTAGGGGAGTGAGGAACCGTTGGTTCGGGTAGATGTTGTATGCTGTCTGAACGTATAACTGTGGTGGATCCGTGAAGGGTAACGTCCGATAATAGTATTGGTCAACCCTCGGTTCTCGGGGAAACTGGGAGACGATTCAACTGTTGCTGAATCGTGCGGTTATACAGGGGAGACACATAGGTGTATTGAAATTGTAATATAATTTAATACATTGTTGTATTTGCATGCTTATGTCAGATCGCAATAATATTTCAAGTGATCACATAGATATCAATAAAAGCTAGCAACTTGATTCAATACAAGTATATGATCGTGCTAGTTATCGCAATCCATCGTGCGATAGATAGTTTGTCGTTTGTGTTATTTTTTTCGTAAATCATACTTGCATTTATTTAACTTTCGTAAAGGATTCTTGGATCTGTGTATAATCCAAGAGATCCCTTTACATCTGAGATTCCTTTTGTATTGTTATTTAATTGGTTCATGTATTGTGAATGGTTGTGAGTGTAATTGTGGGTTGAGTGCATGAATTATTGTGTTGTTACATCTGTATTTTTTTCATTTACAATTTATTACATAAATTTATATTTTCTTTCACAAATTGTGTTTGTATTGTTCATTTAATCCACCCTCCTCTCGGTAACAATTCTGTTACAATGGTGTCAGAAGTGGGATCGTTGGATTAAGTGAACTGTCAATCATTTTTGTGAAGGTATACATTTAATGTTTATATTCGAGCGTGACCTTCTGTTAAGATAATACTCTAGTTGGAGTTTATTTTTGTTTAGTTTACCTAGGTCCGTGTGTCCAGTATAAACGTGTTTAAAACATTGGTTTGGTTACCTATCTATATTCATATTACAATTGTCATGTCATCCCTTAAGGACTTGGTTGCCTTAGGCAAAGAATTTGGATATGAAGGTGAAAGCTTAAGGAAATTTATTCAAGAAGAACAAGCCCGGGAAAGGGACGAAAGGGTAAGAGCAAGGGAATTAGAAAGGGAAGCCGAAGAAAGGAAAAGGGAATTACATAGGGAATTAGAAAAGGAAAAGGGGGAGGCCGAAGAAAGGAAACGGGCATTAGAAAGGGAATCCGATGAAAGGAAACGGGCATTAGAAAGGGAATCCGATGAAAGGAAACGGGAATTAGAAAGGGAATCCGAAGAAAGGAAATGGGCCTTTGAGAAGGAAAAGATAGGATTAGAGAAGGAAAAGATAGAATTAGAGAAGCAGGCCGAAAAGGACAGGATAGGATGGGAAATTGAAGCGGAGCAAAAGCGAATAGAGTTAGATAAACTAGCTAAAGTAGAAATGTTAGAGTTAGAAGAAAGATCAAAACAACGGGATCATGAGCGTAAGGTAGAATTAGCGACATCTGGAAGAGAACACGATTCTGCCACTAACAAATTAAGGGGCCCCAAATTACCTCCCTTTGACGATGAAAAAGATAACATAGATAGTTATCTTCATCGGTTTGAGCGGTATGCCGAAAACCAGAAGTGGAGTCAAAATGACTGGGCGCTGCATCTGAGTGCTTTATTAAAAGGTAAAGCACTGGATGTATACTCGCGACTTCCTAGGGACGATGTGTTTAAGTACGACGTCCTAAAGGAAGCACTTCTCAAAAGGTACGAGCTCACTGAACAAGGTTTTCGAAAAAAGTTCAGGTATAGCAAGCCCGATAAGGGAGAAACCTTTGGTCAGTTCACCGTCAGAATTGCGAACTATTTTGAGCGGTGGATTGAATGCGGCAAAGCGGTGAAAACGTTTGAAGGGTTGACTGATTTCTTGCTCAGAGATCAATTATTTAATACAGTTGGGCGAGAATTAGATCAATTTCTGAAGGAGAAAGTCTTCACGAACGTAAAAGATATGGCTAAGCAAGCCGATTTATTTGCCGAAGCTCATGGGGGAACCCAGAACGTGGTTTTGAAAGATTTTAAGTCTGGAAACCAGTCTGTAAGACCTATGCCTAGGGAGCCTGTAAAATCAGCTGAGGTAAAAAGGTCAGTTGGGAATCCAGTTTTTCAGCGTGTGCGGTGTTTCTTGTGTAATGCATTGGGTCATGTTCAAAAAGACTGTCCTAAAAGAAAGGCACTTATACATAAGGTAGCAGTGGCTATACAAAGTAAAGGTATAACTGATAACATCGTACAGGTAGAACCTTGTATTCATTCGCTTGGCACGTGTTTATTTCCTGAAGCGCGTGTACCAACCGCGAGAGGGTTTGTCAACGGTCGAGAAGTCGTGGTATTGCGTGACACTGGTTGTACGGGCGTAGTGATCAAACGTAGTCTCGTGCAGGATAACCAAATGCTCGGGTGGGAATCCCCATGTATGTTACTTGATCAGACGATGGGTCGCATTCCCGTAGCAAGGATCACAGTAAATACACCTTTCTTAACGGGAACTGTTGATGCCCTTTGTATGGACAATCCTATTTACGATCTGACGATCGGTAATGTTGAAGGTTCCCGTCTTCCAACCATGGCCGATTTTAAAATACCTTTGGCTCAGGCAGTCGAAACGCGAGCGCAAACACGGCGAGAGAAAACCGCGTTTCATAAATTAATAGTCCCTGAATCGATCTCAGGAATTTCCCGCGATGATTTCAAACAAGAGCAAGAACATGATGAATCCATCAGAACAATTGTTGAGAAAATCACGTCCGGCGCGATTAAACATTGCAAGCGTGGGGGTAGCTCGAGATTCGTACGCAAGAACGGATTAATTCATAGGGAGTTTAGCGCTCGGGAGGGTAAGAAGTATTGGCAAGTGGTCGTACCCCAGAGATATAGATCTCAAGTACTTAGGGTGGCGCATGAGTCAAGCATGGCAGGGCACCTAGGTAAGGCTAAGACCACTAGCAGGGTAGTCGCTGAATTCTACTGGCCAGGTGTTAATGGCGATGTCACACGGTTCTGTAGGTCGTGCGACGTATGTCAGAAAACCGTCTGTAAGGGAAGGGTCACAAGGGTGCCCTTGGGACAGATGCCATTAATAGATACACCGTTTAAAAGAGTGGCAGTAGATATTGTAGGACCAATACACCCGGTTACCGAAAGAAAGAATCGGTACATACTTACTCTGGTTGATTACGCAACCAGATACCCCGAAGCCGTAGCGTTACCAACTATTGAAACGGAAAGGGTAGCTGAAGCATTAGTTGATATCTTCAGTAGGGTAGGGGTGCCAGAGGAAATCCTCACTGATTGTGGTGCCCAATTCACCTCTGACCTCATGGGTGAAATAAGTAGGCTGTTATCCATCAAACAGCTAAACACTACCCCATACCATCCGATGTGCAATGGACTGGTAGAGAAGTTTAATGGTACCCTGAAAAGCATGCTGCGAAAGATGTGCGCGGAACGTCCGCAAGACTGGGACCGTTATTTAAACGCTGTTCTGTTCGCGTACCGTGAAGTACCGCAGGAAAGTTTAGGGTTTTCACCCTTCGAACTGTTGTACGGTAGGACAGTTCGAGGCCCGATGCGGATACTACGCGAACTATGGACTGGTGATGTCGCGAACGAGGAAATAAAAACGACTTACCAGTACGTGTTAGATCTAAGAAATAAACTTGAGAGTACATGCCAGATGGCACGTGACGAATTGATTAAATCCGGGCGCAGATATGCCAAGTATTACAACCGCAGAGCGCGTAATAGGAAATTTCTTGTGGGAGATCAGGTGCTATTGCTTCTTCCAACGAGTTCGAATAAGTTATTAGTCCAGTGGAAAGGTCCATATGAAGTTAAAGAAGTAAAAGGTGACATGGACTATAAAATTGACATGGACGGTAATGTAAAAACATTCCATGCGAACATGCTCAAGCTGTATATCAAGAGACAGAGCGACAATGTCAATAAGGGGAGTTGAAAATATAGGCGCAGACTACTTGAGTAGGGCATGATGGGAAATTTGTATGAATTTGCCCAAGTAATAAAATCCAGTTTGTAGTATAACCAGTGTAAATGTTGTAAGATATCATCAGTAGTTATTTTTCTTCTATTCTGTGTTAGTTTTAAAAATGTGTACATTTTTATTCTTAGGGGGGAGGTATTGTCACAGAATTAGGCGAAAATTTGAACTGATTTTTGTTGTTCTTCAATTGCAAACGAAACTCACCATTTTCTTGATTTCGTCGTACACGCATTACCTGGGGTGATTAAGTGGCGTGTAACGATTTGCATGTGCCAATTTGTAATTTACATGAAATCCGAAATACTCGTTGTACGTGGTGCACGTCAAGCTCGATGTGATTTATGTTCACCTATTGAGAGTATATAAGGCGATGGATTTCTCATTATTATTTACGGGAACTAAAATATCTAATCAAAGGATAGATAACCTCGTCTTGCAAATCTCCAGCCAAAGGGGTGAGTGTTAAATTTACATTTCGTTTTATTGTGAATTTTATTCAGATTATCATTTCGTATAATGATGCCTTTATTGCAATGAACGTGGAATATTTGGAATTACTAGTCACTTTTAGACTTTAAATGAAATATCGTAATCTACAGCTTAGATTATTTTTGAGACAACTATTATTAGTCTGGTTTTGTTTATTATAGTTGATTCCGGAGATCTAATAACATCGTTGATTCCGTAGATCTGATAACATCTGACAATCATTGATTCCGTCTGATTCAGTCTGATTCCAGCTGATTCCGTCGTTGATAACATCTGATTCCGTCGTTGATACCGTAGAAGTACATCACTGATAGCGCATCTAATAACATCGTTGATACCGTCTCTGATACCGTAGCTGCTAACATAGTTGTTACATTGTTTCTGATACCGTAGCTGCTAATAACATCGTTGATACCGTAGCTGCTAATAACATCGTTGATACCGTAGCTGCTAATAACATCGTTGATACCGTAGCTGTTAACACATCTGATACCATCTTTTGATAAACGTCTTTGATATCGTCTGATTTGTTGTGGGACATCTATTGTTTGTTCTGGAACATCTCTGTATAAATATCTGAATGTGCTTGTGCCGTTAATTTGTGCAAACGGAATTGAAGTATCTGTCTGTGTGTCGAACTGTCTGTTCGTCAACATCTGTGTAACGTGTAAATATCCGGAAAGCTAGAAGTCCGAGTGTAGGAGCTGTCTTAGAGTTGTAAAACGTCCGGGTAGACATCTAGGGGAGTGAGGAACCGTTGGTTCGGGTAGATGTTGTATGCTGTCTGAACGTATAACTGTGGTGGATCCGTGAAGGGTAACGTCCGATAATAGTATTGGTCAACCCTCGGTTCTCGGGGAAACTGGGAGACGATTCAACTGTTGCTGAATCGTGCGGTTATACAGGGGAGACACATAGGTGTATTGAAATTGTAATATAATTTAATACATTGTTGTATTTGCATGCTTATGTCAGATCGCAATAATATTTCAAGTGATCACATAGATATCAATAAAAGCTAGCAACTTGATTCAATACAAGTATATGATCGTGCTAGTTATCGCAATCCATCGTGCGATAGATAGTTTGTCGTTTGTGTTATTTTTTTCGTAAATCATACTTGCATTTATTTAACTTTCGTAAAGGATTCTTGGATCTGTGTATAATCCAAGAGATCCCTTTACATCTGAGATTCCTTTTGTATTGTTATTTAATTGGTTCATGTATTGTGAATGGTTGTGAGTGTAATTGTGGGTTGAATGCATGAATTATTGTGTTGTTACATCTGTATTTTTTTCATTTACAATTTATTACATAAATTTATATTTTCTTTCACAAATTGTGTTTGTATTGTTCATTTAATCCACCCTCCTCTCGGTAACAATTCTGTTACAACTGGTATAAGCATTATATATGCATACAAACTATATGTTTTAAGACATAATTTGCAAACTCTTAGATATCTTTATTTTAGTGTGTCTTCCTCCTTCAGTCACTAAATTATGTTTAGATCATCAAAAAGATCTCATGTTAAATATTTATCAGTAAAGACTTGTATTAACTATAATAAGAAACATATTTAGTAGAATAGCCTATTTAACTTGTCCAGATCTGTAATGAGGAATCAATAGAATTTTTTTCTTCTGAATCATATTTCTTGCACTAGTCATGCATAATCAAAACCCTGACAGAATAAAATCTTTTGTAACATTATTGACCTAAGTGCTTTTGCTGGTATTAGCCAGGTTTGCATTTGCTTTTATTTTGTGTGTGTTTTTGTATTTTTAACATAATATGACATTGGAAATTATATCTGCTTGTCAGCATATATATAAATTGGTCCAGTACATTACACATCTGAACATATTCACATCCACATTCACCACAACATATATATAAATTGGTCCAGTACATTACACATCTGAACATATTCACATCCACATTCACCACAACATATATATAAATTGGTCCAGTACATTACACATCTGAACATATTCACATCCACATTCACCACAACTACCATAATTATTCATAGTATTTGGTACATTAAGATATTTTTGTAAAAATCTTTGTTGAATTGCTTCTGTTTCTGAAGAATATTCATGCCCCATACCCTCAAAAAAGACAGAAAGAATAGGGCTTAGAACACCTGCTTGATTTGTTCCCACACTGCAGTTAAAATATCTGGTTAGTCAATTTGGTTTTCATACACAGTTTGTCAAACAATAATGTATATATTTTTTAAACTGTAAAATATTTCGATCATTTTTTTTTCTGCACAGGAGAATAACATAGTTTATTAAATATTCTCAGTAGCTGCATATTATGGCCAATATGCAAAAACACGTCTATATGCTTGAAAACTTGATTCCATTCTATCTTTTGGCATATAAAACTATTCTCAAAATATTGTTCTTTTCAAATTCAGAATGTCCTCTGCCACTTCTCTCCTTTTTCGCTTGACAGAGTAAAGTAAATGAAATTGGAGCATTTTATAATAGCAATCACCTCAGTATACTGACGTTTCAAAATATGGAGACATGATTCCACCTGCAATTGTAACACCACACCGCATCTGTTTAACCACAGAAATTACAGACTTACCATAATCGTTTAAACCACAGGAAAACATTTTATTATTTTCCTGATTTCATTTGGACATTGAAACTTTGCAAAACTTTACTTTTGACAACCCATCACTAGCCAAATCTTACAGTAACATGTGTTATTGATATAATGAAGAAATAAAAGTATTCTGTACTGTTGGATGCCTAGTCACATTTTCACTATGAGTAATGCAATTACAGTAGAGAAACCAAAGCAGTTTGGGTATGCGTGTAACAAAGATCCATTGAATGCTTGAATTTTGTCAGCAAGTTGTGATGGCTCCATATGTTCCTATGAAAATAGACCTATGCACAATGGCCACAAATTAATTTGGAATTGACTTTGTCAAGCTCATGGTCAACACCATGTTCGAAAAAATCCATAGAGAATCTACACAAACGAATCTGTTAATCCGTTATGAAATGGTGAATACCTCGACAAACCATACCAGGTCAACTGTGCAACTTTTCTCTCTGGTTGCATACAAATACCGAACAAACTTGTCTCAGAGTGGTTGTAACAGGAACTGGTTGTTAAATCATTTTTAGACTTATTGATGTTTGCCGAATTGCATTAGTTTTACCACTTATGTGTTTTGTTTGTTTTTATGGTTTAACGCCATTTTTCAGCACAATATAGGCTATGCAAGGCGGCCAGTATTAATGGTAGAGGAAGAACCCAGAAACCCCCCGGAAAGAACCACCGACCCACGAGAAGCTACTGGCAAGCTTTCTCACATAACTACATTAGCCAAATCTTAGACTCGAACCCACGCAGACAGAGGTGAGATGGCAGTGATCCGTAACGGAGAGCGCTTTAGACCGCTAGGCCACTCGGGGCCTCTTACCACTCATGTGTGAGACTTCATTGCTCAAGGCTACATTTACTATTGGAAGTCCTGCTACCCATTTCTTGTGTAGTGTTATAATCAGTGACTGGGTCCACTGTGTTGGCCATTCACCTGTCTGCCAGATCTTGTTGCAGATATTTGTTAGTTACTCCATATCTGATTCTCCTCTCCATTCTTGATCAGTTCAACTGGGATATTGTCTACTTCAGCTGCCTTCCCATTCTTCAGTTCTCTTATTGTTGACTCCACCTCTTCTTTGAAAATGGGGAAATTATCATGTGTGTAGTTTGGAACTTCAAGCACCTCTGGTTCTCCTGTGGACTGATGGTTTTAGAGTTATTTACAATACTCAATCCATTTTCTGCAATGTCACTTGCTTCTTTGAGGCATTTTCCATTGTCATCAAGAGCATAAAGTGTGTCACGAGCAGCACAAAAAACGGCAGCTATGACAAACCTAAGACCCATCTAGAGCGACAAGAATATCTGTCTGAAAACTGAAATCAGACTATTGAGATCACTAGTCATCTCAATTATTTTGTATTCATAAGAAGCCTGGACCATGACTGCAGAATTACAACGACGACTACAGGCACTTGAAATGAGATGCTACAGAACCATCTTTGGCATCTCTTATATGGACCACATCACAAATGAAGAAGTGCGTAACACCATCAGGCACAAACTAGCCAATATGAAGGCCTCCCCACCACTGTCAAAAAGAGAAAGCTGAAATGGTATGGCCATGTCACTAGAGCCAACGGTCTATCCACAAGAGTACTGCAGGTCAGCGTCCAGGTTTTCAGAAGGAGTGGTAGACAGAGAAAACAGTGGACTGACAACATCACTGATTGGACCAGAAAACATTTTACCGAGACAGTCATTGGCACGTGATCCAGACAAGTGGAGGGAACTGGTCAGATGTTCAGAAGCACAGTGTCTCGACGACCACACTTGGTCAACATACTGATGATGAAAATGAATAATAAATTATGACAAAATCATACGTAAACTGATTATTAGTAAAATGTAAAACTTATGGAAATAAAGTGAAATTGTTTTAATATATACTAATCACACAAAGCCAGACAAAGTCATACAAAGCCTAACAAATCCATACAAAGCCTGACTGAGTCATAAAAGTCACTTTAGATAAGTGTATTTTTATTGTAAATTATATTGACGAATATATTAACCAAACTGACACAATAGTGTTGAACATAAGTATGCCGAATTAATTTATCAATAACATTTGGCACAAAGTTTGAATTGGAATAATACGAAACTCGTATGTAAAATGTTTATTATAAGTTTAAAACCGTTTTTATCCTTGTACTGAATGAAATAGATAATTAAAAAAAACGATGATCATAGACGATCCAAACATTTTCTAGTTCTGTTTTATTTAATGATATAAATTTTGTATCAATACTATATATTATCAAATATTGTAAGTAATTGCCATGTATTTGCCCGTCATGATCCTGTCATTTTGTTTATCCAAACACTTAACCTAATTAGATATTATTGTTTATAAATTATCACGAGGATGTTCACTGTAAAACAAAAGAAGATTGAGTGGAATTAATAAATAAGAAAATTCAATTTCCATTCTTAGACGATATTTATATGAACTCACTCTAATACTATTTCTCGAATGTTGCAATACTGTACTAATAAAAAGAAGATAATGTTTGAGAAAATGCATGATTTAATATTTAACGTAAGTCACTACAGTGTATAGTTATACGTCTTTGCTGCGTTTAGTGGGACCGATACGTCTAGATGACGAAGCTTATTGGACGCGACACTACCAATAGCAAAAGAATCAACGCGATAATAAATGCAGCTGATTACAGCGAAATGTTTTGTAAATGGGTATACCAAAACAAAATATTATATCTTTGCTATCATTTGGAGACAAAAACAATTATCTTGAGAAACAGAAAAGAAATATTTAAAATCTCCAAATGATTTTCTCTCTCAGGCGTACGTAGAGACCGCATTAAACTCGTAATGGGTTGGGTGGCGGAGGGTTTACGAGAATAGTACAAGAAGTAGCGAAGTACAAGGAGCACAAGAAAGGTTGCAGGAGAAGAGAATCGTATAAGAAGCAACACAGACACGAAAAGGTCTTGATGAAAGAAGGGAGTAAAGCAGAAATCGTATATTTGTATAAAGAACGCATTTAGAACAAGCCAAATTAACATATATTTGCACATTAAGGTATATTTCAAATTGTTTTAAATTATGAAATACCATTATTATAATGTCTTCTTATTAAGTACAAAAGACTGAAGAAATGAGTTTTATCTTCGCGTTTGTTTACAAAGAAGGTAACATATTAATCATCATTTCGTAGAATATGGATTTGGCAACGGTCAATTAAATCTACAATGAATAATCACAGATTCTCAACTGGTTACATGTTTTAAACTGTTCCTTTGTGCTGACCTAACTAGAAAATAAAAAATAAATAATGACCGTAAACATTTTCTCATTCTTTCTCTGAGTCCTTTGTCGCCCAGCATCTTGTTTATTGGTTTAACTTTATTGCGAATTTTGGGGCTTTCAACACAGTATACATGCCGTCTGAGGACCTGACCGCTGTTGTTAATTTAAGGTGGGATTTCTTCAAAAATGACATGAATACATTGACTTTTTCTTCCTCAGATTTAGAATTCCATGATACTTTTATTTTTGTACATCGCGAGAATTTTGTGTTGAGGAAATAGTTGCACTTATAAAGATCGACGAAGGTCGACGAGCTGGACCTTGGTCAGTTCATATATTTTTTCACTGAATTAAAAATTTCCTTGGTTGCTAGCTGAGCAAGACCGTTAGTCGGTTGTTCAGGTTTAACGTATTATTTTAGCCCGAAGTTGGCCATCACCGGATATATGTTATGCTATTTTCTCTCGGGAGTATCTTTCGTAATAGACCAAACAATCTCCGTGATTATTTTCAATCAATTTAGTTTTCAAGATTTGGTTACGTTCGTCATATGTTGTTGGTCATTGGCTATGGCAACACTACTAATTATATGTTTTGCTGTGTGTTTCTTAACATAACAAATATTTATTTTTTGTTTCTTTCTCAACCATCTGTTGTTCAAGCTATGATTTCAACATAACAGACTGACTTCTGTTTGAAGATTTACAAGAACAAAGACACGAACCTGGCTTAACAAAATAAACAAAAGCCGATAGAGCACAATTGGTTTTTATTAATAAAATGAGATCACTAAAGCCAATTTTCCATTATGATGAAAAACACACGCATGCATTCAGTTTTCACAGAACATACCGGTACGTAATAATTCTCAGCATATATTTAATGTATTTATTAACACAGCATTACAAAACAACAAACAGCAGTATCACATAATTTCTTTATAATCGAGTTCAGATTTCTATCAAATATGGCATGTCTTACCGCTAACTAAAAATGTCTAATTATGTACAAAGATTATTGTTCATAGTGTTGTTAAGCACAGTTTTAAAACATGAAACAAAGTGTATCAACATTAAACTAATGAAGTTTAAATTGTATTTTGCATATTACTAGTATAACATATGTTGGAAAATGAGTTTTCTTTCCATAATAAGTTTAAAGAACAATTATAAATATATAATCATATTTTCAACATGATTGTATCATAATTTATCAATACTTTATGATCGTTTGAAATTCGAACTTTTTCGCCCAATTTTTAGCTATTTAAATTTGTAATAATACGTTGAAAATTAGTATTTCGGCTAGGTTAATTGTTTCATCAATATAATGAACAATATATACACTGTTTCTTAATCTGATTTTGCATGACTTTGTGTGGATTTGTCAGGAGTAATTGTCTTGATTTTATCTCGTAGAATCGTGAGATCTATGGCTCTGACCTGTGACATGGGTTTATTTCTTATCGTGACGCTAACACGCTTTAATGTGACCTAGAGATAAAGTTTGGTACTTAACGACTTTATAGCAGATGTCTAGATTTTGAAATATAAGTGAGGCCCTGTCCCCAGTTTAGACGACACATTACGCATGTAAGTTTATAATAATAATAATAATAATAATAATAATAATAATAATAGCAGCAACAATAATATACAATATGTTTGCAGCATGATTCATCCAAGTATATGCTATTTGGTTAATTAGGGTCACATTTACGTTGTATAAAATGACTGTCACAATGTTTAACTTTCTTTGAAAACCTTTTATATAAATACAAATTTATGTAGCAGCAGAGAGGGTGAACAGATCGTTTTCATTTGCTTAAAAATCTTCCTACGAAAATGAAAAATACAAGGTCAAAAACGCCAAACCGAAACCTCTGACTAACCGAGAGTTTCTCTAATTGGGTTATTTTAGTTTGTTACTTTATCTTTTGTTGTTTTGCTTTTTCTTCAAATTTGTATGTTCTGTTTACAAACCGGACGTTTCATTGAATTCGTGTTCACCCTCTCTGCTGCTTTAATAAGATCATTATTATATCAGACTAACTGCTATTTCTTAACCATATTTTTTTGTCAAGACCTACACGATATCGCGGCCTAGGATCGTATAAATGTATCATTATAAATGAATGTAAGGTAGCTTGCGCACGTGAAAAGAAGATAAAAAGCCTAATTATATCCATGTCCACCGAAGACCAAGTATGGTAAATATTTTTAAGTGTGTATCAACTATATTAAATACAGCTAAATTATTACAGTTATCTCTGACGATTTTCGGTATCTGCATGTATCGCTGAATTATATAAATTATATAAGTATTTTTATGTCTGCGTCAAAATATTATTCTTGCCGGATTTGATTGTTTGTCCATCATTACATCATCGTAGACAACTAATATATTAACATAACTGTTTAAATCATCAACACTCTGCGCTTCATTAATATCGGTGTTAAAATCAATGATATCATCACCTTCATTTAACAATTTTGCGTTTTCATTAAAATGTGTAAGCACATCGTAGCATCTCCATCTCTGATCATCAACAGACGGAGCTATCAAATGTAACTTGAGCTATCCCGTTATTAGATTAAGCAATATTTTCGTTTTACCAGACTCAGATGGACCTGTTGTTATCATCCAATTATAATTCGGTAGCGCTGGATGATGTTTGACTGGCTCTTCTTTCTTTCTTTCTTTCTTTCTTTCTTTCTTTCTTTCTTTCTTTCTTTCTTTCTTTCTTTCTTTCTTTCTTTCTTTCTTTCTTTCTTTCTATTACATCCATATTATAAATATATGAATTTATATTGTTTACGTTGTCGGGTTAAAAATCCAATCATTGATTTAGCTACAGTTACAACAAAAAAATGGGAAAATAGCTTATGGTGGAAAATGTGCAATAGTTAACAGAATTTTATTTGTGTTACCTAAAATTCAATAATAAAGATGGCGGTGATATTGCTACATTAGTGACATGATTTCCAAGAACTCTATGGGATAAATACCCAGGAGGAAAACATATTCCTGTATATAATTAGTGTGATCTTGGAACCTGACTTGATATTCGACTTGACGAACAAGATACACCAACACTTAGAGAGCATTCAGTAAATGCTATTAAAAAAGCATGTCACGTTCATGATGTATCATATAAAAATGAAGATTTACAACAACGACATACTACAGATGTAAGTTGGCACGCTCGTTAAATACCATAAAATAAAAATATCAGGTCATCATTAACTAATTTTTTAATAAGATCCGCGATGAAAGGTCAACTAGCATTAAGGTGTGGTAATTAATCAACCAATTATTATTGTTATCATGGAATCAATTTATTATAGCCCAAGAGGATATTGGAGGGTTAGAGCATCGATTAGTCAACTCGCCGATGCAGTAAATGTTAGTCTCTTCCTAAACACTGGTTAGCACGACCGGCAATATGGCAAATGTATCTACCACCACCTAAAATCAATTCAATACGCGCATTTTGATGTCAGTGTTCCTAATGAAGTTCATCAGGTCGATATTTTTTCTACCACGTGATACTATTTAAAAAAAATGGTAGACGACATTATAAATACAAATGCACGTTAACAGTCGTTGACGTTACTAGAAGATATAAAGAAGCAGAGCCGTTATTAACTAAAACGGCTACTGAAGTTGTATTAGCTTTTGAACGTATTTATCAACAAGGACCTTTGTGATAGCCACAAGTACTACAGGTTGATCCTGTCAAAGAATTTCTTAGTGTAGTATCATCTCTAATAAAAAGACATGAGATCAAATATAGACTAGGAAATACTACAATTCATTGTGATCAGGCAATCTTTGAGCGATTTAATCGAACACTTGTTGAGCGGTTATTTGGATATTGATACAAAGGAAATAGTTTTAAAATATATGAGATCTCGTGAATGACTTGCAAGACTACCAATTGTTTTAGCTACATTAAATAATTAGGATACTTGTGCAATTTCTATGAAACCTAGCAATGCGATCACAAATAAAATATCAATAACACGACATCATTTGTCAAAACAACCAGTATTAGGTAATGTTATCGTAAGATATTTATATGAACCTCGTGAACTTGAAGATGGTAAAAAGGAGCGACTGATCCTATTTGGAGTGTAAGTATATATATTGTTACACGCACAGGGGTATTCACTTGACCGAGCGGTGTCAAAACCCTGGCGCGAGTCACGCTGGAAGTCATAAGTTTTCCCCAAATTTCCAAAGACTTCCATACAACTGGAGTTGTAAAATGGAAAGAGAGACCTGTCTGCTATATTTAATAACCTTTGCTCTAATCAATTGGCGACCCAGAGGAGACAACTTGCCCAAGAGTCCATTAACCGCACCTTAGCATGGTTTTTCTTCTTTATCATCCTAATTCCGTACCGCAAGCCCGTCATGCCATAGAAATTCCACTAGTATTCCCTTACTAAATGGGAAATATTTAACTGCGCGACCCTAGGCCAGTCAATCCACAGAATTTATACATACGCCCATTTTCCACTATGGACACATAAACGGTACCTACCAAGTTCCAACTTATTGATTCCATTATATTCCCCCCATAAATACTGCCATTTCAATCACATCACTTTTATACACCGCGGAATTTTAATATGGACTATGTTACTACATGCCAGGGACAATCATTCGGCTTGTACCCAAATTCACTACTAACGACCCAAGCATGGTTCAAATTCACTAACACTTACTCCAAATTTATTACAATACAATTTCAAGTGTGGTAAGGTTTGCGGGTAGACGTGCAATATACAGATTAGATTCAACTGCTCCTCAACGACGATTTCCACGTGAACAAGTACAAATAATTACTGACGATACACAAGAAACACCGTCTTTAATTAACTAGCGCCTCGACTTCGATTACGCTCAAGACAGGTCAGCATTTCATATTTTCGCGTGTGTGACCAAGACTACTATTAATTCTATCTACAGTAAATTGTCTTGGAACATTATTTTTGAATATTTTGCCACGACATTACTGTGTTACAACTTGCACAGTGATTATTCTGTCGTCGTTTTCATGTCATGATAAATTCAGCTTTAAAATCAAAGTTGCGTTTATTTTTTGTCACATTGTTCAGAGCTAACTAACTTTGTTTCTTATTATATCAGTTTTTAACTTCCCGTTTCAACTGAAATATTCTTCTCACTCGAGACACTGCTAGATAAAATAAATTGGACCATTCGATATGATCATCGGCGATTCACACAACTATTAGTAATAATTATTCCTTGAGATGAATGGATTGTCATTGTGTATCCTAGCGTCATTGGAGTTTTGTCCTTTTATGCCATCTCAAGAACACTGACAGTACCTCAAAAATATCATTTGACACACGATTTCTCTTTCTCTAACGAACCTGGTATATCAGCTTCAATATTCTGTTTGTGTGTATTTGCTGGGCGATAACACAATGGTACAGATAGATTTGAAAATATTTCTTTATGCAATTCAAACAGTTGTTGTTTAGTGTATCACGAACTATCTTTCTACTTGCAGCCGTCAAGTCATCTGGTCTCCGTAAATTCCAAAAATTATTATTTTTTTGACACTGAACTTTATTCTGTTATAGTCTGGTTAATTTCGTAAAATCTCTTAATTCTAGATCAAGCGCTCTATGGTCAGCACTTATTTCTTCATATTAATCTATACAACATTCAGCCATTCGTGCGGAGACAATCTAAGAAATGGTGGTGGCTGACCATGATCGCCGTACATTGTAACAGCAGTATGTTTTGTTTATAACCAATTAAAAATATTTTTTTTTATATATCTTTAGATACTGTGCATATTGTCGTCTCAAATGATGATCCTCAGGATATATTTTTCATCCATTCGTTCATGAGTCCATTTATCCCCTTTCCAGCGAAAACATATATGATACGTGTATGGTTTAACTCCTCGTTTGTTTTTCTCTCTGGCGACTCTGTGTGTAGGGGTTAAAACGATCATATCAACAGAGCGTGACGAACTCTGTCGAAATAAGTCGATCGCACGAGTTGTTTTACCAGAACTTCCCGGTCCATTGAGATAAACTGTCTTATGCCGAATCACAGGATCATACACTGACGGAGAAGTTGATAATTTTAATGTCTGATTATTGTTGTAATAAATATCCTTGATTTCAGCGCCGGCATATTCAGAATAATTATGTAACTTTTCTTGTTTTTATCTCCATGCACCCCATGATACATTGTAAGCAGTACTTATATGAAATTGAGTCAGTATTTATGAATATTTTCTTTCGATATAAAATGAATCCTGAGCGACTCTAATCGCGATTATTACGAAACCTGTTTTTATTATCGATAATAAATTCATCGGAACATACGCAAGCGTTGAAGCTCATAAATGATTAAACTGCGGTGGCCCGCCATCAATGTAACTAACAAGTGTACCTAATTTAGTTCCGTTAAACAACTAAGCGTTTTTTTTATCTTACAAATATATTTCTCTTCGTTGCATCAACAATTATAAAATAAAGTTCAGCATCGTCCATATTTAGTTTTTTATAGTGTCGATTATGATCATATCGTCTTCCTTGGGTAAATTGACCGATTATTTTTCTGCCAAGATATTTTGCTGTTTTATTTTCAAAATCAGTTATGTCACGATGTTCAACATCGGGATATTTCTTCTGCTATGGTAACCCAACTTCTTTCTGCGGACAAAATGTTATAAGTGCTTGATTTATTTCATAAATTATCAGTATTTGTTATGTCGATCATATGCCACAATAATATAATTGGGACCAAACCTTTTTGTGAAAAGTATATACCAAACCAGATCTAACAAATCGAATGAAGATCTTTATCAAATTCAAATAACTCGATACAGGCGAATCCAGTAAAGTCAAACTCCAGTAAAGGTCCGTATATCACAACTCCGGTCATCTCGTGTGCTTGATGTCCAAATTTTTGAAAATATCCATGACATTCACCAACTCCATGACCACTTCCTGGATAACACGTTGCCATATCAACCCGGATAATATCTCTATAATTATATATAGTGTTCTACAATCCTCCGTGTCCATATTCGATACAACTGCGTTGTATATCCTCAAAAAATTAAAATCGTGTTGGCTTTCACGAATTGTTTTCTCTTGCAAAGCGAGCAGCAACTGACAGAACGGTACAATAATTATTATTATTCATTAATTGTTCAAGAGTTTTTATTTCTTCGTGGATATATTCTTAACGATAAATATATCAATTAGGTCGTACAAATTGATCATTTTTTTTTTCATTATTGAAACTTGAAAACAACCACGCGGATAGATGAACTCTTTTACAATAATTTTCAATAAAAGTAAATATATCATCTTCATAAAATCTTACGGTTCGATTTCGTGGATAGATTGTTACCGCAATAGTTTACGCGTGAACATTGTGGTCAATGATTTCAATCGAAGCCCTCTTCGATTTATATTTTGATTCGATTAAAATGTCACCGGTTATCCTTTTTACTGTTATGGGAAACCTTAACTTCCTTCCTAGCTCAGCAACGTCTTTGATAGACGCTCCGGTATCTTTAACTATGTCTGTCTTAGAGCGTATTTTGTTTTACGTCTTGAATCCATTAAATCGTTTCCAAGAATCGCATTTACTATATGTTCCGTTACACGTTCGGCTATACGATTTAGTTTTGAAAATATCATTGGTTTTAGATCATCAACTTTGGGTTTATCGATCAGCGGCTATATCTCATAAATAACCGCGGTCACAGGATGCGCTCGTTCATAATACGGTTTGTCAATACCAGTTAACATTCCTGGTTTGGACATCTTACTCAGTATAGCAATTTTTTAAGTATGAAGGACATGGTCACGTTTGTCACGGATAATCAAAGTTGTGTTGTCTGTTTATGCTATTGCGATAAATTTCGTTTTGAGAATATATCTTTTATTTTCGAGATAATTAACTATCGTTGCAGCTCGCATGTCGTTCATTGTACCATTGATAACATAATTATCGCGTATAATTTTACGAATTATTAATAATGTGCTGGATTAATCGAGAAAAGTCATGTGATCAATCATATTGATTCAAATCCGCAAATAACTCGTTGATTATTCTAGGAGCTGTTTCACAAAGTCACACGTCTACATTTAGAAATATAAGGAGATGTGAACTGTTTGGAAAAAGGACAGTTAAATATCTATATACAAATATTGGTGAAGAAATAATATTTCAACCAATGAATGCATCTGGAAAGTATTTCGATATTTCAATGCGTTCTGGACGACATGTCGAAGATAATATTAACATATCGACATTTTTGAAGAAATGTAAGCAAAAGATACGATTTCAATATTGTTAGGTAGAAAAATATTAGGGGAGATAACTACTGTAAGTCATCTTTCTTTAGTAGTTAGTGATTAAAGGAGTCACCTCGCTTGTTACTGCGAATTGTTGGTCATCGTAACGAATTCTTAACCATCTATGTGATAATTATTATTAGTGGAGTGACAAAATGTTATGATCGAATTATTGAAAGGATATTATCTATCAGATTAATCAGGTTGGTATCAAACTTATTAACACCATACCATGATGTCAAATATGTAATAAGCGATATGTTGTCCACCCTCAGCATAAGGTCACATTATGTATGATAGCAAAATAAAATTGCCAAATACTTTCAGTGGTTGGTGTTTGACAATTAGACATGATTCACACATAGAACTTAACTAAGGTAACAACGAGTCTCAGTCCCTAAAACTCTCAACAACTGACCTTGAAAGTAGAAGAAAGAAAACACACCACCATTTTCAGATCTGTTCATTCCAGTTTATCCTCCTTGTATCACTAGTGTATTTCTTAGCCTGATGACCAAACATTTGTCAAAAGCAAAATCTTCTCAAATCAGCTTCTGCCAAATTATGTACCTATAAGGCTCCATTCTGAAAGCAAAGCCGTTATCGACGAAGAACATGTTACTGTAATAATGAACTTTATGTTTTATTTCATTCTTTGGATTGCTGTAAAATGTTTATGTGCCATTTTCTATATTTGCAGGTATTTCCTATTGATATTCTGTTTGTTACTTCCTTACCTGCATATGTCTATGTTCAATGCAAATTCCCAAACATTTCTCACTGTCTAATTTTCTATATCTGTACACAAAAGGAGGAAATAAAGATTGATTAATTGATTATTAACTCCCACCAGACGTGTCGTTTTCATTTTATATACTGTTTCCTTGGACAATACTAGTGGGGTATGATGGAGATTGGTTATACATGTACTCCATTCTAAAGCAGATAATAAAGACGAAAAACCAAAGTTTGCATGTACGTTAGAAAAGGAGCGATGGCTGTAACAAAAAGAAAGATATTTGCTCTTCAGTCGAAGACGTATGTAGCAGTTGTAACTAGCCTCTATTCTCGATTTTCTTTTGTGTCATTTATTTACCATGATATCTTTATTGCTTATCTCAAGATGAACGCTATTCTGTGTGCACTGTTTACATCATATAAATACTGCTTATCTCAAGATGAACGCTGTTCTGTCTATACCGTTTACATCAAATAAATATTGCAGATCTCAAAATGAACGCTATTCTGTGTACACTGTTTACATGATATAAATATTGCAGATTTCAAAATGAACGTCTGGGCGATACTATGTGCTGTCCTTTCTCTTGTCCATGGGTAAGTACAATTATCTTATCGTCACAGAAAATTCTTTGCATATATATATATATATATATATATATATATATATATATATATATATATATATATATATACATATATATATATATCGGGATAATCGTATTTTATTCTGCTTCTTAGAACATTATTAGTTACTATTACAAAACGTCCTTTATTTTTTTATGTTATTATACTATTTTTTGAATACTTTTATGCTATTAATGTTTGTTATTACTATTAAAAATCGCCCCTTCATTACAACGACTGCATAGACTATATGATATTATATACGAATACTCTGATATGAGATAACGACACGTTTAATCCTGATTAATTTTTTTCTGGTTATCTTTACACAAGATATCTGCCGTCATTGTTAGCTTATTATAATAATGTTTCATTTGGTAATTTCAAAAAATATTCTTGAGAATATAATTGTTCATGCTAAACTAGTATAATACAAAACATTAAAGATGATACAATGTGAATTGAATTCCAATATTCAAGTTACTTATCAGGACAAAAAAGGATGAATAGTGTTTGAGTATTAGTTATTAAAATTATGTCTGTAACATAAAAAAAAAATCTTAGCCAAACCCCTATTGTCTTTAGTTCAGCTTCAGTTGTAACTGATCATCGAAAAGGGAATCTGTCATCTCTGTAACCCGCTAAACATGACATATACACAGATAAATACGTGAATTATCTTTGGTTCACAATTAGACGAATTAACAGTTTGCTCCAAACGTATAGCGATAACAACATAACTTGAGGGCGCCACAGTCGGGCCGGGTGTCACCATGTTGCTATTTTTGTACAGAGAGGGTACCCTTCTTTACCGGGCTCCCATTCTATGAACATGGATTGAATTAGCTCAAGAAAAGAGGAACACTTTTCGCCATAACCTGCTCAAAGAAAACCATTTGGATTATATATATATATATATATATATATATATATATATATATATATATATATATATATATATATATATATATATATATATATATATATATATATATATATATATATATATATATATATATATATTGGTAAGAATTTGATACGGCTCAGAGAAATTTTCATTAAAAAAAACTCCACAAAAGGTGTGGATCATGGAGGGTTTCACGCGAGACAGGTTTGATTTATGTGTATATGTATATGGAACCTGCCAAGAATATGTTGCTACTTCGTTTCGTGGGAATATGATTGAATTATAACATACCATCTATCTCATCTTTAACCGGAAATGTGTCTCAGTTATCTCCCGTGAACACCTGGTAGAGGTAGCAACTACATAGTCTGACGTGTTATCAATAAAGTACAACTAAGTCTGTAACAACTCGAAATCACCTTATCAGTATAATAAATATGCATATATTTATAGTACATTAAAGTGATTTATTGTAAGGTACTTTACTAACAAAACGTCAGACTCCTTCAGTAGCAACTATATACTCAATGAATATAACTATCGTTGCAACTGATACCAGCAGTTTGTTTATATTATTACTGCTACAACATAGTACAATATTAAACCTGTTTAATAAAGGGATAACAGGCCAAATTTCATATCAGGTTAATAAATATGGAATTTTTGAGAACGTCAAAGTATAAGAAATAACAAGTTAGCAAATAAAGTATACTCCTTTACATGGTTTTCGCTCATTGCAAGTGAAAACAACTTATTTTATTACCTGCATGAAAAACAAGAATTCTCCAAAAAGTGAGCATTTTGTGTATAGTGTATATACTGAAAACAAATCCAGCAATGGAATGTTTTTATGGGTTAACTAATGAAGCAGTCATATAACCAGGCATAAGTCTTGTGGCATAATTTACAACTTTTGGGGAAATGTGCCAATCCAGGATTTGCAGCATTATTTACTCAGAATTAACAATTATAAGTGTATGTCCAATCTAAAAGCCAAATTGTGTGTAAAGCTTGTTTTTATTCATGTTCTATTCACTTCAAAGTGATCAACAAAAGGGATTGGTAACATCATTCTCCTTACTTTTTAAAATAAATCTATAAGGACAATGTAACAAGACAACCCAGGTATTTATTTCTTTTAAATGCCTACCTGTATCATAATTTGTTTAGACTAATTCATCTAAAAATATATGACTCAAAGTTTACATAAAATATTTATTTTTCTCCATACTTTTAATTTATTTTATTTTTTCCCCTTATATTTTTTGCAGTTGCTTTCTGCATAAATGGATTGTGCTGGCACATTTGGTCATAACAATATTAACTTACTTTTTTAACAGTGTAAAATAACGATAAAATCACAGACAAATGAAGATATTTTTGCAGCCTAAGCTGTGAATAACCTTAAAAACTTAAAAAGTTTCTTTTTATATTATTACGGGCGGGAGATCTTCAAACAGAAAAAAAATCACATCTCATCTGAGAAAATACAAATATATATTTTTATTAATCTTTCTTTTACTACTCCATTAAGTTCATATGCAAAGGTCATTTGGTGTAGGAGGTCATTCGGTGTAAAATGATATTGATTATAAGGAATTTTGTCAACGACACTAGAAATAAGGCCCACTTTAGATGTGATCTATACAAGTTTATGCCTATTGTAAAGATAGATCGAAATCTTACATTAGATTCTCACAAATAAGTTGTATGATGACTCGGAATTAGATTCTCACAAATAAGTTGTATGATGACTCGGAATTAGATTCTCACAAATAAGTTGTATGATGACTCGGAATTAGATTCTCACAAATAACTTGTATGATGACTCGGAATTAGATTCTCACAAATAACTTGTATGATGACTCGGAATTAGATTCTCACAAATAAGTTGTATGATGACTCGGAATTAGATTCTCACAAATAAGTTGTATGATGACTCGGAATAAACAAGTTACTGAGAAAAACGAACCGTTAGCTCTGTTCACATTAGACTGTATGCTAAGGGACATCACTCGTATCTACCTTCAGAGCAATGTCGATAGCTCATATTAGACTGTATGCTAAGGGACATCACTCGTATCTACCTTCAGAGCAATGTCGATAGGTCTATTGTATTGGCTAGTTCCATTTGCATGTATCACAATAGGACCGTACGACGGTGGGCACCTGCTTCATAGATATTGTGGAAGACCATTAGATCTGAACTATTCCATACTTCCAGGCTAATATCAAGAAACGAGATTCTTCATCCAATGCATTGGATCCATTTTGCTTCCAAAGATTATGTAAATCTCACTCTCAATCTACCAAATATATATATTGATCACCAGAATGTCAGATCGTTTTGGTTTTTTCAAACGATTATAGATTTTCATGTTATACAAAATATATAAAATATGAAAGTTTCCCCTACTTCAGGGATATGAAATATCTTTCTAATTAATCGGATTAGAAATGTGCTATAGGCGAATCAATTTGACCTTATTTTTAACAGTCAAGCTTTAAAAAATTGTAATTCAAACTACAGTGTCATACTGGCTCCACTGTATGAAGTGTATGAAAACTTATCATACATCATTGTATGCGTTGGCGGGATCTACTGCATTCCGGTTAACTCCAGTATAAAACATTATTATCTTCTTGACAATCCTTAAGTATCAAGCCGGGTCTGTTTTCGAGATTTAGTCATTGTTTCTCTTGCATCATTCCAAACGACCCCAGCAAAATTAGGTTACAATCTTACAATGACAAACTTACACTTATTACTTGGCCGTTGACATGCTTACCTAAAGGTTTAGTTATGTATCAAATCTAAACCTGTAGGCAAAGTGTCGTCACGGAAGGTGGCGAGGATCTTACACTGTCTGTTTGGGAACTACCACAGTGAGTCACACTAATCTGCATTTCGTGCACGAATTAAAGTTTTGCAGTTTAACCCCGTGGTTAAAGTTGTCTTCCTGGAAAATGTCTAGCTTATTTAGCTGATGACAGTCTTTTCTTACATCATCCTGAACCAACCGAGGCCGAAGCAAGTGATTGTGACCGATTTTGACAATGCTAATGACTTCAATGTTCTCAGGTTAACCCCACAATAAACGTTGTATCTTCGTATCTACGCTCCAACTGTAGTTGTGGTATGTTGTTTGGAACTTAACCAACGCATTATATACACTAATCTGAAAGAAACTGAACTCTCAGTGACCTACTTTTCTTATGCTAATAATTTTATTGTTTCAAGTCAATCTCAGCGTTAAAGTCTCAGTTTACTGAGAACAATATTTTTAAGCATGCTTTGTATATACAATTTAGATTAATATTTGTACGGTCTGTATATACAAGTAAGATTAATATTTGCATGGTCTGTATATACAAGTTAGATTAATATTTGCATGGTCTGTACATACAAGTTAGATTAATATTTACATGGTCTGTATATACAAGTTATATTAATATTTGTATGGTCTCAGGCCCGCACCTAGGAAATTCTGGGCCCCAGGCAGCTGACAGAGTTCGGGCCCCTTTCGTGTTTCCAATATGTGCGTATATTTTAAAACGCGGGCCCCTATCTAGCTCGGGCCCCTGACAAGTGCCATGGTTGTCCCCCCTAGGTGCGGGCCTGATGGTCTGTATATACAAGTTAGATTAATGTTTGTATGGTCAGTTTATAAAAATTAGATTAATATTTGCATGGTCTGTATATACAAGTTAGATTAACATTTGCATGGTCTGTATATACAAGTCAGACTAATATTTGTATGGTCTGTATATACAAGTTAGATTAGTATTTGCATGGTCTGTATATACAAGTTAGATTAATATTTACATGGTCTGTATATACAAGTTAGATTAATATTTACATGGTCTGTATATACAAGTTATACTAATATTTACATGGTCTGTATATACAAGTTAGACTAATATTTGTATGGTCTGTCTATACAAGTTAGATTAATATTGCATGGTTTGTAATCAGTTAATTGGGACGATCTATTGTGACCTATTTTTCTTAGTTTAACTTTGCTATTGTTCATAGACACATTAGCAGCTTAACAGACACATACTGTGTGATTGCTGACTTTTCATAATTTAAGTTTTCTATTTGTACATAGACACATTAATATCTTATCAGACACATATTGTGTGATTGCTGACTTTTCTTGAAAAAGTGCAGGAATAAAAATCTCAGCATCAAACAATCACTGGCATAAACTAAAGGTTTGGTTGTCTCTATGGCAACCCGTTTTATTCATGGAATTTAAGTAATAATACAATATAAAAATTTGGCCAGAAAAATATTTTTTAATTTCTTCCAACCAGACGATTCTGTTGGTTCACCTTTCATACAGTTAACTCGTTTTCAGTTCTGATAATTTCATCTATAGTACCTTAATCGTTCAATACAATACATAGTCTACCTTCATCACATCAGGTCAGTATATTTCACATTCATCTATTCGGATTGATTTTTAATCATCCAATCAGTCTCTTACACTCTCATTACACAGACAGACGATGCCTTGCCTGCCCAACGGCCACGACCTGAACGTTATCCTGGATGGAGCATTCACTCGCCTCGACGTCAATAAGGACGGACTCATCACAGTCACTGAATTTGAAGCGATCATCCGAAACGATGACAAGAACTGTAGGTATTTCCTGGATATTGAAAACTGTAAAGCTAAGTGTACCAAGCTTCAGAAACAGCATTTTCTGAATACATTATCAGCGTATGACGGAGAGGGAAAGACTCTAAACGTTTAATTGAGCCATTTGACAATGTTTTGTTTTCTTCTCACTTTTCAACCAACATACATAAAGAATGTAGAGAAAGCTAACATGAAACTTTCGTCCTCACGCTAAGGACGTCATCAGCAGACTGATTTAATCTATACTGACTGCTAACATCACTCGATGGAATAGAGAGCGATGTTAACAGATTGTCCCAGATTTGCGGCAGATTGTAACAAACCAATGCTTAACAGGTAGGGACTAAATGTAGATAAATATACCAAGCCATAGAAATAACGAGAACTGTAAACATTTCCTTGGTATGGCAGAGAAGTGGAGACTCTAAACTGTTAAATCTAGATAAATGTACCAGGCCAAAAATAATTTAAAACAAGCTGTAAGCATTTCATGCATATGACGTAGAGAAAACTGTGGAACATACGTCTAGGGAAATGTACCAAGCCTCCAAAGTGACAAGAATTAAAATCCTTTTAATCAGGAGCACAGCGGAGAGGAGAAGGCTGTAAAAAGTAAGGTCTAAATAATCGAGGCAAGCCCCAGAAATAACGAGATGCATACATTTCCTTGGTATTACTGAGAGGAGGAGAATTAAAAATATTAAATATATATTATTCCATCAAATAACAAGACTTTTAAGCATTTCCTGGATATGAAGGAGCGGGGAAGACTAGAAAAAAAATCATGTCTAGATAACCCTGTCAAACAACAGAAACATCAAAGAAAGGTAAATTCTGGCAGAGAAAGATAAATTCTGAAACCTCAAGTCTTGGTAAATAAGGTGTACTCCATGTATTTGCTATGTATGGCGGAGAGAGAGAGAGAGAGAGAGAGAGAGAGAGAGAGAGAGAGAGAGAGAGAGACTGAAGACGTCGGTCTATATAATTGCACAAACCCTGAGAAATGTCAATAACTGTAAGAATTTCCTGTATATGGAAGAGAGAAGGACACTCGGAACCATTAGGTCTAAACAACTGTAGCAAGTCTCAGAAATAACCAGATGCGTACATTTCCTGGGTATGGCGGAGATGTGGAGACTAAAAAATACAATCTAGATAATTATACTAAGCCTTACAAATGATAAGAAATGTAAATATTTCAGGGCAACTTACAGTAAAGGTGCGGTAACACTCTGCCTTTAAATTAGGTTAGTTGTGTAGAAACCTAGAAATGTAAATATTTCAGGGCAACTTACAGTAAAGGTGCGGTAACACTCTGCCTTTAAATTAGGTCAGTTGTGTAGAAACCTAGATTTTGTTAGGGAATATAAACTTAGTTATAGAAATGGAAATTTAGTGAGAGAAATGTAAATATCAGTCTATAGATTTAGTTAGTGGTGGATGACGTTCAACCTTTCGATTTGTAAGCGGGCGTCTTCGCTAGCCAAGGTTTCGATTTGATAGCCATATCTACACCTTGGCGTATCGAGCAAATATTTCTGTGCTTCGGATCTGTGAATTTGATTAGAAGCCACTGCACACAATGAAAATTAAATTATTCTTAAGGCTGTTCCTACATGATCGAGACAAGGAGAGCACACAGCTTGAATGGACTGATAAAAAAGCGATTTTCTAGTGTTTGCACTCAAATTGACCTGTAATGACTTTTCTCAGGTGCATTTTCATACTTTCGATGTTACGATTACCAAGAATCCTTTATCGGCTAATTGCCTCAATCATTTTCAGCCGATGTACAATGCACCACGCTATTGGTTAGTTGGCATTACATACTAAGGGAGGAAACTGATGAAATCCAATAGCTATTGCTTGGACTGAGCACCAATATATATGTTCGAACCGCCAAGGTGTATATAGGGTTATCATATCGGAACATTGGATAAGGAAGATTTGGGTGCGGAATTCTAAGACCTTAGAACCCGCTTACCTGGCTGCTCTGTAAAAGGTAGCAGTATGAGTACAGCAAAAGACAATATTAAGAAAGTAACTGATCCTACTACTTCATTTGATTCAAAGAAACTATCGTCAGCTAAATACTTACCTAAATCAGTGAATGTGACCTAGAAAGTTCACAATCGCCTATGAAAATATTGATTTTTATCTTTGTGTTATAAAGTAGTTATATTTTCGAAATTAAAAGCAACACAGTTTTGAACTACGGTATCTCTTGCAATTTGATTAAAATCAGATTTTTCCATACCCAAGTGAAAATCTGATGCACACGGATACAACTTGATCTTGTGCTGACTTTTGAAACTCCGAGTGCGTTTATATTGAGTAGTATTTCAAGAGAGCGTTACATTTCGTCTTATGAGGAGTTATCGTAAGTTAAGATTTGTTCCGAATGTGTCGCTTTCAGAAATTTTATTGTCGAACCACAAGATCACCAGAAGATGATCTCTTAACGGTGTCTATCAGCCCTCAAAGCAGGACTCGGGAACTCTCATTTCCATCAGATTGCTTTGGTATTAAGACATAATGTTCTTGTTCAATATGCAAAATGAAATAAAACAGATAACTTCCAACTTCCTTTCAAATAATTTATTGTTCAAACAATTTATTGTTTCTACCTTGAAATAACGCAATCTCGGAATTACCCCGGAAACGTCCATTATTCATATATATATATCTATATATATATATATATATATATATATATATATATATATATATATATATATATATATATATATATATATATATATGTATATATATCTTCTAACCTGACAACAACACATAATAGGCTGACTCATTTAAGACCGTACTTCATTTATATATCATTTGGTTTCACGATTTGTGAGCTCTTTTTGCAGATTTTCACTGTTATTAAACGTGAGGTCTTAGGGTGGGATCTTATTATCAGATAGTTTAAAGTGATGAATCAAAATTATAGCACGTAATAATTCCCAAGTTTTATATATAATTTATTTAAATTATATTTATTTTAATTTAATTGTTTGTTTGATCGTAATCATTTTTTTAAATTCCGTTACATGCTATTTTGATGTCCCTTTATTTACTTGATTTGACAATGTCTAGAAATTCAGTTCAGTTGTTCGACCTGACTAATTTATTTTATAAACGAATAATAGAAAGACTGTATCTAGTTTCTGAACTTGATTTAGCAGCAGTGATAGTTTTAGTAAACAACTTGTTAAAAATATTTTAATTTTTTTCTCAGAATAAGAGTTATTCAATAGAATCACGGTCATACCAGGACAACTCTTTAATTATGATGTAACAAACTTCCATTTCATTTGAAAAGACGAACCTTTGACCTCCATCCGGGAATCTGTTTTGCGTCTTAAGTTAGCCGTATAGCTAATGTTTTGTATGTTTTGTCAGTGGGCTTTCAAATGTTGACACTTTAAGTTGTATTAAGATAAGATTTTTTTTCTTCAAATTATTTTATTTTCTTTAAATTATTTTGACGAAAATTGATTATTTTCCCTGAAAATACTAAATTAATTATTGGACAAGGACATTTTTCGAAATTTTTATACAGAATTCAAAAACTGGAATAATATTTTCTGTAATTCAACAACTGGAATGATATTTTCTGTAATTCATCAACTGGAATAATATTTTTTGTAATTCAAAAACTGGAATAATATTTTCTGTAATTCAACAACTGGAATAATATTTACTGTAATTCAAAAACTGGAATAATATTTTCTGTAATTCAACAACTGGAATAATATTTTTTGTAATTCAAAAATTGGAATAATATTTTCTGTAATTCAAAAACTGGAATAATATTTTTTGTAATTCAAAATCTGGAATAATATTTTCTGTAATTCAAAAACTGGAATAATATTTACTGTAATTAAAAAACTGGAATAATATTTACTGTAATTCAAAAACTGGAATAATATTTTCTGTAATTCAACAACTGGAATAATATTTTTTGTAATTCAAAAATTGGAATAATATTTTCTGTAATTCAAAAACTGGAATAATATTTTCTGTAATTCAAAAACTGGAATAATATTTTCTGTAATTCAAAAACTGGAATAATATTTACTGTAATTAAAAAACTGGAATAATATTTACTGTAATTCAACAACTGGAATAATATTTTCTGTGATTCGACAAGAAACTGTTGATACTGCAGCACTTCTCTGACTATTAGTGACGTCATCGTTTTCCTTTTGGGATTTCATCGGGATTCGAACTCAGTTTCGTTTAGGACTTTTTATTACCAGAACTTCTTCTTAATTCCTGGATTTTTTTGGGATTCGATTCGTAAAACACTAAATTTTATAAAGCTTGTTGTCTTCACTTTTTTCCTGTTTTTTTTTTGTAAGGACCTTTACTCGTAACTTAAGCCAGATTGTCTAATCTATATATCTTTTACATTCCTAATTTTATCACATGAACAAAGAAATCAAAGTATCATAATTTGATTCTGTGCAAAACACGCAATTACACTAATCGAACCAAATTTTTTTGATCTCACAACAATACAAAACATATATGTAGTTTACACATTTTAAGGTTTTTTTCTGTTGTTTCTTTATTCTATTATTTAACACATGCTTATTATCTATGTCATTAACACGTGTCCTAACTCACGTTTGTTTCGATATTTGCGTTTTGTATTTGTGTCGTTGACGTAAGATATTTCTTTCTCTGTTGTGAAACTCTTTTGTAGTTGCAATTTTATCAGTGTCTGTTTTTGCTCACAGCTGATGGAAATGTAACCCTTGAAGAATTCAAAACGGCATTTGGCTATCATGATATCTATGAACCAATGTTCCGTCACTTCGACCATAACGCTGACGGGGTACTGGAAACTAGTGACATTATACAAGAATTCCTCGCGGGTGACACCAGTGGTAAGTGATAATGGGACAAATAAATTGTCATGTATAGTCTGTCTTACTCTCATCAATTGTCAATTGTAGTCCAGAGTTTCATTCTACGTTGCATCTGAAGAGATTCCCTTGTGTATTTGTCTGAAGTAACATTAACATTATTTGCACGTCAAGAATATTAAAAGATCAGAAAAGACACCGTCCCATTGTAAATGCAACATTTTTCCATGGTAAATGAAACACCGTCCCATTGTAAATGAAACACCGTCCCATTGTAAATGCAACATTTTTCCATGGTAAATGAAACACCGTTCCATTGTAAATGAAACACTGTCCCATTGTAAATGCAACACCGTTCTATTGTAAATGAAACACCGTCCCATTCTAAATGAAACACCGTTCCATTGTAAATGAAATATCGTCCTATTGTAAATGAAACACCGTTCTATTGTAAATGAAACACCGTCCTATTGTAAATGAAACACCGTTCTATTGTAAATGAAACATCGTCCTATTGTAAATGTAACACCGTCCCATTGTAAATGTAACACTTCCCATTGTAAATGAAACACCTTCCAAATGTAAATGCAGCAAGTCTTTAAAAACTTTATTATCATGCAAATTTTCATGAGCTCCTTTTTTTCTATACATATAGATGATGACCAAGTTAGTATGACAGAATTTGAAAGTTTTTACCATGGGGTAAGAACCAACATTTTCTTTTGACCGAGCTTTATCACTACAAATCAACATTCGCAATTATTATAGAACGTCAGAAATAATCACAATTATAGTGACATGTGGATAAAAATGCGAAATATTATCCGTACCCAATTTCACATATGGAGAAAGGTACTATTATATATTTATTGTCTATAGAAGTTTATCACAACCACCAATTTATGCAATTAGCTGTGAACTGATATGACGAGAAAACGTTTAGAGAGACTAAAGTTATGCAAAGAAAGGATCAGGAATGTCGTAGAAGCCAATGTGGTATGCAATGAAAATACACAATATTTTAATATGTGTCAAGTTTCAAATATTTATCAACGTAAATTCACTTTTGCGTGCATGATTGTGCTTGCGTGTGTGTGCCTAGAAATTACCTATGTAAGCACTGCTTGTGAACTTTATGACAGAAGTATTATATAGAAATCGGACACAAATGTTCCATTAATGAGTTTACATGGCAAAATAAGACCGTCGCAAAGTGTTATCCTATTAACAAGATTATTTTTGGAATACGGCAAAACTAACTCCGCTAATTTTATCATCAAGGGTCACGTTGTGCGTGTGTTTTTATTTTAAGGTATTGAATCACATCTTTGGAAACAACCACTGTCATGGTCAAGGTCATCAAGGTGGGAAGTGATCAGATGTGCATCAGGTGGCAGCAAGTACAGAGTTAACTGTATTTCCAGGCTAATCCGAATGCAACCGAATGCTTGCTGATATGCCTATTTTAATAAAATTATTTAAAAACAATTAATTTGCTTCCTTGCTTACTTTCTTTCATTTTACATACTGACTTTCTTATTCACTTTCTTATTTTCCTTACATTTTGCTCACATGTAACGCTTTTGAAGATAGAGTATATCACGAGTCATATATCCCAATTACAGATGCACTATATCACGAGTCATATATCCCAATTACAGATGCAGTATATCACGAGTTATATATCCCAATTACAGATGCAGTATATCACGAGTCATATATCCCAATTACAGATGCACTATATCACGAGTTATATATCCCAATTACAGATGCAGTATATCACGAGTCATATATCCCAATTACAGATGCACTATATCACGAGTCGCATATTCCAATTATAGATGCACTATATTACAGATGCGCTATATCACGAGTCATATATCCCAATTACAGATGCAGTATATCACGAGTCATATATCCCAATTACAGATGCACTATATCACGAGTCGCATATTCCAATTATAGATGCACTATATTACAGATGCGCTATATCACGAGTCATATATCCCAATTACAGATGCACTATATCACGAGTCATATATCCCAATTACAGATGCGCTATATCACGAGTCATATATCCCAATTACAGATGCACTATATCACGAGTTATATATCCTAATTACAGATGGAGTATATCACGAGTCGCATATTCCAATTATAGATGCACTATATTACAGATGCGCTATATCACGAGTCATATATCCCAATTACAGATGCAGTATATCACGAGTTATATATCCCAATTACAGATGCAGTATATCACGAGTCATATATCCCAATTACAGATGCACTATATCACGAGTCGCATATTCCAATTATAGATGCACTATATTACAGATGCGCTATATCACGAGTCATATATCCCAATTACAGATGCAGTATATCACGAGTCATATATCCTAATTACAGATGGAGTATATCACGAGTCGCATATTCCAATTATAGATGCACTATATTACAGATGCGCTATATCACGAGTCATATATCCCAATTACAGATGCAGTATATCACGAGTTATATATCCCAATTACAGATGCAGTATATCACGAGTCATATATCCCAATTACAGATGCACTATATCACGAGTCGCATATTCCAATTATAGATGCACTATATTACAGATGCGCTATATCACGAGTCATATATCCCAATTACAGATGGAGTATATCACGAGTTATATATCCCAATTACAGATGGAGTATATCACGAGTTATATATCCCAATTACAGATGCAGTATATCACGAGTCATATATCCTAATTACAGATGGAGTATATCACGAGTCATATATCCCAATTACAGATGGAGTATATCACGAGTCATATATCCCAATTACAGATGCACTATATCACGATTCGCATATTCCAATTATAGATGCACTATATTACAGATGCGCTATATCACGAGTCATATATCCCAATTACAGATGCAGTATATCACGAGTCATATATCCCAATTACAGATGCAGTATATCACGAGTTATATATCCCAATTACAGTGCATTTGTTATCACTGGCTTTAGCTTTTATATTATATAATTATCTCAGTGTACTTGATTATATAGTTCTTGTCGATATATGCTCGTGTGTTCACTGACATCTTGTTTAATGCGGTCGCGAACCTGGAGAGTCTGAGGTGCAATTACAATCTAGAAAACAGATCTTCTCATGTTTGATGGTTACAGCAGCCCGGAGGTGCAATAACAATATAGAAAACAGATCTTCTCATGTTTGATGGTTACAGCAGCCCGGAGGTGCAATAACAATCTAGAAAACATTATAGCTGTAGCCTCAATACTATAGAGTACACCTTAGGTACTGCACAACATTCCAAAAGAAAAATAAGAAGAATCTTGTCCATCCCTACCCTGAAATATATTGGCTGTGGATTACGTCACTCAGTCTGGACGAGTTCATATAGATAGTTGAATTTTTCATTATCGATTATGTTTGTCTAAAATGTATAATGTTAGAATCGACTGTCATCGGACAGAAGTATCCCTTGTTGCAATGGAGACAATGGTTAGATGACTGGCAGCAAGAACGGCGTTTATTGTTTCGCCAGGAAATTGTAAATTTTCTTTTGTTCGAACTTTTTCAAGACTTCACCCGAGCTGCTTGTGAAGTAATGTTTAAGTCTATTTCTCTCCACTGCCGATTTAAATCATCTAGATGATGTGTCCCCTTTCTGTTGACTATTACAATCGTAAATGGTCCTGCCCACTTTGATTTTAGCTCTCTTCCATTTGGAGTAGGATTTCTGGTATTGTCAAGCAAACCACGGTCTCTGACTACTAACTATGGCGGTATGGTATTTCTTATGGATAGTTTGCACTTTGATTCGATGTTTGTTCAGGCTTTCTCTCTCTCTTGCATGATAGCTGCACGAAGACTTCACACCTCACACTCAAACAATTGGCGTTTTGCAATCATGCCTCTTTCGTACACATTTTCGCATGTCTTGTTAGCGCAAAGTAAATACATGTATGTATACTTTTCTTCCCAGTTGTTTTGTCCTTCATAAACATAGCTAGACAACATGTTACACAGAGTCCATTTCTGTACGGCACCCGGTTTTATTATGATATCCTAAAGCAAACCTATGTTCGATTCATTATATATTAAGAGAATCTGTCATTGAGATCGTTACAAAACTCCTTCATTGATCAGTAATCAGCTTGTCCAATCATGATTGCTTGCTGATTATCTCTTCTGTGTCTATTTCTCTGCAATCGGCTTCCACCCTGTTGGTCAAGTACTACTTGAAGACAAATACCGCTAGCGATATCTTAAGATATTGCAGAAGTGCCACGCCTGACAGCTAATTATAACTTGCGTAATCCTCGATCACCTGATAAAACTTGTTATAATGTATAAATTGTTCATTAATGCTTTGTATCATAGGTAACTGTTAATTTTCCATCTATATCGTTGAACCTTGTCATAATGTAACGTTTTTTCAACAAGTGTAGCTCCAAAGCCCGAAGAACACCCTTTAAGAGAGGCCAGTATTAATATTTTATTTTAACCGCGTACTTACGTAAGTTTTAGTTAACCATGATTATTCTTAGAAATGATTTAGACAGATTTAAGAAACAAATTAACCTTCAATTCATGCATATGAAAAACAAAATCAATTTGGTGTATGGTGTAACTGGTCGATTTCCATGAAGACATAATTAAGCCTGTTGAGATAGTTGCACGTTAAAGGTTGCAACTCCTTTGAAATGCGTTAACCAACAGCAAATTTTTTTTTTAAACGCATACTAAATTGCCGGTGATTTTCTTGCACTTTACCGAAACAATTGATGCATTAATACGCTCTGTCAAAATATTACATTCCACGAAACTGAGCTTCAATTTTGTTTGTTTAGAGTTACAAGACTCTGCTTCGCAAAACAACACTCAAACGTTTTTTCCCTCGTGTTTTCTGCAAGACAGAATTATGGAAAACTATATACTTTCCGTCACTTAAAACATTAATCCTTTTTCTAATGTAGTTTGCGTTTGCTAGGTAATGTTGAACTATTCAAGCAATCAAGAGGAACTGTGTACAGTTTATTATCATTGAAATAACAATTTATTCCACGAATTATAAATAACAGAAGGGTTGTATACGGTATACTTGTGTCGCCTGCTTTCAATGTGATATAGTTTTTCAACTAAGTGGACGCTAGATATTATGAATTTCTTAGAGAGTAATAGGTGTAAAGTGAAGTTGTTTACATTTGCAACATGCGCATTGGAGAGAATGTTTGCATACCTCTTTGTCACTTTCATGTACTGTGGATGAAATTTCATTGGATATTGTACTTGAGAAGATTGTAAATGATTGAAGCACACTGTTAACTAAAATGACTGCTCCGTTGTGGTAAAAGAGTCAGCCTGGTATAGTCTAAAGTAAGTGAAATATCTTCAGCAGTTATTACAATAAGGAAAACGAATTTTGCCAGACTAGACGAAAACAGCTTCAGAAAGTGCAATTAATGAATAACCAAATATATAAAATGTAAAATAAAGTTATCGGCTCTGTTTTTACAACTGATCTCTGAAGTCCAGGAAGTGAACATGACCATGCAGAACCAGCATTGTATTGAAATGTGCACATTTGAAAGGTAAGGCCAAGCTGTATATTTTATAACCCATATGACACCCATCAATCATATACCAAAATAAAGGGAATTAGAGGCCATTTTAAACAAACCCACTATAACTAGTGAAAACAAATTCTGTTTCTTTAAAAATCTAACCCTATGCAAAATACGAAAACGGTGAGCGTCACCTAAAGGAACATCATGACATTGATCTTTAACTTATCCCAACATCAATATGAGTCAGCCACTGTCCATGACCAAGGTCTCGACGACGTTTGAGGATCTTGTGCCAAGCCGTTCGCAGATTATTGACCCGACACAACGGTCTAACTGAAGGTCACTGCGACTTTGACTTTTTATACGCTATTCATACAGTCTCTGGTTGTGCTAACAAGGATGTCCTTTAATTTAACCTAGTTATCTAGCTCTTATCTTTATAGATCTCGGATTGTGCTCACAATGATGTCCTTAAATATGGACTAGTGTCCTAGTTTTTGATCCAACGTTACCATTACTTTTTTGCAGGAAACAAGATTCATTGATATAAATATTCTGAGCAAGTATCATGTATTGGTTAAAGTTAGGGTTACGGTTTAAGTTTGGGTTACGGTTAGAGTTTGGATTAAGGTTAGAGTTTGGGTTACGGTTAGAGTTTGGATTACGGTTAGAGCTTGGGTTACGGTTAGAGTTTGGGTTACGGTTAGAATTTGGATTACGGTTAGAGTTAGGGTTACGGTTAGAGTTTGGATTACGGTTAGAGTTAGGGTTACGGTTAGAGTTAGGATTACGGTTAGAGTTAGGATTACGGTTAGAGTTAGGATTACGGTTAGAGTTTGGATTACGGTTAGAGTTAGGGTTACGGTTAGAGTTAGGATTACGGTTAGAGTTAGGGTTACGGTTAGAGTTAGGATTACGGTTAGAGTTAGGATTACGGTTAGAGTTAGGATTACGGTTAGAGTTAGGATTACGGTTAGAGCTTGGATTACGGTTAGACTTTAAGTTAATGTTTCTAGCTTCTTCTCGCATCACAAGTCTATTCTGTTTCGAGCAAAAGCATCCTCCGGAAATAGAAAAGCTCATTTGGACAGTCGTTTCTCATTTATTCAATTCTGCAATATGCCAGTCTCCAATCTAACTACTGCACCTTGAACCACACGATCCATATAATAATAATAATAATAATAATAATAATAATAATAATAATAATAATAATAATAATAATAATAATAATAATAATAATGAGGACTTTGTATGGCACCTAATGTTTAGGAGCTCTAAGCGCTTTACAACATCTCTCATGATATGATTACAAAAATATAAACACAATGAAATTAGAAAATATAAAAACACTCTGAAAATATTTAGGGAAGGAAACATTAGGTCTTTATGTTTGTTCTTGCAGTCGAAATAGGCGCGTTTCAAGAGCATACTTGAAAGGGACCACTGTATCTTTCTGTCTAATTTCAAAGGGCAATTCGTTCCACTCTGATGGACCCTGGTATTCAATAGACCGTTGTCCATATGACCTTGTTTTCATAGTGGGAATAATGAGTTTACGATTGTCAAAAGAGGAGCGTAAGTATATTGCTGGTGTGTACACGTGGGATACTGATTGGTATGTTGGACTGGATTCCGTCAGTGAAGCGTAGCACAGAGAACAAATTTTATTTTGATTCTAGATCGAATGAATCGAATGGATAGCTGGTGTAAGGTACAAAGCAACGGGGAGGTGTACTCGTATTGTGGTACTCTTTGGATGATCTAAGCAGCTGTGTTTTGAAATTTTTTAAGTTTCTGGAGTAGATATTGAGACGAACCAGACAGACTTGAGTTACAGAAGTCCACTTTTGAAAGTACTAATGAACACACAAGTGTTTTAATTGCATCAACTAAAAGATATTTGCGAATGGAGCTGATGTGTCTCAGCTCAACATATGCAGCTTTGCATATGGTCATGTTGGTGCAATGTAATGTAACACCTAGATTTCGTACTGACTGTGTGAATTTAATGCTGGTGTTGCTGATATTTATTATGTGAGGTACATAAGTCTTTGTGATGTGATCAGAATGACCACAGCTTTCTCACCATTCATCTGCAGCTTGTTGCAAGTTATACATAATTTTCACATTGGAAATGCACATCTACTCCTTGGATGGTAGCATCAAATTCAGTTGGTTGTCTAGATTCGTATATTTGTGTGTTATCAACGTACATTCGGTGAGACACTGGATGCTTATATATGACACTTGTGAGCGGCGGAATGTATATAATGAATGCACACACACACACACACACACACACACACATACATACATACATACATACATACATACATACATACATACATACATACATACATACATACGAGGTCAGGTCTACTTACGATATCGTGACTTTATAAATGGTAATATCGTGTACCATATGGTCATATTCACACATAGTACTTATCTTCCTGAAGAACGTCTATCATGCATAAGGTCATTATAATACCGCTAATTTGTTAACTTTGCTCACTTTTAGCTGTAACCTCGGTATGTACGGAGTCCATCTGATATTTGAAACTTGCTTCAAATCTCTTTCTCTCTCTCTCTCTCTCTCTCTCTCTCTCTCTCTCTCTCTCTCTCTCTCTCTGTTACTTGGATCAGGCGTGAGTTCATCGCTAAAATAAATATTTGTTTCAAGCATGTTGCAATATAATTAAAACTGAGTACGAACAACCGTTTATAGTAAACGTTATGTAATTTGTCACATTTTGAATACTTATTCATTACATGAACTTGATAAGACTACATAGATTGTAACTTTGTTATGTTATACTGGGCGACTGCTTCATGATGACCTGGCATGCCCAATCACACTAAGCAATGTCACTATTGGGGATCTCGATTCTTCACTTGAAAGAAGTGAATTCATTTTGCACTGGATAACTTTTATTAATTTTAAAACCAGAGGAGACATAGAGCAGGGAAACAGGAGTCGTGACTTACAGTATCGCGTTTATTGTGGTACATCATATTCAATAACTGACCGCTTAAGCTCACAATCAAGCAACCGATTTTAAAACAATTTTAAAATGTTCGAAATGATTTACACTCACAAAAACAGGTCGTTTTCATAATGATTCATATGGTATCAAACACAATTTGCTATCATTATTCATTCCAGGCTGTGTCTTTAAGAATGCTGCTCCTTGTAATCACATTAGGTTTTGCTTTTGTTAATAGGTGAGTATAGAAAGCAAACACAACGAGTTCGGTTTGTGTAGGTGTCATTTTTGTGAGTATGATTTCACGTGACTTTGAAGGCGATTATTCAGTTTATTTCACTCCCCATCAGTCAGTATTCCTTGAATGACCATCATTCATGCGCCATGACACATACACAAAAAGTCAATCCAAACTACGTGGACACATTTAGTGTGCTTGTCATGCTGACCATATAGACGTTCTGCAGCGATAATGTCAACAACAGGTGTCATCATGAGAACTTGGCTACACATACCTTTATACCTTTTATTTATTCCTTTTATGTTGTTCTTCGTCGATCATAATTCCTTAAACGATCCGTATTTAAACGCCCTCAGAAATATGTATGAATTTCTTCAAATTTTTGCATACATTTTATGTCGACATCATCCACGTGGTGTATATGATCATGTTAAAAACTGGACTGAATGTCTCCTGCTAACAAGTCACAATGAAAGTAGTAAAACTAGCTCAACATTACATTTTAGAATAATTATTATCTATATAACAAAATACTAAAAGCGTCTACATGATTGCGGTTTTGTATCAGACTAACGAAATCGTCTACATGATTACGTTTATGTATAAGACTTAATGAAATGAAAGCGTCTTCATGATTACAGTTATGTATCAGACTAATGAAAGCATCTACATGATTAAGTTTATGTCTATTTTAGAGAAGGTCAAATCAGAAGTTGTTTTATGCCGTTACAATGAACCCGCCGCGTATTTGAAATAACTTCGCCTGCACTAGTAATGATTAGATGCCATGTCCATTTTTCTTGACCCAGTTAATTATGTGCTAGTTTGCTATTGTAGAAATTGTAGAACTCTATAACGATAGATACTTTTAGCCTGGAACTTTGGTGATAACAATTAAGGTGCAGAAAACGCGTCGATGATCAATGCACAGACATTGTCATATACGCTGGTATTATATTGTTGAACAAAAATTACTACATTAGTTCAGATCAGTAACGGCCCCTACATGACTGCATTGGCGTATACTTTAATATGTTCAAGGTGTTTTCTTAGGTGAAAAATATAATTGGTTTTAGCAGCCATCTATAGCGGTAAACGTTTCAGGTTTTTTTTCGTTTTACAAACATAAGAAAATATTGGTATTACATACATGAATATATTGTGACATTATTATTACATATATGAATATATTGTGACATTATTATTACATATATGAATATATTGTGACATTATTATTACATATATGAATATTTTGCGACATTATTGCTAACGTAATGCTAATAATCTTTTCAGATGTGGAGATGACAGTTTATTGCAGACATAGATACATTTCCAGTCCTAATAAAGTTTTTATTTTAGAATCAGGGTCTCTTGGTAATCACGTTGCAGAACAACAATTACTACAAAAAGGACACGATACCGTTTCTCAAGACGGTTATTTTTGCCTTGTTTGATCACTGTATGTTCAACAATAATCCTGCTGTTAATATCTTTGCATATTTGCATGCAAACCGAGTTGTTCCATGGCTGATTGACCGGCAAAATATATATGGAATTTGTTCTAATTGATTTTCCTGAGTAGACATAGATTAATCTCAAGTCATTATTTGTTTAAAACGATCAAGTTATAAGTGTTTATTTGTATAACATAATCAGGTTATAAATGTTTATTTGTGTAATACAGTTCGGTTATACATATTTATTTGTATAACACAGACTAAAAGTGTTTATTTGTGTAACACAGTCAAGTTATATATGTTTATTTATGTAACACAGTCAGGTTATAAATGTTTATTTGTGTAACAGTCAGGTTTCTAAGTGTTTATTTGTGTAACACAGTCAAGTTATAGATGTTTATTTGTGTAGCACAATCAGGTTATAAGTGTTTACTTGTGTAACATAGTCAAGTTATAAATGTTTATTTTTATAACGCAATCAAGTTATAAATGTTTGTGTAACACAATCAGGTTATAAGTGTTTATTTGTGTAACACAGTCAGGTTATAAATATTTATTTGTGTAACATAGTCAAGTTAAAAATGTTTAGTTTTATAACACAATCAAGTTATAAATGTTTATTTGTGTAACACAATCAGGTTATAAGTGTTTATTTGTGTAACACAGTCAGGTTATAAATATTTATTTGTGTAACACAGTCAGGTTATAAACCTTCCCCATGGACACCAGCTAACGGACTTGGTAGACAGAGGCTTCCAGAGATATGATACAAACCATGATGGTTTATTGGAACTCAGTGAGCTTAACGCGATCTCCAACAAAGAAGATCTTAATGGTAAATATGAATATTCAGTCATAGCGGACTCTCAAATATATCATATAGTTTAATATAGCCATAATATAGATTTATATTTAAACTTGCAAGGACTTCTGATATAGTTAGCATACTTTACATACAGTGATTCCGGTATTTTTTTAAATATTTTTTTATATGTCAACAAATTAACGTATAATTTTCTGAGAATCCGATTGGTTCAAATAACCATATGGAATATTTGTGCAGTTTTGCTATTATTGTGCCACCTTGAAGAACCGCCTTTTTTTGTTATTACTATTAACGATATGTCAGCTGCCAGTCCAATCGATATCGAGATTAATATTGGAAAAAGGAGGAGAAAATCACCATTACATATATGGCCAGTTTGTCTTAGACCGACTTCCACACGATTACTAAAACACGAGTAAACCCTGATTGCTCAGTTAAACTGAAAATGTGAGAACCAAAATTTCGTTCACGCTGCCCAATACAAATATACAGAGTCAATTCAGATAGATGCCTCAAATAATCTGTTATTCTTTAATCTATACTGTTTCCATTGCAATGAAAACTGTGACAAATAGAATCTAATATGGGCAATGATTTAATATTTAATTTATGAATAATTTCTAGCTTTCGCACGACAAAGCTTGCAAAAACTGGGCATTATTCAACTAATTTCATATATTTAATATTAAATTAATACCCGTGATTATTTATATATGACGTCATGACGTTGTATCCAGAAAACGTTCAATGTTCGAAACAATGGGATATACTTGAAAAATTATATAAACAAAAAATTGCATGTCTGCAAACAAAATATCTTTTAGTAAAGTACCATAACAATTCGTCAAAACCTTGCAAAAAGGACTATAATCCAATCCTGCATGGAATAAGCTCATATAGTTATTCATATGACATGGAAATACGTCATTTTTAAAATCGAAACTTAAAATTCTGTCTTTATTCTTTAATTGTGTTTATGACATACGAAACGTTTCGCCATTACCAAGCCTTTTTGTTACATATTTCAAAATTTTAAGTAGTCAAAGTTTTCATCTCAGAGGTCATGCCAACATTGTTTACAGTGGCGAATTAGTCCATAAGGCAAACATCAGGTGTTGTAATTAATTGATTACATAATTAATTATTGGTGTTGGTCTAGATGTGATTAACCATTATATTAATTAAAAGCTACAACCTGACTGTTTTATTGAGAAAGACATACCTCCTAGGTGTGAATTGTTTTTCTTCTATGATTATTCCTCTTGATTTGACAGACCATTTTTGGGTCAGGATAATGCACTTTACTTCAATGCAAATATCACTGATCTCACCTTTAACCTTTCAATAAGATAGTACATGCTGTGCACGTTCAACAGTGCAATTTGCTAATTTATTATTATCTTTATTTATGTTTATATTTTTTATTTGAGATCGGTTTTTATACTAAATATGTGTTTATTTGTTCGTTGATTAAGGACAAACCCAATTGTCTTTGCTTGTAACTTATTGGTCAATTCCAATCTTTCTTCGAGTTAATCGCAATTATTACCATTGGTTGAATCAATGAATGAATTTATAGTGTCACTGACCTGGGACATACTTTGCTAAAACGATTCATTGCATTGAGCTGGGAAACACTATGCTACACAAGTGTAATTAAAAAAAACTATTTTTTTCACTGAGCTGGGGCACACTATGGTTTGTTTGTTTTCTTTATTATGATTTTTAACGTGGCTTTAACAAGTTCTCAGTCATATCGCTATGCTGTCTGCAGTGAGGCAGTTCATAGTTATATTTAGCACTGGGGCATCGTGTCGCAGACATGTAGCATGATGTCCCACCCAGTCACATTATCCTGTCCCAGGCGGACCAGTCCTAACACTAACCTCTTAATGCTGAGCGCCAAGCGAGGCAGCTGTTAGTATGATTTTTGTATGTCTTTGATATGACTTGGCTGTGGATCAAACACACAACCTCCCGCTTCCGCCGCGGACGCTCTAACCACTAGGACACCAGAGCGGTTGGCACATTATGGTATATTTATTGCATTGAGCTGGGACACACTATGCTATATGCATGTACCAAATTAAGAACGATTCATTGCATTGAGCTGGGACACACTATGATATGTACATGTACCAAATTAAGAACGCTTCATTGCATTGAGCTGGGACATACTATGCTATGTGCATATTCCAAATTAAGAACGATTCATTGCATTGAGCTGGGACACACTATGCTATGTGCATATTCCAAAATAAGAACGCTTCATTGCATTGAGCTGGGACACACTATGATATGTACATGTACCAAATTAAGAACGCTTCATTGCATTGAGCTGGGACACACTATGCTATGTGCATATTCCAAAATAAGAACGATTCATTGCATTGAGCTGGGACACACTATGCTATGTACATGTACCAAATTAAGAACGATTCATTGCATTGAGCTGGGACACACTATGCTATGTACATGTACCAAATTAAGAACGATTCATTGCATTGAGCTGGGACACACTATGCTATGTACATGTACCAAATTAGGAACGCTTCATTGCATTGAGCTGGGACACACTATGCTATGTACATGTACCAAATTAAGAACGATTCATTGCATTTAGCTGGGACATACTATGTTATGTGCATATTCCAAAATAAGAACGCTTCATTGCATTGAGCTGGGACACAATATGATATGTACATGTACCAAATTAAGAACGCTTCATTGCATTGAGCTGGGACACACTATGCTATGTGCATATTCCAAAATAAGAACAATTCATTGCATTGAGCTGCGACACACTATGCTATGCAAATGTACTAAATTAAGAACGCTTCATTGCATTGAGCATGGACACACTATGCTATGTAAATGTACCAAATTAAGAACGCTTCATTGCATTGAGCTGGGACACACTATGCTATGTAAATGTACCAAATTAATAACGATTCATTGCATTGAGCTGGGACACACTATGCTATATACATGTACCAAATTAAGAACGATTCATTGCATTGAGCTGGGACACACTATGCTATGTAAATGTACTAAATTAAGAACGCTTCATTGCATTGAGCTGGGACACACTATGCTGTGTAAATGTACTAAATTAAGAACGATTCATTGCATTGAGCTGGGACACACTATGCTATGTACATGTACCAAATTAAGAACGCTTCATTGCATTGAGCTGGGACACACTATGCTATGTGCATATTCCAAAATAAGAACAATTCATTGCATTGAGCTGCGACACACTATGCTATGTAAATGTACTAAATTAAGAACGCTTCATTGCATTGAGCTGGGACACACTATGCTATATACATGTACCAAATTAAGAACGATTCATTGCATTGAGCTGGGACACACTATGCTATGTGCATATTCCAAAATAAGAACGCTTCATTGCTTTGAGCTGGGACACACTATGATATGTACATGTACCAAATTAAGAACGCTTCATTGCATTGAGCTGGGACACACTATGCTATGTGCATATTCCAAAATAAGAACGATTCATTGCATTGAGTTGGGACACACTATGCTATGTACATGTACCAAATTAAGAACGATTCATTGCATTTAGCTGCTACATACTATGCTATGTGCATATTCCAAAATAAGAACGCTTCATTGCATTGAGCTGGGACACAGTATGCTATGTACATGTACCAAAATAAGAACGCTTCATTGCATTGAGCATGGACACACTATGCTATGTACATGTACTAAATTAAGAACGCTTCATTGCATTGAGCTGGGACACACTATGCTATGTACATGTACCAAATTAAGAACGCTTCATTGCATTGAGCTGGGACACACTGTGCTATGTACATGTACCAAAATAAGAACGCTTCATTGCATTGAGCATGGACACACTATGCTATGTGCATATTCCAAAATAAGAACGCTTCATTGCATTGAGCTGGGACACACTATGCTATGTGCATATTCCAAAATAAGAACGCTTCATTGCATTGAGCTGGGACACACTAAGCTATGTAAATGTACCAAATTAAGAACACTTCATTGCATTGAGCTGGGGCACACTATGCTATGTGCATATTCCAAAATAAGAACGATTCATTGCTTTGGACTGTGAAAGAGTCTTAAATATTGATCAGGATTTAAACGTTATTGTCTGTACTATTTTTATTATTTAAATGTGGATTTACCTCATATTACTGTAAGTTTCTCTCATACTTGTAACTATAACTTTGATAATTAAATTATTCCTTGAGTTTTGTAAAACCTGTTGGTTTTGCTTAGTTTCTGTTACTTAAGATTGTGACTGTAGAGTCTTAACAAAAGTATATTCAATTAATTTAAACTGTACTGTACAGGTTAGTCAAGTAATTTAGATGTACTGTACAGCTTAGGCAAGTAATTTTGACTTTTCTTTTCAGGTTAGTCAAGTAAATTAAACTGTTCTGTACAGTTAGTCAAGTACTTTTGACTGTAATGTACAGCTTAGGCAAGTAATTTTGACTGTACTGTACAGCTTATGCAAGTAACATTTAGAAGTAATTACATATTCAAGCTTTTATAAAGACTGGCTAATAATGGTCAATGTACACTTTTAATATTAGTATATACCAGTTCTTACATTCACCCGTTTAATTGTGTAGGCTTAAATATAAATATAGATATAGATAGGAAAGACAGACTAGAGAATGAAATGTCAGGAATGGTTCTAAATAAAAAATCGCTATGTAGTTCAATATTGTATGACCAACATATATGCCGAAGTCCCTAGTAAATGTCTTAATGGTATTAGTATGAAATACTGATATTTGCAAACTCTTTACCTACAGGAGACGGAAATATCACTAAGCTTGAATTCGAGACGGCTCTTAGTAAAATAGGGAACACTGGGATCGCGGATACGATCTTCGACCATTATGATACAGACAGGGATGGTATAATTCCGACTAATCACGTAGAGAGATTATACCATATAATGGACACCAATGGTGAGAACCGTAACATATTATGATTTCTCAGCATAATATTGTCGTGTATTTCTGCTTTTTGGAAGCCTACATGATTTCGTAACAACCTACAGCTGCGTTGATTTTCAAGTTTATGCTTAAGAATTTACAAACTCTAAGTACTATGCACAATATAATGACTTGTTTGACTCATTACGTGCTCTAAACCAGTTTGACTCATGGCTTGCAATATACCACAGTTAGACTTAAGACTAGCAATATGCCACAGTTAGACTTAAGACTAGCAATATACCACAGTTAGACTTAAGACTAGCAATATACCACAGTTAGACTGAAGACTAGCAATATACCACAGTTAGACTTAAGACTAGCAATATACCACAGTTAGACTTAAGACTAGCAATATACCACAGTTAGACTTAAGACTAGCAATATACCACAGTTAGACTTAAGACTAGCAATATACCACAGTTAGACTTAAGACAAGCAATGTACAACAGTTGACTCGTGACTAGCAATATACCATAGTTAGACTCAAGACTAGCAATATACCACAGTTAGACTTAAGACTAGCAATATACCACAGTTAGACTTAAGACCAGCAATATACCACAGTTAGACTGAAGACTAGCAATATACCACAGTTAGACTTCAGACTAGCAATATACCACAGTTAGACTTAAGACTAGCAATATACCACAGTTAGACTTAAGACTAGCAATATACCACAGTTAGACTTAAGACAAGCAATGTACAACAGTTGACTCGTGACTAGCAATATACCACAGTTAGACTCAAGACTAGCAATATACCACAGTTAGACTTAAGACTAGCAATATACCACAGTTAGACTTAAGACCAGCAATATACCACACTTAGTCTTAAGACTAGCAATATACCACAGTTAGACTTAAGACTAGCAATATACCACAGTTAGACTTAAGACTAGCAATATACCACAGTTAGACTTAAGACTAGCAATGTACAACAGTTGACTCGTGACTAGCAATATACCACAGTTAGACTTAAGACTAGCAATATACCACAGTTAGACTCAAGACTAGCAATATACCACAGTTAAACTTAAGACTAGCAATATACCACAGTTAGACTCAAGACTAGCAATATACCATAGTTAGACTTAAGACTAGCAATATACCACAGTTAGACTTAAGACTAGCAATATACCACAGTTAGACTTAAGACCAGCAATATACCACAGTTAGACTGAAGACTAGGAATATACCACAGTTAGACTTCAGACTAGCAATATACCACAGTTAGACTTAAGCCTAGCAATATACCACAGTTAGACTTAAGACTAGCAATATACCACAGTTAGACTTAAGACAAGCAATGTACAACAGTTGACTCGTGACTAGCAATATACCACAGTTAGACTCAAGACTAGCAATATACCACAGTTAGACTTAAGACTAGCAATATACCACAGTTAGACTTAAGACCAGCAATATACCACACTTAGTCTTAAGACTAGCAATATACCACAGTTAGACTTAAGACTAGCAATACACCACAGTTAGACTTAAGACTAGCAATATACCACAGTTAGACTCAAGACTAGCAATATACCACAGTTAAACTTAAGACTAGCAATATACCACAGTTAGACTCAAGACTAGCAATATACCATAGTTAGACTTAAGACTAGCAATATACCATAGTTGACTCATTATGCATGTTATTTAGTGTGAGTGGTACTTATGCAGTGCCGGTGCAAGGCATTTTGGCGCCTTGGCGAGATCAGATATCTGGCGCCCCCTTCCACTCAAACCTTTCCCCACCCGCCCACTATGAAATAAACCCTTAGCCCAGCGCCCTAGGCGATTGCCTAGTTCGTCTAGCGTAAGCGCCGGCCCTGCTTTTTTGCATTTCGTAGCTTTTCCAACAGAGAATATTTGCACATTATGAGATTATTTTGTACAATACAATGAATACAATACATTGTACAATACAATGAATACAATACATTGTACAATACAATTAATCTTAAAGTACTAAATGAAATTTGGAAAGCTATATATTGTTGCTAAATATAAAGCGTGATCGAGAAAATAAAGAAGATAAAGTGCACCAAATCTGAGAAACTACCAAAGCTTGTTAAATGTAAATAACACATTCAGGGAATGTAAACATGTTATACCTAAACGTCATCTACAACGGCCGATGTCGGCATGGCAACACCGATTTACAAGTATCACCTGTTTCTTTAAATGAAAATTTTAATTTTTGTGAATTAGATACGTTATTAACAGATATGTTACTATGACAATATACATGTATATGAAGTATTTCATGGGTCTTTATCATAAGATTCTATGATTGCTTAATACAAGCCGGCTGGGCGACAAAAGAAGACCAAAATGCATCGAATAGCGTAACGTATCTACTGCTAATGGCAAAGGCGATAAGGTTAACGAAATTGTATTTGATCAAATAACAATGATACAGGGAACATATGTCAGATTAATGTTGTGATGTATTGGTATTTGAATACTGATTTCAGTAAAAGTGTTTGCATGGATGTTTATATTTCTACTTACAATCGTCACGTGGACTGCTTCCGTTATTGGCGAATGTGCCTTCAGCATCAGAAACTTGTGACTAGTAATTCAGTCATTTCTTATGTCCAGCATAGAAATAATATGACCACAAGTCTCAAATGCGTGGTAGGGACTATATGCAAACCAACGTCACAGATCATCGCTGATGACAGTAGATAGTGACGGGTATAATATGGTACTGCTAAGTGATTCTTTCCTTTCAAATACAATTCAATACACTTGATGAGCGATCCCTTTAAGGTGAGGTGTTATTTAAGTAACTTCTTCGTAAGGTGATTATCAACTGATTGTCATATACCTTGTATCATGTCTTATTTAACAGATCATCTGAAAATACAACCGTACGATAAGATATCCCACGGGAGAGTGATGTCAATTTATGTCTCAGATATAAAATATTATCTAAGTATTTTTTAAAGATACATTTCATTTTCACCATCCTCTATTTTCCTCCTACATTTTGCTTTTATTCCTTCTGACAGTGACAGGAAAATTCACTTCACAGTACATTTTGAGTTTAGTGTATAATAAAACTCCTGTTACGTATCAATAAAATCCGTACCAATAAAACTACCGAATGAACCAATAAAAATCCTGAAATTATGTACAAATGAATGTATGGAATGTATCGATTAAACAAATCCTGAAATTATATACAAATAAATGTATTAAATATACGTACCGATAAAAAAAAGTCCTGAACATATGTACCATTTGAACTACTGAATATATGTACCAATAAAACCACTTAATAGCATGTACCAATAAAAATCCTGAAATTATGTACAAATACATGTATTGAATAGCATGTACCGATAAAAAAATCCTGAATCTAATGTATCAATATAACTAATGAATATCATTTACCAATACAAATTCTGAACATATGTACCTATAAAACTCCTGAATATACATACCAAATAAAACTACTGAATATAAGTACCAATAAAAATCCTGAATATGCGTACCAATAAAACTACTGAATATAAGTACCAATAAAACTCCTGAATATACGTACCAAATAAAACTACTGAATATAAGTACCAATAAAAATCCTGAATATACGTACCAAATAAAACTACTGAATATAAGTACCAATAAAAATCCTGAATATACCTACCAATAAAACTACTGAATATAAGTACCAATAAAAATCCTGAATATACGTACCAAATAAAACTATTGACTATAGTTACCGACAAATCCTGAATCTAATGTATCAATAAAACTCGTGAATATAGGTACCAATAACATTCCTGAATGTAACTGAAGGTGTAACGCAATAAGCAACATATGTATGAGGGACATCATCGAAATGCCATTCAAATTGCCACTTTGGAAAATAGCTATGACCGGCATCATTGTATTACCACTCAACACTGCCACTTTGGCAAATTGGCTATCAGCAAGACAATCGTAATGCCAGTCAAACAGTCACTTCGGCAAAATGGATATGAGCATGAAAATCGTATTGCCAATCAAATGATCACATCGGCAAAATGGCTATGAGCAAGAAAACCGTAATGCCAGTAAAACTGTCACTTCTGCAAAATGGCTATGAGCAAGACAATCTTATTGTCATTCAAACGGTCACTTTGGTAAAATGGCTATGAGCATGAAAATCGTATTGCCAGTCAAACGGTCACTTTGGTAAATTGGCTATGAGCATGAAAATCGTATTGCCAGTCAAACGGTCACATCGGCAAAAGGGCTATGAACATGAAAATCGAATTGCCAGTCAAATGGTCACTTCGGCAAAATGGCTATCAGCAAGAATATCGTAATGCCATTAAAACTGTCACTTCTGCAAAATGGCTATGAGCAATACAATCTTATTGCCAGTCAAACGGTCACTTTGGTAAAATGGCTATGAGCAAGACAATCTTATTGCCAGTCAAACGGACACTTTGGTAAATTGGCTATGAGCATGAAAATCGTATTGCCAGTCAAACGGTCACTTTGGTAAAATGGCTATGAGCAAGACAATCTTATTGCCAGTCAAACGGACACTTTGGTAAATTGGCTATGAGCATGAAAATCGTATTGCCAGTCAAACGGTCACTTTGGCAAAAGGGTTATGAACATGAAAATCGTATTGCCAGTCAAACGGTCACTTCGGTAAAAAGGCTATGAGCAAGACAATCGTATTGCCAATCAAACGGTCACTTTGGCAAATTTTTCTATGAGCAAAGCCATCACCATGCCAAAACATCTGCCACTTTTAGACAAGAGTATTAATGAACAACATTGGAACATGGTAAGATCGCCGGTCAAACTAGCACCTGGGCAAATTTAAAGAGGTCTGAATCATTATAGCTGTACCGGCAACCTTCTAGTTATGGTTAGTTTGGTACTCGCAAAACTATCTTGTTTAAAATATCAACGAACACCCTCTTAAACTATTACGTTATATAACACACTAAAACCAATTCATTAAAATTGTTCTATCCTACGATTGTCTAAATCAAATAGAAATATAAACTTTGAAAGCTTTCGTATACGGGCTAATTAATAACCATCAGTAGCTTAATTTACTTAAGGGATTGTTCGAGAATGCAAAATACTTTGGAATACTACAAATTTCGTTCGGCTTATATTCTAAATCCTTTTCGAATTGTGTGGAATACACTTTTGGACCAAATTTGGTTCCCTCAACTTCATCTTGAGGTCTTACATTTATAAGAATCACAAAAGTGGATGAAATTTACAATATTTTTTCATTCAGTAAATCGTTGAAGGTGAGCGCAGTCTTAAGTAACTTAACTTAAAACCATATTGTTTTGGACCAGACATCTCTACTATTTGTCTTAATTTATATTTTCGGGATTATGTTTAATTTAGGTAGAGTAAATGTAAGAAAACTCTTCCATTAATCTGTGTGAAGGATGACTGATATTTTTATTTTTTTATTTTAGGATTAACACATGTATTATTGCATAGTTTCATAGTTTAATTTATTTCTAGCTCAAAATAAACCTGAGATTTTATGTATATTTTTCTGGATCATGACTAATATTATAATTTATATTCATAGATATTAAACCGTTAGAAGAATAGAAGCCTTGATTTCAAATGTTGCGCTGTTTCTTGTATTTCCAGGAGATGGTCAAGTGACAAGACACGAATTCGACCACTACGAAACTCACGTATGTACACATACCAAAGTATATACCAAAATATTATCAACAATTTGTTGTTTTTTTCCGATACAATCCGGACATACTGACATCCACAAACTGTCTTCATCTGTAGACCAAATTAGAAATTATATCACAATTATAATAATTTTAATATTTTATTTCAATCAATGAATATATCTAATTAATACTCGAAGAAAGTATTATTGTGTTGTCTCGTTAAAATATACTAAGATTTAATTAACAAGGCTCATTATATTGTAACAATTAGAAAATAAGTAGCTCAGTTAGATAGTGAATGGACATGAAACCACTCATGTTGAATAACCATTTAGTGTTTATCTCCCGATACATTAATGGATTGAGTAAACGGTATACGCATTCCCTTTCAGCTTCTCATATCTCTCTTTGGACATGGTAATCACGGCGGATAGGATCAAGGACACGCAAAGTATAGGGAACTATCGTTTACAACGACAGCAATGAGAGCTAACATAAAAAAATTCCGAATGTGAAATAAAGATTACAGAGATCCGATTTCGGATATCGAAGTGTTTGTCGATTTGTTGGAAGCAAGGTTTAGCAGGGATATTAACTGCATACTCAAGGCGTATCAACTTAATGTGTCTATAAAAATTAAGACGTATGTATGGATTCTAAACAATATACAATAATTAGAGGCCCAACGTTACCAGACTTTCCTTAGTTGTACATAGTCAAGAAATTATCAAAAAGCCCATAGAGACGCTAAGGGTCCAGGTTACTGGACGAGCACCTTCTGTTAAATTGTTTGTTTAATTATTTTACATACGATCTCAGAAAAGTAGCGAATACCATTTAATCGAAATTTGTTAACATTTCCAAAATTTTCACTTTTTGTAAGGTATGTTAAATTGTCAGATGTTTGAGAGAATCAGGCAGCACTTATTTTAAAATTTTCAAAGTGGCTGAAAGAAATTGACTTAGTTCAAACTTTGTAAGATTTTGAAACACCTTTACGAAATTGTTAAACAAACATGAAATTAAATTGCAGAATATTCATTACTATTGCAATATTTAAATGAAATTAGTAAAATGTATTTTTTTAAAAACCCAGAAGAAACTTTGAACTAGCTACTGTTATACTATTATGTTGTCATTCTCAGACATATGCGATACCTAGTGATGTTCTCGTGTGTGAGTACAAGTGAAATTTTATGAGCTGCTTGGTGGATGTTTTAGTGTATCAGTACAAATGCACATTTCAAATTATTGATTGATTGAAAGAAACCCCACTGCGCTAGATGGCTCAATACTCCATGCCTATGGGTGCGCATTTCCAAGATCATGAATTATCCAGCGAAGTTCTTCTGTAGGATTACCAGTACATAATCAGATTTTAGGATTGGAAATAGTAACCTCAAGTCCCGAGAGCACTCTGTTGTGTATATAAATATTATGCGAAATCTAGACAGCATTACGTTCAGTCAATACTAAAGCGCTAAACGTTAGATTAGGAAAATAGAATGGAAACAAATAATTAATACGCTCATTGGTAATCCATTATAGAAAATGATTTAATATCTAGTCTGTAATGAACAAAAAATATCCTTGTGAATTAAAAACAGATACACCAATGCTTCGAAGCTGTATAGAATATAAACATTTACTAAGTCTGGCTTTAAAAGAAATAGTTCAAAAAGGACTAGCACGGTTTACTTTTGCCAGGTCTCTTCTTAAAAGAGATAAACTCAAAAGGGACTAGAAATGTTTACGTATGCCAGGTCTGGCGTTAAAAGAGATAAAATCAATAGAGTCTAGAAATGTTTACGTATGCCAGGTCTGGCTTTAAAAGAGATAAAATCAATAATGACTAACACGGTTTACGTATGCCAGGTCAGGCTTTAAAAGAGATAAAATCAACAGAGACTAGAAAGGTTTACGTATGCCAGGTCTGGCTTTAAAAGAGATAAAATCAATAGGGACTAGAAAGGTTTACTTATGCCAGGTCTGGCTTTAAAAGAGATAAAATCAATAGGGACTAGAAAGGTTTACTTTTGCCAGGTCTGGCTTTAAAAGAGATAAAAGAGATAAAATTAAAAGGGACTAGACAGGTTTGCTTATGCCAGGTTTTTGTTTGAATGAACACTTAAAGTTTGCACTTCATAAGATGAGAATAGAAACATCATTAAAGTTATACAATATATCGATTCCCAGGTTACATAAAGCTATTGTATCGTCTGAAGATTGGATCAGATATGATTGATCTGAAAATCACAACATGCATGATTGATCTGAAGATGAAAATAAAATTTTGTATGATTTGATTCATCTGAAAACATAACATGTATGATTGATATTAAGATCACAACATTTATGATTGATCTCAATATTATAACATGCATGATTGATCTGGAGATCATAAAATATATTATTCGTCTGAGATCACAACATGAATAATTGATCTGAAGATCATAATATGTATGATTGTTCTGAAAACCGCTCCACTGATTTAGTGGTTAGAGCGTCCACCGCGGAAGAAGCGGGAGGTCGTGGGTTCGATCCCCTCCCGAGTCATACCAAAGACTTACAAATATGGTACTAACAGCTGCCTGGATTGACGCTCAGCATTAAGAAGATAGTGTTAGGACTGATCGGCCTGGTGTCAGGATAATGTGAATGGGTGGGATATCATGCTACATATCTGTGGCATGATGCCCCAGTGATAGACGTGACTAAAACCTGCATCACAGCAGACATCGTAGCGATATGACTGAAACAATTATTAAAGCTACGTTAAAAAAATCCTAATCAAACAAACTAATTAACTGATCTGAAGATCGCAACATGTATGATTCGTCTGAAGACAACAAGAAACAAAATACAATTTAAATATTTATAGTACTTGATGTTCTGTCCCTAAAAATGATGACATCAATAAAATTAGGAATAATGCAACACACATGTTATATAATATTACACAATCTTACTTAGTAGATTAAGAATGCCATGGAAAAATTGATACGTTTAGTATTTTCCATGGTGTAGATAAATGTTATATCGATATTAGGGATTTAACTGGATTGGTATATATCTATCTATTTAAAGAAGACCACGAATTCATATGCAAGATATATTTCAAGAACATCAAAACAAAAGACAAAATAAATAACCGATTTTATCATAGTGTTCTTTAAAGTAGGAAATATGTTGTACATGCTAGGAATATAAAACGTTTATCATCGGCTAAAGAGGTTCGTTTGTATTGCGGCTTTCAATGTGTTATGGCTAAAACTGAAAATGAAACTTAAGAATAAATTAAATGTATTGAAAAGCTTGAGAACAAACGGATGATAATTAAATGAATGTACTGCAAAAGCATTCAATTATACACAAAACATTGTTTGAAAGAGAAAATGACAAAATACATGCCTTAAGGTTTGTTTATGTCTCTAACGTCAATTCGTAGCTAGTACAGACCATCGTTTACTGAGGTACTGATTGCATTTACGTGTTTTATAACCTGTTACGACGATTGCAATGTTTTATTGTTTGAATTGCATACAAATAATGTAAAGCCCAAAGGGACAAGATTTGTCGTGGGGCGACAATATCATAGCACATTAAATGCGTAATTTTATCGTAATGATTCACATTTAAACTAGCGGTGTGCGACTTTTATACTGCTATTCATTCATAAATAGTCTGAATATCATTATCACATTTTCTACAATGAGCTTGTTTAATAAAAGATCCTGAAAATGCTTTAAACGTCATCTCTAACAGATGAAAACTACATAACACTCTGCAAACACTTAGTAGTTAACAAAATCGTGTTGGTAGGAAAGAAGCGTACGTTTGATGACTGATTAGGCTTGTAGTTATCTATCTGTTCATGGAGTAAACATTTTTACCGTTGGCTAAGAATTAGATTGCAAAGCTTATTGACTGATAACCATTTCTAAAATATGGAATCTAAATTTTTATGTAACGATATCTATCCTTATGAGGATTTTGACACTTTTGAAAAGTTAAATTAGACAGCCGTACCCATTATTGATAAATCCTACGCTCTCATTTGAATTCAAACATTCCAAATGTCGAGTATCAATATGAATAATACGCAACATCTCAATTCTGCCGACAATCAATAGGCAATCTTCACATTTATTATCTTACGGTGGTCACATTAATGTATTGCCATATCGCTGTAAAAATTTCGAAATATCAATTCTAAAATTTTCAGCACCTTATTACAGTCCCAAGGTCTTGCACATGCTACTTATTTAACGATATCGGATGATCGAGAAGGCATTATCGTGATTCCAAACAAATGCTCCAATGTCAATTCTGAATTATGTGGTCATTACCAAGATAGGATGTTTCACATCGAAAGGAAAATAGTAAAAATGATTCGGATTTGCTAAGACAGCACAACATCATTCACATGTTGGTTAATGTGCCAACATTTACATGCGAACAGCTTCATATTAATAAATCAAAAAGGATTAAATGTGAAAAGAAAATTTATTGAAATAAACGATAGTAGTTAAAAAGTGTACACTTTAGAAGTTGATTTGGAAATTTCGAAAATCTTCAGTGGCATTTCAGATTTCCAAGTAGATACATAAAACAAAATTAATTTATTTAAGTTGCAAAAGATATTCATAGAAGCGAAAAAGGTAGCTAAGCCAGATGTATTTAAGTTGTTGTGTACGTTGAAGAGGAATTGTGTGCTGTCTAAACAACGTTTAAATTTCTCATAACAAAAATGTTCATTCACGTTATTTTCAATCAAAAAGCTTTAGGTGTCACGGAAGTGTGTATATTTATTGTTCATATGTATGTTGAATCAAGTGTACTCAAGTTTCGTTTCGCGGACAGCGGTACCTGGGATTGGTTTATGTATATTTATATAATATTTTATTTCAATGTAGTAAATTTGGTTCACTCGATGATGCACAAGTGAACTTCTTACGATGGGATAACCGATATACTACAAGAGCACAGGCCGTGCATTGCAATATAGCTTGTGTACATATATTTTCATGTTAGGGTCAAACATTACATTACGGAATGGCTGTCAGTGAGCGGTGCACTTTACGGCGCATATCTTCAGCTATAGAGCTGTGTAAAGAGGTGAAAAGCTGAAAGGAATGAAGAAGTGAAGGATTGATTGAGTTATGTTGTATCTTGTTTGCACGGAACTGAAGGTGTCGTTTAGCCGTGGTACTAATTTGTGTTGGTGTATGCTCAGTTTGCTGCTGTAGGTGGTGACGTTGGTCCGCAAGAAGAGATCATCAAAAAGAATCAGGAATTGGTGAACCAGTTGGCAGCTGGATGCGCTTCAGATTTGAAAAACAGTTTTAATCATTTCTAGAAATACAAGTAGAGAGAAGGTATCATGGCATCTGCCCACATGTAGCACACGTAGCCAGTTTCTGAATTTATGTTAACTTTTCATCAGTTAATTTGGATATTAAAGGATAATTTGTATATCTGGCAATATTTTATATACTCATACAGAATTCTTGGACAAAGACAGTTTATTAAATTTGTTTTCGAATCGTCAACACTGGAGTGCTAAATATTGTGTTCCTACAAGAAACTGTAGATGAGCACAAACAGACTTCAGCATACGACTACGTCTTCCATCTTGGATTTTCCAACAGGACTCGAATTTGATTATAATAGAACATTTCATTACTAGAACTTTTGTAATTTAATTCGTGGATTATTCTTGGAATTCTTTTGGATTTAATTCTAAAAACTGTAAGTTTTTTTTTCTTTCATTTTTACAATCGTTTTCCAAGGAAATAAATTATCCGTTAAACTTTAAAACGCTTGTTGTTCTTACTTTACTTTGTTACCGTATATAAGAGCGTACGCGTAACAAAATGTAAACTGATTAGAGATGCATGGTGGGCTGTTTTCAACAGCATCTGTAACCTTTTATATACAGTGATATACGACCATGGTATGAAGCTCTGAAATCAATTAATCTATTCTGAAAAAGTCATTAGTACACCTTTGTTAAATTATGGAAAGAAATTATTCCTTCTCTATGAAATTTCTTTAGAAAATGAAACAGGTTAAATTCACCTTTTCGAAGTTCTACAGAACAAATTAAAAAAAATGAGACACTTCTATGTGTGTTCATCTGTATTAAAACGTATTTCAAAATCCGAGACACGAATTTATAAATGTCATTGTAATGGTCATTTTATAAATAGTCGTTTTAATGGTAATTTTTTTTAAATTGTCGCTGTAATGGTAATTTTTATGAGCATAAAAAAGCCTTTACCGGAGAGGTTAGTCCTGGCAACTTTGCTCTCAAACTCTTATGATGTTTGTTTATATTTTGATATATCCAGAAAAAAATTGTGTGTAGTAAAGCATTCTCAAAAGGAATATAAATAACTACAATGATACGGTGGACAAAAAGTATTGTAAGTGAGCAATTCAAAAAGGAATATAAATAAATAAAATGATACGGTGGACAAATATAGTATTGTAAGTGAGCATTTCAAAGAGGAATACAAATAAGTACAATGATACGGTGGACAAATATAGTATTGTGAAGGAGCATTTCAAAAAGGAAATGTTAGGACAGGAGTTACATTGACACAGTGCCAAACAGACTTTTGTTTGTTTTGTTTGTTTGATTAGGATTTTTAACGTAGCTTTAACAATTTTTCAGTCATATCGATACGATGTCTGCAGTGAGGCAGTTTATAGTGATGTCTACCACTGGGGCATCATGCCGCAGACATGTATGGTATGACTCGGCCGGGGATCGAACCCACGACCTCCCGCTTCCGCGGCGGACGCTCTAACCACTAGGCCACCGGAGCGGTTACCAAACAGACAATGTTATTCGCAACTATAGAATTGTTTGTTCCTGAATTATTGCTAGACACAATGTGCCGTGTACAGTTTTATTTTTCAATGAAAGGCGTTAAAAGGAATTATTACGACAGAAATTATGTACGTGACACAAAGTAAAACGCATATTTTGAATGATCATGGAACCTATTAGGAATTTAAAAATGTTTATGCGGAAGAATTACAAAGACACACAGTAAAAAGTGAGGTTTTATTATTGTTGTTATTGCCTTTTTAACGATGATTTTAACGTCAAATGGCGTCATTACCGATGATTGGAACGTCAAATGACCTCATGAACGTCACTTTAACGGCCGTGATGACCAAATAGCTGTGTCAATAGCTGTAAAAAAATAAAAACTTATGCATCAGAACATTTTCAATAAATAAATGTAGATTATAATATATTAAATAAATTAATCAATTGATGGACGACAAAATGTTAGGAACGGTAAGATCGAGGCATTCAGACGACAGTAATTTAAAGTGTTAGCTAATCTTCTCTTGCAAGCCACTTGCGTGGTGTGATACTGTACACTTGTTTATCAAGCTGGTTTTCATATTTTGTCGTTACCTTCGTTGTAACTGTCTTATTGTCATTACTAATATATATATATATATATATATATATATATATATATATATATATATATATATATATATATATATATATATATATATATATATATGTGTGTGTGTGTGTGTGTGTGTGTGTGTGTGTGTGTGTGTGTGTGTTTATTTTCCTTTGCAACTACTTTACCATGGTTTCTGCATAATTGATTGGCTTATTACAAAATTAATGTCCTCAATAAATATTATTTTAAAAAATAATTCAAATATTTAAATGCGGTTTTGTTGTAATATTCATTGTTATACATACATGTGTTTCATACATATCATACTCGTGTCTTGTAACCATACCATCATCTGCAAGAAGAAGATATTTATCACATTACGGCTTATCATACTCATATTTAAAAATAATACTTATATCGTACATATCATATTCATCCCGTACATATCATACTCATACCGTACATATTATACTCATACCGTACATATTATACTCATACCGTACATATTATACTCATATAGTACATATCATACTTGTATCTTGTAACCGTACAAGCGTCTCCAAGTAGACAGTTATCACAATATGGCTTATCATACTCATACTCATAGCGTACATATTATACTCAAATCGTGCATATAATACTCATATTGTAAATATCATACTCATATCGTACATATAATATTATATCGTACATATCATATTCATATCACAAATACATACTCATATCGTACATATCATACTCATATCGTACATATAATACTCGTATCGTACATATAATACTCGTATCGTACATATAATACTCGTATCGTACATATAATACTCATATTGTACATATCATACTCATATCGTACATATCATACTCATATCGTATATATCGTACTCATATTGTACAGATCATACTCATATCGTATGTATCATTCTCATATGGTAAATATCATTCTCATATCGTAAATATCATTCTCATATCATACTCGTATCGTACATATAATATTATATCGTACATATCATATTCATATCACAAATACATACTCATATTGTACATATCATACTCATATCGTATATATCGTACTCATATCGTACATATCATACTCATATCGTATATATCGTACTCATATTGTACATATCATACTCATATCGTACATATAATACTCGTATCGTACATAAAATACTCTTATCGTACATATAATACTCATATTGTACATATCATACTTATATCGTACATATAATACTCATATCGTACATATAATACTCATATCGTACATATCATACTCATATCGTACATATCATGTTAATATCGCATTTAAGGTGAGCTAAGTTTGTCGAGGGACATCTAACGGTGGTAAATTACTGGCAGACTAGTGCCTTTGCAAGTATAGGATAATTTTAAAAAATCTTTGGGGTAAAACGGTGTTGTGTACTAAAGATAATAGTAAGTACATTGAGTGACGTTTCAATTTGAAAGCAAGACCCATCACACCGTTTAACATGGGTGTGTTTTCTCACTCGTACCAAACGTCCATGCTCAGATAATGTATTTTTGTATCCAAACTATGGTCAGTAGATAACTAAAGAGGGTAAAGTCACTGGGTAATTTGTATAGTACAATCTTTATATATCAAATGACGACCACCATTATGCGCATGATGCCGTGGGTCAGTTCACCCTTCAAACACATGGAGATCTATATACTTATTACTACAATCTTGACATCACTTGACACTTTGAGTCATTTAGGAAGGTTTCTGGAAGAAAAAAAATTACACTCTTGATGTCATGTGACACTTTGCGGAATTTAGGAAGGTTTCTTGGAACAGTACGCTCTTGACCTCAATGGACACTGCGGAATTTAGGACGGTTTCTTGGAACAGTATACTCTTGACGTCATGTGAAACTTTGCGGAATTTAGGAAGGTTTCCTGGAACTTTAAACTCTCGACACTTCTAGCTATTAAAACGCACCAGTACTAGACCATGATGCCAGTTTAAATGTGTCAGATGCATCATTGATATTCCGGAAAGATGGCCGCCATCGCTTAACTGCTCGAGATAGGCTCTTCCGATTTTGTGCTATATTTATGATATTTATGCTTGTTCTCTATCATCGTCTACATTATTGTGTTTCATCATGCATTGGCTGTTCGGTTCGTATGTGTTAATTCATATCCTTGTTTTGGAAACGAGAACAATTAGAATTTTTCTCAGCTGTTTTGTCCCAATGTTAAGACGTCATTTGTTTTTTAATAAACCGCAGTCACGTGACCGCTTACAATACGACGGACCCTCATTAACTGGATTAAATGACCACACCTTGGTTCTAGATACTACATCGTGCTCAAGCCTGAACGAACTGGGAATACATTCATCTTCTCTTAAATGTAAACGGAAGCGAAATAAGAAACGTTCTTTCAAAGCTGGCCCGAGTAGAACAGGAAGAAGAATTCCAGTTATCTCCCTTTCGCCCTGAACGGATAAACAATTTAAATTTCTGCCGTTAATTTTAATAACCTGGTTCAAATTCATCTTACATCGTCAACCGTTGTGTCAACTGTTCCAGGGATACCACTACTTATTTCATTATTCAACGCTCAATCAGTAGGATCACCGGAAAAGCGGACAGAAATTGTTAATTTTATCAACGACCATAATATTGACGTCTTCTTCCTGACAGAAACTTGGTTAAATCCGGCAAGTGATGATTGTACGTGTGCGGATTTAACACCCAGCGATTACTCAGTCAAGTCGTTCCCCCGCAACTCTCGCGGAGGTGGAATTGCTGTAATTACAAAGAATTCCATGGTCAAATGCCTTAAGTACAACACAACCTTCAATTTCTGCCACACATCGTTTGAACTAGTCCAAACAACGCTCACACTGGAACAAAGGTCAGTCCATTTTTTCTGTCTCTACCGTCCTCCTCCTATTAGAGAAAACAAGCTGACTGATTATCTATTTTAGGAGCAGTTTCCAAATCTTCTAGAGTATGGAAATTCGATAGATGGCAACCTAATTATTCTTGGAGATTTCAACTTTCACTTTGACTGTCCTGGTAAACCATACACGTCAAAACTCCTAGATTCCATTCATGTTTTCAATCTTAAACAGTCAGTTAACCAACCTACCCATAAACTTGGTCACATTTTAGACTGGTTCCTTTATAGACCTGATGATAATATTCTGCAATCAACTCTCGTATCCCACGAACTTGCATCAGATCACCTCTGCATTGTATGCCATCTCGACGTATCAGAACCCTCCACCTCAATTTGCTACTAAGAGAAACCTCCGTATGATAAATAGAAACAAATTCATGCATGACATCCAAGAAAACCTAACAACTTTCTTACATCCAACAGCGGAACAACTTGATAACTGCCTGCGTTCATTGCTTGAAAAACATGCCCCAGCCACCAAATGCAGAGTATCAATAAAAAAAAAGTGTTCTCCATGGTATAGCAGTGTTTGGGACCAGCTTCGCACTGCTAATAGACATCGCCGAAAAGCAGAGGGACTTTGGCTTTCCACAAACTCACTATTCATAAACAAATCTACGAAGCCGCTAAGAAGAACGTCACAAACATAGTCCATTTAGCCAAATCATCCCACTACAGTACTAAGATCACGGAGAGTTCCAGCTGCAAAGATCTCTTCGAGATAACTAACAAACTAATGTCAAGGAACAAATGTTCACCACTTCCAACAACCTTCTATCCACTAGACCTACCAGACCCATTTGCAAATTTCTTCCATGACAAAATACAAACCATTAGAGATTCGCTTGACAGCACAATTTCAACTGATTCGTCACCATAGTTATGATGCAGAATTTCAGCGACAACCGTTAGGAGCATTTGAACCTGTTTGTTTTGATTTAGTACGGACAATCGTGATGAAAAGTGCACCAAAGTCTTGTGAACTTGATCCAATTCCGACATCACTGCTACTTGAGTGTTTAGACCCAATATTGCGTTCACTAACTGATGTTATTAATCTCTCTCTCTCTCTCTCTCTCTCTCTATCTCTCTCTCTCTCTCTCTCTCTCTCTCTCTCTCTCTCTCTCTCATCAGGGGAATTCCCATCATTTTTCAAAACTGCCATCGTAAAGCCACTGCTGAAGAAACCAACACTGTACCATAACGATTTAAAGAACTACCGGCCAGTTTCTAATTTCCCATTCATATAAAAAATCTTAGAAAAGGTTGTTCTTACTCAACTTGTATCTCATTTGGATTCAAACAGTCTTTTTAGCAATGTACACAGTCTGCATATCGCCCTTGCCACAGTACGGAAACTACTCTTCTCAAATTATTTAGTGACATTCTCTCTGCTTTGGATAGTGGAGAGATTACAGTCCTCACTCTCCTGGATTTATCTGCAGCATTTGACACAATAGACCATGATATATTACTTCACCGTTTCCAGCATGTAGTTGGCATTCAGAATATAGCCTTACAGAGATTCAAATACTACTTAATCAACAGGATACAAATTATATCTGCAAATGGAATACACTCTAGCCCAGTTGAATTATGTTGTGGTGTCTGTTCTTGGACCTGTTCTCTTCATTCTGTACACTCAGCCGCTCTCAAGTGTCATATATCATCAGCCAGTGTCGCACCAGTTGTATGCTGATGACACCCAAATATACAATTCTAGCCACCCAAATGAAGTTGATGCTACCATCCATGCAGTAGAGATGTGCATTTTTGATGTGAAATCATGGATGACATGTAACAAGCTGCAGATGAATGATGATAAAACTGAGGCTATTCTGATCACAATACAAAGACTTTCTCATTCACAACCTTTACCTCAGACAATAAATATCAGCAACACCAACATTAAATTCTCAGTCAGTACGAAACCTAGGCGTTACTCTAAATAGTACTCTCACATTGCACCAACATGTCATGAACATATGCAAGGCTGCATATCTTGAATTGATACGCATCAATTCCATTCGTAAATATCTTTCAGTTGATGCCACTAAAACACTTGTGTGTTCATTAGTACTTTCAAGACTGGACTATTGTAACTCAATTGTTCGTCTGGTTCGTTACAATATTTACTCCAGAAACTTCAAAAAGTTCAAAACACAGCTGCACAGATCATCTTTAGAGTACCTCGATCAGAGCACACCTCACCACTGCTCTGTATCCAACATTGGCTATCGATTCGATACAGAATCAAACACAAAATTTGTTCTCTGTGCTATGTTTCAATGACGGACTCCAGTCCAACATACAATCCAGCCTCACCCATGTGTATACACCAGTTAGATCATTACGCTCTTCTTTTGAAAATTGTATACGCATTGTTCCCAAAGTGAAAACAAAGTCATATGGACAACGTTCGTTTGCATACCAGGGTCCGGCGACGCGGAACGAAGTGCCCATTGAAATTAGACACAAAGACACAGTGGTCCCTTTTAAGAGTGCTCTTAAGACTCACCTGTTTCGATTGCAGGGACAAACTTAGCGACCTAATCATGTTTTTATCTTATATGTTTCAGCATGTTTTTATGTTTCCCAATTTCATTGTTTTTGTCATTTGCTGTTCTGTAGTGTAGTCATATCATTAGTGATGGTGTAAAGCGCTTAGAGCTTCGAAAGATTAGGCGCTATACAAAGTCTTCATTATTATTATTAGACTAGAACATGATGCCAGTTTAAATGTAACCGATGTATCATTAGACTAGAACATGATACAGTTTAAATGTATCGGATGTATCATTAGACTAGACCATGATGTCATTTTAAATGTATCGGATGTATCATTAGACTAGACAATGATGTCATTTTAAATGTATCGGATATATCATTAGATTAGACCATGATAACAGTTTAAATGTATCGGATGTATCATTAGACTAGACCATGATACCAGTTTAAATGTATCGGATGTATCATCAGACTAGACAATGATGTCATTTTAAATGTATCGGATATATCATTAGATTAGACCATGATAACAGTTTAAATGTATCGGATGTATCATTAGACTAGACCATGATACCAGTTTAAATGTATCGGATGTATCATCAGACTAGACAATGATGTCATTTTAAATGTATCTGATATATCATTAGATTAGACCATGATAACAGTTTAAATGTATCGGATGTATCATTAGACTAGACCATGATACCAGTTTAAATGTACCGGATGTATCATCAGACTAGACAATGATGTCATTTTAAATGTATCGGATATATCATTAGATTAGACCATGATAACAGTTTAAATGTATAGGATGTATCATTAGACTAGACCATGGTGCAGCTTAAATGTATTGGATGTATTAGACTAGACCATATAACAGTTTAAATGTATCGGATGTATCATTAGACTAGACGATGATACCATTTTAAATGTATCGGATGTATCCTTAGACTAGACCATTATACCAGTTTAAATGTATCGGATGTATCATTAGACTTGACAATGATGTCAGTTTAAATGTATCGGATGTATTAGACCATACCATGATAACAGCTTCATTGTATCGGATGTATCATTAGACTTGACCATGATGTCAGTTAAAATTTATTGGATGTATTAGACCAGACCATGATAACAGTTTCATTGTATCGGATGTATCATTAGACTAGACTATGGTGGCAGTTTAAATGTATCGGATGTATCATTATAAAGTTTTGCAGATTATGTTAAGTTCTCAATGTGTGAGAGTGGAATATAGAATGGATTTAACATGGTACCAAGTGTACACAACAAAGAAAATCAGGAATACAACATAGTCATAGACATTCAAATAACAAGGCTCATATATAATCAGAAGTCACTTACGAGAGTGTACCGATTCGCTAAATATTAAATATCAATCAAGTTATCGATTTACTTAACAGCGGATATATTTGCAGCCAAGCGAACTAATAATTAATACTTGATGAAATTCCAAACAAATTTGGTTTTAATTCCCTTTATATCTATCTATCTATCTATCTATCTATCTATCTATCTATCTATCTATCTATCTATCTATCTATCTATCTATCTATCTATCTATCTATCAACCTACCTACCTACCTGTCTGTCTGTCTGTTTGTCTGTCTGTCTGTCCATATGTATGTATGTCTGTCTTTATGTCCGTCCGTCCATCCATCCCCTCTCTCTCTCTCTCTCTCTCTCTCTCTCTCTCTCTCTCTCTCTCTCTCTCTATATATATATATATATATATATATATATATATATATAGTGTAGCATACCCGAATACACGATTTAAAGATAGAAGAGCGGCAGGACAGATGTACGCATGATAGTCATCTATATCTATGTTAGTAACCCTCTCAGCCATCTACCGCTACACAAGCAACTTACTATGTCTATCCCTATGCCTTCATGAAAACAAGTATGAACTTGGGTGCGATTTCTGCTGGCTTCACACGACCACATCAAAATCACAAAAACGGATGACTCAGGATTAATTTGAAAAATCTCTTGCATGGGTGTATTTTGGCTGTAAGATGAGCTCGACCCAGTCAGTGCCGTTGCAAAACAAAAGCCATGGTTTCTAAATCATCACTATAATAAGGCACATAACGACATTGTAACGGCGAGACCGCCAACTCTACAGGACCAAACTGGTCCTCTATCTAAATTCGTCCAATTCCAAATGAAAATCAGCTTATTAACTTATTACAAGACGGTAAATGCACTGGAAATTATCATTGTATGGTACATATTAAATTCTTATTCAGTCTTGTCTCTATCCATCTCCAAATACTTTTATTCATTTCTAAGCTTGCGTTGGTAAAACATTTACTAGGGAAATCCCCTATAATGTTACTTACGGTTGGTGTCCATCATCATAAGGTATTGCTTCATGTGATCTCCATTCAATATGCCGTCCCTGTCCGTGTCATAGTGATTAAAGATTGTTTCCCCAAGGCCAGTTGCGCCATATCGATTCATAAATGCGACAAATTCCGACAAAGTCACGACACCGTCACCTAAAACGCAATTATTAAATATTTCTCTCACTTTCGCTTACAAATATTTCCCGTGAAACTAATCTTCATTTATGTATTGAATAATTAATATATGCAACCACTCCCTTACAGAAGTATAATTGGTTGTAATAGTGCTTGACGGCACCATCCCAAATATGGCTGGTATGTAATGCCAACAAAAGATTTCAGTTTCTAAACCATAAGACAAAGCTGAAGAGTCTAAGATCGATTTCGTATTATGTCAAGAAAAGACATGAAATCAAGATTCAATATTGCAATCCATTATTATATGTTTTTAGATGTGAGAAGTTGTGAGAGTCAATTGCAACCAAAATGGATTACATTTCGGAACGTAATGTGTACGTCAGTATAGATATTAATCAATTACATAGTCAAAAAAATTACAAAAAAAATGTACTAAAGCTCTTTCCAAAATATAAAAACATTATGCATTTTGTAATTATTAATTAAAGATGAACATTCACAAGTTTCAACGATCACGATAATAAGAAAATAAACATTGTGGAAGCAGGGCAATAACTTGAGGGGCCATACCATTCGCATCTTCAAAGTGAAAGACCCGACTCATTTCGTCCAGCTGAAGGATTCCGTCATGGTTGGTGTCCAAATGCTGAAAACCCTTGTCCACAAGGTCAGTCAGCTTGTGACCATGGGGCAGACTCACTGTATTTTGACTGAATAATAACCGATTGAAAATAGGATCATTGTACTATCATAGAACGCGATATGAAGGATGCTAATTAGACGTTAATAATATAGAGTTCCATTGCTTAATAAATTGTTGGACACAATGTAAAACTGAAGTCAAACAAATTTGGATAAATTCTATGTTTAACTCAAGAAATATCAGTACCATAACCACTACAGTCACAACAATGACATCAAGAACAGAAACACAGTTAATAGTAATAGCGATAACAAACAACGAACAAAACCTGTAGCAACTACATCACAAAAATCGAAAAAAAAATTCACTTAAATCGCGTATCAATTCGACAGACGAGTATTAATTCAACAGACGAGTAACAATTCGACAGACGATTAATAATTCGACAGACAATTTCAAACACAAATGTAGATCATACTATTGAAGATGTTAATCGGTGCGCATGAGTAAATTGCAATCTAAGTTCTCTTCTCGTTTATGTTATCCTGTGAATTACGCTTCTTTGAATTTCAAGAGCTCACGTACAATTAATTAACTATTCAGATGCACAGGCACCGACTCTTAGCATAGGAGTACCGAGTATTTGCAAAGGAGTATCTGGTACTTCTATATGATTACCATGTACTTGCATAGGAGTACCGAGTACTTGCAAAGGAGTACCGAGTACTTGTATAGTAGTATCGCGTAATTGTATTGTAGTACCAAGTACTTGCATAGGAGTACTGATTCCTTGCATAGGGGTAGAGAGTACTTGTGTAGGAGTACCGAGTACTTCCAATGGAGATTTTAATCCATGATTAAATATTTCTAATGCATTTTTAGGTTGAAATCAATAATCAGATGACTTACCCCAAAACTGCCACAACAAAGCATCCAAAAATCGCACTTCCCAACATGTTTTCAATTTCTGAAAAGTTTATAATATTGACAATGTAATAAATTTATAATCATGATAAATGTAATAAATGCATCTTTATTGTCTTACTTTAGCTTGTTTAATCATGAATTCTAATTAAATGCTAACAAATAATGTAAGAATAAAAATTTGCGTTTTAAAACACTTTGTAAAACGTCATAAAACCGTAACAAAAGTTTGAAACTAATGTGAAATCATTTTAAGATTGTTATATCCTTCTATAATAATTAAGCAATGCTAACATTAACAGTACAACTACTACTAGTACTAATAATAATACCTCGATTGTTTGTCAAACCTACCAGAGTCCTAATGCAGTCCCCATTGTCATGTTTCAGAAGTATGAGAATAGACCCATGAGTCTTATATTCTCACCTAAGTTTACCCTTCTTTAATATGTGTTGAGACTTGGGTTTCCGATCCCACACAGACAGACAGACAGACAGACAGACACACATACACACTTCTCTTACGTATTGACCTCATTCGTTGAAGATACAACCCCAATCCACCCACCGACTGTATAAACGTGTATTAACCCGTTGTGTTTATCTCCAGATTGCCCTCTATTATGTTAATATGATATGAAGTCTATATCTTCAATCACGTAAGAGTTTTGGGTCATTACATGTTCAATATTATTTCCTGCGGTCCTTTTCTTCACAAAGTTAGGGAATAAAACTTCAAAATATCATCGTATGAAAATATTTCGCAAAAATGTTGCTTTACACACGGCAAAATCACATTGTAAACTGTAAATTGCATTGATTATCATTAGATCTTTAGTTTGATTATCTTTAGTTGAAACTGCTTTTGTATGCAAAGGGTCTGTTTTAGGATGTTACAGATGTTAAACTGTTTTTGTATGCAAAGGGTCTGTTTTAGGATTAAAGAACGTAAGATTGCACATGATAAATAGAACATTTTTATGTTCTTGTTGGAAATTACAAATAATATAACTATTAGTAAATATGTGCAACAATATTCGGGCTTTGTCATATTAAGCTAATTCAAATCTTACGAGTTCGCATGAATAGGTATTTTGAAATATGAAATCGAGTAGTTAGATCTGTCACGTGGGTTATGTTAAGACATATAGTCGTATTAGACTTGTGAAGGTGTATATAAGGAGACAAATGAACATTTGAATTCATTTCAAGCATTTGAATTCATTCACATTATGGTGTCATTTTTATTTCTTGTATTCCTCTTGCAACATCAAGTAAGCAGACGTGTTTTATGTTGTACTTAGATATTATTTTAGAAGCGAAACATTTGTTGGAAATGTTCGCTGGAAATAAAAGTGTTCATTATTTTCTACTACAATATTATTTTGGAACTATTGTGAATTATTGAAAATAATTCTAAACAGCGCCATTCTGACAAAATCACTTTTCTTGGCGGATAAGAACATTTCAGATTCTGAAGTTTATTCTTTTGGACCTTAAAATAACTCTTGTTGGATTTGTTGGGTTTCCTTTCATAATACTGTAAGTTCATTTCACATTTTCATTGATAACTTTCATCAATCAATGATTTGTTACATTTTATAATACTTGTTTTCACTTATGTCTGTTACATAGTTCATGACCAAAGAGTCGTAACTATGTATGTATGTATGTATGTATGTATGTATGTATGTATGTATGTATGTATGTATGTATGTATGTATGTATGTATGTATGTATGTATGTATGTATGTATGTATGTATGCATGCATGTATGTATTAAAACTTGTATTGTTTGTTACCACTTTTCTACATGATAATATTTTATATTTAATTGTTTTTGTAATTGACCTTTGTTCAAAATCATGGTCGTTGTGTACCTGACTAGGGACATTGCTTTGTTAAAAACATAATACATAGCAAAGAATTGTTGAAATAATACGGTCATTATCAGTGAAGAAAACGTGTTTATCTTAATCTGAGTGAATGACATTGGAATGATGTTTTGACCCTTATTCCATTTTTTTAAAATTGCCAATACTGTTGTCTTAGCTTTTTAAATAACACTTGAGAAATTACTCATTCTTGCACCTGAGATCTTGAAACAGAATCAGTTTTATTGATGTACTTATATATTTTCATTTGGGTGGATTATTTATTTAAACTATTATTCACTGGAAATACAAAGTGCTCATCAGTAACATTCATGGACTGGAACACCAGTGTGAAAGTATAATGAATTCAGATAAGATCAATTTTTTAAGGATTATATTAATGTTATTCATCCAGAGACTGTCAGTACATCATCGCAATAAAAAATCACCGGCACATTACCGCGTTCGAGACTTCAGGCAATCAGCGCATTCGATATTGAAATATATTTGGAACACCATTCGAATCCATTTGGAACTTTATACATCTGAGTTTTTGATAAACGTTAATGACTATTTCGGATTTAAATCCCGATATTGTAAGTTTTTATTTTGTATTTCATTGGATTGTTGGGACATTTTACAAAACCTGTTAGTCCTTGCTCTTCTCTGATATGTATTTTAAGACCATATATTTGTAACAATATATATATATATAAATATATATATATATATATATATATATATATATATATATATATATATATATATATATATATATATATATCAAATGTGATATCATTTAGGTATTTTCAAGCTTGTAGTGTATTTCAACAAGAGACGTTGCACAACATTTTGTTTTGCAATCGATACTAATCGATGCCTGATTTCTCCGTCGTTTATAACATTTATTATGATTGTGATGGCGGTTAAAATCGCTACTAAAACAAGAATTTTTTCGTAAAAACATCTGCCATGTGTTGCGGAGTGTAACAGATGTATGCGTGTCAAACAATATCGAACAACAACATATAAAAAAATTCAGTCACAACCAATATTCATGATTCATTTGGAAAAAACTTCGTGTAAAAAGTAAATAATTGAAGCCGAGCGTTGTTGTCTTGGGGTTTATTATTACACATTATTGATGTCACCTCGATTACATATATATCTAGATGATCTAGAAGTTTGATAAATGTTAGATCTGTTCATCCTGATTGTAAGGGAAGGAGAGAAGGAAAAAAAATAAAAAAAACCTAAATATGGAAATACAAGTCTAATTTGCAAACCGAAGGCCACAAATATTTCCTAAATAGCAAAAGAAAGTAGTTTTAAAAATGATTTATTTCAATATTTCACTATGAATATGACGAAACATTCTGTACCGAAGTATCCCCCAGTATTTCTCAAAGTAATATCATACGGCAATACTATTAATGACCAATAAGTTAAGGTTTCAAGCAGGAGGAATGATTTGTCACAACATCCCATCTAGCATATGTGACACGTGTCAAATCTTTAATCAAGCCTCATCAATATAAGTATAATTGAAACATTTAAAATGAATTTCTTTACAAATACAACGTTTTACAAAAACTAATAAAACAATGCAATTATTTTGTCATAAAAATATGAAATCATGCTGTTAGAAAATTAAACACAAGAATATTCGGGTGTTTCCGAACAATTTAGTGAAAACGTTATGTCGTATCTCGTTAAGTCAGATAGCAAAGATTACCTGTGGACTGGAAATTGAAGTGAAGAACTTTTGTCTTATGTTTGAGGTCAGCTAATATATACTGGTCTTCAGCAAGACATGATTCACTAACACGTGACTGATTGTCAAATCGACTTCGTGAGGTTAATCCCATGCAAAGATATGGTTAAATGAGAACATACCTTATTCTGACAACATCTAGTAGATACAAGCATATATAATGACCATATGTATGGTTTGGACAGCACGGTAATTTGTCGCCAATTAATAAGAGTACATTTAAAACCAAGTTTATTTTTAAAATGTTATATCGAAATCCCAATATCACTGAATAGTTTCATTTATTTTATTTGTTTGTTTACGATTTTTAACGTACCTTTAGCAATTTTTTAGTCATATCGCTACCATATCTACAGTGAGGCAGTTTATAGTGATGTCTAGCACTGGGGCATCACGCCGCATTATGTCCCACCTAGTCACATTATCCTGACACACTAACCTCTTAATGCTGAGCACCAAGTGAGGCAGCTGTAAATACCGTTTTTGTAAGTCTTTGGTATTACTCGGCAGGGGATCGAACCCACGACCTCCTGCTCCCGCGGCTAACGCTCTAACTACTAATGACCGCCAGTCAGGTTTTGTGATGTTTTAAACATGGATAATTGCGATTGACGAATGAGTTGGCATAAACATTTAATGTGTGATTCCAAAAAATCTTCATGACATATTATCAGAGGATGTAAACTAAAGTATTACGTGCTAAAATTACGGTAGAAGGGTTATTTTTCATGGTTCGAGATTATTCTCTCTATATAATAATACATAAATATTGAAAACTAACATACTTTGTACAATTCAACAAATAAGTTTTCTCCCCAGAATACCAAACTGAAAATGAAAGGAAGAACTTATTACGTATTAAATCCCAAAATAATCCTAGAATTACATACACATGTCCCAATACTAAATGTTCTTATTAAACATTAGCAGAAATCCAAATTAAGTCCGGGGCCCCGAGTGGCCGAGTGGTCTAAAGCGCTGTCCGTTACGGATCACTGCCATCTCACCTCTGTCTGCGTGGGTTCGAGTCTAAGATTAGGCTTAATGTAGTTACGTGAGAAAGCTTGCTAGTAGCTTCTCTTTGGTCGGTGGTTGTTTCCGTGGCTTTTCCCGGGTTTTTCCTCCCCCATTAATACTGGCCGCCATGTATAGCCTATAATGTGCTGAAAAATGGCGTTAAACCATAAAAAACAAACAAATTAAGTCCAACGCTGAAGGTGTTGATATACTTGTGTTAAAACGCAGTAGTAAAATAATTCCAGGTTTGAATTCACAATAAATTCCAATGAATGTTTCAGTCCAGGAATATTAATGTTTAGTGAGACCTCTCTGTATTTGACAAGAAAAATCACTTTAGTTAAATAATTTGAAAAAATAAAGTCCAGCCTAAACGAACTAATATAAATTAAGATAATAACACGAACGACTTTATTATGTTAGGTATTAAAGCACGAATGAATAATATTATCACTCACAAAACTATACATTCATTGTTATCCTCAGCACTTTCAGTATTAAACGTAACACAGTCATTATCAAACACCGTACATTCATTATTAAACGTAACACAGTCATTATCAAACACCGCACATTCATTATTAAATGTAACACAGTCATTATCAAACACCGCGCATTCATTATTAAACGTGTCACATTCATTGTAAAATTGTAAACATTGTAAAATTATTCGTATTTCTCAATTTTAATGTCAACTACTTGATTTGTACATATTTGTATTTCATATTGTGCGATTGCTACGTAATGTGGCGGCATGCTTAATCACCTGATACAGGTATATTATTGACTATCTCAGCTCTTCGTGTGGAACAAGAAGAAACAGGTGCATATTTTAAATGAATACATTTCTTTAGTTTCCAAACATAATTGACATGTACAAATCACGGAACTGAATGTCTTGAGTTGTTGCATGTTTATTTGTATGGCTTGTTTTTGTTTCGTAAATGCCTAATTATGAAAAGAATCGATTTTAAAAAAAATATCAGAAAATGATGTACGCCTACGACAGCAATGCATTTTAATAACTAATTATTCTTGACGACTCAAGCAAATTTTCTAATAGCCATTCATTCAATGCAATTTTTTGTGGTAGAGCTAGGTTTGGTCTATATTTATTGATGACCATTCATCAATATAGCGGAGTTCATTCGGGTATACCGCCATTTTTTAGGTTAGGTCTTTATATTTCAGTGATTTTTGGCTGTATCTGTCTGAGGTCTGGATATCTGGAATGTGTTATATTTGTGTCCAAATAGCTGGACACAAATAAGAAACATCAAGACTTTTACAAGATTTTCCTGATTGAAAGCCGCATGTACCAAAACCTATTATTAAAAAGAAAAAAAACTGATGAAGACATAATCGAAGAATTACGTAATAAATTTACTACAGATGCTTTAAAGTAATCGATAAAACTGATCCAAATGAATTTCCAGCTCTTGTTTTAACATATTATGAAAATATTTTTCAAAATATTGAGACCAACATATGGAAATAATATTTCTGGTTTACAATACTGGGCTGATGTGTTTTATAACATTAAAACTGGCACTAGTCGAATCGACATAAAAAGTACATCGTAAATAGAATTCCTCAATGCGGTAGACAAAGTGTATGGTCACTATGAAGAACAAAAAAACCCAGCAAAAACTGAACGAATGAAAGAAACAACAAAACAACAGAAACCACAAGAGAGAGAAATCCATTCATCCCTTCCAAAATTAATTGATAAATTTGAATCAGGAACTTATGAAATAAATTAAAGATATGTTTAATGATCAATTAGCTAATATACTGCAGATGATTCGAGTTATTGTTCTGATACGTTATAAAAATATCATGGAGTTAACGAAGGTGATTATCGTAAGATGGTCCTTAAAATTCATCGTAATAAGGGCAGTATTAGTACGGATGATCAAGAGTTTGTAATGTTTTCTAAAAACGTAGATCAACTGAAAACTAAAGAGGGTAATCCTGGTGCTACTGGTAGTGGTATTCCAATACCTACTTGGGGGAGTGGTCTTATTGCCTGCCCTAATAATATTCTTTGCCACATAGCACTATTCTCATCGGATTAAAACGAGCTGGAAATATTTCTCCGGAAATAGTTAACGAAGCCCCTGATATTTGTCGACGATTATTTCAAGGCGGCATCATGGATCTGTGCGTATACCGAGAACGTATCGATGAACTCGTTGATTGTTATCACAGCGATCATATATAACGATAATAGATAGGATGATCATACATCAACAACACCGTGGACATGTTATGGTCAGATTAAAAAATTAACGATTACCAGTCTATAAAGCAACTTATGGTGATTGTCTTGTTAATATCATTCAAGGGTTATTTGCAAGAATGGCTCCCAAAATAGCGCCAATCGCAAAACAATTATCGATGAAAGCGATTAATGTTATTGATGAAAAAGATCCTGGTGTTATTGGTAATGTTGTAGGCAAGACCTTTACTGCAGCCAAGGAAAAACTAACACGATTAATACGAAGAAAACCACCGCTAATGAAACTGGCAAAGTACTGAAATTATGCCTGCGAATGTCAATAAAATAATAACCCAAGTCGCAGACAAAACAAAATTAGCAGAGTTAATGAATCAAGGATCTAATGAAGTACAGAGAAATATTACTGTAAATTTAATAGCAGGAAGTGGTTTGACAATGTCAGCGAGATCACGATTTAGATCGAGAAGTATATAATAAATATATATTTAATGATACAGCATTCATTATAGACGTACCGATTCTCAAAGATGAATCTGTGCTTGATTATCAGTTTTTTTTATGATGCACTCATGCCCGACGCACAAGGAAGAAATGAATTTTGAGTTCATGATAAAAGTCGATATTATATTTCTTACCCGCTAAAGTATTTATTGAAGTAGAAGGAGAACTTGTAACAAATGTTGCGGCTAATACACCATATGCAGAGAATTTGCGAGATGGTTTTGTTAACAACGGGATTATGGCGTAATTTAAAAGCGATATATATATGAATGGTGGAAGAAAGATTGAATCTATTCAGAGGGATGTAGACGTTGTCACAACAATAATAGGTTTGGCTAGATATTCTATTGATCACATTATTTCAGCAGGTACATCAATGATGTTTGCAAAAGATATTACTGATAATGCCGATCATTATAAAATTACGGACAGCATGAACTACCGCATTTGATGCACAACCAGTTGATTGTGAACATGAAGATAGACCAGCTGATGTTTTTGATATTTTAAAAGGTGTTAGTGCTACTTACAACTTAGGATCTGCAACACGTGTATCAACGTTGCTAGGAAGACGTAGAAGATTTTCACGCTCTATTCCACTGTCTCATATATTTTGAGTGTGCAGAACTGTTAGAAAGGTGGTCTTTGGAGCTAAACATACAGTAGTGCTTGTAAGAAAAGGGGATAATAATGATGCAGTCTGGCGAGGTGCTGGTGTTGCTGATGCTGCTAAAATAGTATTATCAAAACTCGCATTGTGATTGCTAGTAACGACACCATTGATCACTAAAGAAGATAAATTATTGTCATTTATGGATACCGGTGATAAATCAGTACTATCATGGCTAACAACAACAACAGATAGTATTCAGACTAATAATAACGGAATATTTACTTGGCATATAGCCTTACAACAAGGTATTTCTGCGCCTCGAGATATATTTATTGCGCTGCAAAATATGAACCGATTAAACTCGCAAATTTACTCTCATATGATATTTGACCAACTCAGAGTTACCTAGGTCCCGATAAGAATACACGGTCAACAAGAACCAGCTGAGGATATATTGTTAGATTATACCACAAAACACGTTCCAAGAGCTTAGGTTGGTTTGATGACATTTATGGGACGTGATCAGAATGTAGATACTCGTTTATAAATATCACAAATATATTTCACAAAACTGTATCTAATTTATTACTTTTTGCTGGAGCATCTTAATTTAACCAGAAAAACTGTTGTTGATATACACCGTCCAGACCAAACAGCGCTGAAGCCGATATCATCAATCTAGATAAATCCACCAGACCTGGAACACACTGGACCGCATACGCGATTGATCCTGGAATTATTTATTTCGATTCGTTTGGGTTAGCCTCGCCAAAAGAATTTATCGATTATTTCAATCTTCACAAAGTTCCTATCTGGTATTCAACATTACAAACATGGACAATAACTGACCCACCAATATGCGGCCGAGAAGTAATTGCTGTACCAGAGTCGGTATCAAAATCAACTAAACCACCTCATAAAGTTGTACACGAGTAATCGCATTTTAAACAGATCTTAAAGTATAATGGTAGATATTTACGGGAGATCTATCTCGAAACAAAAACCCACTATAGAAATGTCACAAGAGAGTGTTAAAATATTCTCAACGACGAATTAAGCGAATTCCTAAATCTTGCAAATGTGGATCCAAACAAAATGGTTGTATTCAGGATAAACAAGGAAAATTCAAAAGGAGTAATCTTTCATTAAATGATATTATCGTTAAAATTAATGGAGTAAACGAAAACACCATAATTGTGTTTGATAGTAACGGAAAAGAAACCCTGGTGTTCTATTTTCTACTATATCGGATAATATGTGCGCGCAAGTACAAAAATCCGGTGATAAATAACTGGCGAACTCAACATGAACAGAAAAAAAAATATCCGTACTTGGAGATCTAGTATCCGACAAAGATGCAGCAACATAAAATGATGTAGATGTTAACTACAGCGCCGTAGACAATACACTATCAACGCTGCAGACCGAGTATGATGTTGATGTAAACGCGTTTGCAAATCTCCATATAAATTTTAGAAAGATAGTTTCTTTGGTACTCCGTTGACTATTGTCATGAAACTTTCTGATAACAACGCGAGCATTGACACGATTAAAAAAAACACTGGATAATATTGTCTGTGAATTTCCATATATCGCTGAAAGGCTTGATAATATTTAAAATATCACATAAACAAAATATCAATACCGTGTACTCGATACAGCAGCGATCTTTCACCATGACATCTCAAAATAACGCTGTTCAAATTACTGCATCTGTTCGAGGTATTAACGGTGAGTTTACCGTTACAGTTTAATATATAATCAGATGTATCCACTGATGTAAATAATGTCAGTGAGATAATAGAAAATGGATCCACCTAAACATGTAGAATAGTCCCCATCAGTGGCAATACATCATCAGCGTCAATCACATGGTATTCAGAATTTGCACTTAGTTTAAGCTCATAATATAACTAACGTGTAGCTGTATAGATAAAATCAAGTGCGTGAATTACAAACTAGACTAAAATATATCACTAACAAGTACAAAAAACAATTTTTTTAAAATATCGTATGCGTGCAGTTGTTGATATAATTATGTATTCGGTTTCAGTTGTTATTGCTGGAACAGGTTTATTGATATCGACCATAACACTATTAATGATTGCCCTAGCAGTTGTAACAATTTGTGTTTCAGCGGCAACAGCAATCACTGGTCTTCTTAATATAATTGCAAAATATTATCTACATGTAGCGAAAAAGCTACTCGATTATATAATAAATTTTAATACCCTGCAGTTGCATATTCCAAATTATCTTCACTAATATCATCGAAATAAAATCAGATAACGAGTTCTCAGCGATGATTAAGTTTTATAATGAATCAACATCAGATTTAGAAAATTACAATAATAATAATAACAATAAAGTCACAAGAACTACTGCAACAGATCGTTACGAATACAATTCCATCAAAGACAACAATGATATCAATAACATCCACTATGTTTGAACTCAGCCTAAACTTTCCAACTACATTTCCAGTAAAGAAACTTGCCCTTGCTCAATTAAAAGTATATTCTAGTTGATCAAATATCTGGTCAAAATCATTCTGGGGTCTACAGTCAATACATTCACTGGCATTTGCAAATAAAACTAAACCTGCTGGAATCCCCGATTGGCATGTTATTGGAATATCAAAAGCTTATTATGATTTGTTGTTTTTGTTGTTGCTGTTGGCTTGACTTCGCACACGAAGATTAAGAAGGAAGATTTCTATGTCTATTGCACTTGCGCTGATGGCTGACGAACCCAATACGTGATAGGCACGTCCGTCCACAGAGGCTGCAGGGGAATGTCTGGGTTTTGGTGGGTGCTGACAATGGCTCCCGGTTTTTTCTTTGCCAACGTTTTTCCTCTAAGATGGCCCGTCTGTTTTGTTCAAAAGTGTCAGCGGCCTGGTGAATTGTACGTCGCCAGCTTGTACGGTCAACAGCTAGTGATGCCCATTGGCGGTGATCAATGCCACAGGAGGTAAGGGTCTTTTTCAAGGAGTCTTTATATCTCTTTCGAGGTGCCTCTCTATCACGGTGGCCAGTTGATAGCTCACCATACAGTGCAATTTTTGGCAGGCGATGATCCTCCATCCTGGACACATGCCCTGCCCAGCGAAGCTGTATCTTCACGAGTGTGGCCTCAACGCTGGTGATCCCCGCTTGCTTGAGGACTTCAGTGTTGGTAACGAAGTCACTCCAGTGGATGTTGAGGATGGTGCGGAGGCAGCGCTGATGGAAGCGTTCAAGGAGACGGAGGTGACGGCTGTAGGTGACCCAGGATTCGGCGCCATATAGGAGGGTGGTCAGTACGACAGCCATGTAGACTTTGATTTTTGTAACTCTCTTGAGATTGGGATTGTGCCAGACACGTTTGTAGAGTCTGCCGAAGGCGCTGTTTGCTTTAGCTAATCTGTTGTCTATTTCTTTGTCGATCATTGCATCAGAGGATATCACACAGCCCAGGTAGGTGAACTGGTGGACTACGTTTAGCTCTGTCCGGTCAATGAGGATGCTTGGTGGACGGTACTCTTCCTTGGGTGCAGGCTGGTGAAGTACCACAGTTTTCTTTAGGTTTACCTCGAGGCCAAAGAGCTGGCAAGCTTCTGCAAAGCAAGATGTTGCTCGTTGTAAGGCAGCTTCCGTGTGGGCAACAAGGGCGGCATCGTCTGCAAATAGAAGTTATCTAATCAGTTTTTCTAAAGTTTTGGTGTGGGCCTGAAGTCGCCTTAAGTTGAAGAGGTTGCCATCAGTACGGAATCTAATATAGATGCCATCTTCGTCACCAAGGTCTTCTGTAGCTTTTCGGAGCATCGTGCTGAAGAAGATTGAAAACAGTGTAGGAGCTAAAACGCAGCCCTGTTTCACGCCATTTGCAATGGGGAAGGTCTGTGACAATTCGTTATTGTTATTATTGTTATTATGATATTGAAGATATTAATGATGAATTTCATTTCAGAATTAAATATATAACAGGCAAAAAATCAAACATTGTTATAACAGTCCATGAACCAACATTATCAGCCGCGACATAGATAAATTCACAAGATTATGAAGTGTATATTTATCAATCATCAAATAAAACTGTTTTAGGATGGCCTGAAGTTGCCTCAGAGGCACCACCACCACCTGAACAAATACGGTGTCATTTCACCACTGGCAAACAATCAAACCACGACATTACCCCATAATACAAAGATCATTTACTTTAAAAAAAAATGTAAAGTTGACTGGTTATCTTAGCTTCCTTAACAAATATGATGTTACTTGGTATATTGTTCAGGAACCTCTCGATTTTGGAGTATTTAAATATGTGAATATTCGCTTAGATGAAAATATTGAGTATTTTTAAATTATTAACCAAGAACATAAGCGACAACGAGAGTTTCTAGGAACATCTTTTCGAAAATTCAAGTTGAAATATTAAATCAGCTTGCATCTGATATGAAAGATATTAACAGGCGAGTAATTCAGGTAACAGTTAATAATAAAAACGACGCAAACAAAACATTTTATATGCATATTCGATAACATAAGCTGATCTACGGAATTTTAATTTCCCTGGTATAACCCAGACAAGTTTTAAAAGATCCACCAATGATCTCATTGATGAGTTTTTTTCTAAGATACTCGCCTCATGGAGAAAAACACTATCAATCCGGCAGGTATTCTCAGATACAACATTGATCCACACGGTGGAGATAGACATATCACCAGTAAATATATCCTGTGTGATTGCAATCTTGTATGTGATGCAAATGATGGACGTTATCAGACAAACACATAAATATCAAGTCAGGCTCAACAAAGATATCGTCTCTATACACTCACCCATCAGGTATCCTTTGATAGTTTGATAGTACAAGAACCGATAAACTCATTTTATATTTCCGATGTCTTACTTCACTACTGACAAGAATAAATTTTCAAACGTACGACCCGATTGGTAGAACAATTGATTTATCTGGGGAAAATCTACAACTGAAACTTTACATACAGTCTTAATCAATGTTGAAAACATCACTGACCTTACAGCTCACAATATGAACTTCCATCACGTGACCTGTCGCAAGTATAATATTGTATTCATGATAGTTGCGACAGATCAGGTGTGAAATTTATCACAAAAGAACAAACCCTCACTTTACAAACTAAAACAAATATTATAGGAATAGACCTTCGGAACGGTTACTACTTTCACTTTCTTTTGAGTTGACTTACAAGTGTAATTATCGTTTTTCTTGATATGTATTCGATTGATAGTTTTAATCCAACTTTTTCAACTGCAGTAAAGAGAGGCACCATTCTCTTTAACTATATATCATTCGCTAATGAAGCAAAGACATCTTGTTGAATTTCTTTAATAAATTTATATCCTGATGGCAGAGTATATCCATACGCGGATTTGAGTTCTTGCAAGTATTTAAAATCAAAAAGAATTTTTTCAGGAATTTAGTTTATCAGATAATTGCTTTCCTTCATTTTTTAAATTCGTAATAGCAGAAACAATATTATTAATATTTTCATAATTCATTATAAAATAAATATATCTTTAAATTGACAAAATGTAGATGTGGACCCATGTGAACCTCTCAGATGCCTTGTGACATCTTAGTAGGTCCAAAGGTCATGTATATAGGACGGCACAATCTCCAGCTCCCCTAAGGTGCCGTAGGTTATCTTAGCAGTTTCAGGATATATATATATATATATATATATATATATATATATATATATATATATATATATATATATATATATAGTAATTTTGTTAGGATAGGCTTCTATGTTCAATGCATCCAGTTGTATTTTTTGTTTATTGTGACTCTCCATATTTGAGGCCATCATTTTTTAAATTTTAACTTTTAGAGTTTATTTTATTATTTAATTGGTTTGAATTTTGAACGAAGTACAGTGTAATAATATTTTTTTAAAACAAAACTTATTTATTTAGTGATTGTATATCTGTGTCGTTCTTCTTATTTTTTTTTTATATATTTTTTCTATTAGTACGACCGTCCTTGAGTGGTGGTTCATGTATTTTTTAAATATTTTTAGATGATGCTGAATACAATTATATAATCACAGATGCAACAGCGAAAAATATATTTGTAAGTCGAGAAAATGTTTTATTGTTTAATGGAATACGACTAGATGCTATTGTTGACTATATCGATGACGTCTCTGTACAATATACACATCAAAGAACATATATGCTGGGTTATGTGTCTATAAACCTGCTATCAGTGATAAATATATTCCCATACACTATCAGTCAGAATTGCAACGGAATCGTTTATATCGAATACAAATATACGACACAAGTAGTGACTCATTTTACAAACGCTAATGCACCGTGGGAATCGTTGGAAAATAAGTTGTATAATTATACTGAATCCTCAGATTTTGAAATCGAAGATACTTATCTTAGCAATCAAATATCTAAATTATCATCTGTGTCATCTATATCACATCCAATATCCAGACATAAGACTGTTTAACAAATTGGACCCGGTGGATGCGGTATAACAACTCGAATGATCGAATTATATAGACAGAATTCGGAATTAGGTGTCTTAACTCCTACCCACAATCTCGCGAAAGAAATAAACGAACGAGATGTAATGTCACGTACTTATCACAGCTTTTGTTTCGGTACAAGGTAGATAAATGGATTTCTTATCGAATGTGTGAGAAATATATACATGAAATAGTAATTTGAGATGAAATATAGAAAGTGACGCTAGATATATAAAAAATGTTTCTTGTTTGGTTATTGCTCCAAAATACTGTTGTGATAATGTGTGGCAATCACGGTCAACAACCGCCATGTGTTGAATTGTTGCCGCATGATTGGTTGAACATTTTTGTAGATTATGAAGAGATAACTGATTATCATAGAGCGGTTGATCCAAAATTAAGAGAGTTTAAGAAATTAATCAGACTACAACCGAATAAAAAATGTGCGAAATAATTTTACAAATTTTCATTAACAATTTTTGTAATTTGTGGAAACCAAACGATTTGATAGTGGCAAGTTTTGAAAGATAGATCCTGATACACTTTAGCAGCAGCTATTGGAAGAAGAAAAAAAGGAAACATTTTCAGAATTCCCCTTACTGTTATGTTATAGAACAGCAGATACACGACGACAGAATATTGAAGTTAAAATTCCAGGTTAATCAAGGAAGAAACAGAATCATGTGTTAAATGATGTTGTCTCCGTTGCTATCAACTCTGTCGAGGATGCACTACATGCTGACAAATCTCCGCGGACGTTAGGATACACAACTGCAATCCATTCCTCTCAAGGTCTAACTATTTCTGATAGAGTTGTTTGGAATATTGATGATCATGTCGAGTGGTAAAATTTAGTCTATCTCGCAGTATCACGAGTAAGAAGAATATCTCATCTGCGGTTGGGTTCTTGTACATTTTACTGACACCAACAACGAAATTGTTAACGATGATCTTATATGAACAAAAAGAGAGAAAAACAATAATCGCGACTTTCATATTCATGCTGCATTTATAATAATGTTGAAAACAACAGACAAATCATTGTGTGAGCTGTATAACACAGTAATGATATGGCAGTATTCGGATAAACATTCACGTCAATTTACCGTGGATGGAATATATAGTAGTCGCGGTCATACACGTGAAAATACGATACTGTTCTGTCTTGAATATACTCGTTGTTGAGGTGCTAATTGTGGTAAATGTGTAACCTCGGGAATTATTTGCAAATATTTGCGTGTAAATCTACTCTGAGGAGCAACTGAATCTAATCTGTATAATGCAGGTCTACCCGTGGATGTAACTACACTAGACATTTTATGCAATGTTGCCAGATACAATTTTTCAATTCCCGCACGTGAACCTCTAAAAAGCAGCCGCAAAACCGCCCAATTTATATATTAAAATATGAGGAGTAAATAAGAACTAAATACCAGAAAGAAGTATCACTACAAACATTTATTCATCTGTAACTTCAAAGTATTTCTCAGGTAGAACGTCTTTTCGTCGTGATCAGCAGATTCAGTTGTCTCATATATATTTGAATTTACATTACTCAGCATTGCTGTAGATGGGACAAATCCGTTGCAACAGATCCCGTTGAGCTTCATATAGATTCGAATGCGTAACAAAGTTTCCATCATGCTTTGCCCCATCTTGTTTCTTAGTTTCATTTTAATAGATTCATTTGAGAGAAAGTTCTTTCGACGGCTGCATTACTGTAAGTCAACGCCAACACATATAAGACGAAATTTCCCAATTGTAGGAACTCAAAAACTCCGCAAGCGTCTGTATAATTTGCTAAAGTGTGGCCAAGACATTAAACTTATTCGCATCCACTGCTGCTCCAGGTCTCCCAAATTTCCCTTGTACAGATTAAAAAGGACAACTTTGACAACTGCGACATCTGTGCTCCAAGGACGACAGAAGATGCGAGATCAGCCACAGATTCAAACTGCTCAACATTTGCCGGTGTCTCTGACGCAGTTCCCTTAGTAGTTCCAACAGATAATGACGACCGCGCTCTTTTATTTGGTCTGCCAAAGAGCTCTCAATTTCGGACTCGTACAGCAGCAAGTTGAATTCAATGCCAAAGTCTTTGGTGTATCGTTTCTCGTACTGTGAGCACTTACCCACATTAAATCATAACTGAAAGTGATATTTAGAAAATAAAGAATGAACTACTACGATTTTAACCGATCAAATTTAACAATATTTTAACACTGATAAAGTGATAATAGAGCCTCCGCCCTACAGGCTACAGTTACCAGCATATATATGATATGCTATGCTAGCTTAATTGAATTTTGGAATTAGATGCACGCTTGGTTCTTCCCGTTCCGTAATTTAAAAATTAATTTACGTATGTGAGATAACATCTATGGAGATACATGCAGAATAATGGATTCATTATGATTTTTAAATATTATCGTCACTAGCGCCAATTTGAAACTGAATGCTGAGAATCTCTTAGAAAATTGATGCAGCCCAAATTAAGGCGACACCAATCAGAAACCAGCCACACACCAAAAACGCAACCCGCAAATCTAAAAAAATTCACGCAACCAGATTTAGAAAGGATATCAATTGAGCGAAAAAACCGCGTATCTGGCAACTCGGACTCTATGTCATGTGATACGCCAGATAGGATCAGTCGCTCTTTATTTTACCCATTCAAGTTCATCCAGCTCATATAAATACCTTACAGTAACATTGCCTAATACTGTTTGCTTCGACAAATCATGTCGTTGTACAGGTATATATCTTTTTTGATCGCAATAATAGGTTTCATGTTGGTTGTTCGAGTAATTTCATTATTTAATGCGTTTATCACACTTGGTAACCTTGCAACCCATTCTCGAGATCTTATCTGTTTGCGAATTATTTCCGTTGCATAGTGATATCCAAATAACCGCTCAGGAAGCGTTTGATTAAATCGCTCAACGATTGCCTGATCACGGTGTATTGCAGTATGTCCTCGTCGTATTTTGACATTATGTTGCTTCACCAGCGATGATACTACACCCTGACATTCTTCCCGAGGATCAACCTGTAACAGCTGTGCCATCACAGACCACAGTGTTGATAAATTCGTTCAAAGGCAGAAGCAACGTCTGCTGATGTCTTTGTTAATAACCGCTCTGCCTCTTTGTACTTACTTGAAACATAAACTACAGTTAGCGCATATTCGTATGTATAATGGCGTCTTCGTATTTTGATAGTATCATGTGGTAAAAATAAAATATCAACCTGATGAACTTCATTATGAACACTGACATCAAAATGCGCATATTTCTTTGCCTATCCAGTATCATCTTAGACTATAATAAATGGATTCCATAACATTAATGACCAGACATAAACATTGCTCATATATCAAAATATACATGTAGATCAAACACTGCTAATGAATCACACGCTACACATGGTAATTCTAAGTACTAACGATTCTAGTAATCAAGTATACATACTGCACATAATTTAAGTACAATTATTTTGCGGTAATAAATTACAACCATCGAGCAAATAAGTTAATGACCTTTTCGAAGCTCCTTTGTAATTCCCAGAATAACAAAGTTCTCCGCCAATTTCTAATGCCATTGGAGTAGCTTATCTTCCTTTAAAACTTCCGCAAGATGGTTTACCGACTACTTACGTTCAGTTCTCAAGATACCAGATCTAAGCATGCAATTCCAATGGTGGCAAAGGCTTGCTTAACTCCGATAGGATGTCGATTCACCCATGATTACATAACTAGCAGACATTGACATAGATTACTACCCCCACTTGATCCTCCTTTGATCCAAATACAGGAAATTCATGTCACTTAGCTGTGAATCGCCCGCTTCTAAAATAAGGTACCAGTCACGAGTTCCAATGGCCATTTAACACAAATGGCTTCGACATCTCATTGTTCGTAGGGGTTGACCTTCGTAACATTTATGACATGGAATTATTAGCATCAGGGTCTAACATATATCTGGTTATTGTTTTCACCGCGTGATAGGTTATGTTGCACACTAGTTAGATTAGATGCCACACTGCTACAATAATGTCGCTAAAACATCCAGTCAAAATAAAGTAAAAGAAGATGTATACGGTCAGAGCATCCCCAAAACACAAACCAGGTATTACGTCGGAAAAAGAATGTCTTATTTTTCACTTTACATGCTGTGATTATCATCAAAAAATGGCAATAAAGGTCTCGCGTTAATTTTATCTAGAACGAAAGAGAAGAGAGGTTTCTCGGTCAAGCGATTGGATAGACTAAATCATTTTGCTCAGTTTGGCGTTTTACCGCATATTAACACACAAAAGGTTATTAAGTTTCCGATGCAATTGGAGTAAAATTATCATGCTCTGAGACACATACCTGCGATCAATCCGGACTAGTTTGGGTAGGACTCGAATTCTTACACGAAAGGACGGGAGCCTTGTGCGCTAACCACTGAGCTACGGCGGACAATGACAGAAAAACTTGAGCATTTTAACTCTCTCTGCCATGACACCGAGGGGCTGCTCTATACTGCTCCCTTCCAAAAGTCAATGTGCCTAGAGATAATAATATGGGAAATGGACGTTATTTTATTACACAGTAAATGTTGGAATCATACAACATATGTCGACATCACACAGTGCATGTCAACTCTCTCTCTCTCTCTCTCTCTCTCTCTCTCTCTCTCTCTCTCTCTCTCTCTCTCTCTCTCTCTCTCTCTCTCTCTCTCTCTCTCTCTCCAAATTACAGTTTAAAACCAAATAATATAACCAGTTAATTGTCTATAGTTGATTTATTGTGAATTATTCAAATTCAGTTGGTTATTACATTTCTAAGTGATCCAGAATAATATAATTCGTGCTAAAGCCCTGTCGTCGGTACACTCGTTCTAATATGAAACAACTTGTATTGTCCCTTGATAAGATAAGTTTTGCTACTTGAGTACATAAATCTTTGACCCAGATTATTGACTAAAGTCAAGCCGAAAAGAGAAAACCTGAACTATATAATGCAAACTAATTTTTGAAAGTTAAACGACAATCATGAATTGGAGAGGAATCAAAATACTTTTCCTTCTGGGATGCATTAAAGGTACGTGTCAAAATCTCAGCTAAATTCGGCATTGCAAACATCCAAGATCTTGTATCGCTTGGATGGGGTAGGGGTAAGATGTAATTATATTAATAGGATAAATATCTCTGTGCTTCACCATCACTTGAAACGCTCTGGTGCTGGACCGTCGTAAGGGACGTATGAAATGGGAACCGTCCAGGCACCACGCCCAGGACGAAAGGATGATGTGCGCCATTTGCGGGGCGTGCATTGTTTTCTGAATGGGTGAGGGGAGGGTACCCTATAAGCGACGATTGACTGGGGCGTCGTTTGCAAGGGCCCTGCTCACAGATCATACTAAGAATATATATTTTAGTACAAATACTATCTCCCGCGTAGACATAGGTAGATATAATACATTGAAGCGAATACATATATCTGTTTAATCAACTATCTATGATGAATATGTATAACATTGTCTGCAAGAGAGAATGTGCGAAAACTGAAATAACGTAATACAATGTATTTGGGAAATCGATCACCATATCATGTGCTAAAATCAGTTAGAGAGAGAGAGAGAGAGAGAGAGAGAGAGAGAGAGAGAGAGAGAGAGAGAGAGAGAGAGAGAGAGAGAGAGAGAGAGAGAGAGAGAGACAGACAGACAGACAGACAGACAGACAGACAGTTTGTAGACAAAATTGTCATTTTAAATATTTGCAAAAGAAGCGTCTTGACATTATATCTAGTTATAATAACAAATGCGCGCGCGTGTGTGTGTGTTGGATTTTTAACGTATGTCTGCAGTGTAGCAATTTATAGGGATGTCTAGCACTGGGGCATCATGCTGTAGACATGTAGCATCATGTCCAACCCAGTCACGTTATCCTGACACCAGACAAAACAGTCTTAACACCTCTTAAAGCTGAGAGCCTAGCGGCTTATCCTGTTAGTAATATATTTTTAGGTCTTCTTATATAAGTCGGCCAGGGTTCAAACCCGCTACATACCGCAGCCAAACCGGACGTTATACCACTAGGCCACCGGAGTGGTCCGTATCGTCAAGTAAAACGTGGAACGAATTGCCCATTGAAATTAGACACAAAGACTCAGTGATCCTTTCAAGAGTGCTCTTACAACTCACCTTTTTCGAATGGAAGAAGAAACTTTAAAACCTAATACAGTTTCCTACCTTACATATTTTCAGCATGTTTTATGTTTTCTAATTTCATGATGTTTGTTTGGATTTTTTTGGTAGTAATAATTATATTTGCTGTAAAGCGCTTAGAGCTTCTAAAGATTAGGTGCTATACAAAGTAATCGTTATTATTGTTATTATTATTATTATTATTATTATTATTATATATATATATATATATATATATATATATATATATATATATATATATATATATATATATATATATATATATATATATATATATATATATATATATATATATTTAAATCTTAGCTAACTTTCAAACTTTGCTGCTTGGACTAAGTTTACAATTATTCTCAATTATTTTTAAAGACGATATATTCAATAGGATTTGAGATATTAATGATGATATGTTAAAACATCGTCCAGAAAACAATGTGAGCGATAAGGATACAATATAATTTCATGTAATCGTCAAGACGCTGATATAAATGTACCGATGGAAATCGTATTTCATTTTAACTACGTATTAACTAACATCAATGTAAAAAACGAATGGAAATTATAAATTTGCGTGAGATTCATAAACTCGTTATTATGAAATACTGGACAGAAATCGGTATGAGAGATATAAAAAATTAACATTTACATCATATGACGGCTGTTGCACTTGTTTAAATATCTTTTTTCACTTTCAGTGTCATTAATGGACACGAAAAATGCGTTCCCTGAAAGTGATCTAGTAATTTCCATAATTACTAATGGTAGCTATAGGTTGCTGATTAAAGGTGAAACATGGCTGATAAATTCTCCTACCTTCTTTAACATCGACGGACGAACGTTTTCCACCCGTGATAAATCCTTAACTTTGGAGGAGACGACGGAAACTTCTGGTGAAGACATGCTTGGAAAGTGGCAGAGCACAACTTTCCATTATTCAGCAGGAAGATTTGTGAAAGTTGGAATTGATGCAATCATCAAGACATACTACGAACCGGATTGGCCATTCGTTATATTTTCACAGGTAAGGAAAATATAGGCTATATTTGTAATTCGCGTATTCTACGAAAATCAACATTGTAGATCAATTTCGATTACGTTTCAAGAAATAAATCGATATCTTCAGCATGGATCATAATTGAAAAAGTCATGTTTCAGTCAATAGAAACTTCAATAATGATAGTGAACACTATGTGTACATCTAAAAGGAAGCACTGCTTTAGTTTTGTGCACTTTGTTCCTACCCATAACATATATTTATCAAGATCCTTAATGATCATTGCTATTGGTTTCACTGAATTGTTGATATAAGTATACGTTTATTCTACATAAAATTATGTCATGAAGAACATTGATAAACTAAAAGATGGCCGAGGCAATATACACTTGCAAGGGTTTACAACAGTCAATAATTCTATATCATTAGGGATCTTGAAAATCTAAATTATTAAGAGTCTTAATAATCTATATCATTAAGAGTCTTGATAATCTATCTTATTAGGAGTCTTAATAATCTATATCATTAGGGGTCTGATAATCTACATGTACAACATTAGGGATTTTGATAATCTATATCTTTTGGGGTCTTAATAATCAATATCATTAGGGGTCTGATAATATACATGCATAACATTAGAGATCTTGATAATATATATCTTTAGTGATTTTGATAATCTATATCATTAGGGATCTTGATAATCTATATCATTATGAGTCTGATAATTTATAACATTAGGTATCTCGATAATCTATATCAAAAGAGATCTTCACTGCAATATCAAAAGACTGGAATTGTACATTCAAAACTTAACTGGGTAGAGGGATATGTTTGGGTTTCCCTGATATTTTTTTTCAACAAAAGATAATGTGTTCCTCAGATCAGGATACTCGCACTCAAAAGGAAAACCACTTCAGTCTGTATATAGACATAAATTACAATTATTTCACTCAGCGACTTTATAGACATTAATTCTAATGCAAAAAATGCAACTGCATTAGTCAGTACTTAGACAAAAATGACGATTAATTCAATCAGTAACCTCATGGACATTAATGGCCATTATTTCAGAGAGTACTCCAATGGCATATATTATTTCATAAACATAAATTACGATTTCTTCAGTCGGTACTTCATAGACACAACTTCAAATTACTTCAGTCTGTATTTCTTAGACATTTTATCAGTAGCTTTTCTAATCAGACCATTCTCCATTTCTTTTACTTAAAAGTTGGTGGAATGTATTTGGTTGTACGGGTCTGTTTGCTTGCTATTTGATCCAGACATTACTTTCCAAAACACAGGTTTCAATTATTCCTAAACCATTTAAGGTTAAGAGATAAAATCATAAAGTATTCTGCAAACTATCCTTCTTTAGAACGGATTTGACTGCTATTACTTCCTAGGTAACTAGGTCGCAATTTAAGTTTTAGGATCTAGGGTGTGTTCTTGTTCATTAGATTTTCTGCCACGTTGCATAGTGTTTGTAGCAAACTACTTAGACGTAAGATAGAGTTCGTATGCATTTCAAATCCAGTTCCTCTCCGCACACCTGCGACATCTCGAAGAATAACACCTCCGTTAAAAAAAGACCAGAAACTCTATTGCTCTGAAAGCTGACCAACAATCAATGTGGGACATGATGAAAAATACCGCTATTCTTAAATATTCGTTACACAGTAACATGTTGAAACTGAAAAAAATTAATAGGCTCGTCAAGGGTTTTATACTGATACTTATGTTTCATCGTTCATTATAATTAAAAGTTATTGAATAGTTTTTCTTTCATTCGCAGTAAATTAGTTTGCAGGGCCACCATCATTTTGTTTCCTTTACCTTTGCCTTCTACATTTTATTTTCCACTTACCTTTCTCTTCTACATTTTATTTTTCACTTACCTTTCTCTTCTACATTTTATTTTCACTTACCTTTCTCTTATACATTGTATTTTTCACTTTAACTTATTCTTCTACATTTTTTTTTCACTTTACCTTTCTCTTCTACATTTTTTTGTCACTTTAACTTTCTCTTCCATATTTTTTTTTCCACTTACCTTTCTCTTCTACATTTATTTTTCACTTTACCTTTGTCTTTTAGATTTTTTACTCGTGATTATATTGGAGTCATTTGTATTACATTTCATGAATCACAATCCAAATATATTTCTAGTCAGCATATTGTATACGGCTGAACATACTATATCAGTCAAAGGAAATCCAATATATTCAAGCTGACGAAATTTTCACAGATATGATTTGTGTCTAACCTAATTACACTTTCGTAAGATAAATCTCTAAATCAAATATGAAACAAAAAGATTCCGAGATGCAATGGATTGAAACTTTGTCAGACGAAATTTAAATGCTGATATAAAGCCAACCCATGACTAGAGTTCAATAGTTTATTTCGAATGACCTGATTGATTTATTTGACAATAACATTATGGAAGTCCTCGTACCCGTAAAACAAAAGCACGAGCTACATTCGAGTATGTATATCTCAGTGTCGTTTTTGCTGAATATTAAACATGAATCTTCTTCATTGCAGAAATACCTGAATGGGGCCAACGGTACCAAGGCCCTTGACAGAGTACAAGTTGTTGGAGGTTTTCCAGGCTTCAACATTGAGTCTAAGAAAGGGACCCTGGGATACCTGTCATTCGGTGGATTTATGATCGGAGACACAAATAAGCATATCGGATCGTAAATATTATAAACACATGTTTATCGCAAGATTCCTATGATATTTAGGTTCATAATATATATATATATATATATATATATATATATATATATATATATATATATATATATATATATATATATATATATTCCTCTCCATTTATCAGTTACAGTGGTACACATTGTTTTACATCAGTATATTCTCCAAATATGTCATTTCAAGTCAAGATACCAAGATACTTTTTATTGCGCCGGTGGGTTGACTGGTTTATTTTCAGTGTTCATATACAGTGTCCGGTCTAATTCAGGTGTGTATCGTCAGATTGTTCTATGTATGTATAATGTGTGTTACGTGCTTAGGCTAGAATAAACAGTAACATAGAAAGAGTGAAAATAACAAGCTTGTAAAAACTTAATAAACAATTTATTGAGCACAAATATTTTCCAGAAAAGAAAAAATAAACTTACGGTTTTAAGAATCCATTCCAAAATTAATCCAAAAATAATTCAAAATATAATCCACTAGTGAAATTGCAAACGTCCTGGTAATAAAATGTCCTAATAATTCCCAGTTCGAATCTTAGTGAAGGATCCAAGATGGAAGACGATGTCACGTGATGAAGTCAGTTCTGGTCTTATGAAATTCAATGAGCACAATTATTTTCCAGATAAATAACAAAATAAATCCTCTTGATCCAAACGAATTGAAATAATTTCCAGTACAAGGTAAATTAAAATAACTCAATACAACTTAATATTCTAACAGCCCAACTTCTACTAAATAGTTCGCTCCAAACATAATTTATATACCTGTTTTTACGTAAACAATGAAGGGGTCACATGATCTTCTAGAATCTTTAGAACAAATTTACGTTCAAAAAATCTCGTACACACCGTATGACCCTGATGAGAATAAGTTATTTTTATTCTCAAGAACTAAAAATAGAAAGATATTTATAACAAAGCTCCATAATGTCCTTGCAATCAACCAATCATTTTAAAAGCTTGTTTACAACTCTGAAACCAGGTCAGAAATGAGGTCAACATCTGGTGTTTTTTTTGTAGAGTACAGGACATCTCCCAATGAATGAATCTTAAACTTAAAATGTCAAATTTGAATTGGACAAACAAAAAATTCAAATAAAAATAAATGACTTAAATCAAATATACGTAGCA